>CM042088.1:43694270-44901770 GCA_023512835.1 Taxillus chinensis | reverse complement strand
GGGATAGACACATAAAAGGGTGGCGCCCCACAAACTAGGCTCCATGTAGAGAAAGTAGTAACAGCTCAATGAAAATGTGAATGAAAGAGCAGTGGCTAGTCATCAGTTACAAGGGGCTGCGTTGCGTAGATTCGTTAATCTAAAGTTGTTTTGGTTGTTGGTCATGTTCGGGGAAAGGAGACAAAACTCTTAAAAGCAATCATATGAATTGTACGAACAGATATGCATAAGATAGACAGAGAGAAGTGATCATACCAGAGGGAGTGAGGCAGTGGTCGAGCTGGTTGAAAGTGATGAAACGTCGAGGGGGATAGTTGGGCCCCGGGTGTACAAAACAGGCATAGAGAAGGTTTTTGATTATCAAACTAATTTCACAACTACTAATGGGGTGTGCAAATAGAAAACATAAAATTTTAAAAAATAAAATATTATTTAGTAAAAAAATATTTTTGTTGTTTTTATTTTTTATTATATTTTTAAAAAAACAAAAAAAACACTACAATCAAATATTCCCTTTTTCAGGTTTTATTTTTTAAAAATAGTTTTAAATATAAATATTAAATTAATAGTATAAAAATATATTATTTGATGAAATAATTATTAATATTTTAAAAATAGAATATTGCAAGGGGTTTTATGTATTCAAAATTAAATAAATCATTAAATTAATTAATTATAAATATAATGCTATCTGGGGCAGTATTAAAAAACTAATAATGATATACATTGCCCACATTATCCATATTTAAATGCATTTTGAGTAGCGTGCTTATATTTAAATATATATATTATATATAATTTAAAATTAAATATAAACAAAAATTAACGTTTTAATTTAAAAAAAAAAAAAGTCAAGAGCTTTTTGAAGCAGCACCCCAACCGGTTGCGTTATTGATGAAAGTAGGACTCAGTTGGGTTGGGTTGGGTTGAGGCCTGAGGGTGGTGGCGGGGAAGGGAAATGGAAGACACGGCAGCGATTCTCTGCCAGATTTCTTCCCTTAAGGACATGCTAGACCAGGTTCTGTCTCGTCTTGTCTTGTCTTGTCTTGTCTTGTCTTGTCTCGTCTCTCGGAAGAAGGAGACCCTTTTTTCCTTGTCTCGACTCAAAAAATCAACCTTAGTTACAACATTAATTTATTCTCATCCATGGACGATCATTGAGCATTAAGCCTGAACCAAGCAGGTGAATGAAGAGATCGAGGCTAGCCTTCAGCTGACCAGGGAGATCGATTCCGAGATCGTCAAATGCTGTGAACTAGAGTCCGGTTTGCAACATAGAGAATCTGAGTTGACCCAGATCAGCTTCGTGTCCCAGTTTGAGATCCATGGTCTCACCGCCTTTGCAGGCATTGGAAATATATATATATATATATATATATATATAGTATTTTGTTGTCTGCCATCTACTTGTGTAAATGTATATTATTGTTACCCTCTAGTAGAGTAGTAGTTAGCATTTTTGTTTTGTTTTTGTGAATTAGGTGATGCAAGAGGCAGGGTGAAATCCCTGGAGGAGGAATTATGTTGCCTGAATAAGAAGCGCGATGTGATAGTCGCCAGAATGAACATCAAGCGGTGTTATGTCCAACATCCTTCTTAATTTTGATCCTAGAAATTTTCATGATATGAACATTTTATGCACTTGCTCAATTTGTTGTTGATACATGTGCCACAGGCTTTTATCTTATGTTATCAACTTGCTGCACAGGCTGTATGTATTGTACGCCCATTCACGATCATTTTATATAGTAGCCCACATGACCCGATGGCTTAGCCGATACTGGGTTGGATTCGTGTTTTACTCTTTAATACATTCAATGTAGATCACACAACGCTGTCCTCCATATGAAATGCTTTCATGCTCTTGACAAATTGTTTTCTTATCAAATACTTATTTCCTGTTTTACTTAGCATCCAATGAGTTTTTGATTTTATTAAATGGCTTTGTTTTTTAGGAAGTGATCACGCCAGAGGAACGCATCAGATATATATATGAACAAACAACTATATTCTAACTTGATCCTTGTTGTGCAGGGAATCGTTTTGTGAGTTGTGTTTAAATTTTCAAAAGGAAATCGAACCAGGAGAAAATGATGAACCGAGGGCTTTGTTGTTGGAGAAAGAGTCTCTTCAAAATGAGGTTAATCATCTGGATAGAAAAGCTAATGCGCTGAAAACTTCAATGACGGCATTTGTGGAGGGAATGCTTGAAGATCTTCATAGTTCCAATTCTGGTGATATCGCTTGTTTGGCTGTTAATTTCGTAGTAGTGGAAGTGCAATGTTCTGCCATTCTTTGCATCTGAATTTGTTATGCTGTGCGTTTACGGCAGTGCTTTACACTTCTTAGTTCAATGCCATGGTTTATTTATAATGTTGAGTTGTTGAACCTAGGCTTTGCATTTTCTTTTCTTTGCAAAAGTATTGTGGTTTAGGGATTTTTTTTTAATCATATATGATTTCCTTGTCTCAATAAATTAGTGTTTATGGCATTACTTGCTGTGTATTATAGCACTCCGCACCAGTAGTTGGGGTAATTTTATTATGAACTTGAGAAAATCTTCTCTTATTATTATTTTTAAAATTAAATATGTTTGTTGGCTGACTGGCACATATCCAGGGCAAGTTTCATCCCATCACCCAAGTGAAGCAGGGATAATATGTTAACTTGTCCTAGGTTTTTAGTAAGTCATTTAACACTTTGTTATGTTCTTCTTCTTTTTTTCCCTGCTGCCTTTCTTGTAGCTTAGATCTATTTTAATTTTAGATATCTCAACCTTAGATCTATGTTTTGTATGTTATTCATAGTGGAAGTTGCTACAAACTTTCACTGATTCTATAAGTTGAAGCTACTATTTTAAATGCAGCTTTATCCGTTGAGATACAAACTGCTAAAGGCGAGAATGAGAAATTGCAGACAGATATAGATGGCTTGAAGACTACATTGATTTCAATCATCTCAACTGAGGATCTGCAATGATAATTTTTCTGAAGGCAACTCTATCAAATACCAATCTTTGGGTTGTGACTCTTGGATGCCTGGCCTTGGGAAGTCCTTTAAAATTTTAACATAGACTACCACGAAATAGTCAATTGTATGTCGGTGCCATACGTCCTTGAAAAACTGCCTTGTTAAACATTTCCCCAGGTCTGAGCTTTGCAACTGGAAGATCAGTAATTTACAAGCACAATTTATCATTTATGTCGCTTGACTAATGAAAGCTGTCGAGAAATGAAAATATAAAAATTGGTATGCGAGTTTTCACGTACCGTTTTTAAAAACGAAAACCTATTTTCATCTCTTAACAATATAAATTTAAAATAAATTGTAAAAATAATAAGTATAACTGGTTTTTTTTTAAAATATTTTTAACTATTTTAAAACTTAAATTTAATTTCATTGGAAGACCTAAATAAATTTGTACTTTTTTACTTTTTTATATTTTATTACTAAGAACCATCATTTTTTTTTTTGAAAAATTTAATTTTAAAAAATATAATCTTTTTACAATAATTTTTTTCCAAACTTATTGACACCTTTTACAACCAATCCAAAACTTTGCTGGGAGCACCCAAATTAGACCGATCAATTTTAGAGTGACTGGTCTCAAACCTTTCCGTCATGCTACCCATCAAACACCAATTGCAAAGCCAGGAATGGAACATGGGATTTTAGATAGGTTTAATAAATTTGGGCGTGTGAGAATGTGGCCTACAAGCAAAGGTGAAACAAAGGGACAAAGCAAAATAAATTATGAAATGCAAAATTAAACAACCTACCAAATTACTAGCATACTGTCCAACCTGAAGTGCATCTAGAAAACTCCCAAAATGATGCAGCTTCAGTGACCAACCCTCATCTGACTACAGGGCCCTCGAAGAGGGAGAAAAAAAATCAAAAGAGCAGCTTAGTAGATCAGCTAAAGCACCTTACACAATTTCCACAATCAGTCTGTTCACAGGGCTGACCAAAAAAAGCATGACTTCGTAATTAGAACAAGCAGTTCATATATTTTGAGTCCAAAATACAGCGTGCTGATAGCCCAGATCAGTTCACTACTTCACTGAGTGATTTATTGGCCCGTTTCACTAAGTTTTCTTCATGTTATGTATTGTTGCTTCCATCTCAAGCATCTTTCCACTCCACCTTTAGAACTGCTCTTTTGTGAAGCTGACACATTTCCATAAGCACCTTCACATCTCCCAGTAGCAGGAAATATACTTTTAGTTTTTTCTCTGCTGCATCTTGTCTTCATTTGCACGGGCTTAGTTGTATGTACCTCCTTGCATTTCCTCTTCAATGTCTCAAACCCCAGCTGAACCACCTGAGAAGGCTTAGGTGCAAAAGAAGCGTGTATCCCTCCGCTCCCATAT
Source organism: Taxillus chinensis (assembly GCA_023512835.1). Lineage (NCBI taxonomy): Eukaryota > Viridiplantae > Streptophyta > Magnoliopsida > Santalales > Loranthaceae > Taxillus > Taxillus chinensis. The sequence goes on along the minus strand of CM042088.1, from coordinate 44,897,397 downwards.
CAATTCGCAGAACAATCTACACCAAGAACACCGTACCAATCTGCTACCCCGTTTATTTTTTTCTTGGCAGAGTTGTATACATCAAGGGTTGCCAAAAACTGGGGAAGACCCTCAAGGTTAGGGTACATATTTTAAGCGTTCAGAGCAAATCTTTGTGTGCCAATAATGTCCATGTCTGCAAACGTCTTTAAAGCAATATTTTTAGCCCTGATGCCATTACCTCTATTACACTCCATTCTGAGTATGTTTGCCCACACCCTGTGTATTAAAACCCTTTCTCTTGTTTACTTCCTTCTTTCTCGGGATGGAAACCCAAATTATTAGCAAACATCTCCAACATACAACCCTACGATCCACTATTGATACATGCAAAATCAAGAAAGATATCCATTGGGGTAAATCCTGGCACAGCAGAAGAGAGTTTATACGATGTACAAAAGTAAGTGATAAATAATAATAAAAATATCTATACAGACTATTGGTCTGTACACACAAATTTAGAACAACAACAAAAATACATAAATTAATTGTTCATCCCAATTGATCAACTAAAATCCCCCCGGTTGGTCTGAAAAGCTCAAGCTTTTTGAAGACCTGGAATCTGGAAGCCATAAGGCTCGAATTTTTGGAAGGCTCTTGGTCTTAAAGCCGGAATCTGAAAGCCCACATGAGAAAGCAAAGATTCAGTGATTCAAAATGCTTAATAGATTTGACATTGAAAAAATTGGAGAGGAGTGTACACGCAGTTGGGACAACAATACCTACAAGCTAAGACCTTGATTCATCAAGCAAACCAACATCAATTAATGGCATGAAATACAACAATCTTTTCAATTGTAAACTAGCTCAGTCATCACATGCTCCAATGAAATATCAACCCAAGGGGGCATGGATGGAGAGGGAACGACATATAGACACATACAATAGTATTGGGGTTTAAGTGTTTAACTCAAAAACTTTCAAAAACAGCAACAATCCAAGACAAAATAAAAACGAAGTGTAACAGTCACCCTGTTTTGAGCGTAGGAAACACCATCCATGAAGCGTGTTCCTCACCACCCACTCAACAAAAGCTTTCGCATGAATGGAACAGACCCAATTCAAATGACGCAAAACCCAATACCAAAAAGATCAAAATAAGCAAAGAGGGACAATAAATCTCACCTCGTCGTACTACTACTTCTTCTCTTGTGAACCCCAGAAACCCAAGATTATCCCCCCAAAAAAGTCTCGACGACATAACCCCAACTGTGCAGCCGTGTCCGTTGCAAATCGAACCAGAAATCAAAGAAGAAAAATCCTTGCAATCCAAACCAGACTAAACCTTGCTTTCTTTTTTGTGTTTGCTTTTATCTTCAAGTCAACTAATCCATTTTATCATATACCGTATTAGTGTTTTCATTTATGTATTTTTTTTCATATTAATTACTAATGATATGACCAACCTCTATCTGGTACTCGGACTGGTATAAAACTTAGTAAGAACCATCTGGATGACTGATCATTGAGAAAACCAAAATTTTTTGTATCATTTTTTTATTTTCTCCGAAAGTAACCAGGGCTGCTCCAAATTTTGTACTAATCCATACTTTAAGATTCAGAACTTTTAAGTGTACAGTGATGGATAGGATATCGCATCCACCCAGTTGTTCTGTCAAACCACAACTGAAATATGTATGGGTTTTAGAGCTCGCTGACTTAAATGGTTAATTCATGTTTTGTTTTTTTTCCCTATGTAAATCTCTCCCTTTCTTCTTGGGTTTATCTGTTAATCACGCTGGCATTATATCCTTAGGGTAGCTTAGAGGTTGGTTAAAAATGGCAAAATATTTTTTTTATTCTTTATTTTCTCTTGTATTTCTCTAAACCTGTTTTTTTTTCTAATTTATTTTTAGTTTTAAATTAATTAATTAATTTTTAAATTTATTAGTGCAGGTTTTATGCAGCTGTAGTGCAGGGCTTTAATTCCAGCCATATTGCCCTTCTATGAAGACCTGGGATGTCCTCCAGCCATATTGCCATATTGCCATATTTAGTAGTAGTTTTTTTATTGCTTTTTTTTATTAAACAACTAGTGTAGTAGTTTATGGATTTAACCAAAAAAATCCTACCATCTTGTTTTTTTTTTGATTTATGTTCTAACCCTTTTCATTCTTGCTTAACAAATTGTAAATAAAATTTATTTTTATAGGAAGCTTTGTTTTGAATATGTAAGAATTTTATTTGAGCTTTTGTATTGAATTTAACACATCAATTTTGTGATTTGATTGAAAATGTTTAAAAAAAATGGAGCTTAGATGATTAGTAGTCTAGGGAGAAGAACATGAAGCACCTACAGGTTAATTGCATGTGATTTATAAAAAATCACTCTTGTATAAAAATAATCTTGAACACGCCAGCAGATCACATCATGCAAACCGACCTCCAGCAGCCTTTAACAAACCAGCCTCAATAACCCTACAGATCACATCATGCACAAATTCCACAAGTAATACATCCTTCAAAAGCCTACAAAGCATATTGGTCAATAAGTAAATACAAGCTGAAATTTCAACACCATAAAATAATAAAATTACAGTAAAATTACAACAACTATCATTAAGTACTAGTGATTTGAATTTCGAAATAAAAAACTAAAAACCATTGTGTATGAGGTAGATTAGATCACATTTTTCTCGATTGAAGGGCCTGGATTGAGGAAGGAAACTACTGGGCCTGCAAGCCCTCTTTCTTCTCCTGCAAGCTCTCCTGGCAACGATTCTTTTAGATCTTGACCATGTTATCTTCCCTTCTGCGATGGCCTTTCTCGGCATCAACGGCAACCTTGTACCAGTTCCGCAAACCTCAGAGACATCATGAAATCGGTTGAAGAGGCCTTGAATTCAAGGGAGAGGGAGAGGGTGTGGGATGGTTCCACATCTTTGAGAGATTGGAACGGCGGAGAGAGAAAGAGCAGCCAAGAGATTGTTAATGCTGTTCAAAATAAGGACTCAATCCCTCATTGCTGATTTAGCGTCATCCTAATGATGGCTCACTACAAAAACAAACCGGCATTGCAAGACACCCATGTTTTCACAAATGAATTCATTAATTTCACTTTGTTTCCAGTTCAATGGTTGGTTTACAATGTGCAAGGAGTGAGGGAGCTGCTAAGAGATCACTTATACTAACAAAAACAAACTAAATCCATATGCCGTGAGGAAACTTCACCACATTACAGCCCGGAGATCTGATCAGACCCCATACCAATGCCGGAGCTGTCGAGCTGGTATGCAAAAGATTCAGCCAACTCAGCCGCATCTACAACCCCAAGCCGGGTACCCTGTTGGCCAACAACTACAGCTGCAACCCTGGCCGCCAGTGAACCCATGCTCTCCAAGTCTGACACTCCACGCAAGATGCCATACAGAATTCCAGAAGCATACGCATCCCCGGCACCACAGGTGTCCACCGCCAGGCAAGGTGATGGGGGGATATATACAGCTTCACCTTTTATGCCAATGTATGAGCCTTTCTGGCCATCCGTAACTGATACTATAGGGACAAAGTGGCTCAGGTACCTGGTAGTTGAGGCAGGGCTCTCCCTGGGAGAAAAATGGCAGAAAGCTTTGGCTTCGTCACTGTTTGCAAAAACAATGTCTGTGTAGTTTTCTATAATTTCCCTGAAGCCAGGAACCAAGAGGGGATCAGGATTCTCACACAGAAAGCAATTACCTACTAGAGGCACCAAGAAAATGCAGGCGTAACATATTGAAGATCAGTACAGCAGCACAGGAATTTAGGGAAAACGACACAAGACTATTGGAGCAGCGCAACCCAAATAGCTCACGAAATTCAAGTTTTCATCAGAAGAAAAACAGCCATATTAAAACTATACAGCTTCTACAATAAAATGTTTCTCTATTTACATACTCTTCATAAGATGCCTTTGAACATGACTGCACCACTACATTCAATGGATCTCATCAGACTTGTTTTGCTAGCCTTTACATTAAAGCCCATTCTAGATCATTTCACAACTCCGCTGTGAGATTCCCAGATATTTCCCAAACAGGAAAACCAAAACAAAATTTTTTTGATATTGCTAAGCCCAGAAGAAAAAACAAAACATAATATTCCAAGTTGTTATTAATAGTCAAAAAAATTATGCTGATTGCCATCATAAATTTTAACCAACCTAGTAGCTAAATTTTGCCTATTGTACTGTACAGAAAACAATGCCTTCATGGTACAAAGCCTAAGCAAATCAACAGGCAAAATCCACTGGAAAAGCAAGCAGTGAGGCTAAAGCACCCCATTACTGAAGCGAAAATAATACAAAAAAGTCAGTAATACCAGAAATCATCATAATGTCGGTTAATGCAGGACACATCTGAAGCTGTTACTGCAACCAAAGAACCATTTCTGTGGGCCTCCTTGCATGCTTTTAAAATTGTTGTGATTGTATCCGGGAATTCAAATAAATATCCTTCAATAACAAGAATATTTGTCTTGGAAACCATGCTAGCCAAGCTTGGATCATAATTGATAGCTGAAGAAGTACCCTAAATTTGAAAAGGAGACAGTATTCATATTTGCCCCCAAATCCAACCATAGGCCATTTCAATCCCAGACAAACAGAGACAATTTAAAAAAAAAAAAAAGGTACTAGTAAAAAGAAGTCCTGTTCACAAATGACTTCATAAGTTACTAAGTAGTGCCTACAATATATTACTAAGTTGAAGTAAACAAATCTGTTTTTACTCAGGTTTCATATCTAAAATAAGGTTGTGCAACTCCTGGATTGAGAAAGCTACGTAAACTTTTGAAATGATAAATGGGAACTGGGAAGTTTTAGAGCCATTACGGAGAACACTTGAATAACAGCAGACTGATCCCCAGAGCATTGAATATTCTAGATTTTCAGACTCAGCTAATATTTTTTAAGAGTGTATTTAGATTTTAGCTACTAGCAATGTTAAGCTTCACTGGCACATTCAACCCAAATTTTACAACATTCAACCCAAATTTTACGGGTAGTTGATGCAACCTGGTATGCAAGCATTGTGCGCTGAGCATCAGGAGTTGTGAGAACAATCACAGTCCCAGTCGTCCCATCCTTGACAGGAGCAGAAACAAAATTTACGTTGGCCCGGCGCAGCTTGGTCCTGCAGACCATATTAAGGAGGCATGTATTCTATTCAGCAGAGGGTAGTCAAAATACAAAAAAGGTTATCAAATGTTTCAATTTTTGACAAAAGCCATCAGTAGAGACATCATATTAAAAACACAGAATTCAGATATAGATCCCAGAAAAGGAGGACAACATGAGGTTTATGAGTTCACTCAACGACAGGAAACTTTGCCGTTACTTGACTCAATTTAAGTTGTAACAAAAACTGACCTGTAGAACCCACCCAGTGGATCACTCCCAATGCTACCAGCCATGGCTACATTTATAGCAGGGCCTCCAATCGGCTGGCTGCCAAGCCTGGCCAGAGCAACCAAACTATTGGAAAGAGATCCACCAGCAGCAGCCTTGTAGCTGCATCCATCCATAGCCCGTAAAACTTTACCCCTCTCCTCGTGGTTCACAACCTTTCTCTTCCCCTTCTCTAGTCCTAGTCTCTTCAAGAACTCATCATCTACCACGCCAGAAAAATCTACCTATAAAGTAAAACGAAATAAAGGAATGTTAAAGAATAAATTGTTTTTACAACACATATAACCCTACTATGTATATGACTAACATAGTTAGTTGAGATTGCTCGTAGGGGAAACCAGAGGAATGGTAGTAACATAAATTATTGTTGTCAATATTGCAAAACAAAAAAAAAATCCATATATACCTGACTTCATAGTCACAGCCCATGCATCCCGCATTGATTCAAAAGCATGAAAACAAGGCAACCATAGTATTTGACAAATTTAAGCACTACCGCAGCACACCCAAAAAAATGCAAACTTTACCCGACTCCTAATTAGAATACTCCTGGATTTAAATTGGGTTTTGTATCTTTTTTTTTTAAACCAACAACCCAAGCACTACTGCAGCATACTAGAAAAATGCAACTTTCCCTAACTCTTCATTAGAATACTCCTGGATTTAAATTGGCTTTTTTCCTTTCCCCTTAGTTTTGCTTTTTGGATTCTGTATTATTAAACTAAAAGATTGAAAAAACAACAGTAGCTAGGATGATGGGCTGTCAATAATCATTTGAAATGCGGGAAGAATTGGATGAAGGAAGGAAATAAAATTAAGGATACCATGGCTTGACCAAGGCCCAAAACGTCCCATCTATCGACCTTCTTATCCACGCCGTCCCCATAGACATCTTCATCTCCTTCGTCATCGCCGCCGCTGCCGCTGCCGCTGCCGCTGTCTTCCCCCACCTCGGAGCTCCAAATCCGACCGCGACCGCGGCCGCGGCCAACGTCTCCGGGGGATGCCTTGATGCTGTGCGCTCGTCCCATGGAAAAAGGGGTACTGAAGAGGTTGGGAAAAATGGTGGAGCAGCGAGGGAGGTGGAATGGGGGTATAAATGAGGGAGCAGCGGGCGGGAGAGGTGGGCGGGTAGGGAGCGAGAGGGACATGTTAATCTGCGCCGGGTTCCTTGCGGCGCCCGTTAGCATCGCCTAATTACGGTGAGGACCTGAGAGGCTGTGGTTAGTTAGTGCTTTGATTTGTGTCAGTGTGTGTGTGTTCTCGGCGATTCTGATTGATTTGAGTTCCCATCCATCCACGGAGAGAGAGAGAAGCTTCCCCCAGCGAGGCTCTCTGGCTGTGGATAGGATTTCGGGTTCCCCCGGAATTTCTGTCTGCCTGGGTTACTTCAATTTGTTTTTACTTTAAATATGTTCCCCCTTTTGTAGTCTTTGTTTTGGCCGTAAATGTTTTGTAACATAATTTATATATGTGTGTGTGTATATATCATGTTTTGCTTGATCATATTAATTTTTAGAGATAAAATTATTTTTAAAAATAATAATTTAAAATTATTTATGATTGATCATAATTTATTATTTTGAAAAATAATTAAAATTTTTAAAATAATTATATTTGTGAATTTCATGCAATTTTACTTTCTGCGGGTTAAATTCATATATTTACACTGTTTTGTAATTATGAAAAACATATAAAGGAAAAGAGGAAAAGGTGAGAAAGATATGAAAAATTAATTAAGTATTACTTTTAAAGTTAAAATGATTATAATCAAAATGGAGTGTTTATCTATAAATTATAAAAAAAATACTATTATGCAATTTAATTATTTACACAAGTGAATAGATATATATATTAATATCAAAAAAATCATTTGCACATATGATACATATTTATTATTATTATTATTATTATTAAAGTAAAAAATATATGAGTTACTTTTGATTCTTATTTGTCCATACTTTTTTCAGATGCCGTCGACGATGTCTACGATTCCAACTTACGATAATTAATTGACTCACATAATTAAGTAAAAAAAAAATGTCTCTCATCAACTTGTTGGTTGCTAAACATGACAAGGCAAAATACCAAGTGGAATCAAGCTTATGACAAAGGCAATGAAGACACCTAAAATTTGATACATACATATACAGTGAATAAGGATCATTTCAAGATGTAACATAACAAGTCAAACTAGTGTTAAATAATACAACAGTCATATTATTACAAAACTGAAAAAACGATACTTGCGAACAATATTCTTAGTTTATTGCGTATTCAACACTAAATCACACTATAATGACATGTTTAGCACTCGATAAATGAAAAAAATGATTCAAATTGCATTTCTTTCTCATGTTTATTGCGAAAATAGATAAAGAATTAAATTTTTCGTGAGAATTTTTTACCCGAATATAGAGGAAAATTAATTCTCACCCCTCTTAGTTTACCAAAGTTCCCTTACATAAGAGAATCTTTTTTATTTTTGTGCCTCTCTCTCTCTCTCTCCCTCTCCCTCTCTCACACACACACACACAACCTTATACTCTCTTTTGCTGCCATTGCTACCACGCAACTCTCCCTCGCTGCTACCGTTGCAACCCTCTTCCCGCCGAATGCGTCTCCCTCAATGTAATCCTTCTCCTGCATGTCTCTCCATTGCCACCGCTGCTGCAACCCCCATCCACCTGTACCCCTCTCCCTAGACATAAGTCACGTAACCCCCTCTCCCTGGCGCGCCTCTCTATCGCTTTCATCTCACTCGCAAGAGAGAGACAGAGAGAGACAGAGAGAGTTTTTGTTTAATAAAAATAATTTTGTTTAATAAATTTTAATTGATGATATATATTTCAATAATTATTTTAGTACATTGTCTTGCTTATTTTCGTATACCAAACAAATGAAAAAGTAATTAAAAAATTTATTTCGTTTTCCATGTCAATTTTATTCTGTTAATAATTATATTCTTTCCAATTTCATTCTTGCGTACCAAACGAGCTATAAGATTCAAATGTTCTCATGTATAAAATAAATTATCATAAGATAAAAATCTAATTAAAATTGAATATGAGAACTTCAATCTTATAAGAATGTGCATTGAACAGAAAAAATACATATACTGTCAATGTATATGTGTTTACCTAATGTCCATAGTATAATAATCATGACATAAACTCGATGCGCAAGAGGGGAGTTTTTACAAATTCCCATATCAAACAAAAAAATAAAAACAAAACATTTAACTTAGCATATCCATTAATGGAATTCATATGATGATCAATTTTATAAGTTTAAAGTTGTGCAATAGGACTAGAGCAAAACTTAGAGGGTTTGTTTTATTTTGTGATAAAAGTCATGATTTTTTTCCCTTTCATAAATTATTCAACCAATTAATTGAACCAAAGTTTATCAAAACAAATAAATCGGAAACTGTTATTCCCTAAGTTCTGAGGGAAATAAAAATGACTAAAAGAAAGAAAGAAAGTAGAGAATGAGATTAAAAGAAAGAGAGATTCAAAACTAAATCAATACCAGCGGATCGGGGCCGGGCCGGAGGGAGGTTTAAAAAAACACTGTACAGGGCACATTTTTGTACGCGGCCCATTTCGTTCCCAGGCCACCCACTGTGTCAGCCGCTAGCCTCCTCTCCGGTCCACCAACGCTCCTCGCGGACCACCACACAGCCACTGATCGCAGGCTACACTTCCACCTCTACCTCCACGCATCGCCGTTCGCCGCTCGCCGCTCGCCGACCGCCGACGACACGTCTCGGCGTCTTCCGTGTCTCCCCAGACCCCAGCCCGGCAGTCCTCAGCGCCCAACGGCCCAACCCCAAGTCCGACGACTCAGAGAGACGGCGACCTTGACCGCTCGAGCCTCGACGTTGGCCGACTCCGACGTCTGACCTCTTCTCACAGTATCACTCTCAGAAGTCAGATCCGGTCGTCGTCCTCGTCCACGGTCCATCAGATCCGAAACTCCAGACGGTGACGGACGACCCACGAGTCACGACCGTCGACGGACCAGCTGTCAGTCGACCAGGCATAATTTCTTATCTTTTCCTGTATAATCTATTCCGGTTCGGTGTTTGAGTGTTTCCAATTGAGAAATTTCATTTTATGTATTATTCTTTGATTGCTTTCATCAGTTTATTTTTTTCTTGTATTCTTTTCATGTAAAATTTCATTTTACGGTGTTTCTTTTCCCGTATTGTTTCATGTTTTATGCATCTTGTTTGAGTAATTTGCTGTGGGTATGGATAGATTGTGTTATTCAGTTGAATCGGAATATTCACTGAGGTTTTGGTTTGAGAAATTTTGAAATCAATGAGCAATTGGGTGACATGAGTCTTGACTGATTGAGTTGGGCACCAACAAAATGCTGTAAAATGAATATGTAATCTATTATCTGTGTTATTGAGATTAAATGAATGAGCAATTAAGATTAGTTTAGCATTTCTCAAACTCTTAAATATTGGCTGCGGCCTGTAGTACTACTAAGGTTTTCTTAGATTAATTTTTTTCCTAAATATTTTTCCATTTAAAAAAAAAAAACCCCTTTTTTTTCCCCCCCCCCCCCCCCCCCCCCCCCCCCCCCCCCCCCCCCCCCCCCCCCCCCCCCCCCCCCCCCCCCCCCCCCCCCCCCCGCCGGGGCCCCCGGGGGGCCCCCCCCCCCCCCGCCCCCCCCCCCCCCCCCCCCCCCCCCCCCCCCCCCCCCCCCCCCGCCCCGCGCCCCCCCCCCCCCCCCCCCCCCCCCCCCCCCCCCCCCCCCCCCCCCCCCCCCCCCCCCCCCCCCCCCCCCCCCCCCCCCCCCCCCCCCCCCCCCCCCCCCCCCCCCCCCCCCCCCCCCCCCCCCCCCCCCCCCCCCCCCCCCCCCCCCCCCCCCCCCCCCCCCCCCCCCCCCCCCCCCCCCCCCCCCCCCCCCCCCCCCCCCCCCCCCCCCCCCCCCCCCCCCCCCCCCCCCCCCCCCCCCCCCCCCCCCCCCCCCCCCCCCCCCCCCCCCCCCCCCCCCCGGCCCCCCCCCCCCCCCCCCCCCCCCCCTAAGTCTTCCAAAATTTTAAATGTTAGATGGATCAATTCAGCATTTCTCAATAATGGTTGTGATGAAAGTAGTTAAATGCATATACTTTGAAATTATACTAAAAGGTTAAACAAAGAAATGCTGTCGTGTGGGTGAAGGATATCCGCAAATCCATCCACAATTTGCAATTGATCCAATCTATCATCGCAGGTTGCTTGGTGCTGGAAAAACAGAAATACCAGGAGGAAAGATGTCTGGCATGGGAGATGGTTATGTGGGGACAGCCCAAGATGCTGTCAGGATTCGAAGGCTTGAAAAGCAACGAGAAGCTGAGCGCAAGAAAATTCAGGAGCTCAAGCACAAGTCTGCCTCGGATAAAGGGCAACACGGCCTCCTCCAGTTCGGATCCGGCACCTCCGAGGTCCATCATCGGTTACAGTGTAGTGTTTCATACTCAAAACTGCATTTATAATCAGATACTTATTTGACTTTTGGAGTGTTTTTATCCAGATTCTTGATACTGCATTTAAGAAGGAAACCGTTGGTCTTGTCACCAGAGAAGAGTATGTTGAGAAGGTAATGAGATTTGGGTTTCTTGTTTTTGTTTTACCAATCATGTGGCATTCAACTCATGGTTATGTTCTCATGCTTGTTGGTGTTTTAAAGAGGGTCAATATTCGCAACAAAATTGAGGAGGAAGAGAAGGAGAAGCTTCAGAAGTTGCAACAAGAGTGAGTATTATTATCTAAGAAATAAACACTGGTTGTATGTGAAATTAAGACTGTCCTATTGGTCCTTTTTTCTTTTAGTGTAATTGGCTAGGTTTTTTTTTTCCTTACCTTTGTGTTTTTTTCCTATATTGCAGGGAAGAGGAGTTTCAATTGCAAAAACGTAAGAAGAGGAAGATAAAGGGGAATTCTAGGTTGTCCTTTTCTGATGATATTGATAACGGCAGTGAAGATGAGGACAATGAAAAGAGTGAGTACTTCTGGCTGTCATCAATTACCCTTTTCCTTCTTTACTGTGATAAATTAGAATTTAGTACATGCTAAGAGAAAGGTTTTTGTACATTTTGAGTTTTGTGCTACTGAAACCACCAAAGGGAAAAACAAAGTAGTAATGTCTTGGCTATTTTAGAGTCTCATCCGTGGCATTTTCCCTTCATTCACACTTTTTTGTTTTTCAGTTGCTGCTTTTGTGGTGCCAGTGTAATGAACCATTCTGCTCGAGGAAGAAGGCAATTAATTGTAAACTAAAGCCTTCCACCTAATGCAAGATAATTACTTTATAATGATAAACTATACATTGATTTTTTAGTAATTTTAAACACACAGTTTTAAGTTAATATTATTGTTTTTAAGGCATTGGGTTAGAATAAGTGGACAGAACACTAGGCTTATGGTCTTCGCCAATTTAGTTGGATTTATTGCAGATGCACATAATCTGTCATATAGTTGATAGCTTTTTTTGTCATGAAAACGATAAGTGAAAAATCTCTTGATCTTATCAAATCACTTTGACCTTAAGAGGCACACTGAAGTTACATCAAAGCGCACCGAGGACTTCAAGAGGCATGCTGTATATCATTAGTTTAAGCAATATTGGTTTTCTACCTCTCATTGCAAGCTGTTGCGTGCTGAGTTGTGTGTTGGCATCCTGCTCTTCTCATATTCTTTGAAGGAGGCATTCTGAGTTGAAATATAAGATGATACAATTTCATAGCCTGTTCACTGAATTCTTTAAGCAAGAGTTTGATAAACAAACAGACAGTAGATAGGCAGTTACACTGGAACTTGCCCATTATCTCATTGTAAATTAAGAGTTAAAATTGCCAATGCGCTCCTCTTTTGTTTTCCCAGAAAGTCAAGAGTCAAACAAATTAAGTAATGGGAAGCTTGGCAAAGATCCTACTGTAGAAACAAGCTTTTTGCCTGACAGGTGTGGCTTCCCTCCTTCCCTGTCTTTTCTATTATTTGATATTGGGATTTAACATTTGAACTTAGGGTTGCTGAGGATTCTCTTTCAGTGAGAGGGAGGCGGAGGAACAGGCAGAGCGGGAGATATTACGAAAGCAGTGGCTGCGTGAGCAAGAACAAATTCGAAGTAATTCTGCTATCTGATTTGTGTCATTTGCATGTATTAAAAATCGATTTTGTCTTAAGTTTTCTCCTGTATCTCAGATGAGACTCTTGAAATCACTTATAGCTACTGGGATGGAGCTGGCCATAGACGTGTGCTTCAGGCTAGTTCAATTATCTCTATTATGTATGTATTTGTGTATGTTATTTGCTACTACTATACTTTATATTTAATTCTCTTGGGACTTATTTTCTTCAGGTTCGTAAGGGTGATTCGATAGGGGAATTTCTTCGGTCTGTTCAGCAGCAACTGGCACCTGAGTTTCGTGAAATCCGGACCACCTCAGTGGAGAATTTGCTTTATGTGAAAGAAGATCTTATAATTCCTCATGTGAGAATTCTTTGAACTTCTTTTTATTGCAACTTTTGTATTGCTGTGTTAAACGAGTGTTAATTACTTAATTTCTTTATGTTGTTTTCATAAATTGATGACCTCAGCAACACAGTTTCTATGAACTAATAATCAACAAGGCTAGGGGCAAAAGTGGACCGGTAATTCTTTATCCTCTTCTTTTAATTTTCTTTGGTGAAATATTTGTATTGTTTAACTGGCATCATGCAAACACAAACGTCCGAGAAACCATGATTTCCATCATTACACCTGTGAGTCTGTGACCTGACCAATCCGATGCTTCTTTAAAAAAATGTGGATTAATTGTTTTGTGTATCAGATGTCCTGGAATATTTCAGTTCCCTTTGTTTTGGTTATGACAATAAACATTACATGAAATTCCAGTATCTGGAACTTTTAGCATATGGGCATTCTGGATGACTTGTGTGCACTGAGAAACATTGTATTACCTAAGCCATAGAAATAAGAAGCGCATTATCTATCTAGTTGTCTTTATCAAGGGTAGATTATATGGTATGGTTTGTTGCTTACTTATAATATACATATTTTTACTGGTGTACAGCTTTTCCATTTTGATGTTCATGATGACGTGCGAACCATAGCTGATGCAACAATAGAAAAAGATGAGGTATGATCCTGCAGACATTTTTATTTTAGTAACCGTTCGGATGACTATAAATTCAAAACGAATATGGTTGGCTAAATGTATTCTTCAAGCATGATATCAAATCTTCCCCCATTTTTTAACTCCTTATTTTTTCTTTTTTAATTTCAAGTCATGTCTCCCACCCATTTGCTGGCATGCTAAGCTGACATGAATTTGGCCTGTGCAATTCATAAAATTTAAAGCTTTTATGTGTGTTCAAGGGTTCTCTGTGACATCACTGATGGGTGGACTGCATTAGAGCTTTTTAGGACGATTTTTATTTGAACGAGTAAAAATCTATCTTCAAATTTTGAAATAAATTTTTGTTCTGCGAAGCTTCAACTTTTCACCCCTTTCATATTCTTGCATGGTACAATTATATAGTGCTACAGTCTCGATAATTCCATTTAAACTTGGCACCCCCGCCATCTTTTGCATGGTTTCATTTCACAACATTCCTTGGTTGGAACAGATAAGTGTGCAGTCAATTGAAATTTTGCATTTTCTATTTTGGCTGTTGTTGATAATGGACTACTGCAAAATATTCGGATGGTCTGTCACTGAAATTTTTTCCCCAACCTCACAGTCCCACGCTGGAAAAGTTGTGGAGAGACACTGGTATGAAAAGAACAAGCATATCTTTCCTGCTTCAAGATGGGAGGTGCGCTCTCTCCCCCTCCCCCTCTCCCTCTCCCCTCTCCCCCTCCCCCTCCCCCTCCCCTCCCCCTTCCTCCCTCTCTCTCTCTCTCTCTCCCCTCTCTCTCTCTCTCTCTCTCTCTCTCTCTGGATGCTGATTTTTTTTTTTGTTGTGCAGATATATGATCCAACAAAAAAATGGGAGCGGTACACAATTCATGGGGACTGAGGCTTTGGAGGCTGATACGTGCAATCAACATCTGAATTTGTTGTCTTTATACGAACTGAAATCCAGTTGCGAGGACAGTTTTAATGCTCTTTGTATCACTTAAAGTAGCACAAACTCAATTGCAAAGGATGAACTGACGCGCGTGCTCTCTCATTGCTTTGATGTCCTTTTGCCTCGCACATCCTGCGCTAAAACCTCGTGAGGATATGTGTTCATTGACCTCTAGACGAATATGGTGAATTGGGGTTACTTGGATATTGATTGACTCCATAATCTGCCTATGATTTGTATCCTTGGAGCCAAAGTGGTGTTAACTGCATCCCTATACTTCACTCCCCATTTAACAGGTCATTGTCTATTTAGTTCAATTTTTATGCAAATTTGCTTGCCAGTTCAAAATTGAGCTGCTTTCATCCCCATTCAACGAATAGTAGTTTTGCGGTGGCAATTATTTAGGGAAAGAAAAAAAATCAACTTTGCCTATAGATGATCTGAGCATAAAAATTGGGACAAACATATATATATTCAAACATGTGATATTATTTGTAGGTTTCATATTTTCCAATATAACATTAAGGATTGAAATACAGTGACAATTTTTTACTAGTGTCCGAAGAAAATTCCTTTTTTTACTACCCTTTTCATCTTTTTACGATTTTTTACTAGTAAAATTCCATTTTTTACCATGGTTGGTAAAATTCTTCTGCAAATGTAATAGCTTGAGAAGATGATTTTGTCAAAACTCCTAGTATTACTATACACCAATACACGCTAACATGTAGAAAAAGAAAAGAAAAAACCCACCCTGGTCAGCTTATGATATTTGTTTTTTTGCTTTCATTATTATTGCCGTTAATAAAATCTTTTATACACGCCATACCAGTAAAACTAATTTATAATATTTTTTGCATTGATTTTATAAATTATAATTGATTTACAATAAATATATAAAATATATCATAAATTATAATACCATCCATATTTTTTTATTAAAGGATTTAATTAAAATACATAATAGAAGATGTAATATTTTAAGGGTAACCTTATATTTAATATAATATTTTTTCCCCAAATACTATGTTGACATCTTCATCCCAAATAAACTTTTATAATACTATAACTAACGCGTAAATTATAAAACTTAAACTTGTTACATGCATTTTTATGATAATATATATATTCACACACATTGTAAATCAAATATTAGTTTATATTGCGTGATCAAAAGATTTTATAAAAAAAAATTACAATAGGAAAAATGAAGGTAACTGGGAATTCATTTTTATTTTATTTATTTTTATCTTTTCATCTTGATGTACAATAAATCATTTTCAAAATTTTAAAATGATTTTGAAAAACCTGCAATCTTTGTGAAAAGATTTTACAAATGATTGTAATCCAATAAATGAAAATTTAAAAATATTTTCATGCAATAGTTTTTTCCTAGCAAGTAATATTATTTGTACTACACAAAATCACCCTTTATATTATATATAAAGAAAAATAGGTATCTATGTATCATCATTATTGTTTGTCCTCATATCTATCTATACCTTGACGCCCTGAATAGTATATGTTTTCTTATTGTCGTGATGACAATAACTTTCTTATGTTTTTTTTGCAAAGTTACATCAATCTTCATGCAATTATTAAAATGTTTTACTAATTTTCTTTTCGTTCAATTTATTATGGCTACATAATTTATTATATTTTCCACAACTTTTTAAATCCATTAATAAACTATATTTTACTAATTTTCTTTTCTGTTCTTTGCAGCTGCGGTGCGCAATGACTGCACACTGCTCTTAGAACTATATTTATTCATATTTATTCATAAATAATCACCATACTTATATAGCCATTCTTGATTCTTCAACCATAATGATATATTTACTTTATCTTGACTTTGAACCCTGGCCTTACTCTCAAGTCTCATATAAATGTTATTGACCCTTTCATTGATATGCTAACTACATGATAGGTTGGCTTTAATATATGTAAGACATAAACGAAATAGACTGCAGTACTTGTACGAAGTGACTACCAAACTCATGCAAACTTCTCCATATGAGTCTCAAACATTAAAAACTATTAGATATGTACAATAATGGTCGTACTCAATACATACACGAAACATTTAATTGTCATGTGATGGTATGTTATGTGTAATACAATGTTAATGTTTAAAGTTCAAACGTGCTTTTAAGATTCCGAATATTATTTACAGCCGTAAAAGCCTAGTTAAAATCGAACCCTTCAACATCATAGCTGTACATTTACGGAAACAGAGGGTCCTTTATTGTTCTTTTTTTTTTTTTTCCTTTCTTTCTATTTGTTAGTCTGTTAGCTTTCCTAATCCTACCTAAACATTTTCACAACCTCGCATGTCTTCTTCATGGGTTGGAACTTGGAAAAGCCAATGATTAATTGGCAGCGCATTAATCAAGCTTGCAAGGAAATTGATGATTGATTTTATAATAACTTTTCCCCCATCATTTTATGAATCCACCATCATATAACTTACGAGAAATGACGAGTTCTAGTCTTAAATATATATAGCATTTGAGTTTTTTTTTTCAGATGGAAAAAAATTAAGATGGCTATCAATCAATTAAAAAAGTAGAATAATTAAGATGGCAAGTCCTAATTTATTTTAAATATAATTATTTTTAAAAACCGTAAATTCAAAAGAAATTTTATTTTTCATAAATAATTTTAAATTTATTAAACTTAATATTTTAAAAAATAATACCATTATACAAAACGAGTCTTAAATATAAACCAAACATAAAGTACCATAATAATGGATATGTATATATATATATATATATATATATATATATATATATATATGAAATTATTTTTTCAAATATGATTGATATATAGTATTTTTTTTATCTTAGTTTTATGTTGGCTAAGATAGGCGTCATTTAAATTCAACTTCCATTTTTCTCACTAAGCTTTAAATATAAATTAAATTTATCCTAGTTAGCCAAAAATTGGCATTTAATTCATTGTCAGGTTAAGCATGTTAATAGATAAGAGACAACAAATATTTCTTTATTTATGCATTTATTTTTAAAACAATTATTTTTCATATAGATGTTTTTGTTTTAAAATTTGGTGTCATTTTTGTCTTGTAATTTTATAAGTCACAGTTGAATACAAGTATATTTTGTGGGATATATAGGAATCCTTAAATTTTGAAGCCATTGAACCTTATCTAAAAATAATGTATATTTTTTCAATTTGTTCTACTTTCATCTTATTAGGTAGCATCACCTCTTTTAATTATAATAATTAGCAAAGTTTAACTTAAGAAAAAAATTTCTAATTATAACTTTCAATCTTTCAATTCATTTAAAATGAAATCCTATTTAAAAATTATAATCACATAGTGAGTTTTCAATAAAAAAAGATTTTAAGTGAACGGACAAATGATACTAAAAGCTTTTAAAAAAAATTTTGCAACAACATAATTTATATACTATTAATTCTTTCGGGAATTTTATGGTTCATTCATTATTAATTAACTTAGATATATTGTTTCAATAATTGTCTTTATTACGATATAAAAAAAATCACGAATAAGGCATAAAAATCATGAACGTTTACTTTTTTTTTCTTTTTTTCTTTTTTAAAATCTTTCTCACTTGTTCCAGCTTTACTAAACTACTATTCATAGTATTTATGGAGATATAATTAGATGTTGTTGCATTCATTGTGGGGAAAGAAGATGAAAGATGTACATAAGCAAGAAATTTATGTACCAAACTACTTGCTAAAATTGGGGAACAAAAAAACAACTCTGGAATGTTACTCCCAAAAAAAAGATACCAACTAGATTGTTGGGAGGGAGAGTAGAAAATAACTAAGGGTATGTTGGTGACTTCACTGGCCTCTTTACAAAAAATAGAAGGGTAGCTTGATAAAACTCAATGGTTTCTTTACCATGAATGAATGAGCAAGTGTGTGTAGTGGAGGGAGATAGAGGGGGGGTGGCTGGCTACAGACAAACAATTGGGGGCCTTGTCCTGTGGTTGGTTGGTTGCTTCATTCAGGTGCTTAAGAAAAATATAATAACCTAACTGGTTGGTCTCTGCTTCTGCTGTTTGGCAACCAAGAAAATCAAATCATTTCCCTCAATGTCAGCATCTTAGCTGTGCCTCCTCCTTCATCGCTTCCACTTCAACAGCTTCTTAGCTACCATCGGTCCCTGCGTCTGAAAAATCTACTACTTGGGTTCTCGCTACTGCTGCGAGTCATGTCAGCCCAATCCAAGTAAGTTCATCTCCCTCCGTCCAGATCTGATTTTGAGATATATATTTATATTTTTTTCACATGATTTGTGAACGGCGATCGATTTTGAATCTGGGTCTTAGTTGTTTGTGCTTTTGCACTGATTTCCTGATCTGTTGGTGGATCTGCTTCTAAATTTATGCCCCTCTATCTTTTGGAGTCTCAAAATATAAGTTAAGTTTCTGGATTTAATGCTCTTTTTTCCCACTCTATACCCATCTCACTTCATTCTTCAATTATATGTTTGCTTAATTTTTACAGTGTTTTTCGGTTTCTGTATCGTACTGTTGTCAATTTGATGAATTTTCCCACTTTATCAGCTTTTAGCATTTAATTGTATGTCCAAAATTGCCTCTTTTTTGTCATTGAACACCTTCCCTGTACTGTACCTGTATTGCCCTTTTTATGTTGTGGCTTTTGTTAATATATGTTGGTCGCAGATCTGGATTATTTGAAACTCCTACCAGCAAAGCTTCTCCAGCAACTCTGAGCTCAACTACGAACTCGAGGGTTAGTAAATCAAGCAGGGGAACCACCAAATCACAGTTGGATTCCCTCTCTAAGCCACGACGGCTTTCAGTTGAGCCATCCCATTCCCCAAGATCAGTTAATTCAGTTCAATCAAAGCCTGCCTTTGATCGTCGCACCTCAAGACCTGCAACTCCACCCGAGGTATGATTTAGGAAATGCGCTCGCCAGCTTTGGCATTCATTTGTTGTTATTATAGGTGCAATGCTGAGCCCACTGCTTGTTTGGTTAATTTATTTGGCCGCGACACATAGAATCAAAAGAATTTTAACTGGTCGGTTTAGGTATGGATAATTTTTAGAATTCCATCCCTTTTAGTAAAGGTTATTTGTATGATGGCATAATACATTTCATGCTATCAATTTGAAAGATTCAAAAAACCTTATCTTGAAAATCGGCTGCATATTTCAAGTTGAATAACTTTCCAATTGAATAAACAAATCTTAAATATAAATATTTCCTTAAACAAATCACTGTGCAAATATTTAGCTGTCATTGTAATAGACAATTTTTACTGTGCAACAAGAGGTGGTTGTGGAAATCATCTGAAATCTTCAACTCACAGGGCTTGACATGCACGTATTATGCTCATTTTTTGTGTGCCAAATTCAGCCTGCTTTCTATGTGGCATTGACTTCAGAAACAGCAGACACGGGGTCTGAAGGGATCAGAGTTACAGGCACAACTAAATCTTGCTCAGGAAGATCTGAAGAAAGCGAAGGAGCAATTAGTTGAGGTCGAGAAGGAGAAGGCTCAGGCAGTCAATGAACTAAAGGAAGCACGGAAACTGGCTGATGAGGCGAATGAGAAGCTACAGGATGCATTGGTGTTTCGTAAGCTAGTTGAGGAGGATTCTGAGGTTGAGAAATTTCAGGCTGTTGAGACCAAGAAGGTGGAAATTGATGCTGCCCAGAAGAAGGAAGAAGATTGGAAGAAAGAAATTGAAGCTGCAAAGAACCAACATGCTTTGGACATGGCTGCTCTTCTCTCAACCAATCAGGAGCTGCAAAAGGCAAAGCAAGAACTGGCCATGACGTGTGATGCAAAGGATGGGGCATTTACCCAAGCTGAGCATGCAACCAAAATGGCTGAGATTCATGCTGAGAAGGTGGAGATCCTTTCAGCGGAACTGATCAGTTTTAAGGCTGCACTTGACACCAGGCTCAAAACAGAGGCCAGCGAGAACAGTGAGAAGGTGTTGAAGCTGGATTCAGAGATTAACTTTCTGAAACAAGAACTCAAGAATGCCTTGGTTTACAAAGAGAAGTTGGTGGAAAGAGAGGCCTTAATTGAACAGCTTAACGTTGATCTACAAGCTGCAAGAATGGCAGAATCTAATGAACAAAAGTTAGTCGATGAACTGAGACAGAGAGTTCAAAATTCGGAGAATCAGATCAAGGAAGCAAACCGGATGGAGAGATCTGTTTCCGAGTCATTGGATTTATTAAAGAGTGAACTACAGAGTAAGAATGATTTACTGCAGGTTGCAGATGCTGAAATTTCCTCTCTTAGAGCAACAGTTGGGTTATTGGAACTCTCAGCAGGCCGGCATAGAGGAGACATTGAGGAATTGGAACGTTGTCTCAATGTTTCCAAAAGAGAATCTTCTGAAATGTCAAAACTGGTTCAATCTCTGAAGTCTGAACTGGAAATTGTGAAGGAGGGGGAAGCCCAAGCCTTGGACAATGAGAAGCATGCGGTTTCTAACCTTCACAGCCTATTAGAAGAAAAGGACAAACTTGTCAACGAGCTAGAAAATTCCAGGTCTGAGGAAGAAAAGAGCAAGTTAGCTATGGAAAGCTTAGCTGCAGTGGTGCAGGAAGTGTCCTCAAAAGCAAGAGAAATTAATGAAAAACTGATCTCTACACAAAACAAGTGCGATAGTTATGAGGCCAGAATGGAAGACATGAAGTTGGTTTTGAAGGCAGCTAATGAGAAATTTCAAGGGCTAGAAAATTCAAGGGCGGAGGAAGAGAAGAGCAAGAAATCTATGGAAAGCTTAGTTTCAGCTATGCGGGAAGTGTCCAAAGAAGCGAGTGAAACTAAAGAAAAACTGATATCTACTCAAAATAAGTGTGATAGTTATGAGGCTAAAATGGAAGGCATGAAGTTGGTTTTGAAGGAAACTAATGAGAAATACGAGATAATGCTCAATGATGCTAAACGTGATATTGATCTTCTTAATAGCGCCATCAAGCATGCAGAACACGAGTTCCTAAACTCCAAGGCTGATTGGGTGCAAAAGGAGCTCAATTTGGCTGGCTGTATAAAAAAATCAGAAGAAGAGAAGTCTAAAGTTGAAAGCGAAGTAAATAAACTGGTGAATATGTTCCAAGAAGCTCAGGCAGAAGCATCTACAGCTAAGGAGGAAGGCGCTCAGCTGAGGGTTAGTGTCAGGGAGATGCAGTCTGAATTAGTTCATCTAGAGGAAATTGTTAGGAAAGCAAATGCAGAGAGCTTGAAATTAAAGGAGGGTTTGTTGAAAAAAGAGAATGAGTTGCAGACAATGGTTCAAAAAAATAGAGAGCTCCGAACTAAGGAAGCTTCTTCCCTTGAGAAGGTTGAGGAGTTGTCCAAACTGCTTGAAGAGGCCATGACCAAAAATCAAAGCAAGGAAAATGGTGAACTTACAGACAGTGAAAAAGAATATGACTTGCTTCCCAAGGTCATAGAGTTCTCTGAGCAGAATGGACATGGAACAATAGAAAAGTTGCCACCTAAATTGGAGGTTCTTTCTCAGGAGAACAAGGAGCTGAAGACGAAAAACCAAGAGGAAGAAAATGGTCCTGGTCCTGTAAAGAAGGAGCCAGTTCAAGAATACACTGCCAAATCTGCAAGTGTGGCTGGAAATCCTGTAGAAGAAAAGGAGAGCATGCAAAAAGAAGACAACTCAGTAAAATCTGGTGATTGTAAAATGTGGGAGAGCTGCAAGATTGAAGGAGAGAAAGATTTCTCTCCTAGAAGAGAAGAGCCGGAGAAGGAATCACTGGAAGGGGACCTGGACTCAAAGGTGGATGCAAGTGAGAGCTTTGATCAAATAAATGGATTGTCTTCATCCGCACCGTCTAAAAAGAAAAATGCTTTGCTAAAAAGGTTTGGGAGCCTTCTCAAGAAGAAAGGTATTAGTAACCAGAACCAGTTGTAAATGGAGGAGAATGTTCCTATTGTGGCCTCATTGTTCCCGGCAAACAGGCAGCTGTGTTGAGGGTACTCATCTGTCTGTTTATTGTTCTTGTTCCTCACCCCTCACAGTGGGGGAAAATTATGGAGAGGCTTGTATTATTTTTAGATGTTTATTTTATTTGGTTCAATTTGAATGTGATAGCTCCATGTTTGGGAGGGAGTGGTGTGTGATGGTGTTTTTTCCCCACTCGACTAAATTTGATGAAAAGAAGTATATTTCAATTTTATGGTTTGGGTTTTTTCTCATTCTATAAGTATAGTTTTTCCCCTCCTCCTACTAGATGGAAAAGCCTATGAAAATTGAACGGTCAACCGAAATTTGATTTGAACAGGGGGGCTTTTTTTTGTTAAGATATAATTTAATAATATATTTTTTTTTTTTTTTTAAACATGCATAAGTATACTCATTATTCTGTTTCATTCTGACTCAAACATAAATACATTTGAATCACACACTATCTGATTCCGACCGGCCCATTGACATCCCTAGCCCTGAGGCTTGTTCACAGGGACAATTTTATTCGTTTATACTTCATAGCATTCCACATTTTCATGGTCGGGTCGCAACCAAGAGAAAAAAAATAAAAAAGCGCCGGGGTAAATTATACAGTTTTGAAAACTTAGCGAAGTGTATTACGGTAAATGACCACGAGCATCTCTTGAGCTTTTCGTAGTCAGTTTTAGTTACATGAAAAACTTATAATTGACCCTGGATTTTGATAGGGGCAATACTAATGTGCCAATTAATCGCAGTAAAGGTTTTTATTTTTACTGCACAGCTATGACATTCAGATTTACCATAATCAAAATTAGAGGATACACAGGGAGGGGACATTGGTTTCGTATTATGGTTAAGATTAACCGTTTAGGCAATGAAAAAAAAAATGACAAACAAAGTACATGGGTGCCACCCGACATTCAGAAGAAAAAAGAAGAAGAAACAAACATAGAAACAAATTAACCAGGCCGGAGAGGAGAAAACCTGAACTGGTGTAGAAGAAATGTTACAATTTAAGAGCGGCAATAGCATCAGGTTTAAAGTCAACCCTCAGACCTAACACTCTCCTCACCTCTGCTGGAGTAAGCCTCCAGGTCATGGGTCCTGAGTTCTCACCCCAGAAATCCAGGATCTCAGACACTTTTTCCAAGTTAAGGATAGTTGCCATCTGTGTAACACGGGCAAATTTGTCTCTAACGGTCCTGTGAGTCATCCCAGAGAAATGGCTGACCAGTGCTCTTGCATCCCTATCAAGCTGCAAGCCCCCAAGTTGACTGAACCGTTTCTGCATCATGATGACTTCTAGCCTCTTAGTGCTGAAGTCGATTACCATATGAACAAGGGAGTCATAGTTGTTGGCAGTCATTACTGGCTGGAGCCATGCCACATTGGTCTCAACGGCGTGGAGGAGTCTCTGTACCCACGGGTCATTCACTTCGTTGTCTGCATATTCAGCCTCTGACAACTCGTAACTAATAGTTGCAACACTATCTAATACAGGGCGGATTCGTGGTGTTACTGTTGCGACTAGTTGCTCCATTCCAGCATTCAGGGCTTGCTTGAAACCGTTACTCATCTCACCCAAGTCAGACAGACATGATTTCACTTTCTCTCTATCAGCAGGCACTGGGAACACCTGAGGAAAGTTACCTACACCTATCAGTTTCCTATTCAGAATTATAACATAGCAATAGACAATCTGAAACATTGTTAAGCATGCTCTAATAATTAACCTATAATATATGTGGCCTTCAAAGCTCAATACATACACACACATATCATGACAGTGGGTCTTGAAATATCTAGTAACATCAATAATAATATGGGACTACCCAGATAAAAACACTGCAGAACATTTACCCAATAACATCAAGTGAAAAGAGTTACTGCAGAGCATCTATCCGATAACATAGAGTGAAAAGTGTTACTGCAGGCAATCCACCTTCCTCACTCTTGTCAACCTCTCCAACTTCCCCTTTTCATCATGATTATGCGTAACTCACAGAATGAAATGGGCTCTAACTGAACAAGACACGAACAGGCCAGCACCAAAACAAAGGAACTGAAGAGGTTTTACAACACTTTAAGGAATCAAATTCATGTAATTGACGCAACTAAATTCCAAGACAGACCATGTGATAAAAGCCTTTGCTCTGAGCTAAATGATGCAAGTAGAATGTGGAGCAACTTATTTACATGGCATTGGTGAACTTATTGCTAGGAATAGAATTATACTAGGAATCTACAATCCATTAGGGTTTCCATTGGTTGGGACTCAATACTGCAATAGTGGAAGTCTTAGCCAGTAAGTGATTCAAAATTTGGGAATGCTAGGGTTAGAGTTAATAGTGAAGAAAATATTTTCATGGCTCAACTTTTTTTAAGATAAAAGGTCAATATGTTTTAGAGAAATATTTTTGGGCTGCTCCATCGATGTAAATATGTTCACTTTGTATAAAAACAGAGAAATTTCTCAAAAGATTGTTTTTCATGGCTTGCGTCTTTCAATGGTCAAACAATAGCGGTTGAGAATATTCCAAAGGCTATTTAATCATTGAGCAACCACTGATCAAAAAAACAAAATAAAATGACGAAGCAACCTGAGCCCAATTCCCTAAAAACCAAGGGATCCCCAAAGAAGACTTGTAAGTGATTTAGCATTGACCAAGTCCAGACATTAATATCCATTCTAGCGCCTCTCCTGGAAATTTCTCAATGAGTAGGTCTTTTTTCTAAAGAGCTTCAATCAATTTGATGATAAAACGATTTAATTTCTTTTAGGGCATAGTAAATAATAATAAACCTTCAATTGTTCTCAGACAATGGCAAATTAAGTAGTTCCACATTAAGTATCATTCTCATTCCCAAAGTGAAAATGACAAGATCTCCATCTCCCAAATAAATTCATCTACAAAAATCAATTCACCATCAAGAAATTTAATGGTTAGGGTGCTTGAGATTGAAAGCAGGACAACTCTGCGGATGAGTAGGGGAACACTACTGTACATTGCGCAGAAACTAAAATTAGGATTTTGGATCCTAGCGTGTATCATTGTAGAATGGATGAAAAGTTAGATTTGAATTCAAGGTATCAAATAATTTCACAATCAAAAGCAGGCAACTTAATTTATGAGGCTTTAAATAAACTTAAAGGTAAAAAGAAAAAGAAACAGGCTACACACCTCCGCACATTGCTCCTCAATTTCATGACGTAATTTTAAAACATACTCACTACTGACGTCAATGTTATTTAATGCAGTTGCAATCTCTGTTCCAGTCTTTTGCACGCCAACACCACCTAAGAAAAGTTTTGCACCCAGATTTGGCTCTCTCATTTTTTGTTGCAGTGCTTCCTTGTATTCATTGCTCAACAAACTCACTGCACCAGTAAGAACAGCAATCACTGAGTTAATGTTGGAAGTCGATATGGCCCTCCTACAACAGCTCTGCAACACATAGAACACATCGTCCACCATTGAAGTAGTTAGGCTATCTGGTACATGCTCATCAATATTTATAGCTTTCCTGACATTTTCTACCATAAAGAAACCCTCCAATATGACATAATATCCAATGATCTCTTGGACTACTCTACTAAAACTTCCACTTCTAAATGCTTTTGTGGCTCGTGGACCAAGCTCAGGATCAACAGAGGTCAAACTCTTGATCTTTGACACCATAAATTCGGTGTAATCCTCACCCAACTGCATCAGAGATAATATCTCCTCTGAGTACAACTCAATCTCCCTGGGGTCTGGTCCTTCAACAACCCCAACAGACAGTAAATTATTTTTATAAGAATTAATGTCAGAAGCTAATTTTGACAATTTCCGGTATTCCATGTACTTTTTCAATATCAGAGAACCTCGTGAATCGCATTCTTCTTGAAGCTCACAAATTGCATAGACAATTCCGTCTTCCCCACAAAGGCTCTGCAAAATCTCATCATTTTCTTGTATTGCCATCACAATCTCTTTGAACAAATTTGTCAAGCAACTGATGAAATTGACCTGAGTTTGATTCGCAGGATTTTGCTCCATAAGCTCCACTAAATGCTCATATTCTAGCCTGGATCGCATGGCAATAACTTTTTTCAAATAGCCTACGTAGACCTGCAATCCTTCATCTTCTAGCCCCATTGGTGAGAAGAGGCGGATGAACCGAAGAATTGTAGGGTGGTCTCGCTGATCAACTGCAGTAGACAGCCTCTTCCGAACAATTCCTTCAAGCTGCTTCTTTGACACAAGAAGTTGTTCCCTTTGGTCTGATCCCGAATCTTTATATTTGCCATCGATATCAAGAAATTTCTGCACGTATGTAGCAGCGGATTCATAATCTTCAGATTCTAGAGCCTTCTTGACCCCTTCGATGCAATTACCCCTCTCAACAATGGCATCAATGTGCGACAATGTCTGATTGACGCGAGACTGGGCCAGATCAAGCTCACGGACCTTGCCACTAACTTGATCAGCGAGGTTGCATGTGGAACGGACATTAGAGAGCATGTAATCAGCATCGGCCTTGACAATGTCAAGAACTTGAGCAGATTTCTTGAGAGTGAAGAGTTGCTTGTCAAGATCAGTGCGCTGAGAGAGCAGGTTCTCCAGTTGGAGATCAAGGCCTCGCTGGTAGGCAATGCATTCATGTAGGAGGCGGGTCATGGCACCCACGTCCGTGAGATTGCGGACTTCTTCGAGTGCCTCTGGTGTGCCAAATTTCACAGATGACAAAGCGTTTATTGCAGCAGAGCCCTGATCCTCATCAGAAATATCAATTAATCCATTTGGTGTGGTCAGGGATGACATTCTTCTCTATTGAGAGTAAGTGAGCGAGCCAGTGGTTTAACGGTTCCCACAGTCTCAAATGTTCTGCAAACCAAAAAATAAAATTGATAAATGAAAATGCAGGACTAATAAAAGAGACTGATATGGGTATATACAGCCTTAAAATCCAAATTAAAATAATAGAACCACCTTTCTCATTGTTAAGCATGCAAGCCAATGACACGGAACAAACAACCAATTGAATATGACCAGACAATATAAACCATCATGAATGACCTTGGCTTCGAAATTAAATTGAAGCCATATATGTTTTGAGTTCAGGCAGATGCAAGCAGCCAATCAAAATATAAAAGGACTGAAAAAAGAAAAGAAGAGAAGAGAAGTTCCCATATAAATTGAAATGTGTTCACTTTCTGAGAACACGACCTTCTACCCAAGCGCCTAGGGATGCAATTCGTCAACAGAAAAGTTCCCTCCATGGATTGCCTGCCATGAAAGGAACTCACAAACACAGTAGCAGCCGGAAACACCACCTGGTGGAGTCATTTTATAGCAACAGTGAAGTAAAACAAACAGAGCTATTAGTTTTGAATATGAAGGCAGACGAACATGGGGCCCTAAAACCTCTCATTAGCATTTTAACAAACATCCAATGAGCACGATTTCGACAACACAATAGTTTCTTTCCTAATTATTTGGGCTAGAGATGCTTACACGAGATGAAAGCAACAAATTAAGCAAAATAGCCAGATCCCTTGAATTGCCTAAACTGATTCCACAATAAACCAGATTTGTTCAGATGGACAATTTAACAGCCCCTCCAAAAACCCATAAAGACCCAGAAATTGTGGCGGATTCAGAGAGCGAGCTTGATTTTGATTTTAATACATCACTCACTCACAAGATCCGTACGACGCTCCGGTTCAATAACACATCAAACGTGTATACGAAAAAAGAATCTGCATATGAGGTACCTGGTCTGTCAGAGAAGGTGGGAGGAGCAGCTCGCGGATCTTCTGGCCTAATCTGGGCTGTCGGAGAAGGTGGGAGGAGCAGCTCGTGAATACGCTTGTTTTTGTTTTTTGTTTTTTGTTTTTTTTTTTAAACAGTAATTCTAGGGAGCAGATTTAATTTTAAAACAAAATGCCACGTCCCCCGCTGTTGCTCTCTCGATCCGTCCCCTCTCCCTGCCTTCCGCCCGCCGACGAATCCGCCCTCTCTCCTCCCCCGATGCCGACAATGGCTCCGCCTGAGACTGGACCCTCACCCTTCGCAATCACCACCTCGACCACATCACGGATCACCTCCGTCCGCCGCATCTGCAGTGCAATGTCGGTTCGTCGATCTTGTTATGTCGTCTTCCTCGGCCCGTTCTTTGATTCATTTCGCATTGTCGACCCCTAAGTGCTGATAACTACAGGTTAATCGGATTATGGTTGGGCATTACCTTTAGACACCGTACTAGTGTTTAGTTTCACTTTCATGTCCTGCATCATGCCTGAAGATTTAAGAATTATAATTTTTTTGTTTTTTTGTCATATGAGAACCAATGTATTATCAGAAATCTATACCAACATTTTTTCCCTTGTGTGTTATCCAGTTGGACTAAGTGGTATTGTTTGATAGTTTTGAGAAGTGTTCTTTTGATGGTCGTTATAATGCCTAGACTAAATGTAATGGTGTTTGAGTTTTTGTAGGTGAAAGTATTCAAACAACCTAATACCTGCTTAACTTTGTTTAGTTAACATTCAATGCCCTTACAACTAACAGAGTGAGGTGTAGGTGTTTCTCTATTTATGATGCTTCTAATTTCTACTATAGTGATAGAGGATTAATGTAGCATTTTATCGTAGGATGTTTTGTCTGAATGATTTCCTTGTGGACAAAGTTTACCTCCAACATGGGTTTGATGTAGTTCCTGTAACCCAGGATGTGGCAGCACCCAAGGATTACATGTGTCCATTCCGTCACGTGGAATGCACCTAATCATTAAATCAATTCTCCTGTCCCGTCCCCTCCCATTCCACTCTCACCTCATAGCCAATTAGCCATCCCCCCTCTCCTAATTGATTTTGGTATTTTCATATATGTGTTGGAGGGCAGTAAAGGAACTCCATTTGCATGTATGTTTTGGCTTATTACTTTATTACATGGAGGGTTACTGTAATTATTCTTTCTATTAGCTATTAGCTTTTGATCATGTGTTTTTTTCTTGATATGGATGACTAATTTTTTACTTTGTTATATGACAACTATTATATTTGTTGTGATAGGGTGGTTATTACTTTGGAAAGATCAAGTTTCCTCCAAAAGACCCATTTAAACCTCCAGGGATCAGGTAAAGTGGCTTTGGGATCTTAATATTTTTGGCTATTTTAATGCTTTCTCTGGAACTGGAAGTTGCTCTTAACTTTGGATTATGTTATTCTTACCTTTAGCATTATAACTCCCAATGGACAGTTTATGACACAAAAGAGAATCTGCCTTTCAATGAGTGATTGTAAGTCTTAGATAATTGATTGACATAGGATAGTATTTTTTATGTTAATTAATTATCTTTGTGTGTTGTCATTTATGTTCTAGTTCATCCAGAAAGTTAGGATAAATCTAAATCATTTTAAAAAAAATATTATTATTGGACGTTTTGTTACTCTTTTGATTTTTTTTATTACAACATTTTTACTGAGCTTCTATCATTTATGGTCATTTGGTTTGACTTAGTTATATATAAATTACAAATTACTATTTATTAATAATTAGTAGATGGAATATTGTTTGGCTGACTGAAAGCGTGTTTACTTCTTCAAGGGGAGTCGGCTTACTTGAGTGAGAAGCACCTTTTTCAACTTACCAACCAACTATCTTTCTCTATTCCCTATTCCCGTGGTAGTGGCTTCTCAGCTTGAATAGATTCAAAGGAATTTCCTTCGGAGTTTCGATGTGGAAGTGCTTAAAATTCCTCTAGTTTTTAATATACTGTCTTTTACTTATATAAAAAAATCATCTAGTTAAATGGGATAGAGTATGCAGTCCTCGTTGATTTGGCGGGCTATACTTAATTGTTTTATTTGGAGTATTTAGCAAGAACGGAAAGTGAGAGTATTTGATAATAGGAAGTGGCCTATTATTAATCTTCAACTTGTTTTTTTCAATGCTTGAGAGAGTGAATATTTGTTGCGGGAATGTACTGTTGTTTCTCAATTTGTGATGTTAATGGGTGCTTATTTTGAGTCAGCTGTTGTAAAATTTCTTATTTATCAAAAAAAAAATCTCCTTTAATTTTCAACTTATTTTTTTCAATGTTTGAGGGAGTGGATGTTTGCCACGGGATTATACTGTTTTTTCTCGATTTGTGATGTTAATGGATATTCATTTTGAGTATGCTATTATATATATGCTCTTTGTATACTCTTTGTGTGCTTCCTCCTTTTAATAAAGTTTCTTATTTATAAAAAAAAAAAAAGTTCTATGTGATAACCAATCTTTGATTTATTCTTCTTAAGAAATACCTTCTCTTTTTTTTTCCTTTTTCTTCTTTCAGTGTCTGAAGTATTTTGCAAATTTACATTGGAGAATAGGGATTAAAAAGCATTGTCTACTAATTTTTCCCATGCTCTTATCGATTTTCCAAATTTGGAAATCTATATTTTTTACTGAATTTCAATGGTATATCTGCGCTTGTTAAATCTATTTTAAGCAGAAATTCAGGGGTATATGTTTGTTTGTGGGATCTACAAAATCTATTGGGAAAATTAAACCTATTTTATTTTGAATTTATTTCCTACTCGGTTTGCAGATTTTTTTTCTTCTTTTGATCAAAACTGTCATTTTTCTTCTATTATGGGAGAAGTGGTGGCTTTATAAAATGGGGAGAATATATTTTACAAAGGTATGACTTTTGTTTATGTAATTTTAATTGTATTTCTTTTGAGGTACCTTTATATTATGACAGGGCTCAATTATTCTGGGTACCTTTATATTATGCATGGGCTCAATTATTCTGTTTATTCCCTTTCATAAACGTAGGAGAATATGTTGACTAACTTATGAATAATTATTTTTGTGATTTCAATTGTATCTCTTTATAGCGCTTTAAGTTGTCCATATTGTCTTGTAGATGGACAACAGTCCTACCACAAGTAATGTTAGTATGTTACAACTAGTGTTGGTGAGAAGCAAAAACTGGCAAAAGACTCTAGCTTTCAATTGTAAAGAAGTACATGAGATGGTTTTGATAATCTATTTTGTATCTCCCAAGATTCATTACAAATCCTTCATGCACATGCTAACGTGTCCTTTTACCACTGTTTTATATTTCCCTACAGGAACAATCCATGGGATATGCACAATGTGATGGTATTTCATCATCAAAACAGTTGCACGATTACCTCTCTGTTGCTGGAGTGTTTTCCCTCTTTAAATGAAACATCGGTATGATGAGAGGAATGCAGAAAGTTAATAAGCCTTATGTTGTAATCCAAGGGGAAATGACCCATAAAATGCAACAAATACTCCTGAAACTAAAGCACAATACACTCCCCACCTGAAGTCTTTTCAGCATGGTTGCAAAAGAAAGAGTCCAAAAGCAATGACCACCTGTGGCCATTTCAGGCTGTGGTGGGTTGCTTGGTAGTTTTGCATTCCAAGCATCTTCCATTTGGGTTTGCATGTAAACATTATCTCTAGGATTGAGAAGCAAGAATTTTTAGTTGGTCTTTTAGTAGATTCAATAAGGCCGAATCTTGACATAATGGTAGAATTATTATCTTATTACTAGGAGGTTATGTGTTTGAACTACGAAGAGTCTTTTTGCCATTAAAATTAATTGTAGAAAAAAAATACATTCATATTAACTCGTGTGGCCTGATTTATTTTTTTGGTTGATTTTTTTTTTCATTTCTTTGTTGTATTTTTGTATATATAGTTGTCACTTGTCAGATCATATCTAACTTTTTTATTTTATATTTTTAACAGTCAATCATAAATATCAATTTGGTTTCTTCTTAAGATTTCAAAGTATTAAAAGGGACAATTGTATGGAGGGCCTTTCACGTCCTTGAAATCATTAA
The DNA here is from genome assembly GCA_023512835.1 of Taxillus chinensis. Taxonomy (NCBI): domain Eukaryota; kingdom Viridiplantae; phylum Streptophyta; class Magnoliopsida; order Santalales; family Loranthaceae; genus Taxillus; species Taxillus chinensis. Next base: position 44,865,094 of record CM042088.1, on the reverse strand, counting down.
GGAAAATGCCAACAAGAACATTTATAGCATTAGAAGCAGTGAAAGGATTTTCAACTTAAAATAACTTAGCTTTGTTAAATCAAGATAAATACACTTGAATAGTAGTGGTTTTTATGGATTGACACTGAGTAAACATTAATAAATCCTAGTAGGCTTTACGTAAACATGTGTTTACAATGCATTAGTAAGATGTAGACATTCTTGGATCTACATGCTATGCAGGTTATATGTTGATTCAAAACTTGGTCATTCCGGGCGTAAAATTTCTTGGCCCTTCCTGGACACATGGGAGGTATCATCAACCTTACTATCCCCGACTCCTTCCTTACCGGTCAACACCATATGACATGAAATGTGAAGCAAAAGATATGAAGTATAGAAGAGTTTATTCAAGTTAATAGAACACAAAATTAATTTACTAAAAGCCACGGAGGAATATCTTGCATGTGCTTATAAGAAGAAAGATAAAGAGAAAAAAAATAGTGCAAAGCATAGAAATTTGTTAAAATTAACAATATGAGTTCAAAATGAGAAAAAAAAAACACCACAAAAATATAAAAATAAAAATAAATAAATAAATGAAAGATTTGTAATCTAAATCTTCAGGAAGACTCAAAAGAGAATTTAATGACTACTTTGAAATTACTTTTCTTGAAGGATAGTTTTATTGCTAATTAATTTTATTAATTGATTCTTGGCTAGAGTAAGGCAATTTAAAACGATTAAGATCATAAGACATAAAAGGATAGTTACACACTCAACACAATTCTTATATTATATCATCAAATGAGGCTTTACTGTGAGGGCCAAATGAAATGATAGTTAAAATGGTTAAATGAGATATTTTTAGAACTAAATCAATCAGGAGGGTTTCAATATGATAAGGAAAATATTTATTCTACCAAAAAAAGTTTACTAATTCTGGATGTTGTGTTGATCATAGTAAGAGTATTGTAATTTTAAGGGTTTGATAAATACTTATATATTTGTGCATCATTGATGTTTTTACATTTTAATTATGACAAATGTTAAACTAAAACAAATTGAATGTTTTTTTTAAATGTATTTTAATCCGCTTTCATCTTAAGTCAAAACAAATTGACCGATAAAAATTTTACTAGCTGAAAATTTTTATTAGCTTAATATAATAAATCACAATATCCAATTTAATATAATAAAAAGAACCAATAGTTGCATGTACTTTCTACACTAATTTTTAATGAGAAAATTACATTTAATATCCGTAAAGGTTTAATAAATTACAATCAATACACTCTTTTAAAATTTTATTATTATAAGAACACCCTTTATATGAATTTTCATTGAAAAGTTTATAATGATGCACTATAAGTTGAGTTTTTAATTGTAATTTTCATAATATGTCCTTTTTAAAATTAAACTTGACTTTTGTTTACCAAACTACCATCAACATAATCCTTATTGAAATTCTGCAATGCACATTATAATAAAAAATAAAGATTAAGTTAATTGGTGAGACTAAAGATGATGGAATGCTAGGAAAGAAGAAGGATGTGTCATCATATTAAAATGAACAATATTCACATTTAATAATTGTAAAGACACTTGTGAGAATTGACCAAATAGAAAAAAAAATTATTGACAACAGTGATGAGAAGTTTGGTTGGTATAAAGAGATGAACAATTAATTGAGAGTCATAAATAATATATTCAATCATGATACAAACTATGTTATATCCAATTGTTGTTTACTTGTTTTAGCTAAAATTTATTTTAAATATGAATTTTTTTTAAAAAAACTTTTAAAAATTATATGAACACAAATATAATAAATGGTCATTATTATTCAATCTTAAAAAAAGGTTAAATTTAATTTTTTAAATGAACATATTATGAAAATTATAATTAAAAACTTACCTCACTATTAACTTTTCAATCAAAATTTATATAAATGAGATTGTTTTTATGATAAATTTTAAAAAGGGTACCAAGTGTAATTTGTTAAAACTAAGGGTTCCAAATATAATTTTATTAAGTGTAATTTGTTAAACTAAGAGGGTATCAAATAGAATTTTGTTAAACCTTGAGGGTGCCGAGTGTAACTTTCTCATTTTTAATTAAAATGTCATCAACAACTACGATAAAATAAAATGACAACATTAAAAATAAGGAGCCATGACAGTTTTATAATAAGAAAAAAATTACAATTTATCAACCAAGTATGCAAAATCCATCACCCAAAACAAAAAAAAATATAACAAAACCAAATTTGTAATAATTTCTCACCCTTCACCCGATGTCCCCCTTCGTACACATCCCGGCCTCACAATACATATATATCAACCCTATGCAGGTATTTGGAATTTGGTTGAACAGAAAATGCTACCATATCTTCCTTCTAATATATATGTAATGTATTATAACTTCAGACTTAGATCAACACCTTCTTGTTTCTCCTCGTCTACATTATCCACGGATTGAGCAGGCTTCGCCGGTGAGAGGAAGCTGTAGAAGGGAGCAGCTTCCATGGAACCATCTGTGTCCCTTGTCTGAAATCAATACCACCACCATAACATTATTAAGAACAATACTGAAACATCCTAGAAACGAATGTTTTTCTAAAACTGCAAATTCGGGTTGGTATTTTTGAAAAGCAATGTCTCACTTGATGCGGATGTAGTGGCTCATACTGATCAGAGGAATCGTCGCCGCCGTGGAAGGGCAGAGGAGGCGGGAGAGGAGGGGGCTTAGAGGCCGCCGGGGCTAACGTCAGGAAATCGATGTGTCCATCCATATTGCCGTTCCTTGTATTCAAGTTCTCTGTCCTCTCATGCATGGAGTTTGAGCATGAAGGGTCTTCTCTAAAAGATCCAAAAAATAAAAAACATGGTTAATTAATGCTACTAATCTGAAAACAGGTGCAAAATTGAAATCATTAAGTGCTACACTTTTTCTAGACTAATTGTACTAATCTAAAAACACAATTTGCACAGTAAAGGGTTTAAATAAAGGAGGATCAATGTGTACGGAGATGTAAAAACCAAACCAAACGAAAATAATTTATGGCAATTAATGCTGGGTGGTTTAAAGAACAGACCTAATGGGGTAGCTGATTGGATTTGAATGTGGACCAATCATGAAGGAGGAGGCTTCATTTCCACGGCATGCTGATTCTTCTGAATTGCTGATGTGGTGATGATGGTGATGATGATTATGAATGAAGGCAGGAAAGTTGGTCTGCAAATGAGGGCCTGCACCTGCAGATGTGGGGTATTCTACGCAAAAGGGATATGCTCTCTTCAGCCCAACCATCTACATCAACGACCAACCCAAACTTTGTCAGTAACAGCAAAAAGTAACAAATCAAACACCTAGACATTTCTCATTCCTTTTTGGATTTATATCATAATATATATGCCGTATATGTTATTGAAAAACATAATATAGAAAATACTATACATTTGATTCGTCTTGCCACATGGGTGGTGGTATCAAGTTGCTACAATAGCTTTGGTTTGAAGGGGGCTCTACATGAAGGTTCATCACTGCAGATGTAGGTGAAGTTGCTGATGGAACAGTCACCTACAAATTCAACAATTTAAAACATATTTTAAGGAGAAAAAACAACAGTTAATCAACACTCAAAACAAACAAAAAACATTCAATTAAGGATATTAATTTTTGTAGCCCTGACTCAATTACCATTGGAGGAGGTTGCTGCAATTGCATGGTTCGTTGCACCACGACAGGAAGAGGCCAAATGGGCATGGATTCGTATGCCGAATTCCTTAGATTACTGGGGCTTTCCTCCTCGACAACATAATTACAGTTCCACATTTTTGGGACTTGGATCGCCGGACACCGCCCGTCGACCCGTCCGCCGGCGGCGGCGGCGGCGGAGAAACAGTTTTCACCGCCGCACGGATTTGCCGGCGAGGCAGGGCAGAAACGGGAATGAGGCGATGGAAGGCCGGTGGGGCTGGGAAAGGGGACGGAGGAAGAGGAGGAGGAATGAGAGTGGTTGAAATTGGGAATCGTGGACAAACATGTCGGCGGCGGCGGGGGGGGAGGTGCCGGCGGAGGGAACCGGATGGCGGCTGCGGCGGCCTTCTTCTGCTGCTCCTCTAGCCTGATCTTCTCGAGCTGGGCAACGCCAAGTCCGCGCTGCGGCACTTTCTTCTGCTTTTGTTTCCTGTTGGCTGATTTTGAGTTATTTCCGCCGTCACTGTCGCCGGGAACACGGCCGCTGCTAATGCCCTGCCTGTGGTTCTGTTCCATTATTCAGAAATGCCATCTAACTTGTGTAAGCCACCAATATTTTTGACGACGCCTGTGATGGTTTCATGGACTAAAACATACAAAACCCAATTGGCAGCATGAAATGTATTGAAGGAGGTGGGAGGAGATAACCGGATTGATTGATTGATTGGTGGATTTATATATACACGCACGTGTATATATATATATATGTATATATGTATATGTGTGTGTGTGTGTGTGTATATATTTATGGTATCAATTAAGAAACGCAAAACAGGGAAATCAAAATCTGAAGACTGAATCTACATAAACAGAGAGAGTTAGAGACGTAAATCTTGTTTGTTTCTTCTTCTAGATTATGATTTAAGTGATCAACCCAAATCAGCCAAATTTTCTGCTGAGAGGGGGAGAGAGAGAGAGAGAGGGGGAGAGAGAGAGAGAGAGGGAGAGAGAGAGAGAGAATCAGAGAGTACGGATTTTTCTCCCAAACCCAGTTCGGTTGTCTGAGAGACAAGATCCAACAAACAAAGAAATAAATATATTTTTTTGAAAAAAATTAACAAAAAAAGGTTTCAAAATTCAAAAAAGCACAAAACATGGAAGCAAAATCCAAGAGGGTAGCGATGATTTGGTTCCTCCCATTTCTCGCCCAGATCCTCGCCCCCCGCACCCCCCACTCCTTTCGTTCCTACTAACTAGACCGGCTCTCAAGACCCACTTTCTCTCTCCTCTTTAAAGTCTCTCCGTGTTTCTTTCTCTCCTTCTCTCTCTAAATTACTGAAATTGTGGGGCTCTCAATGAAGTTAACTGACAGTGCTGCCAATGTCATCTTTCCTTTGTTAGCTTCATTTCTGCAGCCTCCCCTCCCACACGTGCATGTCAATGTGTGATTGGCCTGTTTTTCTTTTCTTCTCTCTCATTTTTTTATAAAGTTTCTTCCTCAATATATAATCCCTTTTTTTTTTTTTTGCTTTTGTTTTCATTTAGGAGATTTACCCCTCCTCTCGAAATTTAGTGCCTAAAATTTAGCCAAATCTAACGAAAATAAATGGACATAGTTCCTCCGGTGGGAAAGAATCTATTATCTGTCTATAATATACCTTGATTGAAAAATAATAATAGTAAGTAAAAATGCACATAAATAAACCTTCAAATTATCCTTTAATTATTTAAAAATGGATACACAAGTGCTTATGCGCCGTCCCTTTAATTATTTTAAAATCAACTTCTAAATAACAACTTTATATTTTAACTCAATTCAAAATATTTTATAATAATTTAAGTATCTTGTCACATAACATGTTTTTTTAAAAAAAATTAGAAAAAAATGAATTTTGATAAGTTAGGTAAAGAATTCATTTCTTTGATCCTGAGTTATTCGAAAATGAATAACCTTAAAATAATGAGGATGTGAGTATCTCCCCATAAATAAGGTACATTGGTATATATATGTGTGTGTGTGTTTGATATCTTGTATGTTTTATGTGTTGCTATGGTTACTATGTAGGAATGTTTCCTAATGGGCATGTGGATTGGACATGATGTATCATGATGTTAATTTGAATTAGGTCAGCTTTCGACTACGTCATGCCTATTGTGGCATAATGGTTATGCTTGGTCATATTAGTGGTTGTGATACGTTTTTATATATTATGGAGGATTTGATTCATTGGTTGTTATCATGGTGTGGTCTTGCTCATTTGATGCAATGGATTATATTGGACATTTTGAGGGTTGTGATACCATATTTTGTTTGTTGTAAATGAGTTGATTAGCTTTTTGAGGACTAAAAATATGAGGACGAGGTAAAAACTTCGTGTTTTGACTAAATTTGTGAAGTAGTTTTTAATTGATGTTAGAAATATGTAAATGGTAATATGATTGTCAATACAAATATTTTAACTATAATTGAAACTGATTTAGAGTTCAAGATCATATACGATGATTATTGTCATTTTGATAGATTAGTTATTTAAAATGATGATAAATTGATTTAAAAAATTATAAAACAAATAGGAAATGTGAAAACTTGTGTTCTAGTTCACGTACATAGGAGGAAAAACACTTGAGATATAAGAAAACAAAAAAATAATAAAGAAATTTCAATCTTTGGAGGTGCCTGATCATTGAGACCACATCGATAATTCTATGTAGGTTGTTCTCTCTCTTTTCATTCCTCTCATGTCTATCATAAACCTTAGGTTGAACACAAAGAACAATCGAATTTAGTTGTTTTAATTGGATGCTTTTGGTTGGTTTTGGTTATAGATCCTCATTTTTTATGTTTGGTATTTGATTGTTGTTGGATTTTGATTGAATTATTAAGAAATTCAATTGATATGTTGTAGGGTTTATGAACTTTAGTCGAATATCTATGGTTAACAAGAAATAGGTTTGTCCATGTATAAAATATATAATTGTTTTATTGTATTTGATGTTTTTAAGTTGTTTTTCGATGATGAATAGGTGTTTGTCAAATATAATATAAGAAATTAGATTGATAAGTTGTTTAGATTAATGTTATTCGATGAATATTAATATTATCATCGTTTAGAATGAATTGCAACAATAACAACATGGGCATGAAATGTGTGCAAAGTGTATGAATCGAAACACATAAATCATGCATGAAATGCAAGAATGATTGGTTAAGCTTAAAGCTTTAGACTTAATGAATCTAATTTATATAGATTATTTTCATGTAATTATCTCTTCTTCTTTTTTGTTTTTGAGTTTTTTTGTGTGATTACGTATAAATGCGTTTGTTAGTTTGTTTAGTTTTTTTTTTTTTTTTTTTTTTTGAGATCGTAGGTATTTCAACTGCCATCTTTTGTTTTATTGGTGGGACTTACATAACCAAACGGGCCCTTAGACCCTATAGCTTTAATAAAACCAACCCACCAGCTCCTATACCGCCAATAAGTCGAAGTACATACAATATGCAATCACTGTCTCCGTCTCTACCACCCCGATTCATCTTCAAAAACCTAAATCTCTTCTCTTCCCTCCTTCCTCACCGTCTCGTATACCTTCTCCAAAACCCTAAAGCCCCCCTACACACCCAAAGCCCCACTGCACACCCGAAACCTGATACCCCTACTCCCGATGACCAATTCAAGGCATGGATCGACAAGCTCAAGTCCGGGTTCACTCCCGCCGCCGTCGTCGAGGCCTTACGAGCCCAATCGGACCCGGAAATCGCATTAGACATCTTCAGGTGGACCGCACAGCACCGAGGGCTCCCTCACGACCCCACCACCTACCTCGCCATGATCAGGATCGCCCTCCGCGGCCGGCTCGACCACGACGTCGATACCCTGACCGCGGAGGTGGTCGGCGGGGTCGGCGGGGTAGCCAGCGTGCGGATCTACAACTCTATAATTCGATTATCCTGTGACCGGAAATTTCTTTGCAGACGCGCTTTCAATGTTTATCACAAAATGTTGGCGTCCGAGGATTGTAAGCCCACTCTGCAGACGTATGCAATGTTGTTTAAAGGCCTGTTGGGCAAGCTCAGCAAATCGAATCTGCGTTATTTTTATTTTCCTGTCGTCAAGTCTTTGGCGAAGCAGATGAAGGCGTCCGGGGTGATCCCGGATACCTTTGTTTTGAATATGATCATAAAGGCGCACTCCATTTGTCTGAATATGGATGAGGCAACCATGCTTTTTCGCGAAATGGGTTTGTATGGGTGTGAGCCAAATGCGTATACTTACAGTTATATTTCAAAGGGGTTGTGTCGGGTGGGAAAGGTGAGTCATGGGTTGAAGTTTTACACGGAAATGAGGGAAATAGGTTTCGTGCCTTTTAGAAATGCCTACATGATTTTGATTTGTAGCCTTTCACTGGAGCGCAAGTTCGATGCTGCAATCGAGGTTTTGTTTGATATGTTGAGTAATTCCAAGTGGCCAGATTTGCTGACGTACAGGACCCTTTTAGAAGGGCTGTGTTGGGAAGGTCGGCACGAAGACGCATTTGGTTTGCTTGGAGAATTGAGAAGAAGGAATGCTTTCATTGTTGAAAGGACTTACAGAACACTACTGAATAATTTGCATGTTTTAAGGCGCAGGGGTAGATGATTCATGTGAGAGCGATGGAAAGAAAAACTGCTGCTGGGCTGTAAGGGGCGCGCTTGTTTGTCTAATTCAAAACGTAAGTAATTGTAGAACCAGACGTACGAATTGCTTCAACAGGTATTTATTAATCTGATGGTCTGTTCAATATGTACCAAGATGTAAAAACCCATTGAACTAAATATTGATCCTGTTGAAGCAAGGTTTTTACAAGGTCTGCTCAATACGCATTGAACTAGTCCTTGTAAAAACCCAAAATTGGGATGTGTTAAGCTCTCCACTGGTTATGTATAATTGGCTCTTTCTGATTTTCTATCAAGAGATGGAGATTATGTTCCACATAAGATACTTTATCGTCAGATATTGGTAACGAGAACTCTATTCCCCTGCCTACATTTTTAATGAGATTTTCAGGAGGCCATGCCGCTGGGATAGGTCTCATTGCTTTTGAATGGAAAACTCCTGCCACTCTTTGGCGAGAGTGGTATATCCTTTGGGTAACAAAAGATCAGATTCTAAAAGTAGGAGGACTTTTTGGAATTGGGAGAGCGAGATCGAGGAATGTTTGGAACAATGAAGCTGGTGCTCAGAGTAAACATCTACGGAGTTGTTCTTTTGTCAGATCCAATGAGTTTCTACAATTTTGACTTTGAGGTGTGCTAAGGAGTTTCTTTTTAATGTTTGAAATCTCAAACATCCGTAAGGAATTTGTTTGTCGCTCTCGAATTTGCATTCTTTCACCTATAAATTTAAATGTTATGTCTTGTCGCTTCTGTTTTCTTTTTCTTTATCTCATATGTGGTACTTTACATGTTAAATTTTAAGTTGTTGACATGGCAATTACCGCATCATCCGGTTGGAAATATCAATTTTCTATCATAAGATATGCAATATTTACAACCTTATATTTCAAATTCTACAAACAGTTGAAATCGTCAACCATCACAGCGCATTCATCATCTATGTTAAATTTGATCATTAACATAATTTCATCATCATCAGTATCATCTTGCAACAATATTTGAAAGAAATATTTCATTATGAATAAAACTAAAAGTAGAATTAGAAAACTAAAACTAAAACTTTCGAGGTAATATCATAAGATATAAAATATTTACAATCTTATATTTCAAATTCTACAAGCAATTGAAATCATCAACCATCAAAACACATTCATCATCTATGTTAAACTTGATCGTTTATACAATTTTGTTATCATTACCATCCTGCAACATCATTAAAAGAAGTATTTCATTATGAATAAAATTAAAACTAGAATTTATGAGGCAATATCATATATAAAGAATATTTACAGTCTTATATTTCAAATTCTACAAACAATTGAAATCATCAACCATCAAAGCACATCCTTCATCTATGTTAAACTTGATTGTTAACACAATTTTGTTATCAATATCATCCTTCAACAACATTAAAAAAATATCTCATTACGAATGAAATAAATGAAAAATTAGCAAGAAAAAAGTATATTATTACACTAATAATAAAATAAAATGCAAGTGCATGGCTTAAGTTTAGCAAACTTCGCATGCATTTACTATCATTTACTATGAAATAAAAGCAATTAGTAATGTTATATCAACTGGTTTTTGCATTTCCTACTAAAAATTCAAAATTAATAGAAGAATAATAATCTAAAATAATTATTAGATTATAGTTATAATTATTAACAATTATTTGATTATAATTTTCGAATCTAATCGAACATGAACCTGACTAAGAGATCAGGTGGTCAGGTCACTGATTTAATCACTGAGTCAAGCAATAGAACTAGTCATATAATTAATAATTGTATATACATTAATAATAAATAAATATTTTAAACTAACACATTAAAAATTTTCTAATATAATACTATTTATTTTTAAATATGTATTTATATTATAAATTCTTAATAAATTTAAAAGTTTAGTGATATAAATTCATAGTAAAGGAAAATCAGATAGAGTTGGGAAAGATATTGAAGTGAAATGTCAATATTAGCCACCAATTTTAATTCAAAACCAAAAATGTGACTTTCGCTTGCTCACACCCAACTGTCAAAGGATTGGTGACAAACACTAATATGTGTTATACAACGGATATTATTTTTAATATACTTATAAAATTATACAACAAAGGTATATCTCGTATATTCTTTTTATGATATACAATCAATATAAATCAATTTCATTAAATATTAACATATTGTCAATCTATTATAACTTTTACATACCCTTATATAAATAACAAATAAACTAATAATGTCAAGTCATTACAACGTCATAACATGAAATATGAAATAATTAACTAGTTACCAACACCTGAAGCAACCTCCAACTAATTCGTCAATACCTAAAAAAACAAGTTAAACGTAAGGGTGAGCATGTATGCTCACTAGGTAACCTATAACTCCACATTATTCTATAACCCAATCAAACTTAAGAGTTTACTTGTCAGGTGTATGCATATACCAGTGTAGTATTTTAACTACTCACATAACCATTAACCATATAATCAAACACAACTCAACCATATACCATGACAAATATCAATGTGGAAAGCTTCTCCCAAAATAATCACAGTTCACTAAGTTATTACGTAATCATCAGCAATTAAGTTGTATATATTCACCAACGAGGTTTAAGAGCAATAATAACAACTCTTCAATTGTTTTTTTAGAATTAAGAAATTAAACTACTTTTTACTTTTCTATACAAATACACGCCACAATAAATTTTCTTAATTATTATATATATCATTAAGTAAAATAGAGAAAATGAAAATTGGGGTGGGAAAGCAAAAGAGAGAAAAAATAGGAGAAAATAATTTTTTATATACTTCAATAATCATAAAGAGTGATCAGTACCTGTCAATAAATTGAGAAACATTATACAAATACAATGGAAAATGTTAAATATAGAATTTTTATTATGAAATTAATTTTACAACATTTTTTTTAAAAATTCTTAAATAAAGAAAAAATGACTCGTATAGAAATTTGTTGGTAATGCTTTAAGCAACAATGAGGCTTTTAAGACCTAACACCAAAGGTTCAGCCTAATAGCATAGGTTTCAACTTGTTTTCACCATGTGGGGCATAACCAATTGGGAGCTTCTCATGACATTTATTTTACCCATGTCACATATTTCAACATGGGCCAACCCCAAAATGAAATGGGTTATATGGTCCATAAAAGGCATTTGAAAGGTTTATAAATATGAATTTAAATGGGGTTTTACTTATAAAAAAATACAAGTCCTCTTAATTTTTTAGTCCACAAAGGCAAAAAATAGTTTAAAATTTTAAACTTATGAAAAATAGTTGAAAAGTTGTTATTAGTATTTAAGAGCATTCATTGAACCTTCATTTTTTCCTAAAACATAGGAATAAATATTTAAAAAATATTCAAAATATCTTCATATCGAGGAGATTTAGAGATATTAAAGCATTTCTAGATTAACTATTTATTTGTCAAAAATATTCTTATATTTTAAAATATATTTTTTTTATACGTGTTATTTTTTAAATGGATGTAATAAGTAAAAAGAGAAAGAATATAATAATATTATTTAAATATAATGGAAAATTTATAAGAAATCAGATGCAGAAGGGTTTTTAAAATTAAATAAAACTTAAGATAATGGAATATCAACCTTTACTGTAAAGATGACCAAAAAATCACAATTAAAAACATTTTTAAAAAATCATGGGGTTGTACCGTGAATCAGAGGATTGGTTTTCCTTTTTCTCTCCAAGTCCCTCGATCTTTCAGATTCTCCCAAGGAGTTTTGTATGCAGTGATTATCTGAATTGACACCATGTGGGTGGAGATTCTCTGTGGTCTGGTGATCTTCAGAATGTTCCGTGGCTTCTTCTACGATGATGACATTCTGGAGCTCGAAGCCTCGGATTCAGAAGCCATTTTCTCCGTGGCCAAAAGGTACCCATGTCCAAGCAATTAGTGTAGGAATCAAACTTAAGCAATCAAAACCCGCAAAAGCTAGGAAGATGTGACGGTCGCTCTACTGCTCCTATCAACCTAGCTGTAGTACTCATTGGCTTTTCTGTTTGCTTGGGAGCTAAGAAAGTTAAGGAGTGTTATATACACATATAGATTCTGTGAATTGAGCAGCCCTTTGGTTTTCGTGAAGATGTATGGAAACAAGACAACATATTTAAATTTTTTTGTTCGCCTGTTATGCGGATGTGTAGTGACGATATCTTTGCTCGTTCGTTATTTTGTAGAGTGGAAAAGCTTTTTGGTGGAAAGGTCTATGTGGGTCTTCGAATTCCAGATGCTGATACAGGATCTCAGAAGAACATTGATATGGTTGTTGTCTCTAAAGGGTACTTCATTTTTCAATTCCTACATCCAAACAGTATGAAGAATTTTTTATTGTCTGTGTCTTCACACCTAATGTTCTAGGGATGAAATTAGAAAACATTTGAATCTTAACCATTGATCGTGATTTGTCACCGCCAGCAAGATTGAAAATATATGCAAACTTTTTCTGTTGTGACAATTTTTTTTCTTGATAGTTTGTGTGTGTGTGTGTGTGTAAAATTCTCTACTTTGCCCTTGTTTCTCAAACCTTTGGCTAGGTTATGTTTGTTGATGAATGATGAAGAAAATAAACTTCAACCATTTTCTAATGTAATTCTTGAAAATAAAGAATCAAACAATGGCCCTAAAACTAGGCACTTCACTTTCAATTTAGTCAACCTTTACACGGGAACTTTGTATTGCCATTCTTAGCTGCACAGGATTGAAAATATGAAGCAGATGTGATTATAACTGACTCTACTTGGCACAAAATGATTTGTTCAAAGGGCATCAGAAGAATAGGTTCTTTGTGCAGTGGGTTAGGGAAAGGAATGATCGTTTGTTATATTATATGCTATAAGTTTGGAGAATAACTAGCTTTCTAGGCCAAAGTCCAAGCAAGTTGAAATGGAAGAATACGTAAAGATTAGGTGCCTTCGTTGCGTTTAATATCGAGCTTTTCCAAACCATCTAGACAATATGATGTGAAATTAAATAAAAGTGATGATTGATTTTCTTTTGTTTATGTTATTTATTACAAATAAAGGATTAAAAAAAGCATCCTTGTATAGTTTTCTTACTGAAGGGCTTAAATTTTAAATTAAATTCGTATGCTTGTTGGAGACAGCTCCATTGTTAAATGGAGGGCGGTAGTCTACGGATTTTCTTATTGTTTGTATTAGGGGAATTTCATTTCTCTCTTATATTTGCATTTAGTTCCCTATGTCCCTTTTTGTTTGCATCATTTTTCTTCAAAATGATGGTATTTATTAATCTGATGGTCTGTTCAATATGTACCAAGATGTAAAAACCCATTGAACTAAATATTGATCCTGTTGAAGCAAGGTTTTTACAAGGTCTGCTCAATACGCATTGAACTAGTCCTTGTAAAAACCCAAAATTGGGATGTGTTAAGCTCTCCACTGGTTATGTATAATTGGCTCTTTCTGATTTTCTATCAAGAGATGGAGATTATGTTCCACATAAGATACTTTATCGTCAGATATTGGTAACGAGAACTCTATTCCCCTGCCTACATTTTTAATGAGATTTTCAGGAGGCCATGCCGCTGGGATAGGTCTCATTGCTTTTGAATGGAAAACTCCTGCCACTCTTTGGCGAGAGTGGTATATCCTTTGGGTAACAAAAGATCAGATTCTAAAAGTAGGAGGACTTTTTGGAATTGGGAGAGCGAGATCGAGGAATGTTTGGAACAATGAAGCTGGTGCTCAGAGTAAACATCTACGGAGTTGTTCTTTTGTCAGATCCAATGAGTTTCTACAATTTTGACTTTGAGGTGTGCTAAGGAGTTTCTTTTTAATGTTTGAAATCTCAAACATCCGTAAGGAATTTGTTTGTCGCTCTCGAATTTGCATTCTTTCACCTATAAATTTAAATGTTATGTCGCTGTCGCTTCTGTTTTCTTTTTCTTTATCTCATATGTGGTACTTTACATGTTAAATTTTAAGTTGTTGACATGGCAATTACCGCATCATCCGGTTGGAAATATCAATTTTCTATCATAAGATATGCAATATTTACAACCTTATATTTCAAATTCTACAAACAGTTGAAATCGTCAACCATCACAGCGCATTCATCATCTATGTTAAATTTGATCATTAACATAATTTCATCATCATCAGTATCATCTTGCAACAATATTTGAAAGAAATATTTCATTATGAATAAAACTAAAAGTAGAATTAGAAAACTAAAACTAAAACTTTCGAGGTAATATCATAAGATATAAAATATTTACAATCTTATATTTCAAATTCTACAAGCAATTGAAATCATCAACCATCAAAACACATTCATCATCTATGTTAAACTTGATCGTTTATACAATTTTGTTATCATTACCATCCTGCAACATCATTAAAAGAAGTATTTCATTATGAATAAAATTAAAACTAGAATTTATGAGGCAATATCATATATAAAGAATATTTACAGTCTTATATTTCAAATTCTACAAACAATTGAAATCATCAACCATCAAAGCACATCCTTCATCTATGTTAAACTTGATTGTTAACACAATTTTGTTATCAATATCATCCTTCAACAACATTAAAAAAATATCTCATTACGAATGAAATAAATGAAAAATTAGCAAGAAAAAGTATATTATTACACTAATAATAAAATAAAATGCAAGTGCATGGCTTAAGTTTAGCAAACTTCGCATGCATTTACTATCATTTACTATGAAATAAAAGCAATTAGTAATGTTATATCAACTGGTTTTTGCATTTCCTACTAAAAATTCAAAATTAATAGAAGAATAATAATCTAAAATAATTATTAGATTATAGTTATAATTATTAACAATTATTTGATTATAATTTTCAGAATCTAATCGAACATGAACCTGACTAAGAGATCAGGTGGTCAGGTCACTGATTTAATCACTGAGTCAGCAATAGAACTAGTCATATAATTAATAATTGTATATACATTAATAATAAATAAATATTTTAAACTAACACATTAAAAATTTTCTAATATAATACTATTTATTTTTAAATATGTATTTATATTATAAATTCTTAATAAATTTAAAAGTTTAGTGATATAAATTCATAGTAAAGGAAAATCAGATAGAGTTGGGAAAGATATTGAAGTGAAATGTCAATATTAGCCACCAATTTTAATTCAAAACCAAAAATGTGACTTTCGCTTGCTCACACCCAACTGTCAAAGGATTGGTGACAAACACTAATATGTGTTATACAACGGATATTATTTTTAATATACTTATAAAATTATACAACAAAGGTATATCTGTATATTCTTTTTATGATATACAATCAATATAAATCAATTTCATTAAATATTAACATATTGTCAATCTATTATAACTTTTACATACCCTTATATAAATAACAAATAAACTAATAATGTCAAGTCATTACAACGTCATAACATGAAATATGAAATAATTAACTAGTTACCAACACCTGAAGCAACCTCCAACTAATTCGTCAATACCTAAAAAAACAAGTTAAACGTAAGGGTGAGCATGTATGCTCACTAGGTAACCTATAACTCCACATTATTCTATAACCCAATCAAACTTAAGAGTTTACTTGTCAGGTGTATGCATATACCAGTGTAGTATTTTAACTACTCACATAACCATTAACCATATAATCAAACACAACTCAACCATATACCATGACAAATATCAATGTGGAAAGCTTCTCCCAAAATAATCACAGTTCACTAAGTTATTACGTAATCATCAGCAATTAAGTTGTATATATTCACCAACGAGGTTTAAGAGCAATAATAACAACTCTTCAATTGTTTTTTTAGAATTAAGAAATTAAACTACTTTTTACTTTTCTATACAAATACACGCCACAATAAATTTTCTTAATTATTATATATATCATTAAGTAAAATAGAGAAAATGAAAATTGGGGTGGGAAAGCAAAAGAGAGAAAAAATAGGAGAAAATAATTTTTTATATACTTCAATAATCATAAAGAGTGATCAGGACTGTCAATAAATTGAGAAACATTATACAAATACAATGGAAAATGTTAAATATAGAATTTTTATTATGAAATTAATTTTACAACATTTTTTTAAAAAATTCTTAAATAAAGAAAAAATGACTCGTATAGAAATTTGTTGGTAATGCTTTAAGCAACAATGAGGCTTTTAAGACCTAACACCAAAGGTTCAGCCTAATAGCATAGGTTTCAACTTGTTTTCACCATGTGGGGCATAACCAATTGGGAGCTTCTCATGACATTTATTTTACCCATGTCACATATTTCAACATGGGCCAACCCCAAAATGAAATGGGTTATATGGTCCATAAAAGGCATTTGAAAGGTTTATAAATATGAATTTAAATGGGGTTTTACTTATAAAAAAAATACAAGTCCTCTTAATTTTTTAGTCCACAAAGGCAAAAAATAGTTTAAAATTTTAAACTTATGAAAAATAGTTGAAAAGTTGTTATTAGTATTTAAGAGCATTCATTGAACCTTCATTTTTTCCTAAAACATAGGAATAAATATTTAAAAAATATTCAAAATATCTTCATATCGAGGAGATTTAGAGATATTAAAGCATTTCTAGATTAACTATTTATTTGTCAAAAATATTCTTATATTTTAAAATATATTTTTTTTATACGTGTTATTTTTTAAATGGATGTAATAAGTAAAAAGAGAAAGAATATAATAATATTATTTAAATATAATGGAAAATTTATAAGAAATCAGATGCAGAAGGGTTTTTAAAATTAAATAAAACTTAAGATAATGGAATATCAACCTTTACTGTAAAGATGACCAAAAAATCACAATTAAAAACATTTTTAAAAAATCATGGGGTTGTACCGTGAATCAGAGGATTGGTTTTCCTTTTTCTCTCCAAGTCCCTCGATCTTTCAGATTCTCCCAAGGAGTTTTGTATGCAGTGATTATCTGAATTGACACCATGTGGGTGGAGATTCTCTGTGGTCTGGTGATCTTCAGAATGTTCCGTGGCTTCTTCTACGATGATGACATTCTGGAGCTCGAAGCCTCGGATTCAGAAGCCATTTTCTCCGTGGCCAAAAGGTACCCATGTCCAAGCAATTAGTGTAGGAATCAAACTTAAGCAATCAAAACCCGCAAAAGCTAGGAAGATGTGACGGTCGCTCTACTGCTCCTATCAACCTAGCTGTAGTACTCATTGGCTTTTCTGTTTGCTTGGGAGCTAAGAAAGTTAAGGAGTGTTATATACACATATAGATTCTGTGAATTGAGCAGCCCTTTGGTTTTCGTGAAGATGTATGGAAACAAGACAACATATTTAAATTTTTTTGTTCGCCTGTTATGCGGATGTGTAGTGACGATATCTTTGCTCGTTCGTTATTTTGTAGAGTGGAAAAGCTTTTTGGTGGAAAGGTCTATGTGGGTCTTCGAATTCCAGATGCTGATACAGGATCTCAGAAGAACATTGATATGGTTGTTGTCTCTAAAGGGTACTTCATTTTTCAATTCCTACATCCAAACAGTATGAAGAATTTTTTATTGTCTGTGTCTTCACACCTAATGTTCTAGGGATGAAATTAGAAAACATTTGAATCTTAACCATTGATCGTGATTTGTCACCGCCAGCAAGATTGAAAATATATGCAAACTTTTTCTGTTGTGACAATTTTTTTCTTGATAGTTTGTGTGTGTGTGTGTGTGTAAAATTCTCTACTTTGCCCTTGTTTCTCAAACCTTTGGCTAGGTTATGTTTGTTGATGAATGATGAAGAAAATAAACTTCAACCATTTTCTAATGTAATTCTTGAAAATAAAGAATCAAACAATGGCCCTAAAACTAGGCACTTCACTTTCAATTTAGTCAACCTTTACACGGGAACTTTGTATTGCCATTCTTAGCTGCACAGGATTGAAAATATGAAGCAGATGTGATTATAACTGACTCTACTTGGCACAAAATGATTTGTTCAAAGGGCATCAGAAGAATAGGTTCTTTGTGCAGTGGGTTAGGGAAAGGAATGATCGTTTGTTATATTATATGCTATAAGTTTGGAGAATAACTAGCTTTCTAGGCCAAAGTCCAAGCAAGTTGAAATGGAAGAATACGTAAAGATTAGGTGCCTTCGTTGCGTTTAATATCGAGCTTTTCCAAACCATCTAGACAATATGATGTGAAATTAAATAAAAGTGATGATTGATTTTCTTTTGTTTATGTTATTTATTACAAATAAAGGATTAAAAAAAGCATCCTTGTATAGTTTTCTTACTGAAGGGCTTAAATTTTAAATTAAATTCGTATGCTTGTTGGAGACAGCTCCATTGTTAAATGGAGGGCGGTAGTCTACGGATTTTCTTATTGTTTGTATTAGGGGAATTTCATTTCTCTCTTATATTTGCATTTAGTTCCCTATGTCCCTTTTTGTTTGCATCATTTTTCTTCAAAATGATGGTATTTATTAATCTGATGGTCTGTTCAATATGTACCAAGATGTAAAAACCCATTGAACTAAATATTGATCCTGTTGAAGCAAGGTTTTTACAAGGTCTGCTCAATACGCATTGAACTAGTCCTTGTAAAAACCCAAAATTGGGATGTGTTAAGCTCTCCACTGGTTATGTATAATTGGCTCTTTCTGATTTTCTATCAAGAGATGGAGATTATGTTCCACATAAGATACTTTATCGTCAGATATTGGTAACGAGAACTCTATTCCCCTGCCTACATTTTTAATGAGATTTTCAGGAGGCCATGCCGCTGGGATAGGTCTCATTGCTTTTGAATGGAAAACTCCTGCCACTCTTTGGCGAGAGTGGTATATCCTTTGGGTAACAAAAGATCAGATTCTAAAAGTAGGAGGACTTTTTGGAATTGGGAGAGCGAGATCGAGGAATGTTTGGAACAATGAAGCTGGTGCTCAGAGTAAACATCTACGGAGTTGTTCTTTTGTCAGATCCAATGAGTTTCTACAATTTTGACTTTGAGGTGTGCTAAGGAGTTTCTTTTTAATGTTTGAAATCTCAAACATCCGTAAGGAATTTGTTTGTCGCTCTCGAATTTGCATTCTTTCACCTTTAAATTTAAATGTTATGTCATTGTCGCTCCTGTTTTCTTTTTCTTTATCTCATATGTGGTACTTTACATGTTAAATTTTAAGTTGTTGACATGGCAATTACCGCATCATCCGGTTGGAAATATCAATTTTCTATCATAAGATATGCAATATTTACAACCTTATATTTCAAATTCTACAAACAGTTGAAATCGTCAACCATCAATACGCATTCATCATCTATGTTAAATTTGATCATTAACATAATTTCATCATCATCAGTATCATCTTGCAACAATATTTGAAAGAAATATTTCATTATGAATAAAACTAAAATTAGAATTAGAAAACTAAAACTAAAACTTTCGAGGTAATATCATAAGATATAAAATATTTACAATCTTATATTTCAAATTCTACAAGCAATTGAAATCATCAACCATCAAAACACATTCATCATCTATGTTAAACTTGATCGTTTATACAATTTTGTTATCATTACCATCCTGCAACATCATTAAAAGAAGTATTTCATTATGAATAAAATTAAAACTAGAATTTATGAGGCAATATCATATATAAAGAATATTTACAGTCTTATATTTCAAATTCTACAAACAATTGAAATCATCAACCATCAAAGCACATCCTTCATCTATGTTAAACTTGATTGTTAACACAATTTTGTTATCAATATCATCCTTCAACAACATTAAAAAAATATCTCATTACGAATGAAATAAATGAAAAATTAGCAAGAAAAAGTATATTATTACACTAATAATAAAATAAAATGCAAGTGCATGGGTTAAGTTTAGCAAACTTCGCATGCATTTACTATCATTTACTATGAAATAAAAGCAATTAGTAATGTTATATCAACTGGTTTTTGCATTTCCTACTAAAAATTCAAAATTAATAGAAGAATAATAATCTAAAATAATTATTAGATTATAGTTATAATTATTAACAATTATTTGATTATAATTTTCAGAATCTAATCGAACATGAACCTGACTAAGAGATCAGGTGGTCAGGTCACTGATTTAATCACCGAGTCAACAATAGAACTAGTCATATAATTAATAATTGTATATACATTAATAATAAATAAATATTTTAAACTAACACATTAAAAATTTTCTAATATAATACTATTTATTTTTAAATATGTATTTATATTATAAATTCTTAATAAATTTAAAAGTTTAGTGATATAAATTCATAGTAAAGGAAAATCAGATAGAGTTAGGAAAGATATTGAAGTGAAATGTCAATATTAGCCACCAATTTTAATTCAAAACCAAAAATGTGACTTTCGCTTGCTCACACCCAACTGTCAAAGGATTGGTAACAAACACTAATATGTGTTATACAACGGATATTATTTTTAATATACTTATAAAATTATACAACAAAGGTATATCTCGTATATTCTTTTTATGATATACAATCAATATAAATCAATTTCATTAAATATTAACATATTGTCAATCTATTATAACTTTTACATACCCTTATATAAATAACAAATAAACTAATAATGTCAAGTCATTACAACGTCATAACATGAAATATGAAATAATTAACTAGTTACCAACACCTGAAGCAACCTCCAACTAATTCGTCAATACCTAAAAAAACAAGTTAAACGTAAGGGTGAGCATGTATGCTCACTAGGTAACCTATAACTCCACATTATTCTATAACCCAATCAAACTTAAGAGTTTACTTGTCAGGTGTATGCATATACCAGGTGTAATATTTTAACTACTCACATAACCATTAACCATATAATCAAACACAACTCAACCATATACCATGACAAATATCAATGTGGAAAGCTTCTCCCAAAATAATCACAGTTCACTATGTGATTACGTAATCATCATCAATTAAGTTGTATATATTCACCAACGAGGTTTAAGAGCAATAATAACAACTCTTCAATTGTTTTTTTAGAATTAAGAAATTAAACTACTTTTTACTTTTCTATACAAATACACGCCACAATAAATTTTCTTAATTATTATATATATCATTAAGTAAAATAGAGAAAATGAAAATTGGGGTGGGAAAGCAAAAGAGAGAAAAAATAGGAGAAAATAATTTTTTATATACTTCAATAATCATAAAGAGTGATCAGTACTGTCAATAAATTGAGAAACATTATACAAATACAATGGAAAATGTTAAATATAGAATTTTTATTATGAAATTTATTTTACAACATTTTTTAAAAAAATTCTTAAATAAAGAAAAAATGACTCGTATAGAAATTTGTTGGTAATGCTTTAAGCAACAATGAGGCTTTTAAGACCTAACACCAAAGGTTCAGCCTAATAGCATAGGTTTCAACTTGTTTTCACCATGTGGGGCATAACCAATTGGGAGCTTCTCATGACATTTATTTTACCCATGTCACATATTTCAACATGGGCCAACCCCAAAATGAAATGGGTTATATGGTCCATAAAAGGCATTTGAAAGGTTTATAAATATGAATTTAAATGGGGTTTTACTTATAAAAAAATACAAGTCCTCTTAATTTTTTAGTCCACAAAGGCAAAAAATAGTTTAAAATTTTAAGCTTATGAAAAATAGTTGAAAAGTTGTTATTAGTATTTAAGAGCATTCACATTTAAATGTTTGAACCTTCATTTTTTCCTAAAACATAGGAATAAATATTTAAAAAATATTCAAAATATCTTCATATCGAGGAGATTTAGAGATATTAAAGCATTTCTAGATTAACTATTTATTTGTCAAAAATATTCTTATATTTTAAAATATATTTTTTTTTATACGTGTTATTTTTTAAATGGATGTAATAAGTAAAAAGAGAAAGAATATAATAATATTATTTAAATATAATGGAAAATTTATAAGAAATCAGATGCAGAAGGGTTTTTAAAATTAAATAAAACTTAAGATAATGGAATATCAACCTTTACTGTAAAGATGACCAAAAAATCACAATTAAAAACATTTTTAAAAAACATTTTTAAAAAATCATGGGGTTGTACCGTGAATCAGAGGATTGGTTTTCCTTTTTCTCTCCAAGTCCCTCGATCTTTCAGATTCTCCCAAGGAGTTTTGTATGCAGTGATTATCTGAATTGACACCATGTGGGTGGAGATTCTCTGTGGTCTGGTGATCTTCAGAATGTTCCGTGGCTTCTTCTACGATGATGACATTCTGGAGCTCGAAGCCTCGGATTCAGAAGCCATTTTCTCCGTGGCCAAAAGGTACCCATGTCCAAGCAATTAGTGTAGGAATCAAACTTAAGCAATCAAAACCCGCAAAGGCTAGGAAGATGTGACGGTCGCTCTACTGCTCCTATCAACCTAGCTGTAGTACTCATTGGCTTTTCTGTTTGCTTGGGAGCTAAGAAAGTTAAAAGGAGTGTTATATACACATATAGATTCTGTGAATTGAGCAGCCCTTTGGTTTTCGTGAAGATGTATGGAAACAAGATAACATATTTAATTTTTTTTGTTCGCCTGTGATGCGGATGTGTAGTGACGATATCTTTGCTCGTTCGTTATTTTGTAGAGTGGAAAAGCTTTTTGGTGGAAAGGTCTATGTGGGTCTTCGAATTCCAGATGCTGATACAGGATCTCAGAAGAACATTGATATGGTTGTTGTCTCTAAAGGGTACTTCATTTTTCAATTCCTACATCCAAACAGTATGAAGAATTTTTTATTGTCTGTGTCTTCACACCTAATGTTCTAGGGATGAAATTAGAAAACATTTGAATCTTAACCATTGATCGTGATTTGTCACCGCCAGCAAGATTGAAAATATATGCAAACTTTTTCTGTTGTGACAATTTTTTTCTTGATAGTTTGTGTGTGTGTGTGTGTGTGTAAAATTCTCTACTTTGCCCTTGTTTCTCAAACCTTTGGCTAGGTTATGTTTGTTGATGAATGATGAAGAAAATAAACTTCAACCATTTTCTAATGTAATTCTTGAAAATAAAGAATCAAACAATGGCCCTAAAACTAGGCACTTCACTTTCAATTTAGTCAACCTTTACACGGGAACTTTGTATTGCCATTCTTAGCTGCACAGGATTGAAAATATGAAGCAGATGTGATTATAACTGACTCTACTTGGCACAAAATGATTTGTTCAAAGGGCATCAGAAGAATAGGTTCTTTGTGCAGTGGGTTAGGGAAAGGAATGATCGTTTGTTATATTATATGCTATAAGTTTGGAGAATAACTAGCTTTCTAGGCCAAAGTCCAAGCAAGTTGAAATGGAAGAATACGTAAAGATTAGGTGCCTTCATTGCGTTTAATATCGAGCTTTTCCAAACCATCTAGACAATATGATGTGAAATTAAATAAAAGTGATGATTGATTTTCTTTTGTTTATGTTATTTATTACAAATAAAGGATTAAAAAAAGCATCCTTGTATAGTTTTCTTACTGAAGGGCTTAAATTTTAAATTAAATTCGTATGCTTGTTGGAGACAGCTCCATTGTTAAATGGAGGGCGGTAGTCTACGGATTTTCTTATTGTTTGTATTAGGGGAATTTCATTTCTCTCTTATATTTGCATTTAGTTCCCTATGTCCCTTTTTGTTTGCATCATTTTTCTTCAAAATGACTGAAGTTCTGCTTGGTTGCCGTTTAATTTTGAGATCAGATTCAGTGCTTTTTTTTTTTATAAAACCTACAATGAAAAAAATAACTGTTAGTTGGAAAGAAGATTAAGAAATATTTTCATAACGAAAAATGAGGCCTCATGGTCCAGCTCAACCCTCTCCCTGTTATCCTCTTCTACTAATGAATAATTTATTTTTCTTTTTTCTTTTTTTTGAAATCATCTACAGGGAAGCTGTGGTGATTTCAGTCAAGAATTTGTCAGGATTTGTTTCAATTAATAATGATGGAACATGGGTCTGTGCTGGAGAGAATAGCCGCAAGGTGGAGCACTATCCAGATCCTGTAAGTAGTTGCTATATTTTACTCCTCTCTCATTGTTTAACATGTTGCTGTGTCTGGATTGTCTTATTGGAAGACCGCTGCCTCAATAAAAGCAGTAAGTTTAACTTCATTGCAGTGGATTTTTTTTTTCCCGGCCAGGAGCCATTAAAAACATTGATTCCTTTCAAAACTCATTTTTGAGGTTCCCTTCAATTATTATGCATCTATGCAATGACATTAAACTTACTGAAATTGGGCATGCATGTCTTCAAATAATGAATTGTACAAGAAAATGCACAAAGTTGTGCGCATGCCTTAGAGATTTTCTGCATTTCAGGTGGCAGAAAGTAAAACGCAAGTTGAAATTCTTGAATCATATCTTGAACAAAGAGGAGTTAGTCTTCCGAACGGATATTTATCATTCAGAGTTGTACTTCCTAACCCAAATTTCCGGTATTGACATCATATCTTTTGTAGGGTGCTACTGTGAGAATCAGGTTATTTACCTATCTAATATTAAAGGCACAGATATCTTCTTGAATTTTAATTCATTGATGGGCATATGTCTCTGTTTGTCGAACTTCAATTTGTGAGTAATAATTCATTATATTCAACAATAATGATGCCATTACCCATGTAAGTTCTGTATGCCCTACCTGCATATTTAGTTTCATGAAAACTGCCCCATTTGATGTTGCTGCTGGAATAAATTTCAATAATTATTAGAAAGATTATGTTTATTTCATGTGTATATTGATGTAGGGTGGAAAGCATTTGCATCTATTAGAGGAACACTTTGCGTTCATTAGTTGCATAGTATTTATTTGTTTGTTTTAGTTTGTATATGTATGTGTAAAACTTGAGCTATGTTTTTGTTTGCATTTTAGATAAAGCTAGTAATATTGAATCTGGTTCTAATTGTGTAGCCCCATCAATCCAGAAATTTACCCTCCTGAGGTCATTACCTATGACCAATGGAAAGAACTCAAACCCGAACGAAAAAAAATTGTTTTCTAGTTGGATTAAAGGTGCTTTTAGCCGTGGGCAGAAGGAGATGCAGGAATCAATACATCAGAAGCTTGACGTTATTCTTGGGACAGCCCCCATATGGGATAGGTATGTTGCAAGCGGTTCCAAGTAATTGAGAATCAGAAAATCATGTTTTGTTCTACTCTCTTGCAGTGTTTTCTAGGATTATAATGACAATGGTAGTCTCTTTGGGATGTGCTATAGTTGTACCTTACAGGATAGGTCCAGATCTATGCTTTACAATTATGACATTATAGACAATCTGTCTTGTTGCATATGGGGAAAAAAAGATTTTTTGACCACTGCCATCACTATATTTGTCATCATCATAATTTATCTGTTTTCCTGCAACGTAGATAAAATAAATTGTAAAATTCATATCCTTTTTTTTTTTGGATAAGTAAATTGTAAAATTCATATCCTACCAAAAGAGACGAGAATTCAGGCTTAGAAAGAAGAGAAAACATAAGATTGTTATGTGAGAGTAGTGTTAGACAACCGGTCTGCATCTACTTACTGTTTTATAGAAGAGGATTTTCCATCTCCTGTGCTTAGCTGAGAGCTTTGACCATGTTGATTTGGGCATTCGTGTTTTATTTCGGCAACGTTAATATCATGAGCTTGAAAATTTAAGATATGATTCCTTTTCTTATGGCATACTGATGTTATCACAAGACAATTATCTTGTCTTTCCTTAATTGCTAACCAGGTTGGAGCTAAAAGACAAGAAAATTCTTTTTGGAGAATTCCTGGAATTTAAAGGGAAGAAAGAAGATAGCCAATCTTTAGGGAACATCAAGAGATCCAGAGTTAACAGAATGGTTGTCCAAAAGATTAGTATGTATGGTCTAGGTAATATTCTTAGAGTTGGGATGTGACACATTTTGTTTTACTCTCATTTTTTATTTTATACTATTTCCTATTAAATCCTTTTTTTTGATTTATAAAATGTCAGGTCCTTCGAAGGTCCAAGTTTTGTACTCTTCGCGTGATTATCGCAGTGAAGGAGCCTCAGTTTCAGAATGGAAGGAAATAACAGTACGGTCCAGCACAGAAGTTCTATTCCAGCCCAAGAGTTCGGATAAAGTGCAAAAGTTCAAGCTATCAAAAGTTGTTTCCATGTCACTGAGC
Organism: Taxillus chinensis; assembly: GCA_023512835.1. Lineage (NCBI taxonomy): Eukaryota > Viridiplantae > Streptophyta > Magnoliopsida > Santalales > Loranthaceae > Taxillus > Taxillus chinensis. The sequence continues at coordinate 44,838,588 of CM042088.1, read as the reverse complement.
GCGTGACAAAGTTTCTCTTCCCTTCCGAGTACTGCAGAATTAACTTTTTGGTGTTAGTGAGAAAATTATGTTTGAAAAATATGTTTAGAAAGCTTGCGAATTAGCAGCTGTTCCTACATGCGTGGATCTTATTCAATCATCGTGTATGCAACGGTATATGGAAAATGATACACTAAATTAATTTGCCAATGTTCATACAACTTTACAAAAATAAGTACCTCTTCCAGCCTACGATGATAGATTGTTTATACAAAAACAAAGCTTTGACACGCCAATTGGGATACCCTAATTTGACATAATTTTTGGAGGGAAATAATATAAAGCCCTGGAGCATTCAATTCTCCTAATAAAGAATTGATGATTGATTCCCCAATAAATCCAAATAAATAAGAATCTCCCTGACAACAAAAGTTCTTTATTTTCTTTAATATTATAATTTATAGTTCAAAAGAAAGGAAGTGGTTAATTCCTATATATATGTTTGACTAAGTAAACCTGCAAAACTTACATACAAATTTCAATGTGGAAGCCAGAATCATTTTTTTCCACTTTTTTTCCGTGAGCCATCCCCTGACTTGACCAATTTCCGTTTTCGTTGCTTGGCAGGGAGTTTCTCATATACCTCTCCTGCAACCTGTATACGTTCAACAGCATCTTTTATTACTGGCTCATCTGCATCCACAACATCCAAGTGCGACTCATCTTTCTTCCCTGAGCCATCCCGGGAAGTGCTCAATTTCTGTCTTCGTTGTTTGGCAGTGGGTTTCTCATCCATCTTTCCGAACGCTGGTATATGCTCAACATCGTCCTTTGTGAGAGACTCATCCACTTCCATGACATCCAAGTGCGACTGAACTTTCTTCCTGGAGCCATCCCTGGACTTGCGTGATTTTCTTTTCTGTTGCTTGGCACAGGGTTTATCGTCAACCTTTTCAGTAGCCTGTATATGTTGAACACCTTCTTCCATTGCTGGATCTTCGCCTGTCCCTGCAATATCTACATCAGACTCAACTTTCCTGCGGGAGCCATCTCTGGACTTGCCCAATTTACTTTTCTGTTGCTTAGCAGGAGGTTTCTCACTCATCTCTTTAGAAGCCTGTTTGTGTTCACCATCATCATCCTTGACATCAGAGTGCGACACAACTTCCTTCCATGAACCATTTCGAAGCTTCCCAGATTTCAATTTCGTAGAGGGATTGTTGTCCACCTCTTTCAAAGCTTGCCTATGTTCTTCAGCATTTTCTGCTACCAGCTCCTCATCCCCATTCAAGACATCAGAGTGTGACTCATCCTCCACTTTCAGGCCTTTTGCATCAGCTTCAGGCTCAATAACCGACATTTCTGCTAGAATGTAGTCCAATAAATATGTGCTTCTCAACAGCCTGTCTATCCTGCTGAAGTGTCTCTGCGAGTATGGCAGAAGACCTTCAAGGAGTTCTATGATACCTTTTATCTGCAAAATCATTGTACACAACAATTTAAAGCCACATTTCAGAGCTCAATTTTTTCATAAATATATAATCCTAATAAGTAAGCAAACATGATCGGTGACTATTCTGCAGCAAGCAAACACTGGCAATGTCCATGGAAGAAGCTGATACGAATTCATCTTAGATCATTCAGATGAACACCCCAAGCTTCAAAATTATATTCAAATTTGTTCATAAGGTTACAAGAATGTATACGCAAGTATTAGCCTGATGAGCTTTGAGTTGTTTGTAATCAAAAAGTTCGCTCAGTCTCTGGTTGAAGGGTTAGCTGTTGGGCCTTAATTTGAAATTGGGAAAAAAAAATCCTGGTAATTTTCTGCGTAAATTGAAAGAAACTCAGAAGCAATTAAAAATGAATAATTGAATGCTTCAACCTGACAACACTACTGTGCACATAATTGATTATGGATCTTAATGCTTAATGTGAAAATGCACTTTGGCACATGCATTATGCCAGAGCAGTATTGGCTACAATTCAAAACTTTGAGGGCCAACTTTAGAGTTTACCAGGTATTGAAACTATGACACGGCCTGAAATTGACAAAATGACAGTGTCAAAGTAGTTCCACAGGTGGCTGTAATCACCCAGAGCCCAAGAGAGGCTTTATAAACAACCCAGTCAGTGAGAAGGTCAAAAAGGATGTAAAGACTAAAAGAAACAATCACCTCAATGATTTCCGTCGGAGGTAAAAGGTTGGAAAGTCGGAAAAGCACAGATTGGGCAACATGACAGAGTTTTGGTTTAGTGTTCCATTCTCGAACATACTCAAAAAGCAAACGAAGTTCCTCCCTTCCAAGGACATGGAGTGCCATGTCAATCTGATGTACAGCCTTTTTCTTTCTGCAAAGACTTGGATCAGTTTTCCAGTTTCAATGGCAAAAGTACTAAGTAACACAAGTAAATAGATATTTCCAACCTGCAGAGTTCAGAAAATAACTCATAGAGTCTATGAGGCCTGCGGAGCTCAAATGCTAATTGAATTGCTTTAGAATAGTCAGCATCCATAACAGCATTTTCAAGTTCTTGACCTCTCAGAACCCCTTCCTCCTGCAGTATTTTAAACTTTCCAGCATTAAAAAATTATATGGCTTATGAAGCTTATTGCTAAAACTTTTAATAAGCATTTATTTAGGGGTCCCAATCAATTGAGCTGCCCATCAGAAACTATCTGCTCCCAACTCAAATTTAGATTACCAAGAATAAGATGGAGCAGCAACTGTGCACATACTTAGCAAAAAACACTAGCAAATAATGAAGATAGGGCCGAGCAAACCCATTGGGCACCTATTATCTACTAGTTGAATAGTATTTTTTCGCCAGGAATCTCATGATTGGAGTAAATTAAGTCTATAATACAAATAATAATAATAATTACTAATAATTTTATTTCATTGCAGTATACAAGTCTTAATTGATGGGCTCAAAATAAAAGAAAATTTACGATGAATTTTAGCAGTTAATTGTGTGCACATGCTACAAGAAGTCAATTCACATAACACTACGTGCCTACAAACAATGGATTACCAGAACAAAGAACATGGCATGCTCGAACCAAATAAACAATAAGATGAAAAATGCTGCTCACTTCTTTACGGAAAGCGTCCTCTTTATCAGAAAGAGTAGAGTCTTTCCATAAATTGACAATGCCATCACTGCTACCGGTCAAAACTATTTCAGTCTTGTTCCCAACGGCCAATCCCCAGACCTGCATGATACATTGTTTGATAACTACATTAATTCAGCAGTAAAACATTAAAAAAACTACAGAACAAACTCAGATTAAAAGCTACAAGTCAATTTCCAAGGTACACTTTAAACTTCAAAATCCTAATCCTACGCAATTTAAACTCAGAGTATATGTGGGATAATTATATTCAAGCCTAAAACCAGATCCTACGCAATTCAAAAAATATTACAATAATAATAAGTATATAAAATGAACCACAACTCACAATGGGACTGCGTGAAACAAGTGAAAGAACATGTGTTTCTCTAATTTGGAACGCCCATGCAATGGGCACTGTTATACGGAACTGGAAAATAAACAGTTCATGATGTTGGGATTTCTTTAGAAAATCAACAATCTGTGAACTGGGTCCATCATAGAATTTCTTATTTGAATTTATAATTAGAGCAGAACGATCCACCCAAGTTATGCTTGAACTATGCAGTGCTTGGTGCAAAGGTAAAACCAATAATTAAATTCTGCCAGATTGCAGAGCACACACAAAAAGCACCTCCACCCCATTCTAAAATTGATTACAAAATAAATTTAAGGTAATCTATATATACTGTCTACTCCAGAACCTTATCCTCATGTTGGTCATAAGTAGCAATGCATTCATTTGTTCTGACTGTCCAGAGCTTGACCAAACCATCAGCGCCTGAAAAACGATCATTTCAATAAGTTGTCGAAACAATTAACACATCTCAATGTGGGGACAACAAGCTAAATTACCAGAAGATACGAATTGGGCTCCTCGTGTAATGAACGATGCTCTTAATACACTGGATGTATGCCCTTCAAATGTTTTTAAGCATGAGCCATCAGATATAGCCCATATCTTTATTGTTTTATCACCAGAGGCTGTCATAACACATTGATCAACTGGTGAAAACTCTACAGAAAAGATAGCCCTCTTGTGCCCTTTAAGTACCACTACGGATACTAAATCGGGGAGCTTCCATATACAAGCTGTACGATCCTAACAAAATAAAGGGCGGGAAAATCTCAGAGAAAGCAAAAACCTTTAAGAAATAATGACTCAATAGGAGGAAGAGAAAATAACATGTATTCAGGATATATATATATATATATATATATATATGCAACCACAATTATATTAACAGTATGTTTCAGATATAATGTTAATGAAATATAACATTAATATATATATATATAACCTTGGAACCACTGCAGACAAAAATATCATTTGGTGCGATTGCAACCGAATTGATGTCATCACTATGGGCTGCAACACCTGCTTTTGCTTTCAGAGTTGTAGGCTGCTCAGTGTCATCAAATATATTATCCAAACTCCATACTTTAAGTGTTCGATCACTAAACAGAAGATTAAATAGAAATAGACGTCAAAAATCAAATATTTCACCAAAATGCCTAAGCAAAAGAATGATGAACCCGGTAACGAAGAAATAAAAATGTTGCAAACAAATCAAAGATTGTCTTGCTCTAGTTGGTCTAAGCCCAGAAGACCTTGCCTTGACTTGAACTTGATCACTTTGATTAAAATTGTACTTCTTTATAAAAACAATAACCAAACAACTATGCGCATAGCTCTAATTTTTCGTGCATGAGACAACTTGAAATAGGATGAAAAGGGATGGAAGTGAAGAACACACTGTATTGGATAACAAAAGGGAAGCAAATGAAATTTCACAGCCGACGATCCACAACAATTTTAGATTATAATCTAATAGCCAATTTCTTATTGATTAGTAATATTTTATATCCCTTCACATAAAACTATGCTTCTATAGGTTATCCTAGAACAACAAATGAGTGATAAACACTCGAACATATTTCTGACAAGAAATATTTAACAAGCTCAATAAATATAAGGTGTTTCACCAAAACAATTGGATATACTGCACTGCTTGGTTGCTATGGATTTGTCTAAGGGATATGGAAAGTCGGTCGAAAATGCTTTTTCCTTTGCTTGGTACATATTGAATTGTTATGGAAATTATATCTGTGAAGGCAAAACATTCATCGGAACATGTGACAATTTTTCCACATCCAAATGGCATGAAATGCTATTAAAAAAAAAACAATACATGTATATTTTCAGAATTGCCCCTATATTTTTTCACTGCCAACAATCTCACTATTTTGTCAAATTGATATTTCATACTATATTACTTTTATTCTAACATTATAAAAAATATATTTTTCACCTCTTTTCTACCCTAACCAAACAAAATTTTTTTACCAATTTTGTTTCCACCTATTTTTCTTTCTACCCTTTTTTTCACTTTAAATTCTTCCACCATTTTCCTACCCTTTACCAAGCAAAGCTTACAAGTAGGAAAACAAGATTAATTGTAAGGTAATCATTCTTCTTAATCAAAGAATCAAGAATATTCATAGTAGTTGAATATGTTACATAGCAGCATATGATTTCCATTATTTATATTTTTAAACAAGGGCACGTGCTGCTAGGGTGTGGATTTATTTACCTATCCCGCCCAATATGAAAATGTCAGAACCAGATTAACTTCTAGCTCCAAAATTTTCACATACAATTATAAGTTTGCATCCTCATAAAGTTCACGTAGACTTTGGCAACTTTTGATATTCACAATTCCAAAGAGATCAGACCCAACTTGACTACTTGTAACTCCAGAATTCTATTCTTCATGTATAAGTTATTTGCATTCTCATCACACCTCAACTTGACATTAGCCACTTCTACGCCCATAATTTCATAAAAGTTATGTTGACAAGCAGCCGCAATTCCGCAAATTGCTTCACAGTAATATAATTTCATGGCATGGGACAAACATTTTGTAGTGGAATAATATTGAAATAGAACATCATTTTTTCTCTCCAAAACTCCTTGAAGAAGGGAGTTTTGGAGCGCGTCGGAGCGATCTTGGAAGGGATAATCAGTGAATGCTCGGATAATCAGTTTTCTCACATCCATTTTGAGGATGACAGCCAACAATGAAGGCAACGTCTACATGCACAAAACCAAATTGAAGGACTATAAAAATGAAGCACACTCAGAGAGCGTGAAATCACATTGCTTGAACATCCCAACTCAGTGAGTAACAGGAAAAAAACAGCCATATAAATATCAGCAATCCAATTGATGTTGCTACCACAACATGTATGCAATCAATAACTTTTTGTACAACGATATTGAAGATATGTGGCCTTATATTGAATGATATGAGCATGGTTCAAAGTCTCGGACGATTCGAGAGATATCTCGGACGAGTCTTCACGGGATTGGAGCTTCTCGATACGAGATCCAGGCCCGGTATGGACTTCTCGCGCTATTACTATATCTCGTCGATCTCGGACGAGATCTCGGCCGAGACGCATCAAATCGGCCGAGATATTGATGACACGTCTCCTCCCGTACGAGATCTCGTCCGAGATTGCCGGGATGTGGCCGATCGCTGCGGCGTCGCTTCCGATTGCCGCGGCATCGTGCGCCGATCTTCCCTGCGTCGTGCGTCGTTGCCGATCTCCTCTGCGTCGTGCGTCGCTGCCTATCTCATCTGCGTCGTGCGTCGCTGCCGATCTCCCCTGCGTCGTGCGTCTGCCTCTTCTCCCCTGCGTCGCTGCGTCGTGCGTCGCTGCCTCTTTTTCTTCTTCTCTCTCGCGCTAATTAGTTTATTAGTTTTTTTATTAGTTTACTTTTTTAAAAAAATAGTTTATGCTACATAATAATAAACTTACTCTAAACCTGTATTGAATTATGTTTTTTTTAATAAATAAATAAATAAATTATATCATTATATTTTTTTGTATTTTTCTTAAAAAATATGATATTAATTTAATAAAAATTATTATAAATATAGAAACTAATTTTATCAATGATTATATATTATAATTTTATAATTTTTTTTAATAAATTATAAATCATATAAAATATAATAATATATTTATTTTAATAGTGTAACAATATTTCTACATTCTTTCTTTTGTTTGAAATCATAACATGCAATTCAAATCATTTATTTTATTTGTTTGATGGTTCTAATATAATGATTTGATTTTTTCTAATTTTTTTATGATTTTTATTTATTTTTTTAATATTATTTCATGCCTAAAATTGTATCTCGCCCGAGATGCAACGAGTTTTCCACGACCGCGACTTCGAACCATGGATATGAGCCTAAAAAACATTAATAATGCGTAGAACTCTCACCTATCGCCACTAACAAAGAAGTTACCACGCTTCTTCGAGAAAGCAACATTTGTAACATCTCTTAAATGACCAATACCAAGTCCAATACAACAGTTCTTCTCTGCTTCCCATAATCTAACCTACAAGTATAAAATGAAATTGTCAGAATCTGATTCAGCAAAAACAAGTTACGCGGGAGGTGAATGGAAGGGATAGGTGAGTAAATTGAATTTAAAAAAAGAGATTGGAGAATACACCTAGTAAAAAAAGTGAAATAAGGGATTAAAAAAAGTAAGCAATAATGTAGGAAACATTAAGAAAATCCTTGACAAGTACTTTCTGAGCAAAGGTGAAACTTACGCTGTTGTCTTTACTTCCTGTTACTATCATTGTTCTTCCAAAATTAGATACGAACGTATCAAGACATAAAACAATATCGGTATGACCAGCCAATACATAAGAACATGACATTGACATAAGATTGTAGACTTGTACCTGCATATTGTTTACATAAAAGACTAAGTTAGGCATCTAACATTTTCCAACTAAATTGCATAGAAATACACAACCAAAAAGTCTTTGATGGTGGTAGTGTAGATATACTAGTAGTCATTACTTACAAGTCATAAATTCAACTATGATGTTTTCTTTCTTAACAAAACAATATCATGCCGCAGAAATATAAGATCTTAATATACATATTAAATAAAAGAGCAACATTAGCACTCTATGTACAATACTTCAAATCCCCGAAGCTACCACGTCACCCTAAGTAAATTTTTAACCAAAGTGTGAATTCTAAAGTTCTTAACTTAGAAACATAAACAGGGCAAGGCTAACATAGTTGGGAATGCAGACTTGGAGGTTGGCACTACATAAACCCTTCAATAGTCAATACAAAAGCAGTTACTGAAAACTGAAAATTTAAACTATTTCCACAACACAATCATGAAAATATGGGAGCAGAAACTGGTGATTCAAATTCAGTTAGCCCAGCATCTAGTTCCAAATCCAAAAGTTTTTAACTGAAAAGAGAAATTTTAAGAAAGAAAGCAATCTATAACAGTTTACCAGCTCCAAGTTCGTAGCGACAGCAAAAAATTCTTCTCCATCCCCCAAAAACTTCACATCAGAAATTTCTCCAGTGTTTCCAACAAGCCTTCTGTTCAGGCCTAAATTCATATTATCTTCTGGAGAAATGGATGGGGAGTAATAAAGGAAATGCTGATCAACAGTACAACAAAGTAACCCATGATCTGATGGCAACAAAACAGCAGCTGCAAAACCCCTTTTTGTGTCATCCTTATCAAAGTTGACAGTAACATCTGAGTATTGTTGTTCATACATGCAAACTGCACTGTGGCAGTATCAAATTAATCAGAAAAAAAAATTAGCAAATTGATTGTAAGAAATCAAAAGGTAAGAAACTAGAAACAAACATTTTTCAAATCAATCAAATAAAGATCTCTTAGAACAAGTATCCAAGAATATATAACAAAATATCAGATGTATTACCCTTCAGAGTTCCAAATTTTTACAATCCCGCGTTCACCAACTGTAATGAAAAATATTGGTGGCAAACCACTTTTTTCCTTCTGGCTATTATGTTTATATGAACCCAGACACGAAGCAAGAGAAGTTTCAGAAGTGACTACACAAACAGTTTCAAGCACCTCATAAGTTGGTACAGTTATCTTGCATCCATAGTCATTCAGATCCCACAAATTAACAACCTGAAATCAGCCAACAATTAGTTTTCTCAAAATTGAGACATGGCAATAACTGTAAACACTGCAGGCACAACTTATTAAACATGATAGATCAGTGATTGAGACTGACAAAAAAGAACCAAGTTTGAGTGATCTGTAAATAGCATAACTTATATGTGTGTGAAAATATAATAAACAGATGAGATTAAACACCTGGTGGGCTATGCTATTTAAAATTCAGCATCATAAAAACGGAAAAGCAGACACTGGAGAATAATTCAAACAGAATCACGACAGACTTTACATACACGAGATGTAGTTAAGACAACTGGAATCATGCTCTGTGCTATAATTGTTATTGACAAAGCAATTTAACATAACAATAATGAATTCAAGCTTTAAGCATGAAACAATATTATGGCATAACCTTAAATCAGATTAACATAATAAAACCAATTTAAAAACACACATACAAGCAAAGTGGACCAATACCTTATCTCTTCCAGCACTAAGCAATGTTGATCCATCTTCAGAAACTGCAATAGAAGTCACCATTGAAAAATGCTTATCTTTAAGTGTTGCAGTGCATTCCTTTGACTGAAGATCCCATATTCGAATTGTAGCATCATCACTTCCAGAAAAAAGCTACAAGCAGCGACCAAATAGTAAGCCAAAAAAATGGAGAAAAAGAAAAGTAAACAAATAAAAGGAAAAAATCAGAAAACCAAACCAAACAGCCTTAATCCAAAAAATAAAAACAGAAAAGAGAACAAGTATATGTTAAAGTAAATTTATGCAAGACGTACAAGAAAGCGAGTCGGATCAGGATGGAACAGAATACAAGTTACAATAGCAGTGTGACCTTTGAAAAAATGGGTACAAAAGCCACCATCCACATCCCAGACAAGAACCTTTCTATCAGTTCCGGCAGTAGCAAGTAACCCGCCGGAGGCATCACAACAAATAGCCTTCACAGGACCTTCATGGCCCTATCAGTGCCAAAAAATTCAAACTGTCAAGGAAAACTTATCACTAGAAAAATTCCAACATTTATAGTAAATTTACAATGCATACGATAAAAGAGTAATTTTATGACTATAATATGATTCATGCTGACCCGAACAACACAAGGACTTCTCTGCCTATGGGAGATTCCGTACTCAATGTCTGTTTAGATGACATTAAAACCTATTATTTTCCCCTAATAATCATCTCTCTCTCTCTTTCTAAAAATTACAATGATAATAGCAACAATAAAAAATAATCCGAATTAGAAACTTTGAAAATACTTAATATCTTTGGTTAGAGTATTTTCTGTTTTTATTTTTAAAATATGATAGCTGTTTTCAAGTATAAAAAATAAAAAACAAAAAATAATAAAAACCTTTTTTTTACTTGTTACTTGTTAGGTCCTAAAGGATGAAATAATATTTTAGTATTTTCATGTTTTCTATACTCTAATATTTTAAAAACGAAAACAGAAAATAGTCAAAACAAAAATGCCCTAACGCTTTCTATTTTCTGTTTTTTCTTTAGTGAGTGAGACAGATTGTTTGGTAATGATAACCTTGATTTTAAAAAAACTGATCTAAAAATTGAGAACATGTTTGTGTTTTCAATTGTTTTGGCAACGCTGCCACAAGCCCACTACCTCAAAAAAACCTCTAGGACATATACAAGCCCTGGAATTTAAGACCGCCAGGAGCAAAAACAAAGATAAATCTGCTACCAAACAGATTATCTGTTTTCCACATTTTAAGGAGAAGGTAGCGAAACACGAAAATATAAACAAAAAAAAAACGAAATGGTAACGTTACCGAACCTTTTCAGAAACTATAATTATTCTAAACAGAAACAGCCATCAATCAAACGCGAGTCCTTGTCCTAGGATTTTACCATCAAATTGAATGTTCTTCTGTGAAACAAAAAAATACCTTCCAAGAACGGAGGCACTTGAGGGATGAGAGGTCCCAAACCCTAATTTGGTGGCTGTAGCTCGCGGAAAAGAGCAGCTTATCGTCGGGGCTGAGAGCGATGGCGGTAAAGGCGTCGGAGTCGCCTTCAATGGTGGATCTGACCGAGCCATTGGAAGCGTCGACGATTTTGACAGAGTCGTAGCAGGCACAGACGAGGAAAGATCCGTCGGATGCGGCGGCGAATGGACCGCCAGTGTAGAACTGCTGCAGCACCGTCGAACAGCGATAATTTGCCTTCAACGGTAGAGATGCCATTGGAGCTCCAAATTCGAGCGCTCTCGCTCTCTCTCTCTATCTCCCTCCACACCCCCCACTCCTCCTGACGCGCTCTGGTTTTAGGGTTTCGGATGTGCGAAGGGCTAGAGGTTGAAGACGACGACGACCCTTGGAGTGGGAGTGGCTTTTTGTCCGAGCGAAGGTAGTTGCTCCAATTATTTTGGGCTGCAGTGTATAATTAAATTGGGCTCTCGTCTTTTTGGGTAAACAAGCCCGATAATTTGTATGTAGTCTTGTGGGTTGGCATTTCTGGTTTTTATTAATTAAATTAATAAGTTAAAGTATTTATATTTAGCTTGTTTTAGAGTAATTTTAATAGTTTCGTTATATGTTTAGCTAAATAGCTAATTATTTATTTTGATATATTAATTATATCATTAGTTAAATATAGCTTCATGTTATGGCCGGAGTAGTGTGGTGTCGACGGTGTCTCCCAAGTACCGCACGTGTATACTTAGGAGGTGTAGGGTAGAAAGTATAGCTGATGCGGATGAGAAAGGCTCCACGATAGTTTATGTGTGAGATCGATAAAGCCCCTTCGAAGTTCAGACGTACAAATCCGGTTAAATATGGGGGAGTATGCTGTTAGTCGAAAATTAAACGAAGAATAGAGGACTTTGTCATCCCTACACGGATTGATCGAGAACTAGAGTCATTCTCTTGATAAGCCTAAAGCATGGTGAAACCAGTCTAGGTGTGGCTTGATTAGTTTATCATACCTGGAAGCATCCACCAAAGTGACCAAGTGCCGCACTAATGAAAATCATAAACCTCATTACTGAGTGGTTACGACTCGTACCCATAAAACTTATCGAGCACTCTCGCGACCGACATACATGATCCCTGATTGCAAATTATGATGGAGCCCTCGAGTGATGAGAGTCGACCAGGTAAGAGTTTTGCACGCATTGCGTCTACCAAAGTTGATGTGAGACTTACCGAGGTGGAATACCGAGTATAAAGTACAAAGTGTCATTGTGTGAGTCATAAGGAGCGCATCATCTTTGGTGCTTAACTCCATACAACACCATCTTAAATGCATGTTTTAAAAGCATCAAATAAAAAGCATTTTTATATGTTTTAAACCCATGTGTATGAGCAATAAAGAAAACGCCCTCTAATACTATTCCTTGCGGGTTCGATGAAATAGAGCAGAGGTGGAACCAAGAGCGATAGTGTTTCAAAATCTTCGTCCGCCAACTCCTTTCCACTATACTTCACATAGATAATTTTAATTTAAGGTAAAGAGTGAAGGGATGATTAACACCAAATGTATTTTAATGTGAAATGATTTCAAAAAGGGTTTTGTTAAATATGGTTATCGTAGGGTAATCTCTCATTGGATGCATTGTTTGGAGACTTGGTGAACCATCTCCTCCCATCATACCTTAAGGAATAAAATATTTCATACGAGGGACATAGTAAAGTTGTTGGAAATGATAACTTTCTAAATGGAAATTTTTGGAAGTTTCTATCGGATGCAACAAAGTCAATTCAAGGATTATCTAGCCTTTTGTTTCCAGGAGTCGATGCCCTATTGAGTATTGACGTTGTTCAAGGATTCTTGTTAGGAGTTGGTTGATCTTCGATAGCAGGTATAACTTTTGGGATTGTATGATGTAATCCACAACTTTGCGCGCATATTATCTTCTGAGACTTTTCTTTTCTTGTTTTTTGTTTTTTTACTTATGTTACTCTGGATTAAAGATTAAATGAATGCTTAATAATCTCAGTAAATAAGATTTTAAGCATCGCAGGACACTCATTGAAGTTAGTTTGAAGAGCAAACTTTTTTTTATTATAGAAAAAAATCTTATTTATCTCAATTAATTTTAATTTTTTATTTAGTTCTAGCAATCCTTGTTATTGTGCCTTGTAATGTTAAATTAATCATGTAGGGCTAACCCTTTGTGTTGTTTACTTTCCTTCTCGTGCTTTATGGTATCCTAAACTAACTTGTTGCGATTATATAATTCCAAACAATTGACTATCAGGTCTCAAAGAAACTGATTTCGAGCTGTGTTAATGATACGGTGTTCATTAATTTTACATATAATTATTTTTCCCCAGTTGGAAGAGGAGGAGGATGGCATTTGTGATAGTTTTGCAAGACTGGATTCACGCATTTCAAGTGTTGGGCTGCTGCCAAAACTGGAGACCGTTTGTAGGTATAGTGTATGTACTGCTTGATTGAGCCTCAGTTGCAACAAATGGGTGTGGGTTTGTAGTTTCCTGTTGCAACTTCTTGTTGGTATGTGGCATCCTTTTTAGTTTATATGATTTTTTTTTGTCAGAGTGCAGATTCCCAATGTGAAATTGCTGATCAAACTAGAGAACTTATTAAAAAAAACTATTGTGGCTTTAAAGGCAAGATGGAGTTGATGAACCTTTTGTTCCAAAATTACAGATGATGTAAGAGATATTATGTTATACGTTATTTAAAAGAACGGGTAACATTAGCTAGAGGAAAATAAAGACAGTATAATTGTACAATAAGAAAGCTATAAATTCACTATGGGAATAATTGTCAAAATATCATCAACATACAAGGGCTCAATAGTAACTTATTAGTTCTCAGTTATGAGTAATTCAATGGCTCGAGAATCTAATGTATTGAATGGATAAGTTACTTAGAATGATAGTTACGTGCATATTCGGTTTTGACGTGAATGATGCAAATATTTAAGAACATTGTGGATTTTAAGTTATATGTCATGTATTTGATGTTTTTAAATGTTGGTAAATAATTATCTTGGATGTTACAACTAATGAATTCATATTTTTTATCGTGGTTTCATTAGTTTATATATATATATATATATATATATATATATATATATAGTGTTTTAAAAATTTTAAAACATGTAAAAACAAAATTTATAACTTTTAGTATTGAAATGCTCCCAACTAATACATGTTAATGCCATTACCAAATACAAATTTCTAAAAAAATATTTATTTTATGGTTTTAACTTTTTAATAACAAAAATATCATGTTATAGTAATTATAATTTTCATTACTAACCATTTGGTTTTTAATGATAATTTGTAATTTTAGCAAATATTATTTTATTATATATATAAATTTAAATAAAAGTTATTTCAAATTTAATGGTAAAATTTATTTTTAAATATTTGTAAAATAAAAAGATAGACACATGTATTTTACATGTGCTAATTCAACTTATATGTGTACATATAATAAATTATGATTGCACTCAACTAACTAAAAGAAATAAGAGAACAAATGCATGAGTGCTCTCCCCCGTTTTGCTTGAGGACTATGGCCTAGTTTAGTAATGTTGTGTTTTTCTAGTTATACTAGAAAAATAAGTTGATGTGAAAATAAGCAGGTAATTGTTTCACAGAATATAATTTTAAATGTGCTTTAATTTTTAAAAGTAATTCATGTAAGTGTTTGGTAAATTAAAAATAAAAATACCATGAAAATATAAAAGACATAAATATTTTTTTTATTTTATTATATTTAAAAAAACTACCCTCCTCACTCATTCCCACCCCACTGCCCTCCTCTGCTCTCCCCTCCGCCGCTCTCTTTGCTCCCAGCCCTCGTCAGCCTTCATCCTCCTCTCCCTCCCTCCCCCCTCCCTCTCTGTCGGCCCCCGTCACCATCTCTTGCCGCTCCCTCCTTATGCTCTATGTACTATGCTGACGTCCTTGTGCTCAGAAATGTATGATGTGACTAAGATATGGAAGGACCAAATTGGTATTTAAAAATTTTTAAACTGGTTCTTGAAAAAACAGCTTATAAAAGTAATTTTTAAATTACTTATACTTTTGAGTAAAAAATAAAAATTTATTTTGTAAGCACTTTTTAAAAAGTTTATCAAATAACTTTTATTGTTTTTATTTATAAAATAAATAGAAGTAACCTTCCAACAACAATGCTGCCCCTATGCCTAATAGGATTTATTGAACCGCATCACTCATGATGGAATAGAAGAGGTAATTGGGTAGCGAAAATATTATTAGATAATTAAGTCGACATGCATTTTTTTATTTTAAAATAAAAAACTTATAAGTTCATATTTGTTAATACATTTAAATCATGACTTAAAGCAAAATTACAATAAAGTATAAATCTTTATAAATAATTTATCATCTATAAAAATAAATACGTAAAACCTTACATTGATTAATTTAATAACTAATTTTAATATATAAGCAGAATATTATATATTGTTTTAAAAAAATTACAAATAATTTTTTATTAGAAATTTATTAGAATTATACTTAGGTGCAAATTTGTAGACATTTTAAGCATTTTTTGCTTTATATATTTTGATTTTATTTCTTTGAATGGTGTGGCACGACAATTGCAAACATCTTCACAAAAATAATATATATAAAAATAATAACCACAATTGACACACAATAAATCAATAATTCAAGGCTCTATTTGTCTGATCACCTCTGAGAGTCTTAAACCAGGAATGAGGAAGCTATTCATGACACAAAACGCAAGATATATTCATCCCAATTCACAGTCGTCGATCTATTAACCCGATCGAGAACTGCAAACTATTACTTAATAGTATGTTGCGTATAAACAACTATTTTATAACAGTAATTAGTCTATTGCAATTGGTTACTAATTGGGTTGTATCGCTGTCAAAAAAATAACTGCAACACTTTGGTCACCCACCAATATATAGTCCAATGCTTTGTCCCAAGTTAAAATATGATTAGATATATTTGGCAAGGTAGGTGGGTTAGTTTTTAAAAGGTCAACGAAATACCTACTTTTTAACGGGTACCATATAGGTCCCTCCATTTTGTGCATACAACGTTATCACTAATCAGTCAAAGTTATACACTATATATATATATATATAGCATATTACCTAGCAGTACTTTTTCCTCCCACATCATGACAGTCCTGAGTACAAGAGAAAGATTTGACCCGAGCAGCACATAGATACAAATCTAATGACTAGAGAGAGAGAGAGAGAGGGCTTTTGTGTCCTCATCAGCACTGTCTCCATATAAGGTGATGGTCTTACCTAAATGGGTAATAGGTTTGACTTTTAACAAAAACGTCCACAATTTCTCGCTATTTTCTTCTGCCTGCCTGTAAGCTAATTAAGTTATTGCCTCGAGGCGTTTGCTAATGTGATTGTTTTTTTTCTCTGATGAAAGGTCAACCATAGTATGAACAAGAATGGTCCCAAAGATTCCATATGCATATATAGAATTAGAGCAACTTGAACGAATTAAATAATAAGTTTTTTCATGTATTTCTGAAGTGAGCTTTTCATATTTGTTTTTGCTTTGTTTTTTTGTATTTACTTCCCACGCTTTGTTAACAATTGTCATACCGGAGTCTAAATTGGACTAAACCGAAGCATATGTAAACTGCATTGGCCTGATCACAACATGCACTAAACGTCAAGTAAATTAATAAGAATTAACGGTTTTAAGGAGCCTAAATACAAGCCTCAAGTAGAATATGCAATTTATGAGTCTAAATTATACATCACATGTTGTGACTCATTTATGAGAAACGATTGAATAGATGGTATATATTGACATTGATATTGATATTGATATAGGGTGCACACATGCTAATAGGATATCTTCTGCTGTCCTTATTGGATTACATGCACCTTGCTAGCTAGCTCAACTAATTCTTTTTTAAATTCATATATATATATATATATATATATATATAGTATTATCTTTATTTCCACATTTTAATACATATAACAATATCTTTAAAAATACAAAATAATTTACAAACAACATACAAAAATAATCTGAAAAAAAAGTTTACAAATGTTTTCAATACGTGCCGAATCTCAAGTAATATCTACAATTCGGCAGTGAATTAATAATTACAAACAATCAAATCAACGCCTATGAAATATATATATATATATATGTATATATGTATATATAAGCATATAGTTTACTCTCCAAGGTTACTTTCTATGAAGGCATCAACCACGACGGAGATGAAGTTTCACTGTCAAAAATAAAAACAACAATTAACATTTGTAAGGTCAGATCAAATTAAATAGCATATATAAAAAGTCAAAATAAAAGTATAATTAATAGAAGTGTATATGAATTAAAAGTTAATGTATTTATACTTTTTAACAACTTTATAATTGAAATGGCATGTATGACTATCAGCTTTTCACGAGTTATATATGTATATATATATAATTCTATATTTTGATTTAAAAAGTTTCACAAAAAGTTATAATGTAAAGTTATTTGAAGTTGCAGACACCAACTTAGTTTTCCTATGACTAATTAATCATGTAATTAGTATAGATAAACGTTATATACATATACAAACATGCATGTATACTTACTCTATGATATTCTCTTTCCAGTAATAAGGAAAATGGCACATCGCATCATCGTCATGCAAGAGTAGCTCTCCCCAATTAGCTTCAAAGCTGTCCACACTGCCGCATGAAAGGTTGGATTTGCCATTTGGACAGGCACCATTCTTTTCTGACTGATCCATAGCGATAGAGCTGTCCTCTGGTGATTCAGAAATCAATGCAGGAATGGTGGAGAGTGTGTTGGTATGATCGCACCCAGAACCATAATTTCCTAACTCTATATGATCGCTACGATGATCATCCCCATTGTTGCCATTACAGTTGTCGCTGTTGATCGACGCCATTATCAGCTCCTCTGCCGCGGGTTGGTGAAAATAATTATCATCAAAGCCAGCTGGGTGGTCATTAGTCATGGGGTCAATCCCACTAGAGTCGGCGGTGGAACCGGAACCGGTGCCGAGTCCTTGAAAACTGAGAGACGGGAGCAACTCGTGGAGGCTGGCCAGTGGGGGCTGTGGCGGCGCGACAGCTGTTAGGTTTTGAAGAATGTTGTGGAGGAGGTTGATTTTAGCTAGTTGTGTGGGGTCTCCAGCCGCATGCAACAGCAGTTTGAGGGCGTTGAGGTTGTGAGGATTGATCGTAGCAGTGTTTAAGGTTGGAAGATTCGCGTTGTTTAGGTTTCCGGGCAGGAGGTGAGACAAGGGAGGTGGCAGATTTGAGATAAGGAAATCAAGGTCGGTTCTGGGTCTGTGGGTGACTGGGTCTATGCCCATCTGCAGGAGCTTCTTCCTCATGTGGGTGTTCCAAAAGTTCTTGATTTCGTTATCAGTGCGTCCCGGCAAGCGAGCCGCTATTGCGGACCACCTGTTCATGGACAATTAAGAAAAACAACAAAATGGTATGTGTAATACCTCACTAATTATTTTTTTATCATGCATACACGGACATCCTATGGGTGACCGAATTAAAACACAAGCTGGTTCTGATTTTGTTTTCGAATATTCGAAAATACAACTATCTATTAGAATCATCGATCTATTACATATATTTAGCTGTATATATGTGAATCATCTATTACATATATCTATCTATTACATATATTAGAATCATCTATTACAATTATCTAAATATTCGAAATTATTTATTAATAATAATATTATATTTATCAATAGAAAGTTTTTATTTGGGTAATTTAAAAATCTATACAAAATTTAAATAATATGTGAAAAAAACGTTTTAATTTTATTTATTTTAAAATATAAATAATAAATAAATATTATTTACTTTTGATATAAATAAATATATCTAATAATAGAAATTATTATATATATATATATATATTCTATTAGTTTTAATCAGTGAGATCTAATTAAATTATTAAATACTGAGGCTTGTACAATAAAAGACTTGTAAATGATTTAAAAAAAAAAAAAACCTACTTCACAGGTCACCTGAAACAATGTTGTTTTTTTAATAGAAAATAACCTAAATGACAGGATCCGTTGCTTTAGTGTCAATTTTCAAACAAGAATACAGCTAGCGTGGAACACATGTGAACATTTTCAAAAATAACGGTTAATTATATGTATAATAAAAAAACTGTTCATCAAAAAAGAAAGAGAGAGAGAGAGAGAGAGAGAGAGAGAGAGAGAGAGAGAGAGAGAGAGAGAGGGGTTGTAATGAGAAATTATTACTTGTTTCCAATGAGGGAGTGGAGTTTGAGGATGAGATGCTCTTCTTGTGGGGAGAAGTTTCCACGCTTGATGTCCGGGCGGAGGTAGTTGGTCCACCGGAGGCGACAGCTCTTGCCGCAGCGGTTGAGTCCGGCCAGCTTGGGGAGGGCTCTCCAGCTGCCATGCCCACTCCTGCGTATGTACTCCACCAGCTTTTCATCTTCCTCCGCCGTCCACGGCCCCTTCTTCAGCTCCTCCGGCGATGCAGCTGCTGGCTTCCTCATCGCCTTGTACGCTATCCCGGACGGATCGGAGATAATGTTAGCCAAACCTTGAATGGTATGAGAAATAGTTTTTGATATATTACACAAGGAAACAGAGGCCAGGGGTTGTGTAATTGGGAATTAATTTGAGGAAGTGATGATGCTGGATTTATAGTGAATCGAGTGGTTGGAAATAACTAGGCCGGCGACTTCCATGCATGTGGTGGGGTCTAAAGTTTTTTTCTTTTAAAAAACATTATTATTTATATCAGCCAGATCAAATGTCAGCTTGACATTGATTTTTTAATTGTATATTTTTTGTTTGGTGGCCTAAGGCGGGTACGAAGTTGGAAAGGTGTACTATTTAAATACACATTACTCGCTCAAACTTCAAACTTCATATCCGCTTATATGAAGGTTCCCATATTACATTAGCTTCACACTGAATTTAAAATCTATCTCAGTACACCCATGGTCATTGTGTCAATATATTGTATATATTTTGATGGAGAGATCTTCCTGAGTTTAAGTTAATTAATTACCACTGAGGCCCGGTTCGACAATTGTGACTATTATTGGTATATATCAAGCCTAAAAAGTAAAAACACACGTAATTAACATTAGAAAAGATAATTTATTTTGTCAGAATTAATTCAAATGTTTTTTGACTCATGCAATTTTAGATTACGTGGGTTTTGTTTATTTAACTAAAACTTTAAGTACTAAAATTAAATATTATTTTTGATAGGAAATATAAAAAAAAAAAATGATCAATTATATTTCTCCCAACATGACCCACCCTTGTGGGACTACTATTGAAGAGGGGTTAGTTTATATATAGATGCCCGCTGTACAAGCCATGACCAGCTATTTGCTCATCAATTGAAGAGCGGCTGATGTGTAAAAAAGATACTTCATCAAATATTAAATTATTATAATGATGTGTAATAGCATATAAACATACAATAAGAAGTGCTAAATAAAAAAAACACTTAAGAAAAGGCAACTATGTACAACCCAAAGCATGCATATAATCCCACATAGACCAAAAAAAAATAAGTTTAAGTTCTTCAATAAGGCTCTCATAATTATCAAACAAACGTGCATTTTACTCATGCCAAAGGCTCTATATAATATAATAACAAACAGCTAGCCCATCAATTAGTAAATATCCTGCAGCCTATATCCTTCACTATAATGAAAACAAAGTCGTGGGAGTCATATGCATTACAAACAACTCCAACACCATATTCCACGATACCCACACGCACAGAGACTATGAAGGAGAAGATTGTCTACAAACTCTGCCAATACCTTACGATATAACACCACCTAACAATTACCATACCATGCCATTAAAAAATTGTCAACAACTAAAATCTTCTCAAACGGTATTGTCCAAGCAAAGGTCACTCTCGAAGAAACCTTTACCTTCTAAATATCTGCCAATAAAAAAATACACCTCCCATTGCACCAATGAACCATTGGAGACGGAGATCGGATATAATGATATTAATACTATAGGCAATATAATATAACTTGAAATAAGTTGATTTTAAAAGACTCGCAACACACCATACCTCATCCAAAATCTGAATGAACGATCCATCCCCTACTTCATACACCACAAATCGGGAGAATAAATCATATTAAGACCTAATAAACTTCCATAACCTCACACCATATTAATTAGTAAAAGTCATTGATCACACATTAAAAAATAAGGGCCAATCAAAGCTATGGTTAGTGACAAATCAAAAGAATAAATTTGTTAAGCCAAACTATATATATATGGTTTTTTGGTCCGATGAAAAAATATATAGAGAGAGAGTGTGTGTTACTACAATGTAAATGTGAGGTCAGTTTCTTATTGTAATAACTTTAATTTAGATCGTTCGATCTTAAAATTAACAGTCTAGATTAGATTTTTATTTAACTATAGTTCTGTTACAATTAAATAAAAATGTAATATATACCATTGAATTTTAATCTGACGGTTTAGATTAAAAAATCTCATGATAAAAAAATCATCTTATATATATATATAAACATACCCATAAATATATAAACATAATTAAAATACATACCGAGGCTTAACATATTAAAATTTTCCCATTCTATATGCATACATATATTTATTTGTATTTCTATATTATATAATAATTTATAATAAATATAAATATATTACATAAAAATAAATTTATTTGTAAAATTTTACATTCAAAACATATTATATAACATATATAATTTAATTTTTGCATATTTTTTTGTTATTTGTAACTTTTAATACATTTATAACTTAAAATTTTACTTCCAAATAATTAAATAAAACATTAAAAAAATAATATTCAAGCAGGCGTTTGTGATAGGACTTTTTTCCCTTGCGCCAAAATTGCCCGCGCCTATTTATTATTTGCCATGATCGAGTACACGTTTGGCCCGTATACGAGCTGGAATATATCGGCCCTCGATGAAATGGTAAACAGATCCGCATTTGAGTCATCATTGTTCTCTACAGCCATTTACAATTAAACTAGTATATTGTGACTGGGGCTTCTTTGCAAGTACCTGCAAAATGAGCTATTAGCTGCAGAGATGATGGTTAATTATGAAAGCTTCTTAAAATGGAGACGCACTTCAATAGATGACCCTTCTATGAGCTGGAATCGTATTATGACAGTGTGATCTCTGGAGAGGCTCATCCTCATTAATTTAGGTCTTAATTATTATGGTTGTTGAACTGTACTAGCTCTTCTATATATGATTCTTGTTTTTTAAAATATTCAACGAGGGTAGTATATGTATATATAATTATCTCTTTTGCAGTTAAAACCCAAAATCAGGCTCCTTTTAATATGTAATCTAATTGGCTCCGTCGTCCATTTCAAATTAATTCCAGACCATTTTAAAACCAAACAGCTTTGTCTTCGTTATTCATGGGTTGCATGGCTACTATATATATATATATATATATATATATATATATATATATATGTACGTATAACACAAGTGATTTTTTGAAGGCAACGCAAATAGAATTTTCATCAAGCACCATGCCATGCGTTGTTCATAAATCATATATAAGTCAAAGCCTTGCATGCACAATTGCTATATTTTTTAAGAAATAAATTTTATCTATTTATTTATCCTACGGTTCGCAGTTTTAACAGAGTCAAATGGCAGGGAATTTAAAGAAGGCCAAATAAAAACATTACGCCTTAAAAGATTATGCAAAACAAAAAAAAAAAAAAGGGTCAAGTTGAATATTTGGTGGAAGTGGCCCCACTAACATACTCATCATTACTGTTATTTGGTCATGCTCAAACGCAATCGCAATACCAAATCTACCGTGGTTAAATATTATTGCTTAACTAAAATAAGCATGCAAATATTTTATTTTATTTTTATTGGTTGCCTAAATGTCTGCCGCCCGTCTCGCATTCATTCAATCAAAGTAGCAAATTTATCATCATAACTAATACGGAGAGAATAATGTTCATATTGTTGATTTTACTAAGTTGACATTAATTGGTTTCAAAATTAAGTTCCATATATATATATTATTAAGAAAAAATATAGGAGCAAAAAGAACCTAATATAAAAAATACTTAAACGGAGCTCTCGCGTGGTAAATTAGTTAGAAAAATATTGTAACTTCTTCCGTTGTTACTAATTTTAGAGACTAATAAGTGTTAATTAGTTTCTTCAGCTAGTTGACATACATTGTGTTTTATTGTCAGGGTATATATACTAACACGTAAATTTAATCTTTTTGAATTAATGTATACTTCTTTGATCAAAACTAGAAAAAATTAACAAATTAACTGCCAGTAAATCAATGCTAAAATCATTAACCTAATGTTATGTTTATATATGTATAACTATCGTTAATCGCCTAATTTGATGGATCATATAGTTTTATCCTTCTCTTTGGAATAAAAAGACTCATCATACTATTTTGTGGTATTGTTTTTTGATCTAATATCACGTCATTATAGGGATAGCAATGAGGCGGATTGAGATCAGATAGTGAGTGAATCAAATTTGCTTCGGATGTTTTTGGGTCGGAGTAAATTGGATCGGATATTTAAAGTAAAATTGTTTAATTTTTTTTTTTAAATATTAAGTTAGTGCAGGACGGCCAATACCCATGACCGCCCATTATGTCATCGGAGCGAAAAAAATCCGAATTAGAGTGGATAAGAGCAATTCGGGCCAGATCGAATTGTCATATACCTGTGCAGCCACAAGGAGAATTCTATATTTGTCCTAGTGAAAAGAAAAAACAACATCTTCATTTTATCTAATACCTTTCATTCAATATATCCGCAAATTAAAACAGATTCATTTGAGTCTTCTAGAAGGTCAGGGTCAATGTAGTAATTAAAACTTCACTTGCGCAGCAAGGGAGATGGGGTTACGTGGCCACGGCCAATTGGTCACCCCCTCAGTGCCTACAACGCAAACACGTCAGTGCCACTTGACGCTAGCACGTTAGGTTGCGCATGTGGTAAAATGTGAGAGGTCAAAGGGCTGAAAAATTACAACCTTAATTTGACCACTACTAATCACATGAAAAGGCATCGGCACACGCAAACCTGTCTGGTCCTTTTCGTCGGACCCACAAAACCCAAAACAGTTCTACCCACTGCATTTAATAATATTTAATATATATATATATATATATATATATATATATATATATATATATATATCAAAGAAAGTTAACCCTACTGGCCTCGCCTCATTAGGTAATTGCACTGTATTATAAGCTTCAAATTTGAAATTATGATGTCTAATTATTGTCTATACGTAACAAATTACGGCTATCGGTGAAATTAATCGAACCCGATAGTCTCCAACCCACCTCCATTGCACCTGATGTGACAGCTAGATTCTAGCGCCAAAATTAAAGTTTATTTTGTGTAAAATTTAATTTACATATTTTATTATTTTAATTGAAATGAAATTCATGTTAAATTATAATTTAAAATTAATTTTAGTTAGATAATATATATAAAAATATTTATTTTTAAAAATTAAAATTAAAAACTTAAACAAATAATATTTAATGAGTTTAATTAATAAAATAAAATAAAAGATATAATTTTAAAAATATCATGATCTCGCTATAAAATTAAGTTTATATTTAAAAATAAAAAATATCTAAAATCTTTTTTAAAACTATGAAATTTATGGTTTTTAAAATTTATATTATTAAATTAGATGAGTCACACTGAACTCATTATTTTTAAAAAATAAATTTATTTCAAATCAAACACCCAAAATTCGAGTGGGCAACGAATACACACCTATTATCTCACTCACTGTTTGCTCCGCCCTATTATGCGGGGTGGGTAACACTACCTAGACAAAAACGAGATGTAATTTTTAAATTTGACACTTTGCACAGATGTGGATGAAAAGTGATAATAGGTTGTGAGTATCCCGCCCCCCTCTCCTTCCGCATCGTCTAATTTTAATTATTTTTATTTATAATTTTATAATATTTTAAATATTATTACCTGATTACTTTGTAATTATTGTTTGTGATTTTTTGATTTCTTAATGGTATTTATTATTATAGAATTAAATCATTTTGATATTTTTTAGTTAAAAACTATGTAGAAATTTAATTTAAGTTAAAATTATTCATATGGACAAGTCAAATAAAGTGTGATAGCGGGATGCAAATGACTGAAACCTCATTCGTAAACATATTAACGAACAAGATCCTACACATAAGATAGAGTATAATTTTAAAATTTGTCCCCCCTCACCCTAACTGGAGGCGGGAGGTAGTAATAAGATCATTTCGCCTCCGATAGGGCATAAATCACTTTTATTAGTTGATTCATGGAGCTTCTAAAAGGTAAAATTATATTAAAAAATATCAATAGAAGTTGGTAGCAAGAATCGACAGAATGAAGCATCTCTTCGCCAACCCCGCCCCCCTTGCACATAAGGCAATATGCGGTTTAAAATTTCACTATTTTGCCTAGGTGAGGGGTGAAATATGGTAACAGGTAAGTCCCGCCCTTGTTAGGGCGGGTAACACCCCTATCCAAAAACATATGATATAAATCATGGGCATTGAATTCATTAAGAGGTCCATGTAATGATTTAAAGTGGGTAGGAGTGTTAAACTAGCGGGCCGGGCTGGCCAAATTATTTAATATTTTAAATATTTTTTTTACTTTAAATATTTTAGTTTTTTTTTCTAAAAATAATAATAAATTTAATTCTCGTAGGTCAAATACGACGTACAAATAACTATAAATATATACGTGTAAATTTATAAAATGTTAATATTACATGTAAAATTTTAATAAAATAAGTTTAAAAAGTCAAAAAAAAAATAATAGTAGCCCACGGGCTGATATGCGAAGCTGCGGATCAAAACTTATTTTGGCACGTATATAAATGAGCCAAATTTTGCAGGCCCAGCCCCTTAAAAAATATAGGCGAGCCCATGGGCCAATAATTCATGTAACATTCCTATAAGCGGGGCAACAACACTGGCATTTGGGAAAAATAAGTTATTAAATTTATGACAGAATAATGTTTGGTAGTATAACTTCCATGCTTGTTTACATATATGAGCTTATAATAATATATATATATATATATATATATATATAATATAATGTTTTAGTTTAATACTTTTATAATGTTTACCACCTATTGATTTTTTACTTTTATATACCGCCTTTTGCTAAAATGAAAAATATATTAACATTTGTACTAATATAATACAGTCCAATAAAATTTAGCTTTTAACTTTAAATTCAGTTAATTAAGTCATAAATTATCCAAATTGTCTAACCCGTGTATTGGTTTTCAAATGGATTTTTGATTGGTTTTAAATTAGATTTCTAATCAATCATTTCAAATTAAATAAAATATAAAGTAAATTATGAGATAACATATTTTAATTAAAAGAAAAATATTACTTATAATCACCGTACTCGTACAGTTAATAATTTTACATGCATTCATTAGATAAATAAAATGTATTAAAACATATCAACTAATAAATACATATCATGTAAACTAAGTCTAATTATGTCACAAGTGTAAGTATAATTGTAGTAAGTGTCATTATTTTAGATATCAATTTCAATTATACATTCGACACATCAAATATCAGCTATTCACCATGAATTATCCAATTTGGATGAATATTAAGTTTTAGTGCGTTGGTAATTTGCACATCTTTTGCATTAGATTGATATAAATATTTTAAAAAAAATTAAGATCAGAGTTTCTCACCCAAATTAGTCGCACAACTTATTCAACAATAATAACGTAAAATAAAAGTTTATTAGTAATAATTTGTTAAAATATATCTCATGTAGTTATGAATTGGTCGGGTCCGGTCGGGTCTGATTATCATATAATCACTTAGATTAAAAAAAGTTGCCCATCTTTCGTGAAACCCACATCGTTTTGGCAAGGAATAGCTTGTTTCCCAGGTTAGGGTTTCCTCCTCCGTGGTCTCCTTGTGCCTCACGACAACGCCAACAACGTTGACGCCCATTAATCGACGGCCACGAGGACGGTGATCGATTCACTCGAGGACGAAGATGACGCTGTGAGTAGTCGCGAAGCCTGCCTATAATGGTTTGGGTTAATGTTTTGTGATCTTTAATTAATAATGTCGTTTTCTGATTCTAAACTTGTCTTGTCTTCTCGGAGGTCTGTCTTTTTTTGTCTCGATGTTTCTTCTAGATTTGTTCTTATTTCCCGTAGACCTACCTGGTAATGTCAAAAAATTGGCACCCTCTGTAGCGAAATCTAAGCATCTCTGGATAATATCAGAAAAGATTGTGTTTTGTTTTTTTTTTCACTGCTCGTCGCTGAGATTATTGATTTTCAAAATTTTACTGTGTCTACACTTGTGGGCGAGTTAATGCATGCATGGCATAGTTGCATATGCGTGTTAGAGACATGCCAAACTAATGGGAAGGCAAATTCTTTGCCAGTTACTTACAATTACTGGGTGGCCTTTGCGGCTGATGTTGCATAAATGGAAGGAGACATTCATGCACAAACACTTCAAGCATATCAATTTTTTGCCTTGGACAAACACTGCAATCCTCAATGGTAGACCTGAAAGCCTCTCATCGTCCAACGATATCTTTTAGGCCCATACAGCCCGGTGACAGGGAACTTCTTGAGAAAATTCATGCTGATTTATTTCCTGTCAGGTTAGGTGATTCTACATGCTGCTTCCTGATGGTTCATTCGTTTTAAGAATGCATATGCTCACATCTCTCCCTCTCCCGCTTAAAACCATTGTTCAGGTACGAGGCAGAGTTTTTTCAAAATGTAGTTAGTGGGTGTGATATTGTGTCCTGGGGAGCTGTTGACAGTGGTCGGGCCAATGGTGAATGTGGCGAACTCATTGGATTTGTAACTGCTAGAATTGTTCCAGCAAGAGAAAGTGAGGTGAGCGGCGTGAGTCCATTATTTGTACCTGTGTTAGTACTTGTAGGAACTATAAGGCTTGCACTTGACCTGTATTCTTGAAAAATCCATTGTTTTTGCTGGATTCAAGCTGCTGTGAAACTGCATTTTCACTTGTGTATATATAAAATAGTGTGTTTCATTACCAAAACCTTCATTAGCAACATCTGAAATGTAGAATATGATGAACTAGTACAATAATGGCATAGAATATCATTCCAAGTGGACCAAATTTTGGATCAACATTATTACTCTTTAATGTTAGTATTCTAAATTTCTTTCTCTCTCTCTCTCTCTCTCTCTCTCATCTACAATCACCTTTCACCATTTTTCTGTCAGATAGGGGATATGCTTAAAAATGACTTTAGAAGATCAGATCCAATGTTGGTTTACATTCTGACATTGGGAGTTGTGGAATCCTACAGAAATCTTGGCATAGGTATCATGCTGTGTCTTCTTTACTATATATTGCAAAGTCAGTCTGTTTATGTTCACCCCGAGGGTCGTTTTTGCAGCTGCTTCACTTATTGGAGAGGTCATCAAATATGGCTCTAACTTTCCTACTTGCCAAGCTGTCTACTTGCACGTGATCTCTTACAATAATGCTGCAATCCATCTGTACAACAAAATGTCATTCAAGTGTGTGCGGAAGTTACATGATTTCTATCTTATTGATGGCAAGCATTATGATTCATACTTGTTTGTCTATTTCATAAATGGTGGCCAATCTCCTTGCTCCTTACTGTAAGTTGATAACCTCCCATTTCCTTATTTTTATCTGTTAATGTTATATCATGCATTTTGGTGAAAATTAATTCCCCTGTAGGGTCGACTAAAATGAAATGTTTGCAAAATAGGTTTCTGCATGGGAATTGACAATTTTGGCAGTGTGGCATCCTTTTATGTTATTTATAAGACTTTGCACATTAAAAAGTAAATAAAATATGTTCCAAACCAATTTATTCCTGTATTTTTAAAATAATTATTTAGGGCTTCTCTAACACGCTATTGTTTGAACCAAATGATTTTTTATGGATTTATCAATAGTAATAAAGCTTTGAGAGAAATGGAAAATTAACTTTTGTGAAGATATTGTTCCTTGCTTTGGAAGGATGAAACCGAACCTTTCTTTAAAAAGAAATTAAAATTTACGCTGTTTAAAATTTCTTGGTGCTTTGAATGCATGGTCATATAATATATCTCACGTCTGCCCAAAATTTTATGTTTTGTTTTAAATGACTATTGTGTTCAACTAACGAATCTTCATCAGAATAGTATAACAAGCTTTTGCATTGCAATGTTTGTTTCACAGGGAACTGGTCAGAGTAGCTGCGACTTACTTGAGGAGTGGGCTAAGGTCTCTGACTGAGGGCTTATGGAATAGCAGGGATAGGAAGGGCTCTCCTAAAAGAACCAAGTGCAAAGAAACTGGCTGCCTTCTATCCAAGTCTCAGAGCAAGAGAATCCTCTCAGCGGATGGCAGTGTCAATTACGAGTTTGTTTAGTTCTGTTTACTCTGGTGTTCTGCTCTGTTGCCTTCTACATTTGTAAAATATCAGTTTGTATCTGTAAAATGCCCGGTTATTACCCTCTTCTTTATTCTCAGTTTCATATGTTATTCATTGAAACTGTTTTCCTTTAGTTATTTTATTTAACGCCTTACTTGAATCGGAGGAAAACGTTTTACCAAAACCGTTTTCAGTCAGGCTGGACACTTTTGACCAGAACTTGGTTTACAGGAATTTTTTATGTAAACCATTTTTTTGCGTGCATTTCTCCCCGATCTTGGTCCCTTGAGCGGCGGCTGAATATCACCCCAAGTCAGCTGCTATCGCAGCCTGTGCCGCCTCACTCTCGGCAGCGTCTGCCACCACTGGAGTGCTGTCATGCATTGCAGGGAAGGGTTGCGGAACGCGTGGCTCTGTCGAAGCCATATGAAGGTGAGGTGGTCGTTCAGGAGGGAAGCATCGAAGTGGTCCCAAGTACTCTAGCCCTGCTCAAGTGGGAAGTCCTTGATGGCGCGAGCAAACTCATGGGTAGCCTTGGGTCGAGGCGGGCAGTGACAGTGTGGCGGTGGCCCACTGGGCGGAGCTGAGTAAGTGGAGTTCATAGAGGACTTGGTAGGAGCAGGAAAAGAAAGTCGAAGGAGAGGGTTTGGAGGTCGGAGAAGAGTGGGGAGCCAGAGGGAGTTGCGGACTTGGGTGGTGACGGTGGGTGGTTTGGCCAACACTGGCCTCCTCGAGGGAAGGGGGTAAAGGCGTCGCGGTAAAGGGACGGGATGAGGGGGAAATGTGGCGTCAATGTAAAGGCAGCGGTGATGGTGGGAGAGATGGTTTTTAGGGAGGAATATGGCAGCGATGGAGAAGTGAAAGGTGGGAGAGGGTTGTGGTTCTGGTGTTTGCTTACCAATGTCTGGAAAAAAAGAGATCATTTTACGTTGTGTCAAACAATGTAAGTTATTTGGATTTGCCGGAAAGCAACTCTTAAATTTTCTTTGTGAAAATTTAAATAATTTTTCCTTTAAATTGATCTTTGTTTTAACAATTAACAGTTAGAAATTAACGGTAAAAGAAAATTAATCGTTAAATTAATAACTTGATTTAATTTTAGGATTTAATTTTATCTTTGGTTATTTTCATTACTCTTACGTTAAATTACAATAACACTTTTTTTTATTAAATAACAATGTGCCTTTTGATATCCTCTTCATTTTGGTGGCTTTTTGCTTTTGATCTCACCTTCATGCAATTAAATTCGAAAGCGATCAAACATACCATGACTAAAATTAAACTTATTCCTTGCCTAAACAATACAATCCTATTTTGTCTCATCTCTAATTGCTTTTTGACTTGTATTTAATAAATTCTAAAGACCTTTCGTCTTTCTCGTGTCATTTCCTTGGTTAATGATACATTCCATTCGGATTCTTTGCTTTTGCATTCCATTCTCTCTAGTAAGACAGAACAAGACCTCCCTATTCGACCAAGACAATGTGCTCTCTTTCTTGAGCGATTGATTTAAGTGTGCAAACTTTAAATAAAGCCTATCGACTTCGAGATTGTACCCCATGCCAAATAATGGAATGCATAGACTAACTGGGGAGACAATGTGCTCCAAATAGAGTGTAGATCCGAAGGTTGGATACTCTATTAAATACAAGCAGCTGAGCAAGCCTGCCCAGAGTGTCTCTATCGTTTATGTCATAAACAATTGTTGGAAACACTACCGTGAATTGTCTAGATCGGAAGAAGAATATGAATATGAGAATTCAGTCTCTATTGGTTGGTGAGCCTTGTGATGGAAAACTATCTTGCTGGGTTCAGATAGCATTAAGTACTCTAATGATTGAGTTTTTATTATAATGTTGATTTTTCCGGTTTAACCTCAATTTTTATGTTTATATCTTTGATAACATAAAAATCTAAAAAATCTTTGACATGGTATGATGAATATTCATGGTTTTCAAAAATGATATGAAAAATACACAATTCATATAGAATATTTATGAATTCCTGAAATTTGAGAAGACGACATAACACGGTTTTAAAGCCCTATAGGAGATGCACTTATACTAAACACAAATCAGATGATAAGATCTAGAATACGATGTGTGAAATATTAAGATTTTCATGTACAAATAAAAAATCAAAAGTGTGTTATATGTATAGCCGATTGTGTTTGTGCTTATGCAATAAAGAATAATAAGAGTATTTTGATTTAATATCCGTGTACTTTGTTCTTTAAGTAAATTTGATATTCATTAATTATTATAAATTAACATAAATAATATTGTAAATTTCTTTCGTATTTAATAAAAATTATTCATATATGTTTCTTGGGTTATCTTCAATATTTTTTATTTATTATAAATAAAGTATACTTTTTACGTACAAACTATAATGAATTTTGGAGTGTGTACTATTCCCCCCACATAATCTTGGAATTTAACAAGTGATATCAAAATCGATTTCGGTATAAAACTAGTAAATGAATATATAAATACAATTTGAACTACCGTCATAACTAATGCTACGAGTAACATTGTTGTCAATAATGCTTGTGACAACAATAATAATGTTATTGGGAAAAACTCGACCAATTACGTCGTGTAATCATTGGGGAGTCTTTAATTAGATAACTAATTAAAGGATAAAAGTATTCGCTACCTAATAGCACTCACTAAGGGATACCATTACTTTTTAAGCTTGAAAGTCAAATTGAATATCTTAAAATAAACTTTATGGTATAACAAGTGAGAATGATACGTACATAATATTTTAAAACTCCAATTTTTAATTACATGATTGGTATTTTTAAAACATTTTTCTCTTTTTCACTTACTTTCACTTATAATATTTTATTTTATTTTGTTGGAGTTTCAATTTTAAAACGCACTTTTTAAAAATATATTATATCTCATATAAATCATAATTTATTTTCAAGACTAAATGTAAAATTAAAATATAATAAAGATTCAAATCACAGAAGCAAAATAAAAAAAATAAAAATATGTATATTTGTAATTAAACACATTTTAAAAAGTGTATCACCCATCATTCATTCATAAATGAGGTAGCACGTTTCAATACAGATAAACAGGTAAGAACTTTTACCATAGAATTTTTATATGTTTTTTTTTGTTAGTTTACAA
The DNA here is from genome assembly GCA_023512835.1 of Taxillus chinensis. Classification (NCBI taxonomy): domain Eukaryota; kingdom Viridiplantae; phylum Streptophyta; class Magnoliopsida; order Santalales; family Loranthaceae; genus Taxillus; species Taxillus chinensis. The sequence goes on along the minus strand of CM042088.1, from coordinate 44,805,884 downwards.
AGTCAGTTAAAAAAAAATAAAAATAAAAACCATGCTTTTCAAACTCTTCGTCTTAACAAAACAAACATTACATATTTAAGGTTAATAAATATTATTCACTATATACTTATTAAAATATTATATTATCTTTCATCATATTAAATTTTTTTTCCTTTTCTTAATTCATTTTTTTTCCTCATCTATTTATAAAGGATTTATATAAAAGACTAAACAAATAATTTAAAATAGTTTTTAATTGGTGAATGATTAAAACATATAAGTTTAAACGTGAACTTTAAAGTAGGTTGTTAATTTTGTTTTTTATTATTCGGAGGAACCAATTTTAGAGTTGAAGAACTAATTTAAGAGAAGTTGCAATAGTAAAACCATATCCGGCCTAATATTTCTGTTTGGCTCCTGGGGAAGAATAAGGGGAGGGGGTGGTGCTAAGGAAAAGGGGAGAGCGGGCATTCATCGCTAGAGAAGAGTGGGGAGTGAGGGGAGGGAGTCTTTGGTTGAGGGGAAATAGAGGTCGCAATGAGATAAAAACGCAAGAACAATGCTTGTACCATATATGATACAACAATATAGATTTTGCAACATTAACATAATAAACAATACATAGTTGGAGCATGATTTTTGACTTTTTACATCATATGTAATATTTTAGAGTACTCATAGTGAAATAGTTATTTTAATAAATTTAACTATATTGACCATAAATTAGGGACACTCATAGTGAAATAGCTGGTACTTTAAAATTTAATATTTGATAAAAATTTTAATCAAGACAAAAGTTAAATTTATAATTAATATTATTTTATATAAATAAATTTATTAAAATATTTAATTATTTTAACTATATTCGCAATTAAACACAAATTTTGGGGCCCAATCCGAATTCATTTCCATTTATCTCATCAGTTCCCTTTGCCCTAAAGCCAAAAGCCTGCGGCTCTTTGTGAATCGTTCGTGTGTCCTACTCCAATCCGAAGAACCCACCCACTCACACGATATAGCACGCACGCACGCGCGCAAGCGCAGAGAGAAGCACAGCGAGCTTCGGCGACGACGATGGCGGAGACGAACAGCGGAGAAGAAGACGGTGCCACAGCAGCTCCAGTGCCTTCCACTCCCTCTATTCCTTCGGGAGAGAACACGGTTTGGGCCGATGCTTCGCCTCTTCTCGAAACCGCTTGCAGAGGTAGATCCTTCTTCTCCTAGGTTGTTCACAAGATTAATAAAAGCGAGTGAACTGAGTTTTACTACGTATTTAGTAACCGTGTTTTCATTGTAATGTGTTTTTAATGCTGTATGTATTTTAGATTTTGTATTTGCTTGTATGGTAATCGTATGCAAATGTTATTGTCAATTATGGTTGCGAAAGTATATCACCCTAGTGGAAGTCATGTCTTGTACTTGCCTGTAGGCTACATGCCATGACAAGAGGAGTTGTAAATCGGTTGTTTCAGTCTAAGTCTGGATGTTATTATAATCTGGTTGATCCATAACTCGTTTTCATTGCGCGATTTTGTTACTAGATAATTACTGTTTTTGAGCTTGGAGAGGGAACCAAACTCTTTCACGACCCTCGTGCAGAAGCCCTACTTTTCTTAATTAGTTTGTTGGGTTTTCATAGGGCAATAATGATGGTGTGATTGCCCTTTTATGTTGGAGCTGACTCTTAGTGTCTCATAAGCATTTTTTGTCTGATAGCAGATCTTCAAGATGGTGAGCTCATTCATGGGAATAGTTTTAATCTATTTGCAGCCATGTCTGCTTTGGAGGTAACACGAACATCGTAGTTTTTTTTTTTTTTTTCTGCCATTCACTTTTTTCATTTTAAATTTTCTTTACTGGTGGTGCTCGGGGTCATCTGGTTAACTTGCCTACAACTTCCGTTTGTACTCTTATGTGTTTATTTTTTAAAATTTTTTATTAGATAATGGACCCAAAGATGGATTCAGGTATGGTTCGTAGTTATTACTCTGTTGACGAAGCCATTGAGAATGGTGCTGCTCCAGTTCCATTTAGCTCCAATAAAACCATCGATATTCAGTGCACGATTGATCTGATGGACCATCTTCTAGCATGCGAAGTACTGCTTTTGAATTATGTAATGTGATTGATCTTAGTTTTTCTGTTGGCTTTTACAAATAAATTATAACTCACTTGGCAGGCAACATGGCATAAGGGTCATTCGCTGGCACAGACAGTCTTTTCTTGCATCTACCTCCTGAGGCCTAGTAGAACATCATCACATGCCATATTGCACTCTTATTGCAGAATGATAAGTGCCACATGCAATGCAGTCATATCGGTTGTCTCTGATGCCCGTACACATGAAGTAATGTATTTCAACTTCTCCTTTGTCTTTAGTTCATAGAGTAACTTGTTCATATAATTTTCTTCTTCTTCTGGTCTTGATAAAATTTCCTCCCCATGAGAGCTAGTAGAAAGGTTGTTTTATTAAGCCCAGTGTTTTGGCAGTTTGATGTATATCTTTTTGAAGCTAATATTGTAATATTTTGTGGCTCCACTATATGGATTTTAAGACCTTAGGAGTTAGGACGGAAAACAAATTTTAGGGTCAGTTTGATTGTGGAAAATTAATGCTTTCTAGTTTAATTAGTTTGTGAGAACAGGAAAAAAGGGATTTTTTCAACTTATATATACATATTTTAAAATTGTTCCTTCTCGTTCCACCCCTTCCAAATTAGAGGGGCTATTTACGTATTCTTGCTTCCCTCAGTGAAGTAAAAGTAGAACATTGAAGAGGTTTTTGTGCCTTCTTTCTTCCATTAACCTCATGAATTTAATTTAATTTAATTTTTTTATAATTTATATATATATATACACATGCCATTGTCATAGGATGACACATCTTTTCTTCTTTATGTGCCTAGTCATTCTCATATATCCTAAAAAATAGTATTAGTGGTCTATGCCAAAATATTGTTTTGAATTTGACTTGTGATCTTGTATGTTTCTTTTGTAGGAAGAGGATCTTTTTACTATTTGTCATGGTCTACCTTTGAAAGTGGATGGGGATGAAAAGTGCTTGTCAATGCTAAATGCAGTAGAAGAAACAATCTCTCGCCAGATGCGTGCGTGTAAGGCCCCATCATATAAAAAAAGAGCAATAGAAGGTAATTAGTCCCACTAGTTTGATTATTATAATTACTGCCCTTTCATATAAAAAAATCATTAGAAGGTAATTTATGCCGCTAACTTGATTTATAATTGTTACTATTGTATGTGAAGACTGATGATTGGGTAGACCCATCATTCTCTTAGCAGCAGTTGGATTGTGTTGTTTGTTCAGGGATGGGTTCTTGATTTTTCTATAAACCTTACATTGAGTTTGATTTATTCTTTAGAAAACAGAAATTTGTGATTATTAAAAAGACCAATAAGGCTGAGAGTCTCAATTGTCAGCATTTGCTTTCTGATAAAATAAGTGGAGAAAAAGTAAAAATCCTAGACCCCCAGTCAAATCCTTTTGAAAACAGAAGATTGGATTATTGGAAGGACCTCATTGACTCATTGCTTGGTTTGTTTGACCTCTATAGAGTGGGATTGAGCCTTGGACTCGGGGCACAGTCTAGGGGAACTCTAGTTTGGTGTTTCTTTTTTTCATTTCTATTTGTATATTATGCTTTTTCTCCATTATTTTCTCATATGTTTCTCTTTGCTCCTAAATTTCTTTTCCTATTAAAAGTTATATTTGTCTTCTTATCTTGCTGCTATTATTTGGTAGCCTCCCCATTATGTTATATTTCTATTTCCTAATATGAGATTATATCTTTGGTAGGTTTTCTGATATTAGACACTAGCTATTAATTTCTAACTTTTATATATTTTGCGGATGTTGCTAACTTGCTATTACTATCTTTCACTTACATGTTTTTTTAATAATCCTAATTATAGGTTTTTTCTTAAATATATTAATTTAATGCAGAGATAGAACCGTTACAAATGAATCCTGATTTGGAAGTTGGATATTGCAAAGCTTTGTTATGCCGCATACGCTTTCGTAAGGTCTTACCCTTGTTTAGTTTTAAAATAGCCCTCTGAATAATATGATCTTGATCATACATTAGTGAGTTAAGGATGATATTTTTGTAATTTATTTCTTTTTTTGTTATGCTTTTATAGTTTGGTGGAAAAGTTTATTCGTAGGTATATTATGTAGGTATTTCACACAAGAATACTTTTTCTGTTGTTGGGTTAGTATGAATAAAAAAAATTAAAAAACGAATTAATATCAATCTAACGTATGCATGACGCATTACTCTAATATGGTTGTTTAGACTTCTTGTGTAAGGTTGCAGAGTACTTTTTCCTATACTTAAAGTGAAATTCTTGGATAATGTCTTATTATGTCAAGGATTTTTCTTTTTTTGGGAAGCTAAAAGGGGTGGTCAAAGAATGAAAAGTTCAATTGCAACCTTTTGCCTCATATGATCGGTTTGATTGAAAAGGAATTTGAATAAGTGTATCAGTAGTGTTAGGAGTTTACTTCTTTTTTGGTCATGGTCGTATGGTTTACTATTGATTGTTATATTTATTTGTGGCGCTCTTCTTTGATTTTATTTAGGTCCTATATAAGGTAAATCCACTTTTGTCGGTTTATATAATGAAAAGAAATGATTGCATCCATAAATTGACTAATTGTTGTGTTTTCAGAGGCTCATTCTTTTATTAGCATATTCACTAATAAACTATAATGTAAGTAAACAATATATATAATTTTTGGTTGATACTTTCTACAACTATACTTAAAATATAAATGGGTGGAGTGGTAGAAATGGAATATATATATAGGTTATTTAGGTTTAACCAAGTGAGTAGGAGCCTTCTATTTATTGCTAATCTCTAAAGCTTATTGTCAAGAATTAATTAATTAATTAATTTTAAGGTTCAAAAATATGGAATGTGGTATAGTACCAATCCTATGTCGAATGTTGAGGTGAGCACTTCATTGTCACCATTTACTTGAATAAAACACAAATTGAATTTAAATAAATTAGTACTAAAAAAACATCACAATTTTTTTTAATTTGTTAAATAATTTTTTTACTTTATTTTTTTTAAATTTTTCTCAAAAATTCATTGATCATAGATCCCATGGGTTAAATGCGACCTTCACGTAACTATGAAGCCATTAAACCCATAATATATGAATATATTATGCAAACTTTTAATAAAACAAATAAAAGAAATCAAAAAAGAAAAGGATTTTGGTCTGTAGGTCACGACTCGCTTTGGCTTGCATATAAACGAGTCAAATTTTACAGCCCAACCCATAAAAAAAGTTGACTAGCATGCGTAGCCATTGGTCAGGGCCCGTTTAACACCTCTAATGTCACCTTTGTCCTCAAACAAAAGTTGAAGCCTCCCTCTCTCTCTATTTCTTTCTCTCGCGCGTAACAGTTTCCTCTCGATTAGCCTCCTCTATTGTCGATCGTTGAACCGCGGCCTCCTCGTCCTTGATCATCATTGTCGACATCTCTCTTATTGTTAATCGTTGAAGCCTCGTCCTTGTCGATCATCGTTGAAGTAGTAGTGATGTCGACATCGCCTACCATTTCTCCTTTTTCAACTTTGTCAACATTGCTTTTCTCTAGTGGCGGTGATGTCGCTAGTCGTGATTTTTTTGATCAAATTGCTTTGTCATAACTCTCAAACTCTCACATTGTCGCGTTACCAGTTTATCGGTTATTCTCTCACATTGTTGCTGGTCATTCTCTCTTTGGGTGTAAGTTTGCAATGCATCGACCCAAGTTGATCGGTTATCTGTGCTTTTTCTCATAGCATATTTGGGCTTATTTTTTGAATTGTAATATTTGTGTTTTTTTTAAATTGTTAATTTTTTTTAGAAGTTTTTTTATTATGTTTTTTTTTTAAGAATGGTGGTTAAGACTGATTTTTTTTATTTTTAATATAAACTTTATTTTATGAATTTGATGGATAAGATTTAGTTTAGTATTTTAGTATAGTTTTATTATTCTAAAACTAATTTTGCTTGATTTTTATTTTATTTTATTTATTTAAAAAATTTCACCGTTGAGTCATCTGTCATGACCGATGACCTAGGGTCTATACCTATCGGTTTCGTACTTTTGAACCTTGAGCGGCGCTGTAGCCCGCATTTTTGAACCATAATTGATTCTCATTCTTCTTTTTCCTTTTAACTTCTTTCAAATGGAATTTGAGGCATCCTCATGTCGTATGTTTCTCACCCTGTCTTTCAATCTGTTCTAAAACCTCGTAGTTGAGGAAAAAATGACTAGAGGTAAGATTGTTACATCATGTTAGGACTTGTAATTTAGGAAGGAAAAAAAACAAGTGCATTTTGTTTTAAGGAAGAGTTAATATTACTTGGGTAAAAAAAATACTTTTATAAAATTCATGTTGTGACCGCAATAGAATTAGTATTTATTTTACCTTTTCTCGTTAGCTCCTTCTTCTTCTTCAAAAAGACCTGATATAATTTCATTTTGATTTATGCTAAACAATTTGTTTGAATTGTAAATGAGATATATTCAATTCTTTCATGATTTACTTTTAAAATGGTGAAAGGAAAAGGAATAGGAAATAGTGGATGATATTGTTCTCACCGTTAAATTTTCTCATTAAAAATAAATAAATAAATATTATATAAATATTAATTTTTTATAAATAGTGCTGTAAAGGTGGCAGTTTTCAAACATCAAATCTCCATCATATGATATTTATTTATATATAAATATGGTAATTAGCAGGAATATCTGGTAAGAGGTAATATATAAATATAAAACCCCAACTGCCACTGCTAGGCCAAACAAGGCCTTAATGGTTTGAGTTATTATCAACCGCATCAACAATAAGAACAAATTCAGTGCTTTATTTTGTTATACATGTCCCTTTATCCGTTCTTTCTTGCTTTTCTGCCACCAAAGTTAGCTTATCATGTAATTTGTTTTTCCCTGGGTTCCTTACTTTTATGTGCCTAGAACCATTTGTTTGACCGTTCTATGAAGCTCCATAAATTAGGCATGATAACCACATTAGTTGTCCTACTAACCTTTTTCTTTCTTTTGTATTCAGCACTTCTACCATGTTCTTACCTCTATGAGGCGACCTCAAGGAAGAGGTCTGGAGCTGTCAAGAAAACATATAATTTCTTGCTTGTCTGAGCTTGAATGCATTTTGAAATCATCAGAATTCCTTAGCTCTATTGCTTGTGGAACTTGTGAAGATGGCATGGAAGATAGAACAACAGCTTCCGGACGTTGTGCCATTGGATTTGATGCTACTTTAAACTGTAGATTATCTGCCCCAACGCCGCCTCGTGCGATTAGAATCTTTAATTGGAAGAAGGTGAGATTTAATTGGACCAATATAAAAAAGACAAATATCAATTCAGTTATTAACCCCTCAGTTAAAATGGTTACTGGTTTTCTTCTTTCAGGCTATTGAATATTTTAAGAAACTTCTTCATGACCTTGATGTCATATGTTCCTGCTCTTTAGACCCATTGTTAGAAGGTGTCTTGAGGTTTGTTGTGCACTTTCAGAAGTCTCAGCCTGATTTGGTTGCAAGAGCCCATCTTCAGGTTTTTTTTTTAAAATCTTGTTATCATATATATATATATATATAACCTTGTTACCAATATTTTATTATTTTATTTTAGGACAATTTTCCTATATCCTGTATTTTAGTCTGCATTTTGTATTTCGGAATTCAAAATCAGTTAGTTTGACGGTAGTGCACCCATGGTTTATGCATACATAGGAGAAAGGGAGCCTGGTCAAGCTGTCAAGGAATTGCCTGGTTCAGTAGTGAATCCATGGTTCAGGCAATATCCTAAAACATCAAAGTGGGAGTGGGACTAATAAGACTTAATGCACTGCCCTCCTCAGCCATGATTCTATTCATTCCCTAACTCTGCTAACCGCTCCACAACAACCACCAGTGTGTTGTCCTGTGACAATGACCGGAAGCATTACTTTCCACAACCATAAGTGCTCCAGCTGCCCATGGCGATCTTGAACTTTTCCTTCACCGGTCACCAGGGAGAGATCTTTTCTCTGATCAGTCACCATGAAGGAACCTTGGTGGTGTCACTGCTAAAGCTGGAGGGCATCACAGTTGTGGAATACAACGATGGTGGCATTGGTTTTGTGAAATGTGGTGATGTTGATGGTGTTTGCATTTTGAATGTGAAGTGGAATAGATTGAGAGGATCATGGCATTAAGAAGAAAAAAGGGCACGTCTCTTCTACCGCTAGTCTGGGGCCTCCAGGCTTTCCTTAATATTAGTATTTGTGTAGAAATTTCTCATCAATCAGATGTTGGTGTTTCCTGCAGTTGATTCTCTTTAATATTTGAAGTGTCTTTTAAAATTAAATATTAAGTATTTTGGAAAAACGAGCTCATTAAAGGTACCAAATGTGCTGAGGTAGCTTCCCTTACAGGATTTTCATTTATATTGTACATTTCTACATGATCAGTGCGTAGAGCTGCATTGTCTTCATGCTATATTGCCCTTTGATTCTAACAGCTTACTTGTTTGTCATATTTCTTTATCCTCATTTCACATGCAAATAATGAATACAGCTGCTGCTTGTTCAAGATGGGAAGCTTTATGGTCGGGATCCAATGTTTTCTGTAATTTGTAAAGCTGCGGCATTACCTGAAGTTGCAAAAACCCATGATATTCATAAATTTGAATCTGTTGTCCAATTAGGGCAGGTGAGTGTCATTGTCTTCTCTTCGATCTGTCTTTTTAACCAAGAGAACGGTGCAGTGAGATTTTTTTTTAATATGGATGGGTTAAATTGAACTTTGTGTGTGGCTGAGGCATTTTTTGTTTGTGATTTCATGGATTCAACCAACTTGGTTATGCATTGCAGTTAGTCATCAATTTACTGAAAATTCTCTGTACTAATGCTGCATGGCAAAGGCGTAAACTTGGGAAAATTTTACAAGATTGGCGTGTTATATATATGCAGGTGATTCATTTAACCTATTCAATCTTTTTAAATATATATATATATATATTATGATAATCATATGTAACAGTGCATTTTTTAAAATGAGATCTGTTGCATATATCTTGTTTTTATGAAAATCATATGTAACTATTCAGAGTGATCATCTACTCATGAATTTAAACGGTTAAAAGCATGTATATTCCGTTTCGTTCCGGACAAAAAAAATCTTGTTCCAGTATGCAACTGGTATGAGGCCCCCTCGGTATTAGTGTTTTGGGCAAAACACTTTTTTTTTCGACATACACAGTTATGCTTACACAGATTCACCAAATGCCGTTCTTTGTTGCGGTGGATCTTGATCCTCCATCAAAAGCCGGTGGAGATCTGTTTGATCTTCGATGTGTAGAAGATGTCACTGGCAGAGATCAAAGACCCAACTGGCTTTCAGTGTGGATTGAAGACCTAGACTAAAGATCCATCTGGCTCAACGGTGGAGATTGAACTTGTTTAACAATTCATCACAGATCCTACTAATGTGAGGTCTATGGAATCCAACAAAAGCCGGCAAAGAGTTATGGAGAAAGTATGGAGGGCTTGACTTATTTTACAATTTATCATAGATCGTAAGTCGTGCTGTGTTGGGTTAGATGGAGAAGATGGAGAATCCTAGCGTTAGATCTATGTTTTGTTCTAATCTATTATAATTTTTTAAAAAAAGTTATAATAAAATATTTTACTAAATATATGTAAACTATTGATTCATTTATTTTATAATTTCATTCTCTATAATTTATACTTGAAAAAAAATATTAATTAAAGTTTTGTATTATTTGATATTATTTGTCTTATCAATGTGATATCAAGATTTAAGAATTTATATTATTTAATATTATTTATCTATAGTTGTTAATTATATATATAAATATTTGTGGTAAATTCGAAGTAAAACACTAAAATAGACTTGTACTGAAATATTCCATTTCAGAGGCCAAACCTAAAAGGATGCTGAAACAGAATATAAAACTTTGGTTACAAGTTGTTTTCAGTAACCCGAAGTGAAATGTTGAATCCTTACGAGGAAAGCTCATGGCGCAGAATTGAACTTCATTCAATTTCTTTTACATATTTAGTTGTTCTATATGCTTTTTGGTGTATTCTTATATCTCCGTACTATAGTTTTAATGTTGAAGGCAATTTTTAGCTCGGATTATTACCGGATCAGAATGTATTTTCTTATTCTATCCTTAGTCCAATTGCGAGAGAGATTGTATAGTGATGGCTAAAGGCTAATTGCAGTTACTACTGACTTGTCTCCACTCTCTGGTTTTCCAATGTAATATCGTTGTCTAAAACGTCAAGAATAGATATGTGAATGTAAGAGCTAATCCAATAGCTTAACTATATCCATGGCTAAAGTTAAATTTAATTAAAATATTTCCCTCCAATAGCTTAGTTATAGTTTTAGATAAATTTAATTTCAGCTATAATTTTAGTAAATATACATAAAATTATTGCTATGCCACTCGCTCCAAACTCTTCCGAAGTTTTTAATGTATCCTTCCAGGAGAAAAGAAATATTGTAGATTTGAAGGGTGTTTGTAATTTGAAAAAATAGATTTAAACAATAAATAAATAAATATTGTAGTATTAGAAATGATCTTAGATAAAATCATATATGTAAACTAAATATATATTTAGCTATTGAAAATTTGATAATCAGAGTTGTTCTTACGGTAGCAGTTTTTGCTGGGGGTTCCGACCCAAAGTTCAAAATGTCTGAAAGGCTCTCTCAAATTTGAGCTTTTTTCTGCTTCTGCTTTTTCAAAGCTCATTCTGCTGTTGTGCACAGTGATGCAAAATTTGAAAGACTAAATTCTGACCAAAGTGAGGAGGTAATCTTTACTGCAACAACCGTTCCCATACCACATCCAAGGAAATGTAAGCTCAGTCCACTCCATTGTTTTTGGTTATCAATCAAGCCACGACCTCAATTGGAATTATATTTCTGTGGGGCTTGAAAGATCGGTAACTTTAATTAATGGATTCATTTTGGCATATTCAAAATCAACATAATTTTGTTTTTTTAATGTTTTGATAGCAGTTTTACCAACTTATCTCGTGGGTGCAAACTACTTTATTTGCTTTTACCAACTTTGGAGTTTCTTTTCCAAGTTTCATTATTTGATTATATATTACAGATTTTTCTCTTCATTTATACATCCATTTTTTTAAGTTTTCAATTTTTGTAATAAAATCTCTAGGCTGATAGTTTTGTTTTGTTTTTGTAACCAACTTCATGTCAGTTAGATGTGGCTCTCAGTAATTGGTTTGGAGAAATGTCAATAATGGAAAGTGATGAGGTAGGTCGGCTGCTGTTAATTCTAATTTTTTCATATTTTATGTTCAAAATTATTTGTTCTCCTGTTAGGTCACATTATCAGGTTTATTGTTATTTTAGTTTAAAACAGGGTCATATATTTGTTTATCTGATAGAGTTCAATAATTATAGGTTAATTAGTTTGATATTTGTTTCAACCTTATAGAGCCTCTGAGTTCGTTTGATGTTACAGAATGCATATTTGTGCAAACAAATCCTCATTTGGGTGGAGGAACAAACATACTGGATCGCATTTCGCTTTTTGATATTGGGTTTTGAGCTGGAGGTGTATTCTCCCAGCGAATATTGCATGGTGTACTGGTATATATTTGTTGTTCTGATGAAGCTGGCAGAGAAAACACATCTTAAAAAGGTGGTGAGCAACGACACAGGTATTTTGGCGAAATTAAACTTGCTAGAGTTACCATTTTGCACTGTTACTGTGGTGGTGCCATAGCATTTTATTCCCAAAGGAGTTATTTTGCTGCTAAAACAAACTGGGATGTAGAATAGCAATCCAGAAAATTGAAAAATTAAAGTCTTTGGGGGGGGGGGGGGGGGGATTGCGCTCAAACTTGCGGTGACGTTAGTTTTGCTTGAAATTTTGGATGAGCTAGTTGAGTTTTTATCATATGATTTGAGGTTGGAGAAAGGATCAGCCTCCTAAGAAGGTTGCCTTTGACAGTGTCCGGCTTTCACATTGCATTTGTTCCTTGTAGGAATTTTTTGTAAATAATTTTTTTTGTGAGAAAAATTATTTTATTAAAAGAGGTCAGCAAGAAGGTAACAAATTACACCATACATGATAGAATGGGAAACTGTCTTTTGTCACAACTGTCTTTTGTCACAACAAACAATTACAAACTGTCTTTCTTGAATTTTTTCTTTTGTAAATATTATTCAACTTTAATAACTCATTTGTAACATCGCTGTGTCCAGCCTTCTTGTGATAAAGAAAAAAAGGATAGCGTCCAGCTTTCACGTTGCACATGTTCGATGTAAGAAGTTTTTGTAAATATTATTCAACTGTCATAATGCATATGTAACAACAGTAACATCGCTACAAGGTCAACACTTGTCTGTCTTGTCAGCTTCTGCCGTTGGGGGTGATGTGTTTTTCCTTTGTGCTGTACTGATGTAGCACCCATGTCTGTGACGTAAATGATGTGCTTTCTACTCTTTTTTTGTCAGCTAAACGTAAGGGGAAGAAGAAAAGGGATTCAGGAAAGGATGTAACTAGGGATTATCACACTCCACCTGCATTCTTGCTTCTACAGTGCCAAATATGCCTAGCAGAGGGTCTTGCAATGGTAAATTTACTTGCTGATGTGTGAGTTTATTTTAAGAAATAGACCAAGTGGAAAATTTTGTCCCCCCCTTGATAGTCACAGTGACCATATCACATCTATAGCTTGGATTTTGGACAAGTTCCTACTCCAATTGTTAATAATTTTTTCCTCTTCTTTTCTAGGTTAATTTTTTTTTTAAATATTTAACAAGTCAATTTTTTTAGATGCTTGCTGCTTTGAGGAATGAACTCATGCTTTTCCAATGTCCTAGTCCCTTTACTACGGAAAATGAGGTTGGCCTCGTAACTTTCACTCATGCAGTTCTCTATATCAGGGCTTGGCCTTGTATCTTCCTGCGTGAATGGCCCTGTTGATTTTATTTTCTAGTAATATCAATTGTGCTATTGCAATCACTGCTGTAAACTTACCCATTTCTTCCCTATATGTTTAGACATTCAGTCAGCATTTTGAACTTCTTCAAAAAGCTTGCATACCTGATCAGGTTTCGTACCACTCATTTAAAGAATCTACAGCCCATGCTCGCTTCTCTGTGAGTTATATTATCTACATAACTTAACCAGTATATATCACCTGCGAAAATGTATCCTTTCTGGCCAGGGTGTTCAGTAGACCACGCTTTAGTAGAGAATGCGTCTTCAGCGGTTCATATTATCTCTGGGACCCACATTATTTAGTCTAGATCGCTGGAGATGCATTTGTTCCGAAGTTTGGTTTGCTAGATTGGTAAACCACACTGGTTAGGGGCCTTGGGGCAGGACCTCATTTCATCAACATTAACTCTGCACTTCCTTTTTTCCAGACGCCAGTAGTGCACAATTATTTCAAAGATGCACAGAGGATTGCCAAAGAGTTGAAGGGTAGTTTTTCCAATGACCCAGACAGAGTGGCTGAACTGCGGAGGCTAGAGCAGGTGGCAGAGCACAATGGCATTGCCCTTAATGTCATATATCGGCTCGGAGCTCGTGACCCGTCACTCAAGGTTTCTTTTGAGTTCAGCTACCATCCATATTTTGCTGTTGCTGTAGTCAAGAGGTCTTAAGGGCCTTCTTCCAATTTTGTCATTCGATAATTATATTTTGTTCAGTCATTCAGGTGATTCAAGTTAAGCTTTTGTTATATTATTTTTATTTAATTTTAATGTTATTTCAATTTTGAAACAAATTTTGGTACTAATATTAGATTTAAAGGGAATATCTATATTGGTACTAAACAATTGTTATAGGGAACGTGGAACATGTCCTATAGGAGAGAGGTTTTGGTTTGAATTTTTGTGGACGTTGAATATCTATAGTGGTCCCGTACTGTGATAACTTCAATTTATTATTGGTTTCTGTGTCACATTGTATCATCGCTTCCTATTGATCACAAAAAACAGCATTAGCAATCTCCAAATGTGTTTGGGAGCTGCCTTCGAGTACTCTTTGTTCAAGTTCTTAGATCGATAAAATGTTGCAAATAATGTAGTCCTTTGTAGATTTGAAGATGATTAGTTTACATTTGGCATGATGATCATATTATGAGAATTGACGGCTTCTACCAAATGATTGAGATTTGATTTAGCTACTGCAAAGTTGTAGCTTGGAAATTTGAGGTCAATTATTATCGTTTGCCTTTTTATTAATCAATGGGGTTTTAGTCTAGGTTATTTTGAAGTCCTTTGGTGATTCGTTTGTGCTGTCCTTTTTTAGAGTATTAAAATTTAGCTTAAAATGTTAAATTTATAAAATTTAGTTAGTTTTTTATGGGCTCAGTAATGTTTTTGGTTATTTTAATAAATTATTAATTTAATTTATAGGCTCAATTCACCATGGTTGGGGTGTGGTACTTGCATTGGGGCCAATGAGAAATAATAGTAAAATAGGAAAATAGTTATAAAATATTATTTAACTAAAGAAATTGTCAATTGAAATTTAAAGCTAAATAGTTAAAAATTAAGTTTCGAATGAAAATAATTTTTTTTATATATATATGTAGCTCTTTTTGTTGTTTAATAAGTGTTAGTCATTAATTAAGAATTATATATTCCGTTTTAGGAACTTAGTAATTTGGAGACGTGATATATCTTCTTAAACACACTTGTTTGCAATTATTATTATTATTATCATTATTAAACAAAAGTATATGGACAAACATGTTCCCTCTTTTTTTTTTTTTCTAAAAAATTGTAATTTAAAGCAATATATAGGGATAAGGAGCGAAATCAATGGTGTCTAAGAGAATTTCTTTTGTTGTTGAGCAAGGACCGATTAGATATTATTACTATAATTTAACTTGGTATCATATTCTCTTATAAAAATTATTTTGACGATGTGGTGGGGGGGGGAGGGGGGGCTGGGTGCCTGTGCAGGGTGGCGTGCGGCGGTGCGAGGGGAGAAGCCGTTGAGGTAGCGCAGGGGCTAGTACAGGGTAAAAAAATGAAAACAAGTTGAAAAACAAAAACACGTGTAAAGCATTTTTGTTTTTCGGCATTCGAAAATATTTTGTTTTCAAAACATATGTCAAACATAAAAAGGAACGTATTTTCGGTATTAAAAAACAAAAAATGCGTTCCAAAAACAGATATCAAACACGCTCACACTCTTGATCACTGGCATAATACACCTTTAGCCTACCTTTGCTCCTACTCTTATTTATTTTCCTATTTATGCCATATCTTAGTTTCAATTCAGCGAAATACTATATGTAAGAGCAGTCATAATAATTAAAATAAAATAAAATAATTATTATTGTAATTAAGATAGAGATAAAATGAAAATGACAGTAGTTGAAATTATGAATAAATAGAAATATTATTCTATAAATAAAATAAAGAATCTCATCTAGTTGCTATTATTAGGCTTAAAATTTGTATCTAATGCAATACAAATCTAGGCTTTAAATTTGTTGATTTCATTCTAGTGATAAATTTTTTTAAATTCAGTAGGATAAAATGTATCAATCTAAACCGTTAAAATCAAATATAATTACACAATTATGTCCAATTCCGTATGTGATCTAGTTTTAAATGAAATTATTTAAATATGAGTTTTAAATTGATTTAAATAGTACGACGTATTTTATTTTATTATTATTATATATATATTTTAAATTTTAAATTCAAAAAATACTGCTTAACCCTTCAAATGAGGTAACCCCCTGAATCCGACTCCTCATATCTCAGATCTCCCGTGCCGTGCCGGAGCAGGCTCCCGCTCTCTCTCTGTAACTCCTAACCACCCGTTGTCCGACACACTACACAGATCATTGTCACTCTCCGTTCTTACAACTCCTCTCCTGTCGGATGAGCTGCAACAATCACGACGCGGCTGCGGCGGCGGAGCGGCTGCTGGTGCCGTTCCTGAGCAAAACGTACGATGCGGTCGACGATCCCTTCACCGACGCCGTCGTGTCGTGGAGCAGCGCCAGAAACAGCTTCGTGGTCTGGAGCGTGCCGGAGTTCTCGAGAGACATCTTGCCCAAGTACTTCAAGCACAGCAACTTCTCCAGCTTCGTCCGACAGCTCAACACATATGTAGGTCCTCTACTCTCGGGTTTGTTGCTTGCTTGCTGACAAACTATCATCATCTTTTGAATTTTGTTGGGGAAATTAAATAAATTACTTGCTTGCTTGATATATTGGGCTTCACAAATCAGAGTAAACACGTAAATCATCCATGTGTTTTATTTATCGTGGTAGAAGCGACGGTGGTGGATCGGGCGTGCTGATTTCGGTTCCTAATCTGTGTTATTTTAGGCATTTGTGGACATGATCTAATGTTTTATGTTGTTCTGATTTATAAAATTTCAAAACAAGAAACATGTATGCCAATTGGAAAGCGTGTTCAACATTTTCTCAACGCTGAAAGATTTAAACTATAAAAATGGTGTTTTGGAGCTATTTCATTTTTTCAACATCAATTTGTTTACATTGTCCTGTACAACCCTTCCGTCACTGAAAACAAAAACGGTGGAGCCAAGCCTCTTTTTTCCAAATAAGATTTCAGCAAAACAGAATCATGCTTATGTAAGTAGTTTGATGGTATATTTCACGAACTGTGTTCCCAAACAGACCTTTGCTGACCTTTGGTCAGCAAAACAAAAACGGTGTTCCCAAACTGAACGAAAAATTAGTTTGATGGTATATTTCCATTTATTTACTTTTTTTTGGAACATGTTTAGTTTTTATTACCTTTGGTTATTGCACAATGATAAGGCTATGAATTTTTTTTATTATCTATGAGAATAATGCTCTCAAACTATAATTTTGGTGGTCTTATGTCTCTCCACACATGTGTTTGCATGTGCCCTGGGCATGTATGTGAGCTTTGCTTACAGCTTGTTAGGGGTAAAATGCACGAATAGAACTTGCCCCATTAAGAATTTTGTCTACCTATGCATTTGAATGTAATTATTAAATATTTTAAATTTTTTTTAATGCATGAAACTAGTCTAAGAATGCAAAATTTCATGTCCCCCCTGGCAGGATCCTGTATATACCATTACTAGCTCTACCTTTCCTCGATGTGGTTTTGCTGATGTGCATAGTTAGGAATTGGCATTGGTTTTCCATTTTGCAAATTTATAGTTTAATAAGCACGGTGAGATTATTCATCACTTGCTCTCTCTCTCTGACTTACACATGTGCATGCCCATAAACTTACATCCTTCACCCATGGAAATTACATACAATATGGACTACCATACGATGAACCTGTATTTCTATTTCCTGTAATAATTAATACTGGTTCTGCATTTCTGTATTTTGATGCAAATGAGCAATGATTTTTCATAACATAGGTTCACATTGGTAAAGGTTATTATGCATGGCCAATTGAAAAAGTAATGGCTATGTATTTGAAGACACTCTCACAGTACCTATTTTAAATTCATTTCTTACCGAGAGAAAGTTTTTTGTATTTCATTTCTTGTTTCATTATCGCCTCCTATAAAATTTATCCTTTCAGGAAATTGGATAGATTTCATGCCCTTCTCTCTCTCTCAATTATTATTACTTTTTATTTCCTTCTTGTGATTATTTATGGGCTCAAGTTTCTTCCATTTTAAACATTACTGTCAAGAGTTTAGAATTAGATATGAAAATATATCTTATATTAATTGCTTGTGAAAATTTTCTCTTTCCCTATCTAATTTAATTGTTTCGAATAAATAAATGTAATCTACTTCTGAACTAGACAACTAATTCACTACTAAATGATATGCACGTGCTAATCTGATAGGCAATAGAAAATGATAACAATGTTGCTCAGGCCATATAAATATTCTGTAATTATCTGCCGGCTTGTTGAATTGTCATGCTTGGACCTCAACCACTTTATGTTTAGTCAGTCTTTAGTGGGTATGCCCTTTTAGTTCAAGATTCTGCACACTGCATAGCTGTATGGCTATTTCTTCATCTAAATATATGTAATTGTTTCACTTTTGATGGAAACAGGGTTTTAGGAAAGTTGATTCAGATCGTTGGGAATTTGCAAATGAGAGTTTTCTTAAAGGTCAGAAAAATCTTTTAGCAACTATTGGTAGGAAAAAAAAACCTGTTCCTGTGCAGAATCAGCAGGGATTTATACCTCCAGTTCAGTGCTCATCTCGAGGTTCCTTTGTTGAGGTAGGGAAGTTTGGTATGGAGAAAGAGGTTGAAATTCTTAGTAGGGACAAGAATGTGCTCATGCAGGAGTTTATTAGATTGAGGCAGCAGCAGCTGGCTACAGATCATCAGTTGCAAACTGTAGGGCAGCGAGTTCAGGCAATGGAGAAGCAACAGCAGCAAATGATGTCATTCCTGTCGAAGGCCATGCAGAGTCCTGGCTTCTTAGCACAGTTGGTGCAGCACCAAAATGAAGGCAACAGGCGTATTGCCAGAGGCAATAAAAAAAGAAGATTTCCCAAGCAGGAAGAGTTTGTGCCAGTTAACAAGGATGTCCCTGTTGCTCCTGATGGACAGGTCATCAAATATCGACCACTAATGAATGAGGCAGCAAAAGCCATGCTGAAACAGATCTTGAATATTAATCCATCCCATATACTGGAACCTTCAATTAGAAAACAAAGTGCTTTCTTGATTGATGATGCTCGTTCATCTTCCACTGCATTGGACTGTGGTAGCTCTTCTAGTAAAATTTCTGAAGTGGCCCTTTCTAATACACTGTCATTGTCTGGACATGCTTGCATGGCAGCAGAGTCTACTTTTCCTGTCTGTTCTGAGTCTACCTCTGTGTCTGAGGGGCAGTCTGTCCCTAATGCAGCTGAGGTGACTCAATTCCCCAAAAGCAGCGTGCTGAATTTCGAGGTTGATACAGTTTTACCTGAGTTTGCTGAAATACAAAAAATCGTGGCACAATGTAATATCGGGGCCCCCAATATGGACATTTTGAGGTCTATTGTTAACGGGGATCATATGGGTTCTATTCCGGCAGTTGTGGATCGAACCATTCTTACAGAGAGTGAAGGGATTTCTTGTGATTCCGAGTTGGATATCATGGTGAATGAAGTACAGAAGCTTCCGAGCATTAATGATGTTTTCTGGGAACAGTTTCTCACCCCAAACCCAATGACTGGGGACACTGATGAGATTAATTCACATGTACTGAAAAATGAATTTGTGCATGAAAATGGGCTGCATCGAAAGTATGATAGTGGATGGGATAGGAGCCAAAATATGAGTTATCTTACAGATCAAATGAGGGTTCTTACTTCAACTGCTAGAGGGGTGTGAAGAACAACGGAATTTTTCCTACTCTGGTTCTCCAAGGGTAATTTTTTTTACCCCCAACCTTTGGTAATAATTAGGTTTATTCAACTTCGTTTAAATTCATGGAGTTATGCCCTTCAATGTAGGTTACGTATCTGCTCCTTTTGCCTAACATAAATATATATTTGCACACAATTTACAGTCAGCCGTCATGACTCATGATGGCCGTTGTGGATATTTTTCCAAATATAACAAAACAAAAACTCAAGC
This sequence comes from Taxillus chinensis, assembly GCA_023512835.1. Taxonomy (NCBI): domain Eukaryota; kingdom Viridiplantae; phylum Streptophyta; class Magnoliopsida; order Santalales; family Loranthaceae; genus Taxillus; species Taxillus chinensis. The sequence goes on along the minus strand of CM042088.1, from coordinate 44,786,282 downwards.
AGAACATGGATGGCAAGGTTTTTTAGTTGTCTGCCTTTAATTTCATCTCCTCCTGCGAGCGTAATGATGTTCAAACATTGCATCTTCCGGCGTATTTGGTTTGCTTTTTGGGCTAGTTTGCTTCATTGATTTTTTTTTCTTTTGATTCCAACATGTTTGGGTTGTATGTTTTTTCTGCATGAACTGTAATCTGATGTTGCACTGGATCAGTATATATAGAACAGAATATATTTGAAATAGTTCCTGGTCGTATGTTGACTTGTTTCTCACAGGGTGGATGTTCTGCATGCTCACCAGATTCACCAGAAACCATTCCACGAAGGATGAACAGGTATTATAGCATAAAATTTACACCCCTAACACATTCTGTATTTACACGGGAGGATATTTACACCATCCAAAATGTTAAACACTCACAAATTATTTTTAATCTTATTTAAAATTACAAAAATATCCTAAAAAGATGAGTAGGCCTTATTCAGGATTCAATCCTCTCTGCTATTCTATCTCAGCTATTCTGGGCACTAAAACAGGTTTCAAGTTTCAATCATTTTGGCCTTGAAAGTTCAAAACCAGTTACAACCAAACCTCACGCTTGGTGCGCCGCCAGTGCAGTATTATTACCGTTGAGAATCAATATGATCAGAGACGTCTTTTTAGTATTTGCTGGAATTGAATGTCAATGTATGCCAGGCAGACGCGGTGGTTTACTGCCCAACTTGCTTTAAATTTTATATTATACATTTACTGGGCTCTATAGCTTAACCGAATAGCAGAGGCAGGCCTTTTTACAATAAGAATAAATTTGTTTATTAATTAATGAATTATATGTATTAAATAAAAAATTAATTAAGGAGCTCCATTCTTTCGCCGGTTAACAGGTAACAGCCCCGTCTTCCTCCTCGTCCGACCTTAGCCAAGCTACCATCGCTGTTCACAGGCCTGCCTCTGTTAGACCCAGTGCCCAGTGGCACAGCCACCGTTAACCCTTTCACTGGCATGGGAGGGGAGGCGAGGGAATAGATTATTTTATTTAAAAATAACATTTAGCTGGCCGGTTAAATAAATTTTGTTCTCGAGCCATTTTTTTTAGGTTTTAGCTGTTATTTAGTTGCTCACCTATTATTATTATTTATTTATTTTGCAAACTGGTGTGTGTTGATAACCTGTTAATAATTAATTAGGTCCACTTCGGTCTCTGTTGGAGGCTTGGAGCTCTGCTCTGCTTGGTGAAATTTGTTTACCTTTTATCTTTTTCCGCGATCAGACAATTTGAAACGCAATATTGTTGATGTCTGTGAGCGGTATTCATTTATTCTAATTAGTAATTTGCTTTATTAACCACTGTACGCGTCGTATTGCTCATTTAAATTATTTAAGATACATACTGAATGCTACTTGGTACGAGTAAAGAAATTGATATTATAATAATATTATATTATTTTTATTTTATAATAAAAAAAATTTAAGAGTTATAAAATTATTTTTATTTAATATTATCATATTTAAATTTCGTTCTCTTCTTTTCACATATATTAATAATGAGTTATCACAATTTTTAAATAAATTTGAAAAAACTAATTTAATTAAAATAAAAATAAAGTATAGAAGAATGTTAAAGTTATGTGTTGGTCGAATATATTATTTTGCTAAAGTGAATTTTAATTATTTGTCAGATGGATTAAATTGTTCAGTCCACTCAACTTGATTTATTAGATTTTTGGTTTATTTAATTTTTGTTCAGTTGATTTATCAGATTAAATTAGATGATAATTTTTTTGTCAATTCTAATTACTCTTTTTAAATTCATAATATTAATACAAAGTAGAATATCAAATCAAATAAATTATTATTATCAAAATCATCTTTGAATTTAACTTAATAAGTCCACAATTTATCAAATTTTTATCTTTACTATCATGTTCGTTGGTCAGACATTGTGCTATATATGTAATTGATTTATTTAATTTTCGGTTAAATTGGCCGGTTTAAACAGTCCTAGTACACCTTTCGAGAAATGGGTACTGAAAACACCGATCCTCGTAGCATGCGCCGTTTAGTTTATTTTTCCGCCCAGTTACCGTTAAAAGTGAAATATATTTATTAAGGTCAAGGAGCGACCAGTTATTAAAGTTAATATCATAACATCTAAAGCAAATGTCTAAGTTAATATGAATGATTATTGATTAGTAATTAGTTGACATATAGTAGACATACCGCGCATGTTTGCATGCGAAGAAACGCATGTTTAGGAGTAGACTTTCGCGAGCAATTCAAGAAACGCACATCTAGTAGGTGGGTTTTGTTTTTAATAAAATAAAATAAGTCATCAAATGTTATTAATATTACATATTCCTTTATCTTTATAAAAACAAAATTAAATAAGAATTCATTTTACATTTCAAATTCTGTTTGTTTTTTTTTTTACTAAAAATAAAGTTTATTTTTTTAAAATCTAAGAAATTATTTAACTATTTTTTACCATTAGAAAAGTATATATGTAAATATTTTAAAAATAATTTATTAAATCATAGAGACGAACATAGGAAAGATTTTAAAAATTAATTTCCAATTTAAGGTAATAAAATAATTATTTCCAATTTATTTTTTTTGGAATTATAATAAAATACAAAAAAATAAAATAAAAAAAAAAGCTTGTTTGAAATTCAGCAAAATATTACTCATTGTTTTTTTAAATAATTTCATGACATCTTATTTAAAAAAAAATATTTTTTAAAAAATTGAATTATATGAAAATTTTAAAAAATAAAAAATATGATGAGGTAAAAAAAAAAAATAAACTACAGAACGGGATTTGGATTTGTGTGTCAATTATATTATTGAAAGCAAAATTTTACTTGAAAACATACAAACAAACTATATTCAAAATTTCATTCAAAACAGTTATAGGATTTGTGGATAGAAAAACAAAACAACCAAAAAAACAAAAACAAACAAAACTCAATACGCGAGCGACACCTACACGCTCACACTGCGTCGTCTCCTCTCCCCCTTTCCCTCGTCGTGTTTGGTTTCTTCAATCCTAATGTCGGTTAGTCCTCTAATTTCATCTCTCGTAATTGTACGTTGTTGTTTGGGCGATTGATGATCTGTGTTGTTTCTTGGGAGATTTGAGAAATGGAAGGGAACGATCATTTAATATCTGTTAGTATTAGGGGTTTTTGAACTTGGGAACCGAAATTTTTGATTTGATCGCATATGTGATTCTGTATTTAGTTTCTATTAGATCCCCTGTCTTGCTGTATCTGCTCGACTTTCGTTTTTTTTTTTTTGGTTGAGATAACTTCTTATATTTCATTATTGTATTTATTTTGTTTGAGTAACATGTTTGTTGTTTATTTGTTTTTGTGTTAGAAGATGCTTGGATGGGTTTTATTTTTTGGTTTATAAGCACCGGTTTGAAACACCTAAAGCTGTTATCGACATGTTTATATAGAATATACATATTTGTAGTTAAATTTTATTGTTTCTATTTTTTATTTTGGTCATAAACATCTGTTTCTAAACAAAAATAACCTCCCTTCAACACCCTCGTTCGATTTGTTTGGAGCATATTGCTCGATGTTTTCCTTTACTGCTATGACGGTTTTTGTGTCGTGTTTGAAATATGAACGACACTTGGGTATGCAATGGTGCAGCACTAATGTTAAATGGAATTATCCGAAATTTTTGTAGTGTTTCTCCATAAGCTGGATTGTTGTCCTTTTTGGCGTTCTACAGACACTTGGACGGCGTGGATGAAATCTAAGTAGGTGTAAAACGAGGCAATAACTGTTAATGAAAACCGTTTTTTTTTATCCACAAGTTGTGCTTCTTTTGTGCTAGTAAATTTGATTATATATCATCTAATATGAGGGGTACTCCTTTTTTGTGTATTGCCAAGCACAAGCTAGAGCATGGATATATTTGGTTAGGGTATTTTTTTATTTTTATTTTTAAAATGTGATAATTATTTTTTGAGTACAGAAAATAAAAACTGAAAACAATCAAATAATATTTTTATTTTAGGGATCCTTTAAATTTAAAATAATTTTTTATTGTTTTCAGTTTTTAATTTTTTTAATTGAAAACAACTATCATATTTTAAAAACAAAAACTCGCAAGCAAACATGATTTTATTCTTAATATAGTTGGATTTACACGCAAAAATAGTGTATATAGAAAAAATACACTCCAACCAAACATGCATGTATTTTTATTATTATTATTGTTGTTATTGTTATTTTTACTTAAAAAAATTGTTAAATACATATATTAATTGTTTATGAATCTTAAACAATGACAAAGTAGCGCCTAGTAGTTAAGTCATTAAAATTATTGTGAGGTCTATGGTTTGAATCCTCTTAGTAGATTTTTAGGATTTCATAATTGATTTGTTAATTGTTCGTTCGTGAACAAGTATTCATGATCACAAACGTTAACATACGGGCTCAACCACCATAGTTTAAGACTTGGTTCGACTCGATTTATTTACAGCCTTACTATTCCTGGTTATATAATTAATATGGAACTTTATACGTATATAATTATGCAATATCTCCATATTGGTGTGTGGGGCAACTGATTCACGAGGGATATCAACTTCCTTTATTTAATAGAATTTACATGTTGATTTCATGTTTGAAGCTCCTTGCCTTGTCTTTTTAATATTTTGTATGTTCTACAATTATTCTTTAACTATTGGCTTTATGTTCTTTTATCCTTCTAATGTTTCAGATAAGAACCGTGAAAGTAAGTAATGTCTCCTTGGGTGCATCTGATCAAGACTTAAGAGAGTTCTTTTGCTTTTCTGGTGAAATTGAATATATCGAAATGCAAAGGTTCATAGCTAGTATTTTTTATTTCTCTTATGTTATTTTTTGTACTAAGATTGATTTCCTAGATTACAAAGATAATTAAATTTATAAAGATTGATAGTATTGTATTTTATTGTTGTCAGTGACAATGAGCGTTCTCAGGTTGCGCATGTTACCTTCAAGGATCCCCAAGGGGCAGAGACGGCTGTTCTTCTTTCAGTAAGTTAATTATTGTGACCTGCTAATTTATCCATCGGTTTTTTCTACATGCCTTTATTTGATGAAAACTTGTACTCATTTGAAGGAAATCAAGCAGAAAATTTTATTTACTGTTGACATAATTTAGTCCGCACTGGAGATCAACATATTGAGTGATAATGGAATTCTTTTAAATTTATTTTCCCAATTTGTGTTGTTACATGTCAAGATGGAGTATTTGGTAGTGGTGTGTGGGATGGGGAGTGTTTTTGGGGGCATGATGAACTCGGCTAGATAGTTTATTGTCGTTGTGACTATCTAGGGTTTAAGTTTGTCCTAAGTTTTTTCATTTGAGTTCTACTTTCTTATGAATTTGACCATCGCCTTTTACTGTTGTCATAAATAGGTTCTTTTCTGTTCCAAATATAAGATGGACTTTCACATTAGGCAGTGAAGCAAGTTGATGTCTCTCATTTATTTTTAGAGACAAACAAGGTTTTATTGAGAATAGGGCACTAGGCATAACGTGAGTACCAAGCCAAGGATAAAAATCCCATGGAAAAATGGGATCATGTACTTTAACAAAATGCAAAATTTCTTATGTTTCCCTGCATGCTCATATGTACCATATTTGAATTGTTTAAAGCATTTGGCTACCTTTCTTATCACCAATATTTTTCTATCACTAAATTTCTTTTCTAGTGACACCTACATGCTGACTGGGACTTTTGGCACACCCATTCCTGATAGCATGGCTTATCTCCATTTCAACTTCTATTAAATTAAAACTACTGTTTCACATTTTTACCACGACCCTGATGGTACCTCAACATAGAGTAACAAGTAACTTGTGGCATTTCAAAGTCAACATAATTGTTTTATTGGGAAAGTAAATGAATTAGTCATTCTGTCAAGGGTTTTGATGAGAATCTCAGAACGCAGAGCATGCTTAAGAAAGAACACTCATTTGTGAGCACCAAACAAATTAGTGGAAATACATCTTGCAAAAATTTGGATACCAACAAATTAGTGGGAATACATCTATTAAATGTTGGTATCCAAAATTTTGTAACCCATACTTTCTGATATAGAGAATGAAATTTCAGAAAGATAGATTGTAAAAGTTTCGTAATGTCTCTCATCAATGCCCTCGCTCTGTTTGGAGTCTTTGGACTGCCTTTGTTGTTGATTTGTTTGGGGTCTATGGCTTCCAATAAATGAAGCCATCTTTTTGGATTCAAGTTGTCCATATTAAGATTTAGTGAAATTGGATTTTTTTACTTATGGGCTTTCTCTGGGGCTTTCACATATTGTTCTATTGTCCTTTTTTCCCTCTTTCTTTCCTATCAATAAAGCTTTGTCCTTTATTATCTGAAAAAAGAAAAACACAGACGCTATTTGTAATTTACCTTACCTACTTTGTAACTGTACTCTGTTCATTAGCTATGAAAGTATACATATATTTTTTAATTTCAAAGGCTTGTTGGTTGTGGACCCACGTCCTACGTCCTATCAAGATTCATTAGCCACTTCTGTTTGAATTAGTGTTGCAAAGCAGTTTTAGGCTGCATACAAATTCTCCTACAGCCTGAGATCAAACACCTGTACATATTTTCATCACCTTTTAATGCAAAATTTCCGTTAGAAATTTGTATGCATAATGTGAAAATTTCCAGTCCCTGCATTTTGGTACCATTAATTTCTTATGGGATTACGACTTCCTCCTCTAGCATGGGTCATCCTCCATTCGGGTTGATAGAGTAACATGCCCTCTGAATACTCCCCTCGAAGTTTCAAGTCATTGACTTCTTTGCACAGGGCGTGTTTGAGCCCCCAACTAAACTTCCTCTGAATGGATTGAAGGTTTGGTAATATGACGTTTCGTCTAGGAAGAAACTTTTGAATACCCTCTGGAAGGGTGTTGTTTCTTATTGATTTCAAGTCATTGATGTGTGTTAGACAACCAATTTCATTATATGGTTGTTTTTTTTTACAATTTTATATTTGCTTCATCTTGATGTCAATTTCATCTATTACACGACCAATTGGTTTCAGGGTGCAACGATTGTTGATATGCCTGTTAGTATTGCGCTGGCATCTGATTACAATCTACCAGCTACTGCTTCTGCATCATCAGTGGTAAGATCATCTTCCATGCCATGTGAATATCTTTTTTACCTTCAATTTTTATGTCTGCTTCCTTCTTTTTTTTCATACAGCATGACTGAAATGTTCATTTTCAGGAAACAGAGAACAAAAATGGAGGTTCTGTCCCGAAGGCAGAGGATGTGGTCAGCAGCATGCTGGCCAGGGGATTCATTTTGGGCAAAGATGTAGTTAATAGAGCAAAGTCCTTTGATGAGAAGCACCAGTTCACTTCCACGGCAACTGCCAAAGTTGTTTCTTTAGACCAAAAGATAGGCTTGAGTGAGAAAATTACTGCTGGAACGACCATTGTTAATGACAAAGTGAGGGAAATGGATCAGAAGTTTCAGGTTTCTGAGAAGACTAAGTCAGCTTTTGCTGTTGCTGAGCAGTCGGTGAATACAGCTGGATCTGCGATCATGAAGAATCGCTATGTGTTAACTGGGGCCTCATGGGTTACTGGTGCATTCAGTAGGGTTGCCAAGGCGGCTGAGGATGTGGGACAGAAGACAAAAGAAAAGATGGCTGCGGAAGACGAGGGTAGTAAAAAAGAGGATGGCTATTCCCAGATTCATGGGTCGGAATCACCAAAAGCTGCTCCAAGCAGTCAGGGGAAGCCGCAGCCTGCACAAGGCTTGATCCTTTAACTTGCTCTAAAGATCTGTCTGGAGGGTTCAAAATTTATTTCCTGCACTTTCTAGTTGATTCCGAAGTTGCAGTATAAAGCAATTGCTTTGTGGGATCATACTTGACCTTCATGCTTTAAGTTGGAAAAAGAAACAATAATGAAAAAATGTACCCATTATTATTGGCGCATGTTTTAACTCCCAAAACCAATTTACAATAGTTTTTTTTAATTTGGTTCTTTAAATTACTTTGAATTATTTTAACAATTTAAATATTTTTTAGCTTTTTTTTATTTAATTATTTTTAAATTATTTATTTTTAAAATAAAATATAAACATAAAAAAATATGATAAAAGAAAATATAATATTTTATTAAATAGAGTGAATAGTATTGAGTTAAATTTAGAGAGTTATTATTTATTTTGTTAAAATTTTATTTATAATAAAGAGTAAAATTTTTAAATTTTTTTATTAAATTAATTTTTTAAATTAATTAAAAAAATATAAATAAAGAGTTTACAAAGAGATGCTCTAATATGGGGGTTGGTGTGTGAAATTATATATTGCAGTTTTTCAGCAATTTCACATTAGCTGGGAGTTGTTTGGGAATGATTTTAATTTTTTATGTAGATGTGTCGTATGACATGCTCTTTAAATTAAATTAACCCATATGTATATATACACACATGCACCAAATGTAATATAATGGTGTAACATGAAATCTTGGCTCATAAAAATTGTAACAGATTAATAAAACTGATCTTATATATGCTAAATTAATTGATCTTTTTAAGCAACAAAATAATTGGCTTGTAAATTGATAATAGTGTCTTATATTCATAGACCATAGTACGTGGTTTCGGGTTAGGTATAGTAGAAAATAAAAGCAAGTTTGAGATGAAAGAAAGATCATTAATTGATCTCTTCGCGGTAGCTTCAATGACATCATTTGAGACGAGATCGACCATCCCAAATCCTGCCTGCCAAGTATTGTGGGTGCCACTGTTATGTTATATGCCCATGTCCCCATGTCATTAAACAAAAATGTCAAACAACGTAACGCTCACAAAATGTCAAAAGCACTGATCAACCCACATGCGGCCAGATCGATTATTAATTAATTAATCTGTTTTTCTTGAAAGAGCCTAATGAATGTGACACATGCTGTGCATGTGCCCTGAGGTGGCAACTGGCAAGTGGTGCAAAGAGCGCAGCTGGCTGGCGTGGACAGTGCCCAGCGTCATTAATGACGTCTTCTGGTGACCTAATCAGACAGGAGGTGCGCTGACGCCATTCTGTATGGTTCATTACAATTTAATTCTATAATACGCCATCACCATGTAAATAAAGTACAAAGATACAAACAAGATATCCAACAACGGACCAACGCCTACAATGTATAATATAATAGAAAAACAAAAGCTCTGACCGACAACGTGGGCAAATCAAATGTAACGTAGCTCTGACCGGCTAGGGAGGCTGCTGTGTATTAGAGAAATTTTTTATAAAATAAAAACAAAAAGTCATATGTTTGAAATTTGATATTTAAATTGAGTGGACGGTAGAAATTAATAGACTATATCATGATTGGGGTTTGATTTCAAATTTATCTGGCAAGCTGTTTGCCCACGAGAAAGTTTTACGAATCTACAAAAGATTGGTTGACAGATCGCCACAATTAATGTCCCCCGGCTGTGGGTGAGCAAAAAACATTAATTAGTGCAGCTTTTGATTATTTATTGCGACTATCCAAGGACGGACGTGATCTTACAATATATATATATATATATATATATATATATATATATATATATATAATATGTAACGTCGGACTTGTGTACTTAATGGATGATCGATGTGTCAGAAGCATACGATGGTGTGTGTCAGCAGCATACGATGGTGTGTGTCAGAGTATTAAAAAAAAAAAAAGACTTAGGGCACGTTGAAAATTATGAGTTAATTTTATTAAATATTTTTAAAAAATTAAATTTTAAATTTATATTTTTAAAGTTTAATTTTAAAATTAATAAAAATTTAAATATATTAGAGATTATAGAGATTACTAATATATTATAGTAATTTTAATAATAATATGTATTTTTTCTTCATAGATATTTCTTTAGATATGAAAATGATTTTTTTTACTTTCAACTTTAATAATTATTTTTATTTTAACTTTATTTTTATTAAAATAATAAAACAATAAATGAGGAAGAAAAAATAAAAATAAAATATGTAGAGAGGTGACTCTTCATTTTTAAAGAGTTATTATAGTAAATTTTATTTTTAGAGAGTGAGATAGAGAGCTTGTTGAAGTAGCATTTTTAGGTTTGACTCTCTATTTGTAGAGAATAAATAGCCTCTTAGAGTTTCTCTAAACTCTAAAGGTAGGATAGGTAATAGTTTTTTTAAAAACCGGTAGAGACCGGTTTGCTTCCATACAAATTTGATCTACACGGACTAGGCCTAAACAAACCGATCCGTTTAAGCCCGCAATTAAAATAGACTAGAATTTTTCGGGATTAATTTCAATTCGGTCTACATGAACCCCGAGCTGATCCATAGACCACTGATCCATTTTATACCCCTAGATGTCGTCGCTACCCTATGTTCCCACGTCCTGTGTTAGATTTAGGCAACACATTTGATGGATGGACGGATGAAAGGTAAGATTATTAAATTAATTATCTTATGTATGGATAATAATATTGGTTCAGTTAGATTTCATTTCATCAAATGCAGAAATAAAATAGATTTTATTTCATTATATTATATTTTCTCATATCAAACATGCCATTAAAAGCATGCTTTTCAACATCATGCAAGAGTGCATAAGCAGCAATTTAGAACTCCTTGATTTTTTGTACTTATCAACTTAATGAAAAGGGATTGTATGAACATGTAAAAAAACATAATAAACGCAATTATCATGAGATTTTCATGAAAAGCATGTGTATGATGAACTGCAACACCAATAATCTAACGAAAGCTCATATCCATCATAAAATTCATTGAATTCTAATTGTTCATTGAAATCCTTCATTCTCTTTCCCTTTGTTAAGGTAAGTCTGAGGAATTATATGGTATATATCTAACCTGTGTTCTAAATTGATAATCTCTCATCGAATCCGACATTTCATGGATGCATAAGGTCCACGGATTGAAATTTGATACTTTATGTAATGCTTAAATAAATGTTTTCTAAATTCATGTTATAAAATATTTTTAACACCCCACACACATGAGCATTAAAGAGAAGAAAATTCTACCATTAAAGTTGATGATGAAGAGCAAGAGAAATAAGAGTGTAAGAAAGAAAATACAAAAGAGAATACTTTTAGGAAAAGAATCACATTTGCATGCAGACAATCCTTCTTTATTGAAGACCCCGGCCGCTTCTCTATCCTAAAATATTTCAGAGAAACAAAAGTTGGACAAGCAGTTTTTGAATATGTTAAAAAAAACTACATATCAATATTCCGCCCTAGCCTGTAAATTTATTGATTTTCGCAAATAAGTTCAATTGAAATCACATCTCTTTGATATGATACACATAACACATATACATTGATATGGATTACTCATACATAACATTAGGTGTGTCTCACTTTGGGTCTAGCACTTAGTTTAAATGTAATTAGGATTGTGCATTTCAGGTTTTACGTACTTTAATATTCAACCTAAACTCGTAATGAGTTTTCGATATCAGGTCCAGGTTGAATAATTTGGGCATACCCAACTTTTTGTTTTTTTTTTTTTGTTTTGCTTTAAAAATTAGGTAGAAAATAATTCGACCTTTCTTTAAAAAAGACATTATGTGAAATTGTACGATTATAAAGATTTATTTGAATTTCATGTCAAATTTAGGCATCATTTCCCCGATTAAAGGCTTACCCAATTGAGCCATACACAATGAAATCTGGATCGGGTTAATAATAACAATTGAGGTATTTCACAGGCGTAAGTATAATTCTTAGCTCTACAATATTTAATTCAGATGGTGTCGGCCAAATAGAAATTATATATAATAGAATTTTTACACTACGTACGCCGGAGTCGTGATCCAAACATTACAAAAACAAACTAATCAAGAAAATGCTTACAATTCACTTCTTCATATAGCTTTAATTGAAATCATTACATCTTGGCCATGCATGTATATCTTCAAAATGATAAAAATGTGTGATGCATTGGTTTTGTTAAAGTTTAAAAAAAGTATAACTTTTCAATTATAAAAATTACTGTACACTCATCAAATTAAATAGCTAATCTACATTATCAGTGGTAAGATTTTAAAAATTATAGAAAAAATTATAATTTTTATTAAAATTTAAATATGTCAATGCCTAATGCAATGTCAACATTCTTAGTATGAGATAAAAGTATGTTAGCGAGTCCTTTCACCTACAATTAGCCTGTCTCTCAGATAAACTTTTGTTCATTTGTCATTTCTTGATTCCAATTGTTTTTACCAGACTAGTTCAACCGGTAAAAAACAACTACATTTAGAAACCCATCACGCTACGCTGCCCACCCCTTTGGACTAACTTAGTATTCAAATATTCAATATATAGCGCCACACGTACCGTACTTGTTCAACAATTTGCAGCTAATGGAGCCCCCAAAGCCAAAGTGGGTGTTGCTCTCTGAACTTGCCTCTTCCGGCATAACCACCATTCCCTCCAACTACGTCCGACCCATCTCCGACCGCCCCAACCTACACCACCTTCAATCCACTTCTCGCGATGACGGCACCTCCATTCCGGTCATTGACCTCGGCGACCTTGTCGTCGATGCCCCATGCCGCGCCAACGTGATCAAGGAGATCGCCCATGCTTGCCAAAACTACGGTTTCTTTCAGGTGCGTGCGTTCGTACGTACGTACGTGTATGTGTTTATAATAACATATGCATGTATTTTAATGCTTTTTTTTTTCAATAAAATTGGGTACGTAGGTGAAGAACCATGGCGTTTCGGAGGAGGTGATCGAGAAGGTGATGAAGGTAGCGAGGGAGTTTTTTAGGTTGCCGGAGAGGGAGAGGCTGAAGAACTACACGGACGATCCGACAAAGGCGACGAGGCTGTCGACGAGCTTCAACGTCAGGACCGAGAAGGTGTCCAGCTGGAGGGACTTCCTCAGACTCCATTGCTACCCTATCGAAGATTACATCCACCAATGGCCCTCTAATCCTCCATCTTTCAGGTTTGTCGGCGCATGTTACCTTTTTTTTTCCCCTAAGTATTGATTTATAGGGGAATCGGATCCAACTAATAATTTGAATTATTATTAGTGTGTTTATTACAAATTTTGATTTTTATATTCGGTTTGATTTGTTTTGAATTACTCTGAAAAGAGTGGTTTATTTGACATAAACTTTTGCATTTTTTGCTCTAATAATCTAATCTCGTTTGTTTTCTCAGTCTAATTAATATAGCAAGTGTCTTCTTTTTTTATTTTTCTTTTTTTTAAAAAAAATTGAAGTCAACCATATATATATATATATATATATATATATATATATATTTTTTATATATATATATATATATATATATATATATATATATATATATATATATACTCATGTTTTTGGCAACAATCAAACTATTGCTTCTACCAGATCTATGCCCAACTCCATTAAATTTCTTATTAAGAAGCTAAGACACGATATCGGGTTCGTGCCATGATGAAAGTCGGAGTCAATAGTACTGCATTTAGTGCTATATATATATATATATATATATATATATATATATATATTCATATTTCAAGTGCAAATTTTCGCTTTGATTTTTTGAACTTAAAAGATGAAAACGAATTTGAATGAATTTGATACAATTGATAGATATAGATACATAGGTGTAGATTCACATACTATTAATAGAAGAGATCGACCACTGGAGAAGATGAAAGTGAGGGATAAAATAGTGTAAATTAAAGTGCAAAATTTTGAATCACCAATGACTAAGTAATATTAAATGAAGGATAATATAAATAATATACAACCTTATCCCATCTTGTTTTTTTTAATAGGTGAAGTTGTCTATCATATGGCAAGTATGTATGGTTTTTTTTTTTTTTTTGCCAAAAGACAATCATACATATATTTTATCAACAATCACAAAACAAAATTCACACGGATCTTTTGGATTCTAAACTTAAAAGAGACATGTGGTTTGTGGGTGTCACTCTCAGACATGACAGGTGGGATTCTTGAGATACAAAAGAAAAAAACACACAAATCATATATATATAGATTTTTTAGACAAAAAGATAACCATAAATATAATTTGAGATATTATATGCAACATATTATTCGTTTTAGATTTTTCACAACTAGCTTTAAAATATATTTTAATATTGAAAAAGTTTTTTTTTTTAGATATGTCTGGCCTATATATACTAACTTGAAATGCAAATTTGGCTACTTCAATTCCATTTTTATATTTAAATGACGAAAAATGTTTGAATAAATTTGATACCAGATATATACAATATAGCAGGTTGTATTTCACATAGGATATATTTTCAAAAATTCACTCAAATAACTCATACTTTTTATAGGTAGGTATATTGTGAATGGTGATGAATTCACATAGGTATGAGTGTTCTTAAAGAAAATATTGCCGCCGTGAATGAAAATATATATATCACATAGTTGATAAATGCTAAAATAATAATACTATATATATATATATATATATATATATCTTCACATGCAAATATATATATCATTATGGATTACATGCATTAATTTTTTTGATAAATGCTAAAATAATATTAATAAAAAAAATACAGGGATGATGTGGCGGAGTACAGCAAGGGAGTGAGGGAGTTGGCAGTGAGACTGTTGGGGGCAATATCAGAGAGCCTGGGTCTAGAGAGGGAGTACATGGAGAAGGCCATGGGGGAAGCAAGCTCAGCACATGGCCCTCAACTACTACCCCCCATGCCCCCAACCCGACCTCACCTACGGCCTCCCGGCCCATGCCGACCCCAATGCCATCACCATCCTCCTCCAGGACCACGTTAGCGGTCTTAATGTCCTCCACGACGGAGAGTGGGTCGCCGTCAACCCCATCCCCAACACTTTCATCATCAACATCGGCGATCAAATTCAGGTGTGTGTGTGTGTGTGTGTGTGTGTGTATAACTAGTGTTTTTTTTCTTTTTTGAATGAAACGTAATAGCAATTAGTACATTAAAGTTGTTTCCGTCTAAGGTCAACACTTTCAACTAAAATGAATTCATAGAACCATATATTATCCACATCACTCAAAACCTTAAACCATGTTCGAGGGTATATATGTTCCTTAAAACCATTGGCGGTTGTTGTTTTGAGTTTTTTCTTTTTTTCTTTTTCCCTCTTCCAAATACAACATGTGCAATAAAAGGACATTTGAAAAATTGAAAAAACCAATATCCTTACCTTTATGTCATTAAAACTATGTCATTTTAATTTTTTTTTTAAAATACATATCAATACAGTATAATTTTAGAAAAAAATAGTAAAATAATATTATTTTGATGAAAGATGATGTATTTTGATTACTGTCGCCATAAAACTTTGAAATTATAAATGATAAAATAACTTCTATCTAGTTGTGCTATTTGGTGAGGGCATCAGCGCCCATACCCAGTAAAAAGTTATTTTATGGCTATGTGTAGCCCGTAGGCCAATAATACATATATACAATGTATAATTTACAGATTTTAATTCATTTTAAGGTCAAAAATAGGTAACGTACACATGTGATACCTATGCATTTTAAAAGAGAGTGCTGCTTGTTGGGTCTCCAGTCCAAACCAGTTGTGGTCACCTATTTGTCACGACTCACGACCCCTGGCTCATCACAGACCTTCTTCAGACTTCAACAATCAAAAAATATTAATTAATACAGAAAGAAAAAGACAAGACAAGACATCAAGTGTTGTAAAACGCATCGTTCAATATCAGTGTAATAGTTGGTCGGTTAAGTTTTTTTTTTTTTTTTTTTGAAGCCATATGCATGCATGAATCTTCATGTAGTAACTAATTAATAAAACAGGCCCTGAGCAACGGGTGGTACAAGAGCGTGCTGCACCGAGCGTTGGTGAACTGCCGGGAGGAGCGGATCTCCATTCCGACATTCTATGCTCCGTCGCCAGACGCCATAATAGCGCCCGCACCATTGCTGGTAGATGAAGAACACCCCCCGCTCTACCGGAGCTTCAGTTATGGAGAATACTACAACAAATTCTGGGACCGTGGGCTTCAAAGGGAAACCTGTTTGGACATGTTCAGAGCCGATTCTAATTCTGCTGCTTAAATTAGACTCCCACTTCAGTGATAATGGAAATGTTCTAAGCATATATATATATATGCTTATAATAAAGAATTAATGTTCACTCACTGTCACTGCAAAGGGCTTGAATCCACTTGTTGCATGCATGCAGATCACAAACCAGATATACATACAGCTCCTGCAATTGAAACCCAGTATATATTGCCCGCAAGTCTCGGAGGAGAAGAATCACAAATCAAATACCAAGCTATATAACATGCAAATAAAAGCAAAAATAAGCAAACAAAATTAAGAAAATAAAAATCCTGATTTTGTATGGGCATACCCAACACTGCAACCCCTTTAATGCAGTCTTCCGTTGTAAATTTAAGTTTCAGCAAACATACCATAAACAAAATTGGTTCTTCATTAGTTCTTAATTCTTTAGTTGTTATATAAACAAAAATAAAACGAGATCAATAATCAAATCAGCTGCCAAGCAAAGCCAATGCAATGTGTTTGGCAAGTGTTTTTTTTTTTTAAATTTCAGTACAACTGGTATTCAAATCATGAAAATACTAAAAGGATATAGACTTTTAAATTAGCTTTCAAATTCAAAAACCTTACAAAAAATTAAAACGAAAAAAAAAAAGGACCAGTGCAAAAAAAAAAAAAAAAGTGGAGCCAATTGCTCTTGCTCTGGGATTGGAATGTCATTACTATGATGACATCCAGATTAATAATTCAGTACTACTGGTAAAAACCAACCTAATGACTACTAATGGCCCAAGTATGCTTCTGTTGAGAACCCAAAAACACTTCAAGGATTAGAAGATGCCAACGGCTACACATAAGAATGGAATAGCACAATTTTTTTAGTTTGTACAAGCGGTCTTTTTGTTGAGAACCTCATTCTTGGATTAAGCTGACAATCAAACTACCTAGTTGGCAAATGATCATTTGTGTGCCACCAAAACAAAACAGACAATATTCTATCATTGCTCAAATTGCCTAACCCCACGTCCAACCCATACAAAAATGCAGCACAACAAATATTATATCAAACTATATAGTGTTCAGCAAAATCTTCATGTTTGAATCAAATTATCAGTTTACAAAGGGAAGAAAAAAAGACAAAAATGATCCAGTCACCAATAATCTCCACAAGAACAAGTTCCATCCTTGAAGTGGTGAAAACGGTTAGAATCCCTCACAACAATCTCCCTCTCTGTAATACTCGATATGTATTTAGTTGCATTATGACAATCTCCACAGACCCGCAAGTTCTTGAAGATCCGAATAGGAGTTTTTGGAGGCGTGCTAATAATTCCAAAGGCAATAGCCAATCTCTCACTATGACACATAAGAATCTGCTCCTTCTCATCGTCCTCAACATCTTGCAACACAAAGCTACAATCAGGGACATAGCCAAGGCTCTTCATCCTAGCCGTTAAAACCCTCAGCTCTGCATATATTGCTTCCGATTGAGGATGGGATCGGTTGCCAGAATAGAACACGTCAACCCTAGTGCTGACTTCAATTGAGCTCCATCCAGGTGTTTTCTTCAATCCCCTATTCCTAGCTAATGATCTCACTTTATCCACACCTTCCCATTTACCAATGTTTGCATACATATTGGACAACAAAACATAGTAACCAACATTTTCCGGATCAACTTCAAACAAGCGGGTTGAAGCAACCTTACCCAATTCAACATTTCCGTGTATTCTACAGGCACCAAGAAGAGCTCCCCAGATAGAAGCATCAGGCGATAAAGGCATATTACTTATGAAGTCAAAAGCCTTTTCTAAATATCCCGCTCTGGCAAATAAGTCCACCATGCAGCCATAGTGCTTCAGACTGGGTTCAATTCCATAATCATCCCGCATCCTATAGAAAAAATGTTCAGCCTGATCAATTAAACCTGAATGACTGCAAGCCGACAATAAGGATACAAAGGTCACATGATCAGGCTTCACCCCATAGTCCAGCATCTCCTTGAATAGGTTCAAGCCTCTCTCACCGTGCCCATGGATTGCATGACAGGAAATAACAGTATTCCAAGTAATGGAACTCGTTCGTGGGACTTCATAGAATAAAAAAACAGCATTTTCTAATCTCCCACATTTCCCATACATGTCAATGAGGCATGTAACGATAAAGATGTCTAAATCTAGACAATTCTTAATCACAAAGCCATGAATCCTCATCCCGTTTTGCAGATCTCCAACTTGAGCATAGGCTGGTATGATGCTTACCCAAGTCCCTTGGGTTGGTACAATCTCGTTGTGTTCTTGCATCACGTGGAACACTTCAATTGCCTCGCTCGCAAGGCCATTTTGAGTGTAACCCGTAATCAAAGTGTTCCACGTGATTGTATCCTTAACGGGAATTTCATCAAACACTTTTTGTGCAGAATCTACAGAGCCCAATTTCACATACATGTCCACAATTGCATTTCTAAGTATAATATCCTCTACTCGCCAACTTCTCCTTGCAAAAAATGCATGAAGAGATCGGCCTTTTCGACAATCCCTTGATTGAGCTACAATAGAAGCTAAACTCACTAGTGTCAAACAATCGGGATGAAATCCAGCAACCTGCATCTCAACGTAAAACTTAAATGCAGTTACTGGATCCTCATTTTGCTCAAATGCTGCAATTATTGAATTCCATGACACCACATCTCTAACCACCATCTCATTAAAAACCCGCTTCACATCCCCCAAGTTACCAAACTTTCCATACATGTTGATCAATGCATTGGAAACAAACACATCCAACAACAGGCCATGCTTGATGACATACGAATGGATCAGCATCCCTTTCAGCAGATCGTCCATTTGCACACAAATGGGAAGAATTGTTGAAACTGTAACAGGGTTCATCTTTGTGCCGTCCAATATCATACTATCCAAGACAGCCCATGCCTGTTCAGCATTTCCAACCTGACCACAACCAGAAATCATCGCATTCCAAGAGCCCATATCTCGAGCTGGCATTTCATCAAACAATTTACACGCAACATCCATAATGCCAAACCTACAGTATAAATGAACCAGAGAAGCAGCCACATAGACATCCCATTCAAGACCAAGTTTAAATACCCAGCAGTGAATCCTCTTCACATCCAAGAGATCTGCACAAGCCTTCAACAATGGAGGAAATGTGTAGAAATCGGGATGAACTCCCTAGCCCCAAAAACACTCCAGAGAAAAACTTCCTAGCATCATGAAATCGTCCAGTGCGAACATAAGCAGAAATCATCGAATTACAGGCATACACATTCTTGTTCGGCATGCTATCGAAAGTGCTAACAGCAAAGGAGATAGAACCCAGATTTGTATAGAGGTTAAGGAGCTTGGTAGAGATGAAGCTGCTTTGGGTTCTGCCAGAGACCACCACAAGGGCATGAAGCCTTTTAGCAAAGCGGACATTGTGGCAAGAATCGAACAGAATGTCAAAATCAATATCTTTGTTCTTTGTTTCAACCCCATGTCCTGCAATCGGGGACAGACATGCAGTTGGGGAACAGAAGTGGCGACGGGGGACTTGCTTTGGCCGTGGGTATTTTGAACAAAGCCTACCCTTGAACGTGAACAAGCAGTAATCGAACCTGAACATGCAAGCGAATTGAATCTAACCCCCAGCACTGGAAGGCACTTCAACAGCTAGTTCGTAGACGCAGATAGAGATAAACAGAGAAAGAACAGATTTTGGCTGGAACAAGGATTCTTGGACACCAATCCGAGGTTCTGAGTAACCGCCGCCGCCGCAGATGGATGGTGATGCTTGCTGGTCCGCAAGACGACGGAAGCGAGGGAAACGATACCGGGCGGGGAAGGACGGGGGAAGATAGGCGGCGTCTTCAAAACGGCGCCGTTTGGATAACAATGCTCCGCTCTGCGCTTCCGCTCTGAAAAAAAAAAAAAAACTAAAGATAATTAAAAGGGAACAAAAAACAAAAACCATCCTAAACATTTTCGATCAAATCACATAATTATTGTAGCCTCTGTTTATTATCTTCATTTCTGCATATTTGTTAACCTGAATAGAAGCATAGCTAAAGCCAACATTGTAAAAGACGGTGCCGATGGAGGCCTAAAGCTAAAACCAACATTGTAATAGGATGGCTGCCTTCCTGTAACCGCACTGTGTGTATGGATATGTGTCTCGGTGACCGTTGGTTTATGGTTAAATTACTTACCAATTTACATATGTTGGCGACCTGTGTTCCAACTTGCTTGCACTTAATTATCACACGATTTATATGAGTTTCCAGTCGCTTCTTCTGTCGGACTATTAATTTATTGGAATAAAAATTAGTCAGGTCCTACTGTGATTTAGTCAAAGCCAATAAGATAATGTTGCACAGAATACCTGTCTGTATGTAATATTGATATAAATATATTCAATCAAATCACAAAATTAATGTGCTAAATCTTTTTTTTTTGTCTTTACTTGAATACAAGTAGCATCATTAAAGAGAATACTCACGTATTCAAATAAAGAGCTCACTATGAGAAATAAATTTTGTTTATCGCTACAAAAACAAATGAATTCAATTTTATGTTATATGATTTCAATTTTAACCCTTCTTGTTATCCATTCTTGTTTGTTATTGTGAAGGTCTACTTGATTGCCTAAACTAGAAATCAGCCTAGGTTTCTACATTTTTTTTTATTTTTTAAAGTTGCTTTTATTCAAGTTGAAATTAACATGAATTATTTCCTAAAACTTGATAGGACAATCCTAGAATTTAATCTATTAAAGCTCTTTATTTTTTGTTATTTTTGGATTTTTAATTTTTAATTTTTAAAAGCTTTTTAGGTTTTTAAAGAGTTATATTTTTTCATAGGTTTTTAAGTTTAAATTTAAGTTAAAGAAATACTTTCTCATTTTTAATTTTCTTCTCTCTTTTTTATTATATCTTTTTATGTTTTTTTAACTCTTCACCTCTCTTTATAGTGTTACATTATGGGTTTAAAATTGTTGAATGATTTGCATGCAATGATCATGATTTTAAGCAAATTTAGCCTAAATGTGTACAACAACCATGTGATGACTTCTATATTTATATTGGCTTTCTCATGGAAAATAATATGTTTTGTCTTTTATATACCTCTCTTCAGGCTCTTTGAAACTTATATGACAATTATTTAGCAGGAGAATGGATAAATGTTGTAAAATAGCAATATTATTAACCTAATGTGACAAAATTTTGTTGAGATGTTATGTATGTCAGCAACAAAATACTAAATTTTACATGACATTTCCAGTTTCAAAATGTATTTAGGAGAATTTATCCATGGATTTTATATTAGGACCTCCAAGAACTTCACTACATATAGATTTTGTGTTTATTGCGGTAAACACATTTTCTAAGATGATAGACTTTTTAAGTCACTTTTGGATGACAAGAGTGTTTGATTAATTGTTAAATTTCAATAGTATAATGTATCCACAAATTAATGAACAAACAAAGGTGGTTAACAAAACATAAAAAAATATTATTTAGAATATTTGTATGGACAGATCGAAGTAATGAGAGTTTGTTATAACATAAGTGGAGTTTGCTCACGACAATGCAGTTCACAATATTACAAGTGTTTGTGTAGCGGTTAGAGATCTTGTTAAACATGCTTAGAAGGTCCAAGATAATGTCGAGAGTAAATTAGAGAAGGTCAATGCAAAATATAAGGTGATAGCAGATAAACATTGGAAATTTAAAGTATTTGTCATTGAAGAAGAAGTCATATTATTTCTTCGTAAAAGAAGATTGCAAAGTTGCGTATATAGCAATCTCAAGCAAAAAGAAGTATGGATTATAAAATATTTGAATAAAATCAATAACAATGTTTATGTGATGGATGTATTAGATTCGATGAGTATTTCATAAACTTTTAATGGTGTTAATCTTAAATTGTTTTAATAATGAACCTGGAATATTCAAAAAAATAATCAAAGAAGAGCTTTTTACAAATGAAAGTACATAATGGATGCAATCAAGCTCTAAGAAGGCATGAGATCACAAGTGCTATGATTAACCTTACAATTGGAGGAGTGCAATCACAAGAGAAGTGTGTAACCGATATGTTAGGAATGAAGAAGAAGAATAAGAATAGGAAAATAGCATAAAGTTGAAAATGTTACCTATTTCTTTATTATTATTTTATCTCATCTAATTATTTGCTAAATTAAACTTTCTTTTTTTATTTTATTTAATTAAGTGTTCCTAGAGTTTTTTTTTAAAACTAGTCTTTTACCTATTATTATAATTATAATGATGGGTATAAATAAATTGCTAAAGTTATTATAACAATAGATTATCATTATTATTAAAAAATAAATTTTATTTTAGCTTTGCTCTATTTTAGCAGTTTTTTTAATTTTAAAATGAATTTTTTTTTATTAATCAATCGTGTGTTATTCAATCGACATGATTTGTCATTTTTTTCCTATATCACACACCCTCCTCGTCTAAAGTAAATACCAACTATTAAGGTATCCATGAATAAAATTTATTTACACATCGATTTCATGCAAAGAAAGTATATCCACGAATAAAATTTTAAGTAGACTAATATTATGTTTTAGCATTTCAGAATTATCAAAATTTAGAATAGAAAAATGTCAAACCCATGAGTAATAGGGTTTGAGAAGGAATGGAGCCAGACTAAAATTTAAAATGAACTCATAAAAACTAATAATGATGGTAAATTTGCATGGCATGAAACATAGAACATATTAGGAACAAATCCGACAATTGCACTCAACCCTAAGACATTCTATTTCACACCAATTAAACCAAGTCTCACAATTAGTTTTACTGTAAAAACATTATAAATTTACTCTTGAGCATACATGTAAATACATGTAAATCACATACAAGGACGGGCTGATTTTTTCCAGGAAAAAAAAAACATGCCTGATTGCAGTACCATTTATTAGTCTAAGCCACATAAACAACTAAGACAATGACCCAATTCAGGGCATACATGTCAGAACAATATTGCTCCGAGTAAGATGAACTCAGCCAGGCACTAGGTGAACGCAAACAAGAACTTCATATGCTTTTTGCAGCTCGCTGTCACATTAATGGTGCTGGAACTACAATGCCAATCTCTATTAGAAGCATACACTCCACTGCAATTAACAGACTACGGACTATTGTGCCGCATGGCAATACTCAGCCTCTACACTCCATCTGGAAGCCACAATATTTTTCTTGATCTTCTAACAAATAAAGTTTTCTATCATAAAAACACGGCGCTAGTCTGCCGAGCATCCACCAAGATGAATGCATGCGCAGTAGGAGAGAAAAATCATATCACACATCAGATTTCTATAGAATCCAACGCAACAAAACTCAGGTAACTTTCTATTCAGGTATACGTTAGCAAACTCATTTTGCACCAGTTTAGACATAAGAAAAAAAATTGTTGAGCGTTACATGTTGCGCTTCCCAGCAAGGACAAAAGGGGCAGCGTATAGTTAATGAATAAAAAGAAACATTTTACACCTAATACGCAAGTGTTGGGAAGTATCTTTTTTTCCATATATATATATATATATGATACACAATGACATTATTGAAAGAAGGGTAAACTATTCTGCAAGCCTTTCAAACTTGACACTGCCTTCATCCAAAATGGCTGTATGTTTTCGCTTCTTGAGATTTTGAAATCCATTTTGCTCAGCCGTAAACTGAGCAGTTGTGCGGGCACGTAACTCTTCCAAGCTCTCACCTTCCTTTGCTCTCTCCAGAACCTGTGATTAATAATATGGGGTTAGCTCAGTTCTGCTAATCAGCCCCCAAAGGTATGGGAGATAAAAATGAATACATACCAAATGACGACCATATAGATGGGTGTTAGAGAGAGCTTGAAGGGCATTCTTTGTCTCCTGCTTTGTGACATACTCTACAAACGCAAATCCCCTATGGTTTCCAAACCTCCTTGGCAGCCTCAACCTCTTGATCTGAATAGTAAATTTGAAACTTGATTGTAAAAGCGCAACGGGGAAATGGATTTACTTCTGACAGAAAAATCATAATAAGCCTGCATGTACTAAATTAGTTGGTTGTGCCAATTTTCTACTTAGTTCAGGTGACATACAACCCAGATTATCATTTATATAAGCACCCGGTTGTAAATCAAACCATGAAAAAAACATATAAGGGGAAGGAGAACCAGAATCCTGTCAGATATCAAAACAATGCCATTTTGATTAGTGAAGCACATCAAATCACCCAAAACGACATCATTTTGGTTCCAGGCAGCATTTACCTTAACCTCTACATATAAATATTAAAATATACATATAGTACAAACTATAACAATTATAGATGTTGGTGCTAATCATGTCAGGGAAGTTAATTGAGATTGAGGGGTAAATATTTTTCGTTGCTTATTTATTCATTTATTTTTGTGATGAATAAATGCAGAAGAAAATTTTCCTAACAAAGCCCTAGAAGCTCAAAAAAAATTACTTAAACAAATTTATCAATGTCTAATTGTCTATTCATCATATGCCAGCGACATCCATTGAGCCATACAAAAGACTGGGAGACAGTGGGAGACCACACATCTCCATATTCCATGATTTCAATACAATATACAACTGCAAATATAAATTGATAAAATTAATATAGATACGATATATCTTGGAAGTATCAAAGTTACATAATTTAGACATTATAATTAAAACTGTTTCCTATCCAAAGCAAAATAGAGTCAGATTTTACTCTTTTTTTGGCCTCATAAATATCCATGAATAACACACCGAATCACAATAAAGAGATCAGCCATAATTTAGTGATAAAAAAGGCCAGAAATATATAATGCACTCGCAAGAGAAACTTCAGTTACTCCCTTCCGCTTAATTTTCATGCGCTATCAGGACAAACTCAAAACTATGTTCTTCCAGAACCAAAGTTTTTAATCTACTTTCATTGTTCTTTTTAGCATTTAATTTACATTGATTGCATCAATAGATTAGAAATGCATCTTGCAATATTC
This sequence comes from Taxillus chinensis, assembly GCA_023512835.1. NCBI lineage: Eukaryota > Viridiplantae > Streptophyta > Magnoliopsida > Santalales > Loranthaceae > Taxillus > Taxillus chinensis. The sequence goes on along the minus strand of CM042088.1, from coordinate 44,761,213 downwards.
AGTTTTCCTGTAAAACAGATCCAGTAAGTACCTGACCAAAAGGGCTGAAAAGCTGCCGGAGATCTTTCTTTGTTGCCTCAAAAGCGACATTTCTCACAATTAATTTTGTTGAACTCCTATCCCGGTCAACTTTTTTTCACCACATTCTCATCTTTTTTTTCATGACAAAATTGCAGGATAAGAGCATGCCCATCCAAAACAGTTCCCTACAGAAAACATTTAAAGTCAAGTTCGTTAAATTTCCAAACATTTTAACATCAGTTAAGAGTTGATGATTTTATATATTTAGCAACACATTTTCACCTGCAAATCCCTACAAACATTTGTTGCAGTGTCCACAGAATCCAACTCAATAAAGCCAAAACCTTTAGAAACTTTCACCCCATTCTTTGAGTGCATTTGTATCTGCAGATGCACAAAAAGCACACATGAGACCAGCGCAGATACTGGGAAAAAAAATGAATCATCATACAAAACTTAGAAACCAAAATACATACCCTAAGACTCAAGATTTTCCCATTCTTAATATGATGATTGAAATGCTCCTTCAAACTCTCGGCAGAGGTTTTAAAATTTAGGTTCTTGATATAGAGAGTACGTGACTGCAACACAAAAAAACAAATGACAGAATGAGGAAGCATGTAAATAACATCTGAAGGCCAAACACTAGACACAACAAAAAACTAGAAAAATGAGTATACAAATAAATAAAAACACAAACAAAATGAGAAAAAAAAACTAAAAAATACATAGTATAAATGCCTTCAATCAAACTAGATACCAATTCTTTCAGATAATTTGCTTCAAAAATTAATGCAGATAGGACCCATTATACATATGCATGCAATAAGTTCTTATTACCAAAATCTCAAAAATTAAATGGGTATATACATCAATAAATAAATAAAATTAAAAAAACCACAACAATCACAGTTCTCATACGAATCACATGCAAGAAAAAGAACACGTGTTCATATGCAATAACATCGGCAGAAGGGATAGTACATTCAAAAAAAAAAAACAATAATACAAAGAAAAGGTGGTATATAAGCATGAAAGACACGATATGATACCAACTCTCTTTAGAGGAACCAAAATAAAGACTTGATATGTGAGCCGCATGAAAATAAAGGAAAATAACATTAAGGCCAGCAAAAAGCCAAACCTCAACTCTATCAGGATCAATATCCACATCCATAATTGCTTCCTTGCTCAGCTCTAGCAAAGCCCTTTGGGAATCATGATCACCAGTAATCCCTTCCTTCTTTGGATCACTTTCAGATGTTGGAGTAGGTGTGAGAATATTATCAGGGGCCCATTCCAAATATAAGGGAGCATCCCTAAGGCATCATATCAATGAAAAAACAATCATACTTCTTGTTTAAAGTTGTTATCATAAAAACTATAATACCCAAACCAAAATAAATAAATAAAATTACTTGTAGCGCTTGTATGCTAATCCTTTAAAAGCCAAACGAGCTTCAGCCGATTCAACAAAAACGACCTGGATACCATGGATAAAAATTGTTATATAAGGAAACACAAATCATTACACATCAACTGATTTGATTGCAGCAAATCATTACACAAATCATTTCATTTTGCTCAACCTAGTGAGGAAAAAACATGCAGTGAAAAAGAATTAATACCACCGTGACCCCTCAGAAAGCTATAAGGCTAAATCAGCATCAGAACATTAAAGTACATGCACCATCAATTCAAGCCAATTCAATTCAATTATATATAGTACAAACATTTAATTCTGGCTAAAATATTAACTTCATGGTAGGATATCACTCATGAAATTTAAAATAAATGATAGGTTTATAACGATACAGCATTATAATTCTGAAATATAGATGTAAAGCAAGGATGTTCAACAATGTACACAATGAGATCCAATATCTGATTTCAGCTCTGACCAAAACAATGAGACACAGCAATGATAGCACAAAAACTCAAAAAGGGGGAAAAAGAGCAGATATTCAAATATTAACTGTTGCATTTTAGCACCAGAACTAAAGGCAATCTAAAAGGCAACAGAAGAAATCCATACCAATGCCAATGCTTTGGTTGGAGGGAGAATAATTTTATTTAAATTGCCAAATTTCCCAAACATCTTTGCCAATTCACCTTCAGATGAGCCATAAGGTAAGTTCTTCACCAGTAACACATGGCTGCTTCTCTTTATACCATCAGTTTTTCCTGATGTGAATTCTTCTATCGAACTAACATTAACACCAGCATTCACAAGAGCCTTTTTTGTTTCTGCAATCACTTGGGTTTCTCCCAAAGCAATTTGTGCAGCAAGACCATCAGCTTCCCGATCAAGTAAATCACTTTTGCTAATTCCATGTTTCCTAGCAATGTTTTCAACAACCTAGCAACATATGAGCACCAGAAGTGAAAACAAAATTTACAAAATTGGTATAGAAAGAAACAGTATTAAAAAGTATATCGAGAACTCACTAAGCTATTTTAACGTGCTAGAAGTAGAAAAAAACGAAACAAAACAAAAACATCCTTACTAACAAATTCTCCTAAAAACCACAATCGCTTTTTTTTATTATCCTACTTTGGTAAAGTTTTAATTCAATTTTCAATATGCAAATTTGCTCATTCTCATAGTTTGCTATGATATTGTTAACATGACTTAGAAACATCCCATGGTATCAAGTGTGAAGACCCAAATCCACTCTGTGTATTTGTGTTTCTTAGCATCTTTTTATTTACCCATAAAACAAAAAAATTGTACCCATCTTCTTTGACTTGAAACTTACGGTATCAGAGCGCATAAATAAACTATTCCAAGCTTTTGTGTTTCCACTAGCTTCAGATGCTTTCTTCTCTTCCTCCCGTCGTTGCTTAAGATTATTTGAATGTTGGTTTACAGATAGATTACTGATATAAAGAAACAAAAAAAAATTGTTATTCTACAAATAAAAGGAAATTTTGATAGGCAGAAGAAAGCAATATGATTCAGTTATCTTACTTATCCTGCTTCTCATTTATGGTTTGCTTTTCCGCAGATATAATATGCAGTAATCTGCCTTGAAAACTTGAGTTGTCCAATTCTTCAAAAGCCCTGAATAAATCCAAACGAACATTAATCTTTTATCAGAATACTTCAAACAAATACAGTTTACCAGTGAGTAATGAGATCTAAGACTTGCGTTCACATACAACATCATGAGTGTGATATAAGATATAATAATTCAATAAAATCCGAATAATATTACATAGAATAATAATGAAAGCGGCCTCCTAATTGTGAATCAATAGTCTTTCCCCTTTCTACAATGCACAATAAGGAAGAGGAGAGGGGTATCAATCAATATAAGCCTTCTAAGATAAGATACATTTTAGTGTGGATGAACAAAGGCTATATTGCAGCATAAATATAGGCACTTCCGAATCCTTAAGAGTAAGTTTGAACTTCAAAAAACAAAACACACCTTACAGCAGCTTCAGGAAGGGCAAAATGAACATAACCATATCCCTTGGACATTTTTGTTACTTTATCCACGATGATATGGACTTGGGATACATTCCCATATGTGCTAAAGAGCTCTTCCAGGTCATCCTCGCTGTGTTGCAAGTTTAAAAGAAAGAAAAAACCATAATTAAAGGCAACAAACTAATATAAGAATATGGTAAAGGAAAATTTAAAACCTAGAGCCCATGGCAATGCCAAATTTGTTTGAAATAAATAGAAGAGAGAGCAATTTACAACTTTAAATAAATATAAAAAAAATTACGTTGCAGCAAATGGAAGATTGCGAACAAAAAGTCGACCAGTCTCAAGAATATCTTTCTTGTATTTCTGAATGGGTGAAGGGGTGGTTGTGTCAATGACCTCACCGTTAAATCCTTCCAACGGGCGCTTCTCTTTGACCATTTCATCAATGTACTCTTTATTGGAATTTTTATTTTGATCTCGCTTCTTGTTATTGCTATCTCTAAGAAACTTTCTTTTGCTGTAGTCGTCCACTTTAGCATCACTGTTGTCAACATCAGCTTGATTATCATCCTCATCACCACTTTCTGAATCTGACCAATCTTTCTTTACTCTACTCTTAAAATAATCTGTGTCAGAGATGATTGATTCCTTTAGTTGATTCTTGTTTTCATTATCATCGTCAATGTCATTCACGTCGGCTTTGGGACAGGTTGTTTCATGCTATCATCACTCATCAATTGCCTCTGCTTTCCATCAGCAGTGAGGGCACCCAAGGTGTCATTACCCCATAATTTAGACTTACTCCTTGGCTGCATAAGCTGGAGAAACTCCTGGAGTTTAGGGTCCTCATTCTCATTGCTCTTGATATGATTTCTTTTCTTTTTCTTACTGCTTGCATGGCTCAAACTTTTGCCACTGCTAACTTTCATCCCTTCATCAGTAAAATTCTCTTCCTTTTTTTGAGGTATGGCGACTCCATGGCGAGGCATATTTGGATCTCCGGGTTTATGAGCAGGCTGAAATAAGGAGGAAAAAAAGTAAGATTTCTTCAAATTTTGAACAAAATCCATAGTCCACATTGACAAAAACTTATGTGCACTTTTGTGCACATTTCAAGTCAGAAATTGTAAAATCTGACTTTGCATAAAGCATACAAACCGAGCAAATAATGCTACCCATCTCGAGATAAAAACCATTGTCCAGTGATATTTAGTGTCTGCCACATTTCATACCAAACTAAAATACAAGTACCTGGATACAATCCTAAAGCAATATTGCTCCAATACGTAAATAAATAAACCTTGACATGTTTTTGCTATTATAATTTGCATTAGGATGACTATTCAAATGGAGAGCAATGTCCCATTTACAGGGAAAAAGTATAAGAACTAAAAACCACTAACCCACGGGTGAAAATGAGTAAATGGTTATCGGACTTGCGTTTACAGGAGAAAGCAAGCAACGAACCTCACAAATGATCCTGCGTGTATCAATGTAACTATTGTTAAAGTAGTTGATGGCTCCCTCTGCCTCCTGCGCGGTTCTAAACCCCACAAAAAGCAAATTGTCGGCTCTTCCTGTCCCTGCTAACAACCCACAGATTACCCAGAGAAAAAAACAGCACTAGAAACAAAAAAAAGCAGGATAGGATAGAAAATTGAATAGAAACAAAATGGACAAAATTGGGTGGTGAAGTGAATACTCGGTCCGAATGAGCTTGGCATCGGTGACCTCTCCTTTCTTGGAAAAAACCTCTCTGAGGCGATCCTCGGACACATGTTTGGGCAAATTTTTGACGCATATACGAGACCTTCATTCATCCGCGTAAAAGTGTAAAAACAGAGCGGCAGTACTATGTTAGGGTTTGAAACTACGAACAAGTACCAGAATTCCCAAAAAAACAAAAAAACAAAACAAGACAAAACTAGAAGTGAGTGCTCACATGCTTGCTTTGTTGACAACAACCCAGCTATTCCCTAGTGGTTTAACCTCGAACCAGAACGAGAGGCTCGCGCAGTGTTTGCGACACTTGGAGGAGTGTTTTGCGTGCCTGACGAGACGGCAGGCGGCGGGGACGGCGGAGGAGGCACCCGCGGTATCGAATTATGAGGTCGGGGATTGCGAGCGAGCGTGCCCGATGAAAGTGCACTAGCGTATCGTAAGCGTGTGTGTATATATATATATATATTACCTAATAATTATTACAACCTATAAATATATAATTTTATCGCATATAGTTTTAAGTAAAATTTATCCCAAATTTTATTAAACGATATATTTTGATAAAATTATAAATGATAAAATATTTAACCATATAAATATGTTATGCTTTTTTTAAAAAATTAATTACACTAAAAAAAGTTATTAAAAGTTATTTTAATGTCTAGTTAAGAGTGTAAACATGAAAAAAAAAAATACATAGAAAGTAGAAAAATTCTAAAAGTTATTTTAAAATTTTAAAAATAAATAATAGAATGAAGAAGAAAATTAAATATAGAGAATATTTTCGATTTTTTACCTGTGAATGCTCTTATATATGATATATGTGTTTTACTTGTAATGTAATTACAACTTGATATGGTTAGATATGTGTACATGTTGCATGAGAATTTGGGCCAACTATAGCAAGTTCTAATGTATTTTTGCTTATTTTCATTCATAAACAGATAACATTTAATTAATATTATAAATTTTAAAAAGAAAGAAGATGTCACCTGTATTTTCACATTATTATAATATATTTTTATTTTTATTCCTATATGAAAAATTATAAACTAAATTAACTTAGAGCATTCACTTATGGTTATCTTTTTGTATTTTTTCATATTATTTAAGATTTTGATAAAAATAACTTATAAAATAGAATTTGAGGATAATCGAATCGATAATCAAATATTTTTTCTTCAATTATATTTTTTTAATATTTTTTAAAAATAACTTTTAATAGAAATAAACTGTTGACTGGTTATAATAAATAATAGAGAGGGAAAAATAGTAAGAAGAATTTTAAAATTACTAATTTTAAAAATAAATATAAGAAAGAGAAATAAGTTTGTGAGAGTTTTTTTTTAAATAAAAAAATAATTATTGAAAATATTGAAATGTGAATGATCATGGATTAAAAAAAAAAACATTACATGAACAAGATTTACGGTCATTTCAAAACCAGAGGCGAGAAGCAATCTTTAATTTTGACGGGGTATTATATCAACTTAAAAACGCCAGACGCGGAGAGAGAAAGTGCATATAACTTATAATACTAAAAAAGGCCACTGCGAAAGTGAAAGTCTGGGAACTCAGAGCTTTGGAAATTTCTTCTACGTCGCCGCCTTCAATTCAAAGGTGCGTTGAGCAATCCGCATTCACCCCCAAATTCCCACCCCTCTTCGGATTTGATTTCTCACCCCATCGGTCTACTTTCAATTCCCTCTTGAATCTCTCACGCGCGGTGTTATGTATTTATTTATTTATTTATGATTTTCAAACCCAATTGATCTAGAAGAGCTTAGCTAGCCTATTGCAGAAGTGAGTTCAATAACAGCATCCATATAGTTTGATTTTTCTATTACTTCTCTCAATTTGTTTGATTCAATGCTCTGGTTTCAATTTCTTGTTTGGTTTTCGAGAAGACCCAAGGAATTTAGGAAGAGAATTTATGGTAATGGCTTTGAATTCTGAATACCATGTTGGGTCGATCACAAAAAAAAGGGTTTATATTGGTACAATTTTGCTGGGTTTGACTCTGCAGGTTAGGTATTGTGAAGTGAGGGTATAGAAGGGGTTTTAAAAACAAAGGGTTTTAAAGGGCAAAGGAATTAGGGCTTTCGAGGGTTGTCATCTGTGAACAAAGATGAGTGATAATTTGATGGAGAAAGTTAGCGCCTTTGGTGAGCGGTTGAAGATCGGAGGGGCTGAGGTGGGCCGAAAGATGAGTGCGGGGATGAACTCGATGAGCTTCAAAGTGAAGGAGCTCTTCCAGGGCCAGAATCAAGCTGACAAGCTGGTTGAGGACTCCACTGCTGAGACCCTTGACAACCCAGATTGGGCCTTGAACCTTGAGCTGTGTGACATGATTAACACCGACAGGATCAACAGTATTGAATTAATCCGCAGCATCAAGAAGCGGGTCGTGATCAAGGATAACGCTAGGGTGCAGTACTTGGCTCTGGTGTTGCTTGAAACTGTAGTCAAGAACTGCGGAAGGCTTTCTCAGAGGTGGCTTCTGAGCGTGTGCTTGATGAGATGGTTAAGCTGATTGATGATCCTCAGACTGTGGTCAACAATCGTAACAAGGCTTTGATTTTAATTGAAGCTTGGGGGTGAGTCTTCCAGTGAACTTCGGTATTTACCTGTTTATGAAGAAACATACAAGGTATATCCACTGACCAAATTGCTCTCTCTCTCTCGATTAATTTTGTGGATAGATCGTCAGTGTATAATTCAAAGCTATCCTATCTGGCTCATGCCTCTATATTACAGAGTTTGAAGTCTCGTGGGATTAGGTTCCCTGGTCGCGATAATGAGAGTTTGGCACCTATATTTACGCCTCCCCGTTCAGTTGAGGCTTCAGTGGTGAATGCTAGCAGTGATCGGCAGATACATCACAATGTTCCTATACAGGGCTTTTCAGCTGAGCAAACAAAGGAAGCATTTGATGTGGCACGAAACAGCATTGATCTTCTTTCAACAGTTTTAACATCTTCTCCACAACAAGATGTCTTAGAGGTAATTTATTTATTTGCATTGACAGCCTTTCTGCTGCCACCTTTTACCTATTTGTGGATGTGCCGATTATAATTTGATTTTTTTATAAGTAAAAAACTTTATTGAATAAACAAAGCACACAAGGACTACATTACAAACAACTCAAAATTATAATTTGATGTTAATGGCTGGTTCTCCAAAATCTACATGCAAACCATCATAAACCATTGGCTTGTCCTATTTTCTTTTAATATATTGTTTTAACCTTTCTTTGGTCCTAATTATCGATCAAAGGACAACTTTCCACATATTACAGTTGACCAAGTATGTGGTATCATTTGTTTTGTTACAGTTGACCAAGTACGTAACAGCTTCTTAATGGATCCTTTGGGAGTCTATACTTACTCTCTTGTCAATAACAAGCGTTCTGTTAGATTTTTAAAAGTATTTGCAAAGTGAATCGCCATAAGGACTCTATAAACCAGATTGGCATGGGGCACTTTAGGTCTAACTTGATTGGACATAGAGTTTTCACAGTCTATGCTGTGGCACTTGTGTTTTTAGAGCTTTTATAAGGGTAACATGTTTACCTTTTTTATAAATCCCACATATGGTTTGTCAAAAGGGGTTAAAAATGTTGTTATTTATGCATGTAATGTTGCTCTTTATGCATGGATTCTAGGGAGGACTTTGGGGTGAGGTTTCATCTAACTACGAAGTGGTATTGGAGCAAATTCAACTTCTCTACTATGTTAGTGCTTGCTGTTTTGAGTTGGACTACAGATGTAGTCAGGGGTTGCATTGATATGATATTAATTAGTGGCGTTCATATGATCACATCATTTTAAATGAGGGCTCTACTCATAAATGTGATGGGTTTTATACTTTTATTTGTTGGGCATAATTTGTTATTCTCTAGGATATTATATAATTTTTACAAAATACAGGCGTGTATGTGTGTGAAAATATAAAGAAAACTCAGTTTTTACAGTTTTCCAGCTATTCGAATTTTGAATTAAAGAGTTATAAGGGAGATCAACAGAACTGTTTCAATCTTTTGAAGTGACAGGACATTACAATATACTTTATTCTGCATACCTAGTGAATACTTATTTTGGCCAAATATATGGTATCAATTCAGGTTTCAGAACGTTTTTTTCCATCTAGTTATTTTGCTGACCTAGATGGATGAGTTGAAATGACTTTTTCGTCAATTCTTGTTGTTCAACACGGAATGGTAGCCTCTTTTGTCAGACTCAATTTCTGCACTCACATTTTGCTATTGTTATTACTATTGATGGTTATTTTTTCATAAGCAACATGCCCTTGTGGCCCAATCCTTTTCCAGATCTCACCACTAGTAAGAGCTTTGTGCACCGGATTTGCCCTTTGCCCTTTAACATGTCATTTGCATTGCATGGAGTGGTCTGTTATTTGGAGAACATGAGTACTATCTACTAAGTATATCTTATAAAAATATTTTTAAAATGTATGAAAAGCTAAGAATTGCTCCCTCTATTTGAAAATAAAATATGAGAGAATTGTGCTAAGGTGCTTTAGGCATGTGTGATGCATACCTTTGAGCAGCTAATTGCATAATGAGGTTATTAATTTAAGAGATGTTGAAAATGCTGCTGGTTATTACTAGATCTGGAAAAAAACATGGTGACTAATTGAAATGTTTGAAAGAGAATCTGTGCTTTGAATTTACTATAAGCTTTCTGTTTATATTAGTTTATATAGCCAATTTCATTTATTAGAATTAAGACTTGTTGATTTGATTTTAAAATGCCGCTGGTAGACTACTGGATGCTTGGATGTAAGTGATAGAAATTCTATAAATATTAGAGATATAGAAGATGTCTAGGCCTTATCGAAAGATGACCGGCGTTGGATGGTTCACATTACTCAATCAAGTCAATCAACTTGATTTCTGGTTTGCTTTGAAGTAGTTGACCCTGCCATTAGGACACAGTACATAGGCTGTTATTATTTATTATTTTCTTGCTTAGCGAACCCTACACAAGCTTTGCTGTTTATTTATTTTATTTATTTAACATAATTCAAATTGCCATTTATCATTGAATAATTGATCTTAATAGAGTAGCTTGGATGATTGACCATTTTTTCCTGCATCAACATAATAGCTTAAAAACCATGGTGTTCATAAACTTTAGCCTATAGAAATGATTTCTTACAAAAAAGGGGTCTTTTATGATTATGTTTGGTTGCATTGAATTTGTTTTGGAATCAGAATTGTTTAAAAAACGTTAGGCCCAAATGAATATATACCACTCATAAATAGTTTTAACTTTTAAATTATCTAGACCTACTGTTTTTAAAAATAATTCTGTTTTAAAAAATAATATCATTTTATCAAACGGGCTCTAAGACACTGAATTACTCAACTTCTAGCTTATTCCATATAGATAAAGGGAAAACTGGTAATAGATCCCAAAACATGGGAAAGAGTTGTTTAAGTACAGAATTAGAGGTCTGAACTATGGGAGTTCTTCAATTTTTTGTTTTTGTAATGTGGGACAGAGCTCACAGTAATGATAATTCTAGTGAAACAATTGACACCTCCCTTTTGCCCGCGACATATATTTTTTTAAAAGAATTTATCAATGCATCATAAACACAGTTTCAGAGCAGGTATTCTAATATAAAGGTGATAGGTTTCTATCGCTTGTTTTGATATATTGATACTGAAGTTTCATTTTTTCTTGATGAATAAAATAATCCGAGGTGATCCATTTCCACGTGTCATTCCCCACAGTTGTCTATAAACTGTCCGCCTTAGATGAGGAGATTTTTACAATGTCTTATGTAGACTTTGTGTCATCACTGACAAGATTGACCAGCTTCTAACTTAAGTATAAGAGCATGAGCTTATCGCAAGGAAAAAAAATCTTTACCTTAATTTTGGATGTTGTGCATATGTTCTACACCAGTATTTATTTGGATGTATACTGGGGAGTAGTAAGGTGAGTTTTTGTTCCTATTTACTCATCGCATTCCATTTCTTTGCAATGCATGTTTTTGTCTGTGAATTTACATTTTGTAGTAAGAGTAGATTATGATTGATTGTAAAGTTGTATGAACGTTTTTTTAGGCTCTAATTGTTGATTCTTTTTTTCCCGTCTCCTTTTGTGCCTGCCTCCTTGCTATTCTTCAGATTAGAACTACTTTATTTGTCCTAGAAATAGTGCCAACGTCAAGAGTCTAAGTGTCAACAAGTTTTCAACATCTTAACTATCATTCAATGGAACCATATTCTTCTGTTTTTACTTTTATAAATATTAATACTTGGATAACGTTTACTGTATTCTCATTTCTCGAGAATACATATTTTTCTTGAAATATATTTAGATATTGTATATATATATATTTTTGAATGCTTGGTGTGTTTTCTCAGTTGACTCAACATATTATAATTCTCATTATGAGTAACTTTTTATAGACGTTTAGATGTCTCAATTAATACTGTTAGACTTTTATTATTTAGAGTTATTAAACTATGTTGGAGTCCAGAGAAAATTGTTCTTTGACATAGCAATTGATACACCTCCTGAGATTTTGGAGCACCATATTTTTCTGTTCTGGGAAACTGGTGCCTTGGCGTCCCCTGAGGCAAGAGTGTCTCGTGGTGTTTATACTCTGAGAGGGTATTAGACAGGCGAGACACTGATTTGAAATTCCACTGACCTTAAATTGTACTGGCAGGATGACTTGACAGCAACACTTGTGCGGCAGTGTCGCCAATCCCAAAACAGTGTCCAGAGAATCATCGAGACATCTGGAGATAACGAAGCATTGCTTTTTGAAGCCTTGAATGAATGATGAGATCCAAAAGGTCCTCTCAAAGTATGAAGACCTGAAGAAGCCCTGGTATCCGAGGCCCAACCCGCGCCAGAGCCAGCCATGATTCCAGTTGTCGTTGAGGCTGAGGAACCACCTTGCCTTGGAAATGAAGATGCCTTGATCAGAAGCCTTCCGGTGCTCGAGGCGGCACCCACAAGGACCAGATGATGGACGATCTCGACGAGATGATATTCCGCAAGAAAGCAGAAGGCACATCTGAACAAGGCAAGGATCCAAAGAAGCGCCCAGATGACCTCATCTCCTTTTAAGTCTCACAAGTTGCACACAGGATTCCGTATTCATATTTATTGAAAGAGGGAGAGGCCCTAGATGGTGTTGATACCAGGCCAATGATAAACATTCAGATGATGAGATACTTGACATTCATGAACTTAGTCTTTGGTTCCTTCGCTGCTGGAGCGTTATCATGCCACTTATGCGCTTTTGACATTTGTAGAGCGAATGCTAGTAGTCAGAGGACTACCAACACATACAAAACAGTTATTTTCACCAACATATTTAAGCTGCGCGTCACAGTGTTTGATGTAAATGTAATGGTGTTGCCATAATCTTTTATTTGGTATGTGGATCTTTTTTTAATTTCCAGCATCCATAAGATCTTGGAAATATCATGTAGACTGGTCCCATGAGGATCACGTTGGAATGTGGTCCAAGTTGGTTAATTTTCTATCCTAAATTATCAAGCAATCTACCAATAATATGGAAGCAATATCGGCTTTGTGATTTCTAAATTTGTTTTTTTAAATGATAAAATAATATATTAAAGTATTTTTTAAAATAAAGTTTAATTTGAATTGATGGAATGACATTTATATTAGTATTTTTTTAATCTTAATTTTTTATAGTATTATATTTCAAAAACATTTTATAATATTTTTTATTAATATATATTTTAAATTATTTAATTATATATAACCGGCTTGAAATTTACCCAATCAGTGTCTTACCGGATTAATGTATTGATTAAAAAATATTAAATTGCTCAAAATTATTGCATCGGATTTGATTCGTACTAGTTAAAAATTGACAGATCAAATTAATTCAGTACTTTAAAATATTGACAGAATAAGTTTATTTATTTTTTAAATATCTGTATTAAATAATATCAGTGAATAAAATTTTAATTGACCCGAATAAGTTTTTTTTTTTCCCTTTGTTTAATCCTACCCGTAATCAAAGCAGAACCTGTACGGCCCCACGCGCTTTGTTAATTGTGGTCGGTCGTGGTGTAATTCGTAGGTTGATTTCGGAATGCCAGCACACGGACCACTCACTAAAGCCTGGAGTTGGACTACGTAACGGGTCGTTTTCATGGGCTAGACGTTAATAGAATAAATATTTATGTAATTAGCCTAAAATAAAGATTAAATAATTTTAATTTTTTTTCCCAATAATAAATTGATATATCACAGTTATTTAAAAATTATTATTCTTAACTAAAATCTCATTTTATTTCTTTTATAACAAATTAATAATGAATTTTTTTTATGAAGGTGACAATTGAGTTTAAAAAAAAAAACAAGTTCCTTAGGGTAATTCAAAGGTGAGAAGAGTGATCATTTGTTTTTAAGACTAGATAGGGTTTGTTTGCTTTTTAGATTAAAAGGACTTATTTTCGAGTTGAGAATAAGTTTTGTCCGTGATTAAAAAAATAATTTGTTTGCGTTAAAAAATTGACTTTGATAACATCCTCTAGCCAAATCTCAACATAAATGCTAAATTTGTCAAAATTTTCACGAGATACATGTTTTTAAAGCTTTTAAATCCAAAATCGTTTTGAGTCCCCAATAAACATAAACTTTATTAAAATGGTTCACAATTTACTAATTTTATCGTTCAAGTCAAACCGACTTTTTAAGTGTCTTTTCATGTAATTTGACACGGGTTGATATGTTTGCAATACAAAGATGAGTTTACCAGTTTATAATTGTTTTTTTTTTTTTTCTGGAAATTAAAATTTTAATTGATAAAATCCTCAAACAAATTTCTTGACCAGCAGTTATGAAATTCTGACTTTCAACGTTAAAAACACGCTGACACATGTACTGGCTTTTAATGTCTCACTCTTGTTGTATATACGCTAATTAATAACCTCAAAATAAAAAAAATGTTTTGTATTTGTACTTGTATATACGCATTAATAGATTAATTAAATTATACATGAACACGATATTTCAAACAGTTCTTTGTTGCTTTTATATCGCATTAATTTGTTTTCAAGCAGTATAAAAAATTGTGTTAAAACAATTCAAAGGGCCATCAGATATTTTAATGGTTGTGAAAGTTTAAAACAAAGTATTCATAACCCAACCTATTGTCTTGATAATAAAATAATTTGAACTAATAAAAACAAGAAAACTATTATTCACCGTTAGCTTTCTATATAAGCACTCCGTTTGGTAGGATTGATTAGTATGATTATTGTTTTTTAAAAATTTTATTTCATGCAATATTACTATTTATATTTGTATGATGATTAAACTAATAAAAAAATAATATCAATTAAACTGTAATAAGATGCTCATCGTGAATTATAAGACACCTGAATCCAATTTGTTTTATTAGTAATATAAAAATTGAAAAAAGCTCTTAAAAATGATAGATCCCATAATTATTTTAGAAATATTTTTAATTATTTCTGTTTTAAACTAAACCTGTTATGAGATTTTTTTTTCCTACTTTTTCTATTTATTATCTAGACATACCAACATAGTTTTTAAAAATAACACAATTTTATTAAAAATACTTTAAAACATATTCTCTTTCATAATAGTTTAAAAAATATTTTAAAATTACAATTCAATACAATAATCCAATAAAATTCATAAAACATAATTCAACAATTTTAAACTTATATAAAAATCTATTGTCACTAAAATTTATACCGCTTTTAATACATCCACTCTATATTATATTCAAAATCAATTCCATGCTACCACAGTTAGCAAGATCCTCTGATCAAAGGTAGTTATACTGGCTACCATGCTACCTCATGGGACTGACTAGAGAGCTTGTTATTTCCATGTAATATGGAATACCATATTATTTTTATTTTCTCCTAAAATCAATTACCGTGATAAATTTTATTTTATCTATTTAATCCCGGCTTTTAATATATTTTATTATGGAGAGAGGTCAGGTAAAGTAAAAGCTAATTTATTACCAAATTAATAAACTTGTATGAATTAAAACATGGTAAAATAATAATGTTCTCGAACCAAAAACAAAAGTTATAAAATTTTATAAATGAAAATGTAATTCCATCGTAAAAGTATGCAACCATTTTGCTGTTACCTCCATGGCTTTTAGTGGTATGTTTTAAGTTAATTAAATGATGTTTCATGACAAAGTCATTATATTAAGAATTAATTACAAATGTCTAAATCCAAAATTGTATGTATAATATTTTTATAATTATTAAAAATGTAAACCTGGTTTAGGCCAACTTCATGTTCATAAATACATGGATATGGAAAAGTGCAAAATTAATAAATTCATTTTAATTTGAAATTTATAGCTTTGGGTATCCCACATTTACAAACTTCACATCTTTTAACTCAGAATTAAAAATTATGTATATTATTGGGTTTTTTATTAATCCTATAATTAAAGAGTGCATTCTCTATATACGTCTGCTTTAAATCTATGAAAAAAGTTAAAAGTTATAAAATTATTTTCACAAAATTGTAAATTATATATTTAACTTTATCTATTAAAATCAGATTAATGCTTTCACAATATATTAAGAATACTATTCACCTCATAAAATTATTAAATTATATTTAAAATTTTTCTTTTGTCTTATTTTTACGTTTAATATTAACTTTTTATTTCATATTAAATTATAAAAATTATTATTAAATAAATTAATGATATAAAATATTATTTATTAATATATAATACTTAGAATTATTTGATTTATATTCAGATAATTAAACAAAAAATAATTTAAAACTATAAATTTAAAGAAACCAATTCGATAATGATGTTGAGGAGCGCTTCAAGTCATCACACATTAGCATGGTCCTATATAGACTAATTTAAATTTATATAAACTATTGATTTTATCCATGTGAAACTTAAATTTATTGATTGATTGCAGCATTAGTTAGAGTTTTTTTATAATCATGTAAATAAAAGTTATAATTTATAAATTGTTAAAAATATGTAGTTAAAAGAAATACTTAAAAAGTTTTTTTACACCATACATGATTAATATTTAAAAAAATATTTATTGAGTACAATTTCAATACATTAATATGATTTAAGAGTAGACCATTGAATAACCAATATAAACCATTAATTTTACTTCACATGAAACTATTGATTTCCATAATTAGGTGATTTTTTAGTGTCGATCCGAAACAAGCTGTTATTTTGTTCATTTTGGCAAAAATATCATCAATCAATACGTCAATTGTCGAAAGAGAACCCAAACAAATAAATAAAAACCCCCTGCAATTTCTCTCTATAAATCGTCCAACAAGCGTAACCCTGTAAAAATGACGACAGTGCCCTTTTATTTTAAAATCAGCGTCTAAATCGCAGCCCACTCCGAGATTCCCGCTGGTTGACGGGAGAAACGGATTCCGGACACGGTGGACTACAAACAAGCCACGGTGTTTGACGATTGACGCGAGTAACATAAGCCAAAAAAGTGGTATTTTCAGGCGAGGGTCCAAAGTGGAATTAAGGCGGACGAATAATAAATAACTAAACCACCGAACTAATCACAAAACTATCATCAATAAAACAACCTAATGTATATTATTGATATTTATAGCAATTTGATAAAATAAAAATTATTATGGATCATAATTACAGATGCAAATAAAATACAAATAAAAATAATAATGACCGCCAGAAATGGAAGGTTTAGGTCAAATTGCATAGGCTTTTTTTAAATGTTAGTGTGACTGTAATAACTATTTTTGCAGTGACTTCTGAGCCACCTTCCCTATTTCAAAATATGAGTTTTGTTTTTGCGTCCAAGATCTACTGAAGTCCCAGCTCTGGGTTTTGCCCATCACCACCACGGCCTCTCTCTCTCTACCTCGCCATCGTGGGTACTGTCAACGCATTCGCAAAGGTTCTCGTGGATGAAGATCAAGTCCAGATGCGGCGAATGACTTCAAAGTGGTAGGGACACACACATAGTAATAGTATACTTTCTTCTGTGTCTGATTCATTTTTCTCAGACATCAGTCCTTATCTTTCTTGGTTTTGAGGATTTCATTCAATAATGATGCTTTTTCACAAACCCAGTTGCTTTTTCTTTCGTTTTCATCTGGGATTCATGTTCTGTAAAATGTTTAATTGTTTTGTTGTTATTGAGCCCACTTGATTGATTATTTGTTGAACTTCCCTTAATTTTCCATGCATTGTATCATAAAGCAAAACCGAGTGATGGGGTTAGAGGTTACTGATTCAGTATCGGATTCTGCCTGTGACTGGGAACAAGTATTTGTTGATACGCATTGAATAACACCACACATTTGTAGTTTAGGATCTTGGTTGTTGATTTCAATTCTTTGTTGTTCTTTAATTCCACATGGCGCCTGTGTACAGAACAAACCATCATCCCAGTCAGATGCCCTCCGATTTGAACCTAACACTAAGTCGCTCCCTGCCTCTGACCATCACGTTTGCCGGGAAACTTCTTCGCCGAAAAATAAGCTACTCGAGGGGATGGTCTGGACAGTGAGCTTGGTAGTGCTTGAGTACACGGTTCACATACCCCCAGCCCTGATAACCAGCCGGACGACACAGAGTCGACAGTGTCCAGAGGATGAAGAGTAATTTGTGTCCAACTCCATCTTCGTTAATGGCGGGTTCCCACGTCTCTCCAAGAGCTCACCCCATGAACCGTGTGATGGAGACTCATGAGCCGCCCTCAGATGGTTGGCGGAAGGGATCCGCGTGTTCTGTACTACGGTGATGGGTCGGCCTTGAGTGACGAGAGGGCAATGACATTGTTCCCGTGAACGTGATTGCAAGATTTGTAGGGATTGTTTCTTCGATGCTGTTAAATCTGAGGGAGCTCATTTGTCCTGGGGTGCAAGGATCCATATAAGTCGGCAGAGGTCTTGAGTAGGCGGGCCGCAGCGGCATCGGCAGCAAGGAACAATGCCAGCTGCTCGGCCTCCTTTCCACTCTTGCAGTCAGGTTCGGGGATTTCAAGGACAGATTCAGGGTCAATATGACGGAGAGGAGGTTGTCGCTGATGAAGTCGACCGTTGGCCCTGGATGAGGAGTCAGATCGAGATTTTATCAAACCGTGGTTGTATGAGACTAGAGGAACATACGGGTATGGGAATGTGATATGGCCAAAAGAAGGACCCGGAAGGAGAATAGAGGATGATGTGGGAGTTGAAGTTCCATGGAATTGATGAACAAACCATAAAGCCACTCACCAGGAGAAGCTAATATCTGAGTCATGCTCAGCCCCAGGTTCCTCGTCACTATCTCACCCTTAATTCTACTTTGTGTATCATTTTTGAACTCCTGGGTCTTGTGATGAATTCTCTGTATATGAATTATTTTTTACAGTCCTATGTCTAATAATAGAACAATATGATAACTGCTGGTGGATTTTTGCGAACCTTTTCATACCTTTTTCCAATCCCTGGTCTTTGAATCATGCATTGCTTCTTGTTTGAATTGGGAGAGACGCCATGACATTAATATTAAATATATTTGAATTCAAATCGCATCGCTTATTTCTTGATGAAATGTTAACAGGTTTTCAACTAAAGGTTTGAAAATTGATCAATTTATTTGATCAAATCTTTTGCAGGCTTTACAGTTGCCCAGCTTCAGTATTTTCTTTTTGATTGTAGGCATTGAGATGTGATGTGTGTGCATTGGACCCTTGTCTCAAATTTTCAGAAGCTTATTGTATGTTTCTATGAGTTGATTATTTTGTATTAATCCATCTATTGTGTCAATATCCCTTGTGCATATTTTTAATATTTGAAGTTAGAATGGTTGTTCTGCCCCTTCTCATATGGAGGGTAAGGGGGGATCCCGTAACAATGACGCAATGGCTGTGGGGGATGTCAATTGCTTTGCGGGATCTGGTTTGGGCCTTCCTGGGCTGCTTGATCAATCACCCAAACTCTGCCCCATCAATCGTTCTACTGATCTTAATGTCCTGAAAGAGAAGTTTGAATTACCTCAATAATGATACTAATGGAAAAATCTGACCTCCTGGCATAGATGTCTTGTATCCACTCGTGACCCAGAGAAAGAACCACCACTTGTCACTGCAAACACCATCTTGTCAACATCAGCTGCTGATTATCCGTCGAAAGCGTTTGCTTACAGGCGTTTGATGATGGAGGCACTTTTAACCTTTGGGTCATGGCAGAAGCTGCTAGTTTTGCGAATTTTTGGGTTCCATTCTGCCGTAAACATGAGATAGAACTCCGGAACCCAGATTCTATTTCATCTGAAGAGGGGGATCTTATAAGAACAAAATCCGGCCTGATTTTGTGAAGGATCGGGCAGGTTGAAGTAGAGTATGATGAGTTCGGGCGTCCGGATCAATAGTCTGCCTGACTCTATCTGCTGCCGATCCGATGCATCACCATGCATGTGAGGAACCAGGCTATGAAACTTCGAAAGGCAGAAGCGACACGATGATGATGAATCCATGGAGGTTGTGAAAGTCCAGAAGCTAATGGATGGTATGGAACTTTATCGCCAGGGACTGGCTCCATTCTGGTCCTGAGCACCCAAGGGTGATCATTCTTGCATAATACAGTGTACCGTCTTTTGCTCGGCTCATACGCCAGTTTTTTGGTGTGATGCCTAATTAGATGGTTTAAGTTTGGAAGCTGGATTCATTATGTTAAACCTCCCTGTTCCTTTGCTATGCTGGTAATGCAGGTTATGTTGAAGCCCCCAGCACCGAGCCACTGAAAGGCGCTAATGTTGATGGCAATCTGATAGACCTTACCGATGTTGATATCCGTCTTCCTCATGCTAGTATATGTTTCTCGGGAGAAGCGCCCTGGGTATGACCAATAAATACATAAAGGTGCAGGGAAGCCATGAAGCCCTTTGTGAGGGCTCTCACATCATGTCCAATGGCCCCTTCATGCTCAAACCTGACTGTGACCACTACATCTACAAACTTATCGAGAGACATGTGTGCTTCATGATGGACCGAGGTGGAGATCGGATTTGTTATGTCCAGTTCCCTCAGAGGTTTGAGGGAATTGGACCCCCTCTGATCGGTATGCCAACCACAACACAGTCTTCTTTGATGTCAACATGCGCGCCCTTGACGGGGCTTCAGGCTCATTTTATGTTGGAACTGGATGTCCTTCCGCAGGATTGCCGCATATGGCTTTGATCCACTCTCGATCCAGAAAGCCACCCTGGGCTGCTTGATTGTTGCTTAGCTAAAGAAGAAAGCAGTCACTTCTGAAGAGAAACGGGCCTTTATGAATGTGTGGGGGATATGGAAGAAGAAGGCGAGTATAGAGCTCCTGCATCCCAGAAGTTTGGGAACTCAGGCGTTCTGATTGACTCTATCCCGGTGGCAGAGTTCCAAGGCAGGCCCCTTGCAGACCATCCATCAGTGAAGATTGGGCGGCCTTCTGGGGCTCTTACCCTTGCTCGGGACCTTCTTGATGCGTCAACTGTGGCAGAGGCCATCAATGTTGTCTCTTGCTGGTATGAGGACAAGACTGAGTGGGGCCAGCGGGTAGGATGGATATATGGTTCTGTAACTGAAGATGTGGTCACTGGGTATAGGATGCACAACCGAGGGTGGAAATCAGTTTACTGTGTCACCAAGCGAGATGCTTTCCGTGGTTCTGCACCGATTAATCTCACTGATAGGCTCCACCAGGTCCTCCGGTGGGCAACGGGGTCTGTTGAAATCTTCTTCTCACGCAACAATGCCCTCTTGGCTAGCGGGAGAATGAAGTTCCTGCAGAGGATAGCTTACCTTAATGTGGGGATATACCCATTCACCTCTATCTTTCTCATTGTTTACTGTTTCCTTCCGGCCCTCTCCCTCTTCACAGGACAGTTCATTGTCCAAACCCTCAACGTCACTTTCCTTGTATATCTCTTGACTATTACCATTACACTCTGCATGCTGGCAGTGCTGGAGATCAAGTGGTCTAAGATTGAGCTTGAGGAGTGGTGGCGGAATGAGCAGTTCTGGTTGATTGGAGGAACTAGTGCGCACCTTGCTGCTGTGCTTCAGGGGCTTCTAAAGGTCGTCGCTGGCATCGAAATCTCATTCACCCTGACATCCAAGTCAGGTGGTGATGATGGGGATGATGAGTTTGCTGATCTTTACATTGTGAAATGGACATCCCTAATGATTCCACCTCTCACAATAATGATGGTTAACATGATTGCAATTGCAGTTGGGTTCAGCCGGACAATCTACAGCACAATACCTCAGTGGAGCCGGCTGATTGGAGGCGTGTTCTTTAGCTTCTGGGTATTGGCGCATCTGTATCCTTTTGCAAAAGGTCTGATGGGCAGGAGGGGGAGGACGCCCACTATTGTTTATGTTTGGTCAGGCCTTGTATCCATCATCATCTCTCTCCTTTGGGTAGCCATCAATCCTCCTTCAGGTACCAGTCAGATTGGAGGCTCATTCCAGTTTCCCTGACTGTTTTGCTCTCTGTCAGAAACTCAAAAGTGGTTCTGGTTTTGTCATACATTTGATTTTCCCCTCTCAGTGCAAATAGATAACACAAACTTACAAGGCTGGTAAAAGAAAGCAATAGAATAGAGTCAAGGGGTTATGTAGTTTGACAGCATCTGTATCAATGTTTCATTTCAAAATGAATGGCTAAGATTTGTACTGAGAATCGATTTGTTCATTTTTTGTGTTCTTGCTGGATTTTGTGATTATCTTGCAAGAGACGTTCTGCAAGTATCCTCCTTCCTATCAAAAGCTCAAAATGGTTCTGTTGTGCCATTACTTGATCTTTTTCCCCTCAGTAAACAAAATATACAAACTCACAGCATTTTAGGAACGGACGGCAACAACAAAGATTCATGTTGATATGTGGCTGTGGCAGCATTTTACTTCTGTTATTTGTATGAATGTTAAATTTCTACTGGATGACAGACTTGCACTGAGAATGTTTGTTCATTTTTTAAGGACCCACTTTGATTATCTTACCATTGCTGTGGAAGCGTGCTCTGGTTTTTTAATCCTTAATGTCAAAAACTCAAAATGGTTCTGTTGCGCTGTAACTTTATTTTTCCCTTCTCAGCTGAAAAAGGTTTTGATAACTGAAAGCTATAGAATTGACTCATGGAGAGATCTGTTATGGGAACAATCGTAAGCCCTAAATTCAACATTTTGTATGAATGCTTGATTTCTACATGGATGAACTGAGAGTTGCACTGAGATCTTGTTCATTGGTATCATCATCAAGTACATGCCAAATGAGTCTACGGCCGGGCTACCGAAAGCAAATGTTAAGCACGAAGTTGCATGGGGGCTCAATGAAGGTATCACCACAGATGAGAAGCATGAGGCTCACGTTGGTGGGTTACATGAAGTTCAAGAATGAGGGCATAAACAAAATCTTGGATGGGCTGAACAGCTATAATTTTGGTTGGGAGCTCACATATGCAGAGCTTGATATTGATTGTGGGAAAGTTTTTTTATCTTACTGATGATGCTCGAAGCAAATGTGGAGAATTATGGTGAATATAGTCTGACATGACAACAATGTAGTTTTTTTATGTTACTGATATTTTGTTTAATCAGTTTGGATGGATTATCAGGTTTGCCTCATTTACAATAGTTTATTATTCTGTAGTAGTAACATGTATTGCGCTGTAAATTACTTGCCAATCCGCCATTTAGTATATGAATCTAAATCATTGTTCCTTAGGTGGCAGAGATACAAGGTATGAGATGTACTGCTATCTTGTGTAGGATTAAGAATTGAGAGGATTGGATTGAGCAAAACTAGTTGCAAAAATCATATACCAGGAACACTGAATTCTGATTAAGAACTTTTTTTCTTCCTGTATTTGCCTTGGATGGTTATGGATCTGCTGGAAGTTCAGGTATGCATGTATTGTGAATGTAACATCATGCTTGGTTACCATAGCTATGTGAACATATTATCAGAGTTAGTATACTAGAAATGAACCGTTCACTTCAGTTAGGCATCACCACAGGGCTGCAAATTGGTTTCTTTGTCAGACTAAAAAAAAGAAGAGCATGCTGTTTATGTGCAGCAGCACTAACAGCAATGGAAACACAGTTGCCCTATTTATAAGCAGTCTAATATTTTTGTAATGTCTATTCGACCACAAGGCATGTAATTGTAAGGATTCGAGATGGGCATCTTGGTCAAGAACGGAAGAAAATTACATTGTATATTATTAGGTGAGTAATTATTTATAAGCACTATATCATTTGACATAATCAAAATTAAAGATCATTCATGTTAATTAATGTACTAATTTGGTTCAATTATTATTAGGAACACCGTTGTCTAAACAGGAGCATTGAATGGGTGAGTCTTGTTGCAGGTGCGGGCCTGCGTACGGTGCGTTGCCAATCAGGGGCTTGCCGCCGCATGATTTGCCCAAAACCCGGCTTGAGTTGAGGCCCAGACCAATTGCAGCACCCAAGGTGCCTGTCGGCTGTCGCCACCATCACCTCCACCGGCGTATAGCTTGTCTCCGCCACTATCTCTAGAACTCCCCGCTGCAGCACTAACTGCCACCGAAGCGGCGAAGCCTCGCGTAGTCGTGACCGCGCGTGAGGCGTCGTGTCTGTCCTTACATAAATTTTTTTCGAGGAATACTACGTACAGTTTTTTTTTTTTTTTTACGGGCTTTTCGTACATGTATCGATCAAATTACATGTTAAAATTATTGAGCCAATAAAAAAATACAGTTGCACGGAAACTCTTTTTTTTTTTTTTTAAAATCTCATGTTTTTTGAATAGCGGTGCGCAAACACTTGCGCGAAGGGTCTGCATTGAACTGGCTCAAGGAAAAGGTAAAATCCCAAAAGACAATAAAAAAAAAGGTTATCAACGTGATAGTTGTTTTAGCTGGTTTTTTTTTTTCCTTGTTTTTGAATAAAAAATAATATAATAAAAGTTTATAAAAAATAAAGATACTTTTAAATTTTTGTTTTTTACGTTCTAAAACATCTATTAAAAAATATTCATTTCAATAACTATAACTATAATTCTAGACAAATAGATATATATGTATATATAATTATTGCTATGCTATAGTCCTCACTTTAAAGTCATTTGAAATTTTTAACAAGGATCAAGCTAGTTACAATTAGAAATGACAAAAGAATAAGTATAGATTAAATATTAGGTGACCCAAACCTGTTACGAAAGAGTTTAAGTCGGAGCAGAAAAATGATGGAATAAATATTTTGAATTAAAATTATTTAAAAATATTAAATATGGTCGGTACAAGTGAGTTTAGTAATATCTATGTTTGCTCACATTGTATATTCGAATAGGATGAGTCAAATAAAATATACCAAGTTAGAGTGGATTAGATCATAATTACTATCATTAGTAATGGAAATAGTGTTGAAAGGATAATTTTAAAAAATAAATTTTAAATAAAACCCATAGATTGGTGTTTTAAATAAATTAGGGTCATATATATCAAGCTAAATATAAACGTAACTAATCAAATTTAATTAAAACTATTTTGAATTGCTCTAACTAGAAAATAATAAAATGATAAAATTATGAAAAATAAATGTACCTACCACAAGGATAAGCTTACACATACAAGACATTTTTAATTTCATGTGAAAATATAAAAAATATTATTACAATTTCTTTTTTATGATGTTTGATATTGAAATGTTTGAATATTATTTTTTAAATATTATATTTATACTTTAAAATAATTTTAAAATAAATTATTTATTTTTTCATCACATTTATTTAAATATTTAATTTATGTTTGAATATAATTTGTCAATGTTTAAATATATTTTATTATTTTTTAAAAATATTTTAATCATTTCAAAGGATTTGTTTATTCTTTTGATTATAGGGGCGAGGCGTTTCGAATCCTTGGACTTTCGGTCTTCAGTGACGGGGTTGAACTGTTGAAGCCACTCAAGCCAGCAATCCAATATCCACTGCGGTTCATCGTCTTCATCGATGACCTCCTAACAGAAAGTCAGAAACCCTAAACCTAACCCTAGTTTCGCAGCCTTCAGCCTATGGCTGATCCACAGTCCAAGAGCCGAAGAACCATTCTGGAGCCTCTCTCACTCTTCGATGCCCCAAACCCCTCTCTATCCTCCTTCGCAGCCCTCGCCGTCTCCACAGTCTCCGATTCCCAAACCCTAATCTATGCCGGCACGCGATCCGGGAACCTCCTCCTGCTCTCTGTAAACCCTAATTCATCATCTCCTAACCCGAACACCACTCCCGCTCCAAAGGCCGATTTCGACGCTTCGTTGCCGAGAAATGTTTCGTTGCTGCGATCTGTTGCTATTAGCGGTTCCGCAGTGGAGTCGGTGCAAGTGATTAATGGCATTGGGAAGGTGTTGTTGCTATCGGATGGGTTCTTGTTCCTGGTGGATTCGTTTTTGTTGCAGCCTGTGAAGAGGATGGGTTTTGTGAAGGGGGTTGGTGTTTTTGTGCCAAGATTGATTAGCGGTTTGGGGGAGAGCTCGGTTATTTCGCATCGCGATGCTAGTAATTCTTCAGATTTTTCGACAGCGAGCCAGCGGCTGTTGAAAAAATTAGGAGGTGGGATTAGAGCCAATGGTGTGAAATCCCAGGAATTGGAACCTCATAGCGGTGATAATTTTATTTTTGCCGTGGCGGTTGGCAAAAGATTGATACTTGCTGAGCTTGTTCCGGCTAATAGAACTGGTAGGAGCAGCCGAGACACAGAGGTTTTTGGCGACTCCTTCACTATCCTGAAAGATATTCAGGGTTTTGATGGGATTAAAACCATGGTGTGGATTGATAATTCAATAATTGTTGGTAGTTCTGATGGGTATAGTCTAGTTTCTTGCATTACCGGGCACACTGAACTGATATTTTCACTACCAGATCCATCAAGTATTCCGTTGCTTAAGTTGTTGGTGAAAGAGTATAAAGTGCTATTGTTGGTTGATAATGTTGGCGTTACAGTAAATGCTCATGGGCAACCAGTGGATGGGAGTTTGGTATTTCACAGTTGCCCAAGTTCTGTTGGGGAGATATCCTCATATGTGATAATCGTGAGAGATGGGAAGCTGGAATTGTACCATAAGAAATCTGGTAATTGTGTTCAAATACTTTCTTTTTCTGGGGAAGAAGTTGGTCAGTGTATTGTCGCTGGTGTGGAGGGTTTGAGTGGGAGTCTTGTAGCTGTTGCGACACCAAGTAAGGTATTTGTAGACTAGGTTACTTTTTTTCTCTCATTAAATGAAGTTATTTCTGACATTTTTTATTTACAAGTTACATGTCTGCTATGTTTTTTTCTCTCATATTTGGCCATGTGTTATTATGGTCAGTAAACCGCACTGTCTCATATATTTAAAAAGAACATAATTTATTCCTACAAGTTGATTATATTGGCGTTGGGGGTTATCTTCGTGAACTTAAAATCACTTTATCTGTAAATCTTACTAAAATTGATTTTATTTAGCTTAGGATTCCCTCCTGAGGAACTGCTTGAAAATTGGTTTTGTCCTCTTTGAAAACTCCTAGGTTATTTGCTATCGAAAAGTGTCTTCAGAAGAGCAAATCAAGGATCTGTTGAGAAAGAAGAACTTCAGGGAAGCCGTATCCTTAGTGGAGGAGCTTGAGTGTGAAGGCGAGCTCTCAAAGGAATTGCTATCCCTTGTTCATGCTCAAGTGGGCTTCCTCTTGCTTTTTGACCTACACTTTGAGGAAGCAGTAAACCATTTCTTGCAGTCAGAAACCATGCAGCCTTCTGAAATTTTTCCATTTATCATGCGAGATCCGAATCGCTGGTCGCTGCTAGTATGTATTCCATTTTCATATTTATAAGATTATTATTTTTTATATGCATTTTATTGTCATGTAGCTCCTTTGCTTATTTACATGCATAACCTGATTCTGTTTGATTAAGATGTTGAAGGTTCTGTCAAATGGAAAAATTCTATTTGCAGTTAGGTTTCATATGTAATCTGCACAGAAATACCTTCCTTACCATTATGAAAGAAAATACTTCTCTCTTAGTGCACTTTGTTTTTAATAAAGTTTCTTATTACCTATATATAAAAAAACCATTATGAAAGAAAATTAATATATATATATATATATCAATCTAATTATAATGAGGATGTCCCTGTGCAAATTTGCTACCTGCATAAGTTACCAATATGTAGAGCATTGGCCTGTTAAATATCTGCTAGGTTTGTTTTGTGAAAATGAAAGTGGTTTGCAAGTAATTTTTGGAAGAGCAAAGTTACATCAAATTCATCATCAGTCTTATAACTTTAAGGATCATAATTTTTCTTGAATGCCTATTCTCTTAGTACTTAATGAATACATAATCCACAACCTGCATTTTCCAGGTCCCTAGGAAACGCTATTGGGGTCTGCATCCTCCTCCTGCACCCCTTGAAGATGTTGTAGATGATGGTTTGATGGCTATACAAAGAGCTCTTTTCCTCAAGAAGGCAGGTATAGAAACTACAGTGGAGAGTGAATATCTGCAGAATCCTCCTGATAGAGCTGATTTATTAGAGTCAGCCATTGTAAACATTATCAGGTATTTATACAGTTTGTTTTGCAACTTGATTATTATTGGGTTCTGTTTGAATTTTCTGTCTTCATGCTAAGATATGTACACATGGGCTGGATTCTCAAGTCTCAAGAGATTTATGCTAAATTTATTCACTCTTACATGTTTGACAACTTCATCTACTGGTTTTACCTGTTAGTGGCTTCTGAATTTGGACTAAAACTGAACTTTAACACTTTGTCTTTCTGCTTGTACAAACTTTTACTATAGATATCTCGAGATTTCTCGTGAAAAAGAATTAACTTCTTCAGTGAGAGAGGGAGTTGACACACTTCTGATGTACCTTTATAGAGCCCTGAATCGCATTACTGATATGGAGAAGCTGGCATCTTCTGCGAATAATTGTGTTGTGGTATGTACATTTTTTTAAAGTGTTAAAATATTATTCGTTTTAATCTAATGTAGTACTCCCTCTCCATAGAAAAATACTTGCCCACATTTCTGCTTTGGTCTGTTTGAAAATACTTGGCCAGATTCATTTTAAAACCTTTTCTTTTGGCACTGGTTTACTTAATACCATACTTCAATTTGGTTTTGGAAAACAGTGAAATTTAATGCACCATCTAATAATTTGTAGAATAATTGATTGGGTAAATCAGGAGCAATATCTCTTTTCATAATCTTTGTACAGAATGAAACTTGGACAAGTATATTTGGACGGAGGCAGTACTTTTTTTTTTTTTTTTTTTAATTTGATTACAATGGAACTCATACAGAAAAGTTCTAAAAATCACTAATCGATATCATAAATTTGATTCAATCTTGAAAATATATATGGTTCAAGAAATATAATTTCAACTTCAAACATAATTAATACAGAAAACAACTTTATTGAAACACAAAAAATAAGCTTAAATAGACAGAATCTCAAAAGGCAATTAAGTTTTAATAAACCTGTCTTCATTTAGTTCATCACTCCTCAATGGTTGAAGACTGAGAAGAATAGCGAGCTTCAAGGGAGAGAATACATAGCTGCCTCGCATGGGATGTAGTCGTGTGCAGTCAATAATTACCAATTCACCGAATAAGATTTATCAAATTTTACTGAATATTTTTTCATTTTCCGTTTACTGACTAAACAATCCTTTTATTGATTTTTTACCAACTTTGTACCAAATGGGAATCGGTAATTTTTTTATCAAAAAAAATCAAAGGGAAAAATTTTAAAATAATTTTAAATACTGTTTAAAACATTTAAGAAACTTAAAATATTTGTAGGCAATGAAATTCAAAATATTACATAATACTTTATGCATAACATGTGTATCCTTAAATCGGTGACTACTGATTCTAATAAAATTTTATCAGACATTTTTCTGATTGACCATTTTTTTTAAATCAACTACCTGCCTTTTTTACGAATTTACTGACTGATTTATTGATTTGTTGGTAAAAAAATCAGTGAATTCAGTAAGTACGGAATTATGTTCGGTCATACTGTGGCACTGTTTCTGTTGCATGAAAAGAAGCCCAAGCCACTTTTTTTAATACATATTTTTTAAATATTTAATATTTTTATTTGTTTGGTTTAATATAACAGTGCCATTTTTCCTCTTTAAACCATGGATTTTTGCTTTTAAAAACACCCTAGCAAAACCGTATTGTTTTGCTGGTGTATATTTTTTTTTTAAAGAATCAGGTAATTACATTTAGCAGTGATTGGTTGGTGATTAATCATCTACATGTTGATTAAGTGGTGATTGATTTGGAACTTTTAGTAAAATAAAGCCAATCACCATTTTTTCCATCAATCCACACGTTAATCCACTCATTAAAGATTAATTGCTGATTTATCCCAAATTTTAGAACCATGCATAAAAGGGAAGGGATCCTATTGTTTGAAAAGCAGTGATGCTAAATTTTGAGTTTGTGTTATGCATTAAAAGTTAAAATAAATTATGAATATATGGTTACTTGAATTAATATTTCAGTTCTATGCTATGTTGTAAGGGAGTTTACCTAGTATTGCTTTTCCATGTCCATGGGTAGATTTGAGTTAATATTTAGCTCTTTGTCGCAGTGGCAATTTAACAGATTCAAACCTGTGGTTGTGGTGTGCTTGAATTGTGAAGGGTGATGGCAATTCTATTTTTCCTAATGTTGAAAAATTAAATAGAACACAATAGTTGGTAAAGATTCTTAAATTTTATGTCTCTCTTTGGAGAAATTGAGTATAGGAAAGAAGGTACTATTATCATATTAATGTTTACATTTAAAGTGAGGAGCTAATTTGAATATGAGCATATAAGTCAGAGTTGTATTTAAGGTTAGGTTTATTTGTCTCGTCTTAATAATGAAATTATGAAAATATACATAGAATCTCTTTTTAAGTAATTTCATAATTTCATTATTAAGAATTACTAGAAGGGGTACTTTGACTTATGGTAGACATAGAAGCTTAGTGAGATAAGGCTCACTTATCCAATTGAATGTCTTTAAATAAACTCACTGCAGAAAAATATCTCTCTAACATAGAATGTAGACAGTATAGGGGTTTGTCAAAAATTGTAAGGGGCCAGTTCATGTTCAAGACAGTTGCTGCTTACAACTGTCCATGTGTTCTGGGTTTGAGAACATTGTAATCTTGGTTACATTGTAAGGTCAAAATGACATTTGTCTACAGGCCTCAAGACTTTGCATTATGTACGGATGTTGTAAGCAGCAGAATCTTAGTATTCCAATGTATATGAAAGCAAAGAGGCTGTTGTCAGACGCCTGCTTGAAGGATGACAATGGAACTTGCATCGACGGTGCAGGAGGAGCTAGAAACTTTGTTAGATGACTCTGGGCATTTGCGGGCACTTGCCTTCCTATATGCTTGTAAGGGGATGAGCTCAAAGGCCCTTGCTATTTGGCGTATCTTGGCGAGGAATTATTCTTCTGGCCTGTGGGAGGACCCTACAGTTAAAAGTGATGTACTTGTTACCTCTGGAATGGAGCTTGCTGCAGTTGAGGCAGCAAAGATACTTGAGAAGTCCTGCGATCAAGATCTAGTTTTGCAACATCTTGGTTGGGTATGTGATATTGCTTGCAAAATCCTGTTCTCCCTCTCTCCCTCTCTGATGCAAGATGATAATGCATCAGAGGGGAAGAGGAGTAGTTTGTTTTCTGCTTCTTAAGTTCAAGACTGACCAAAAGGTTCTTTGTTCCTCTAGATTTCGGATATTGACCAAATGATTGCTGTAGGAATTTTGACATCAGAGAACAGACCCACTCTACTTTCACCGGGTAGGTTACATGCTTTTAAAGGTCATACATTTTCATATATTTCAATTGTGTTCTAAATTTTTATGCACCTGGCATTTGTTGTATTTTCTTGATGTACTATATCATGCTATCTTTTACTCAGTTTGACAATAAGATTAACCAGTGTATCATAGTCCTTAAAGATTAAAAGTGCAAGCCTCCATGCTGCCTCAAACAATGCTGGTTGTTGAGAATTCAAAGTAAAACATGAAGAATCGTTCTTTAAAAACTGTATTTACTCTAGGGAAAAGTTTTAATTTACATTGATCAATTCCAAATCATTGCTGGAAGCTCAAGCCCCAATGCCTCATGGTATTTGCTTCATATTGCTGCTTGTCCTCTTCCTGGAACATACCTAAGTACCGTGCCTTAGATTTCTTGGTGAGAAATAAGGAAAACAAACTAGGTGTGCCAAATTTGGTGTTGTCAATGTAATCTTTCCTGGTCATGGCACATATGGTTGGGTCATGTATCTATATGGTACATTTAAGTTGAGATCCTGATTCACCATTATATTATTATGTGCTGAAGTAATAGTAATTCTATTTTCTTTCTGTCTCACATTTTAATGCTTTATTCTAGGTTTGGGTCATGTGTCTTTATGCTTTATTCACTGTTGTGTTGTTGGTGCTGAATAGCAAATTTATTTTCTTATGGTCTCACATTTCAATGCTTTATTTTAGGTGTGCATGATTCTATCTGCTAAACCGCCAGCGACCATCCCTTGCATTTTCGCAAAACTGATGAACATTTTTAGTGTAATTTGTGGCATGCACTGTAGATCATTCCTAATGTGTTCCCTTGTTTTTATGATATAGATGAAGTAATTGCAGCAATTGATCCAAAGAAGGTTGAACTTCTACAGAGGTGCGCCTTTTGCTCTTCTCAGTATCAGTATGGACTAAAGATATTTTTATCTAACCCAACACTCTGTAAACGAAAAATTCCATAGATGCCATCGTCTCCTGATGGCTGAAAGTTTTCGTCACCATGCTGTAATTAGTTTTGTTTATTCTACAGGGCCTGTGATTTTAACTAATAAATTTTAATATTACTTGTGTCATGCATTCCGAAAATCTGGATAGCCTAAGCCATGTATATCTTGTAGATTTTTTCTAATCCCATGATTATTGTAAAATTTTCTTCGGTTGTTACACTGCTTTAATAGCATGAATATGATTTGAGCTCCCTCATCTGGCCAGGTATCTCCAGTGGCTGATTGAAGATCAAGATTCAGATGACACTCAGTTTCATACATTATATGCTCTCTCACTTGCCAAATCAGCAATTGAAAGCTGTGACTTAGTAAATGCTACCCCATACCCTGATGCTGGGAAGCTAGATGGGTTAAACATTTCTGATTTTGGAAGCAGTTCAATCTTTAATATTCCTGTCCGGGAGAGATTGCAGGATTTTTTGCAATCTTCAGATTTGTATGATCCAGAAGAGATCCTTGATTTGATTGATGGGTCAGAGTTGTGGTTGGAAAAAGTATGTCCATTTATTTTACTGGCTATAATCTTCAGAGTTGTTGCACCTTTGTAAGTGGTTAAACACTTTGTGTGAGAAATGTTTTACTCACTTTCCAGTTTCCTCTCGAACTCTTTCTGCAAATCCTTCAAGATGTTTTTACACAACCATTTTTTATTATAAACAAGTCAGTGAGTAACGACCATGATTGTGTCATCATTTTAAGTGTTATTTATAAAAATTGTTTTTGAAGTGTGTTTTCAATTCGTTACTGTTTTAATGGCTATCTTCTTGTGTCTGGATATATTCGTTTTTTATATCATTTATTTTATTGTATCTGCTGGGTGAGAAATTTTTTCTTTCATATTCAAATGCTTGCGAACACTTTGGAAGGTTTTTTTTAATGTTTTATTTTACCTTCTGCGACAGGCTATTCTCTATAGGAAATTGGGACAAGAAACATTGGTTCTCCAAATTTTGGCGTTGTAAGCTTCGTATTACACTACAGTTTACCTAAGAACATTGATGTTTATTTGCTTGCTGTTGTAGGCGGTAAATTGCAATGCTTAGGACTACTATTTTCATGGGTGACGCATGCGTTTCTTGGTTTTTCCCTAAAAATCCTAGGGCTGTATTGAAAATGATTGTATTAGGGTTAGGATATGTAGGGCTTATTTGGTATTTTTTTTTTGTGTTTTAGTTTTATGACTTTTTACTTTATTAAAGTTAAACATTGAATGCTGTTTTAAATTAAGATTATAAAAAAATATGCTTAGTACATTGTATTTGGTATGTAGTCTCTATTGGATCAGTAACTTTCCACTATTAACAATGTTGCTTGAACTATTTATTTTAGTTGAAGATCTTTTTTTATTTTATTCATTGGTTGTGACTATTTTATCTTTCTTTATATGGTGAAGAAAGATATTTTTGTGCATTTTTATAGTTCTGCCAAGGCTTTTGAAGTCACTAATCATTGTTAATTAGTAAATTTATTTAATTAATCAGTATGATAAATATTCAGTTGTTGGAATAAATGCTTAGTTGTTGTATTGAAATAAGTGACTTTTTGAAGATTATTTTAATAAATATAGACACCAAAACAGGGTGCATATCATAAATTTGATATAATCTTAAAAATATATGGTTCAAAAAAATATAATTTCAATTTCAAGCATGATTAATGAAACAATAATTTTTTTATAAGAAAATTTTATTAGAAAAAGATCTTACAAAAGGGTGTGAAGAATAAATATTCAACACTAGACTCAAAAGGTAATTAAGATAATTAAGCTGAAAAGGTAATTAAGGTCAAACAAACATGCCTCAAAATGTAAGTAAGTGTAAATAAACTTATGTCTCCATTACAAATGAAAGAAAAACGGTGCATGTCCGAAGCAAACACTCTCAAATAAAGTAAAAAATAAAAAATAAGAGAAAGCTTGGTAGTAAACCTCAAAAGGTAATTAAGATAATTAAACTCAAAAGGTAATTAAGGTTAAACAAACATGCCTCAAAATGTAATTAAGTGTAATTAAAATGTCTCAAACATGCCTCAAACATGCCTCAAAATCAAAATGCCTCAAAATGTAATTAAGTGTAATTAAACATGTCTTCATTTACTTCAGCACTCGCCATCATCAAATCCAGGATTTTATTTTCATTTGAATCCAAACTAAATAAACTAACTGGCTGGAGGTGGAGATGACAGAGAAGTTCAGATCCTCCATCAGCGTAGTGGGGAAGAAGATCCAATGGATTCTGTCTCACGTTTGCAGCCTCTGTCGCACTCTCTATCTCTGTTTTTTTCCTTTACTTTTTCCTGTCAGCTGCATCTGTTGCGTTTTCTGTACTGGGTATTTATTTGTTTTATCTCTGTTTTTTTTAAACATTGAGCCCTGGCGTCTATCCATTGACTCTAACCCTGAATCTCTCTCCCATCCTGCAATTAGATTTGCAATTAGACTAGAGCTAATTGATATTTTATTTATTTCTTATTTATAAAGCGCACAAACAAAACAGCTCTTTTTGCTGGGGGTGTTTTTTTTCCTCAAAAAAGGCTGCAGGTTGATTTATCAATGGCTAGGACTTCGGTTCATATTTTTTTAAATTTTGATTAAAAAAGTTGGTCAATCCATATGCTAAGAAGAATATATTTCCTTTTTATTTGGGCCTGTCATTTCATTTACTGACTAATGTAGGATAGTAGGATATCTTTATTGAAGCGTACAATTTGCCTGTATTTATGCTTCATGCGCAGTCTGAAGTTTGTGAGCTGGTCAGTATATTTTTATATATATATATATTTTCTGTCAGGAAGCTGGAGGACAGTGAAGCTGCTGACCGGTATTGTGCTGAAATTGGCAGACCAGATGCCTATATGCAGTATGTTTTCTTTCTTTTGGCTTTGTCTTGTGTATTAATTATTATTTTTGATAGCATGTGGCATTATTACTTGGTTGTGATATTTACTCAGGCTGCTTGATATGTATTTGGATCCACAAGATGGAAAAGATCCCATGTTTAAGGCTGCTGTTCGTCTTCTCCACAATCATGGAGAATCTCTGGATCCGTTGCAAGTTCTTGAGGTTGCAGAAATTCCTCCCGTGTATGAACACATGCACACACCTTTTACTTTTGCACTGCATATTCCATGAGTTTCAAAATGCTACTATTTATGTAAATATGTGGAAACCAATATTGATAGATGTTGAATGTCAAACAGGCTATATTTTTTTTTTAAAATTTTGGTGGAGTTATTAGTAGAGGCTACTTGGGTTTTATTTTTGCTGTACATTTCACTTGTCAAAGTAGGAAATACGTTTAGACAATTGCATAATAAATTGAAGGCAATATGCCAGAGTAGTAGTCTAGCTGGTCTTCAATATCTAGGATGGTGAAAGTGCTGAGTACTTCGCTATTGGATATAGTTTTTTGCTCTCAGTTTTTTTTTGTTCTTTTGCTTGTCTTTGTCCAGATTATTTCATTGAGATTTTTATCGATTTTTGTAGACTGCATCTGAATTTTTAGCAGCTGAGTGTTTGCTTGGAGTCGCTCACTTCATTAGAAAAAACAAAGTCTAGAATTTTGTATCCATATTACTTGCTTCATATTCAACAAAAATATTAGAATTTTTTTAAGCAGTTGTCTTCAGAAATCTCAGGATCTAAAGTCAATGGTCAGATCCACATGTCATGTTGATGGAAAACAGCAAACCCTTGTTCTGCTGCATGTGGGATGGACCCTTTTGTTAGTCATTTCCTTACTTGTGTGAATTAAATTATATTTTCCCAGACTTTATCGCCTGATATGCCCCTCCAACTTGCATCTGAAACAATATTAAGAATGTTGAGAGCTCGACTTCATCATCATCGTCAAGGCCAGGTATTTTGTTTGCAGGTCTTAGCTGCTGTTATAACTTTTCTGTTCTCGAAGAATTGCAATAGTTTGCTTCTCAAGCAAATTTCAATGTGTTCAATTTATATCAAATAACATTTGTTGTATGATTGCGTTTACTGAGATCAATGTAAGAACTCCATGCTGTTTTAGCGTCAAAGAACTGCCAGGAATATCGTATTCCTGAGTTGTAGCCGTGCACATTTTTTTTTGTCTTTGGAAAAAATCGACATCATGAATATGTAAATCATGGTCTATCTCGCTTCAACCATTATATCTGATAGACATCGTCCATATGGTAGTCATGATCTATCTCAGCACAACCGTCATATCTAATTTAATATTCAAAAGTTGTTGGCTTGCTTAAATATGAAAAAAATTATTAATGTGTGATATTTACTTTGATAGTAGTTTTAGGGGAATACTAGATGTAGGGTTTCAAATTCAACTATTTACTTCTATTGTCGGCAAAAATTTTGCTCATCACTAATTACCTAATATAAATCCTCAAATACAAATCCTTTCTCATTCGCCATTACAGATTGTGCATAACTTATCCCGGGCCATAAACCTTGATTCAAAGTTGGCCAGGCTGGAGGAAAGGTCACGACAAGTACAGATCAACGATGAGAGCCTCTGTGATTCTTGCCACGCTCTCCTTGGAACTAAGTTATTTGCCATGTACCCAGATGATTCGATTGTTTGCTACAAGGTTGGTGGCATGATTTTTTTATTTTATTTAGTCACTTGTTCTTGCTGTGCTTGTTATTATTGGTCCCATGCTCTCCTCAGCTTAGTTGGATAGAAGGATACCTTACCTTTCCCTTGTAAGCTACAGGGGCGAAGCTGTACCTGAAACATAATATATATTTGCTATTTTTTAGATTCCATCGAGAAATAATTACCAGAAATTACATCGGTGGTTTATCTTTTTGCCAAGTGTGTTATGGACTCATGGTGTGACGAGTCAACATTTTACTGGGCTATGACATAAATTAGTGAAGCCTGGATTGTGATAGGCCCTTTTTCTGTGCAGTGTTTTCGCCGGCAGGGTGATTCTATTTCTGTTAGTGGGCGCAACTTCAAACAGGATGTCTTATTTAAACCGGGTTGGCTTGTCACCACATAAGCATATAGCTCGATACGAATGAGGCACTATCGAAATATTAGGACTGGGTGCCTGGTAGCGCAATGCCCTGTGTCTGGTTCAGACACTATGGGCTTTGGGCTTCTAGATGCTGCTGGCCCTGGGACTGAAGGTCTAAATGGTCTCGTTATGCCTGTATGAGCAGAAATGATATTCTGTAAGTTCTACATGTTGGAAACTGTTGTGTTGTCCCTTGAGTGAGTTCGGCTCCCATGCTATAGTAATGGCGAACTTAGATCTGTAGGTATTTGAAGTCCTGTGTTCGTCAAAGTTTGATGCTGGCACTGTTTGTCCTGTTTTTTTTCCCCCTTTCAAGTTTTTGTCACAAGAAAATAAAGGGGTGTAATGAAAATTTCAATTGAACTGTGATTACTAATTTTGTTGTTCGAATCTGTTTGATTTATTTTTCTGATCCGTGCAAAATATTGGGTGCACGAATCTAAACGTTGTTCCAAATATTGAAGACCGAATTGAGGAGAAGGAAGGAATTAGGTTGACAGAAGCCTAGTGAGAAGATTTGGCAATTTTATTCGTCTCCTTAGTAGGTGGACTCATGCTTGTGGGAACCAGGCCCTGATCAAATTAATCGAGCCCAAGTTGATTTGTGGAATAATCTCCCGTTAAGGCCGACTAATCGGCTTGAAATTAGTAATATAAAATAAGTAAATTATTCATTGTCTAATGAATAATTTATGATAAGCTTCTAAGCATCATGATAACTAAATTATTCATTGTCTAATGACAAGATCGAGATTTGAAAGCACAACTAACAAAACTCATGATAAGGTCCTAAGCATACGAATGTAATTATATGAATTAGGAGAAGTCTCCAGTTATTCCTAATGGGTCTTCACGGTTAAGGAATGCTGATTTTTTTATGTTTTGATGTTATTTTGATTGATATGTTTCGAAATGTACATGATTATTTTTGTTGTATAATTATACATATCTGATTTGATATAGAATCTACTATGTAACTTATTAGTGCTAGTCATTAATTTTTGACCTTTTGGATATGAATATGAAAAGTCACTTATTCAATTTCAATATTATAAAAGTCACTTATTTAATTTCAATATTATGAAATTTAAGACCAAATGCAAATGATACTTGCCTAATAATCATGTGCTCAATTAAATTATAAGTATTTTTTTATATAAATTTAAACAATTTAGGCACATTTGGTATAAATGATAATGTTTATTCATGTGTTTTCATAAATAAAACAAGTATTAAATTTACAATTATAATAGTTTATGTTGATGATTTAAACTTGATTTGAACTCCTTAAAAGCTCAATAGAATTGCTAATTATCTGTAAGCTATAAGTTATCGTCACAATGAAAACATCAAGGTTTTGTGTATGGTCAGCCTGCAACGAAGAAAATAAATCTAAAAATTTAAAACGAAAGAGAGTGTGGGAGTTGAACTGCATGACAATTTATTTAAAATAATAATAAAATAATATTTTATCATTAATAAGTAAAATTTATCTAAAATAATAATTTAAATTTGAACTTTGACTGCTAAATTTTAATTGAAAAGAGCATTTTCACTAGCTTCTTTAAAATATATATTAAAAAAAATAAAAATTTTAAATTTTAGTAAAAAGTCATCTAAACCTGTAAAATTTAAAAAAAAATCTACAAAAATTCTATATATTTACGGATGAACGGTGTATCCTCCAAAAATTAATATAATACTTGAAAATGGTATAATAAAAGTAGTGATGGTTACAAAATAGATTAGAGGGAGAAAAAAATAATAAATAATTACTTACTATATATAATTTTATTAAATAAAAATAGAAATAAACGATTAAATGTATGAATTTTTTAAAAACCTGATTTAATGGGGCTTATAGTTAAAGACACTTTGGTCGTTGAAAGACAATTAAGTCCCTACTGCAACCCACCTCCGAACCGTAGACCCAGCCATAAACCCTACAAAACCCCCTTTCCCTCTTCCGTCTCCTTCCCTTTCATGGCTTATTCCTCAATTCCGAGGCGCTCACTTCTTCTTCCCGGTAGACCCACTCTCCAAAACTAGGATTTTGTAGAGAGAGAGAGGGATGGGGAGGCCTGCTGTCGCTGGGATTTTCTCTGCCTTTGCCTCGGCTTGGACGGGCATCGAGCGTTCCTACGCCGATGGTCCCTTCACTTTCTCCCACGCTTCTTCTCCTCCTGATTCATCTTCTTCAAACTCGACAGCACCGCAACCCGAATCATCGGCCAAGGCAGAGACCCAGTCGCGCCCTCGCAACGACAGTCCCCGGACCACGTCGGCTGGGTTCGATCCCGAGGCCCTGGAACGAGGCGCCAAGGCCCTCAGGGAAATCAGCTCCTCTTCCCAGGCCAAAAAGGTGCGGATTTGATGGGTTTCCACGTGGGTTTTGTGCGAAAATGTTTCTGTGTTGGGATGTTTTTTTTTTTTTAATTTATTGGTCTGCATTGAACAAGGTTTACTAATTTTTGGATACACAAGTTGATTTGTGCGATTTTTTTTCAATGTTTTGTGAGAATGGTTATTATTATTATTTGTTACTTAACATTAAATTACTTTGTTTTTTATAGTATTATTTTGTGAATTGATGAATGATTGATGGAGAGGTGTTGTTGATGCAGGTATTTGAGACGATGAAGAAGCAGGAAGAGACAAGGCAGATGGAAATGTCTGCTAAGGCGGCTGAGTTTAAAGCAATGCAGGCTCAATCTGAAACGGTGAGGCTGCAATTATGTAACTTTTAGGCCAGCATTCCCTTCTCCTTGCTTGTTCATAGACCTCAAAAAGTTAAGGAAATGAACAATCGGGTGTTTGTCTTTCAATTTATTTGGTCTTTGAATCCACCTCAACAAAGTTTATTTCTATTTTTTTATCTTTCATCCTTGGAGTCCAAATGGGAAGTCTCATTCTCATTTTTGTTTCTGTTTTATTGTTTCCTTTGTGCTTTCTTAGCATTGTGCCGTGGGCATTACAAATTTTCATCTGGGTATTTCGTGTGTTGAAAGATTTTGTTGCTTTAACAATTTTAATTTCTGTATGTGTGTATATATATATATTATTTATGGAGCTTTTTTGAAACTCTGATTCTGTTGTTTAGTTTCATCTTTCCATCTTTGAAATTGCATTGGAAGTCATGCATGTGCGTTGTAAGTATGGGACTACATAATGCAGTTCTTAAATTAGTTTGTAGTGATATTGTTCCAGCCCAAGCAGTTGCCACTATTAGGTATCTCAATATCATTTCCTATTTCCTACTAGGACTTGGCAAAAGTTGGAAGGGAGTTCTATAAGACTTAGAGTTTTATATTTTAGGAAGGGAACATGCATTTATTTTAAAGGGAATTCTAATTGCTAATTGGTATATTTTACTTAAATATTTAATGCTAGAAACTAAAAAAGGAAGATTATAGAAAGAACACGTGTTCATCAACTGTTGAGACCTTTGTCATGTTTTTGCTTTATGTTAATTTATATTCGTATTGTAAAGCCTTGGTGCTAACCAAGATAATTATATCACATTGAAGGAACAATGTGGCTGTGGTGTGCCCTTATCTGAGGAGCTACCTGAGTAGCATAAGAATCACCAAAACCTTGAAATTATGCATATCGATGCATTTGCCTCTTGGTTCTTTAATTTTTAGTTACTCCTTAACTTGTATTTTGGAACTCGATGAAAAAGCATAATTCATTGAT
Source organism: Taxillus chinensis (assembly GCA_023512835.1). NCBI lineage: Eukaryota > Viridiplantae > Streptophyta > Magnoliopsida > Santalales > Loranthaceae > Taxillus > Taxillus chinensis. The sequence goes on along the minus strand of CM042088.1, from coordinate 44,720,444 downwards.
TTAGGCCTGTGTGATAGATTATTGATCATATCTTAACACTTCCCCTATCTGCTTCCTCCTATAATTAGATGCCTTATCAATAGTTGTCTGTTTTGTTGTTTTGCAGGAGAGGCAAAAGGTTATTTATGAGGAACAGAAAAAGCTAGCTCAGCAACAAGCGCAGGTTAAATCACAAATGGCTCGCTATGAGGATGAATTGGCAAGGAAAAGAATGCAGGTATGAGAACTTCTACTCTCTTTGATTTTTTTTCTCCGAAAGTCTTTAATGCTGGACTTTTAACTCTTTCATATTTTTGAAGGCAGAAAATGAACATCACAGAGCCAGGAATCAAGAGCTTGTAAAAATGCAAGAGGAGTCATCAATTAGGCAAGAGCAGGCTAGACGAGCTACAGAAGAGCAAATTCAAGCACAACGTCGACAAACAGAAAGGGAGAAGGCTGAGATAGAACGTGAAACAATAAGAGTGAGGACTATGGCAGAAGCAGAAGGGAGAGCCCATGAAGCAAAGCTTGCTGAAGATGTTAACAGACGAATGTTAGTGGAACGTGCAGGTGCGGAGAGAGAGAAATGGGTTGCTGCCATAAACACCACTTTTGATCATATTGGAGGTATTTCAATTTAAAAAGATTTGAGTATTATTAAGATTTATAATTGTATATATGTTATATTGTGGATTTTGTGCATGTTGTCAAAATGAGTCCAATATGATTGTTCTTGAAATTATTTTTTTTAAATGTAAAATAAAATTTTATTTTAATGAATCAAAATCATTCATTGGAACAACTTATGTCCTGGTTATCAAGTTTCACTGTCGCCGGCAGTGTGACGCCGTTGTTCTTTATGTCGAAGCTATTATTACCTTTGCATTCCATTACTACCCTACATGTGAACTAGTTAGCTGGGGGAAGCTGCCAAATAAATAGCTGAATCAAAATCATTCATTGGAACAACTCATGGCCTGGTTATTAAGTTTCACTGATGCTGGCAGTATGACACCCTTGTTCTTTATGTCGAAGCTATTATTACCTTTGCATTCCATTACTACCCTGCATGTAAACTATTTACCTGGGTGAAGCTGCCAAATAAATAACTGAACATATAAATAAATAAAATTGAGAATGCCAGAGGTAGATTAAAGGTCCAGACTCCATTGCATCCATGTGTCAGTTTGAAGTGGATCGCGAACAAGAGCATGAAGATTAGGCCAGATAATATAAAAATGTCCCAGGGTCTAGTGTGTCTTTCTAATGTCTGTTGAGATGCTTACATCACCATCATTTTAAAACTTTTTTTTTTTTTGATAAGAGTTTATTAAAAGCCAAGCACACAATAAGTGCGCAAGAGAATAAAGTACAATAGATCAAAAAGAACAATATAACATCAAAGATACAAGAACAACCAGCAATAACATCAAAGATACAAGAAAAATATAACATATCGGGACATACATTCAATTCAACAGAGAGTGAAAAAAGGCTGATTAATTTTTTTTTTATTAAGGCCAAACGAAATCAGTTCAAAAATTGTGCATGTCACATACTTTCTTTCACTGATTATGTTTAATTAGATGATACAGTTAATTGGTACATTTGCCTTAATTTATCTCTTTGTTATGTTTAGAATTCCAGCTTGAATCAAATATTTTTCTTTGGACATTATGTTTTCATTCTACATTGATGAACCCTACCATCTCGTTCTGCTATGGGCCTCTCATTCTAAAGAGTTCCTTTTTAATAATATTTTTTCCATATTCTAGTTATACAATGTTCCGATTTTTTCAAGCATGTTTATCACACATTCCTTCATTGACCATGTGGCTTTGAATTGCTTTTATAGCCACCTAGATTACATTGGGCCACTTATTTTAGGAACAATGAAAGCAATACTAAAAAAACTTATCAAATGAGTTATCTATCAAAGTTTATACTCCTACATTATGAGAGGGAAACATCCATAAAGGATAGATAATTCATAAAAGGGAACTAGATCAAGTTACATTGGTCTTACGATGGCCAATACTTCCTCTATGATATTTTTATCTTGTCCACTATTTGGTTGCCCAAACACTGGGTGTTGTTCCACTGAATTTTTCATCCAAAGTATTTTGCCTAGGGATTATTGAAAAATAGAGAAGAATGTCTCTCTATTTTAACCCAAAAAATTCTCCTGTATTATAGGTGGTTTACGGGCCATATTAACAGATCAAAATAAGTTGGTTGTAGCTGTTGGTGGAGTGACAGCCCTTGCTGCAGGAATCTATACGACAAGGTATATAATACAATATCTATTGTTATTCTTTTAGCTCTTTGCATATTCTTATGGAAGTTTCCCCTTGGATGCAGAGAAGGCGCAAAAGTGATTTGGAGATATGTTGACAGAATATTGGGCCAACCATCTCTGATCAGGGAGTCTTCTAGGGGAAAGTATCCTTGGTCAAACTTGCCTTTTCGTTCCAAGAGTACTCTGTCGCAAAGTGGCGATAATGGGTCTGCCTCAAAAGTTGGAAATGGATTTGGGGACGTAATTTTACATCCTTCTCTGAAAAAAAGAATTGAGCAGTTGGCTACTGCTACTGCTAATACCAAATCTCATCAAGCTCCCTTCAGGAACATGATGTTCTATGGCCCTCCTGGAACAGGAAAAACAATGGCTGCCAGAGAGCTAGCACGGAAATCAGTATGAATTCTAGCCCTCTTTTGTTATTATTATTATTATTATTTAAAATAAAATTTCTAATGCAATATTTGAACCTGATACACATACTTCTTTTTTATTTATTAATTACTATGCGTGACCTGAAAACGTCTATTATTAATGAATATAATTATAATACTAGCCGACAAGTAGGGAAAAAAATTATGGTGAAAAGTACTGCTCTTGTTGCTTGAACTACTGTTTTCTTACCGGGAAAAGAATTTGGGCAGTTTTTCTTTGTGGGGAACATTTCAAGTGATACCATATAGTAGTTGCATCTAGCCAGCTTCAAATGGTGCGCCATTGTGCTTAGCTCCAGTCTCGTGTTTCTTGTTTCTTTCTCTTATATGTTTGAAATAATTTCAGGGATTAGATTATGCCTTGATGACCGGTGGAGATGTTGCACCCTTGGGATCACAGGCCGTTACCAAAATACACCAGCTGTTCGACTGGGCTAAAAAGTCCCAGAAAGGCTTATTGCTTTTCATTGATGAAGCTGATGCCTTCTTGTGCGAGTAAGTGAAATTATCCTTTCAATCTACGGCAAAAAATTTATGGACCTCTAATTAGCCCAGATATAAGTCAATTATTTGCTTCAGCATAGCTATAGCCTATACCTTTTCACATATACCCACCACATGTATTCAAACTTCCAAGAAGGTATCCAATCAACTATGAGGGAACCGGAATGGTTGAAGGAGGCCAACTATTAGAATAATGTTAAACATCGGAATGAAGGTTTAACGACTAATACCAAAATTTGTGATTCTGGGACGGGAACATAATAAAAAAAGTTATCATAATTTTTATTTTGAATTTCAAATGCCAGGGTATGTACATACTATCCCGGTTTATTAATTAAAGTCGAGTTCTTTGTATTTTTCACTTGAATGTTCTGTAGAATATCTATCCTCTGGCCATCTGATATTCTCATAAATGTGGCCCTGGAATCTTTTTCCCCCGGTTTCAAGCTCTTCCCATTTTCTTATTTTATGTTTATTTGCTTTGAATTTTGCAGACGGAACAAAACATATATGAGTGAAGCTCAAAGAAGTGCACTCAATGCATTGCTTTTCCGCACTGGCGATCAGTCAAAAGACATAGTCCTTGCACTTGCAACAAATCGCCCGGGAGATCTTGACTCTGCTGTGGCCGATCGTATAGATGAAGTTTTGGAATTTCCTTTGCCTGGAGAAGATGAGCGCTTCAAGCTGTTGAAACTTTATCTGGACAAATACATAGCACAGGCTGGAGCCCGAAAACCTGGGTTCTTTTCTCACTTATTTAAGAAACAACAGCAAAATATAGAGATCAAGGGGCTAACTGATGATCTGTTAAAAGAAGCAGCAGCTAAAACTGATGGGTTTTCGGGAAGAGAGATTGCCAAATTGATGGCTAGCGTCCAAGCTGCTGTTTATGGGAGCGAGGACTGTGTGCTAGATGCAAGCATGTTTCGTGAGGTGGTAGATTACAAGGTTGCAGAACACAAACAGAGAAGGAAATTTGCTTCTGGTGAGGGAGGAAGCATTTGAAGAATTTTTGTAGACCTGTTTTGCTGATTTTTTTAATAGAATTATTATTATTTTCCCGTTTACCATGGGGAATTTTGTTACATGATCTGACAATTCATTTTAATTATTTGCTGCCACAATGTCATTTTATTATCCAATTATATTTGTCATCACACCAAAATTTAGTAACGTTGGTTTTTCCTGTGAGCATAGCCTCAATTTTAGGAACAGAAATAGCAAGATCTCATCTCTTCATTTCTGGGTTGGGTTAGGAAAAAAATGCAGTCAGGATCAGCCCCCGCAAGAGCATAAACAGTTACATTTTTTTTTTTTTGATAAGCAAGCATCAACACAGTTACACAAACATAAACAAGCAATTAAATGCAATTTTTCCAGAGCGGACTAATAATATTGTAAGGGAATAAAAGCAAACAATTTGAGGCCATTTATTTCGTAGCAACTAGGCACACGAAAATAACATGGGAGATTACAATTCTGTTAAGTCAGTAATTCTAGACAACCAGCAAATCTCAGTGATGATGGCTTTCATGAACCTGCACATAGCGCAACCCGCAATACTTGCAGACAGCTGGCTGTTCCAGGTCAAGGCATATGAACTCAATTGGGTGCCCAAGTGCAGGATTGGTGTCTGCAAGCATAAGACAACATATTTTACATTGAGAAGGGAAAAAAAACAGGTAGCAATTAAAGTCACACCATCCTTCCCCTCTTCCTGCATTAATACCTTTGGATGGCTCATTACCACAATAGTTGACGCAACAGTAAAGGACATGTTATGAAATGGTATGAAACAAACCTCCTTCACAGGCAACGATCCTGCCTTCAACCTTGATAGGTGGAACTTCATTAATAAGCTCCATAGGAGACTTCTTACTTGTATCCTGTAAACAATGGAACAAATATTCATATTGCTCAAAGAATTAAAAGTACAAATAAATTTCAACGGACAAATTTGAATCTTGATAGGGAGATTTCCATGGTACTAAGTAAAGTGTAACTGGATATTAACTTCTATAAAATACATGGCTCAATATGCTTATTAAGTTTTCAGGTCATCAAACATGAGTTACCTAACCTGTGTAATAGGCTGACTTGAAGTCGTGGCTCAATAGCTTATAAATATAATAGGTGTAATAGATTTGAGGGCATGAGTTTATAAAATAGTTATAACAAGAAATTGGGGGAACATCAAAGCATTTTCCGTGATATTGCTCTACCCAGTGGCAGTTACTAGTTTTCGAAATATTGTCACATTTGAAACTGTCATGCCTAGAGTTGCGTCTACACTCTAGCGTAGTCAAAAAGCTGGACTACCAGGGATTAAACGACTGCACTCGCCACCTACAACTACAATATGAATTCCCGGCTCGATCCCATAATTAATTGCAAGGTTGAATAGGTTTGGTCATAAACACAAAATTTATCAGGCGGGTTTAAAAGAAAAGAGCGGGAAAACCCAGTTGTACACTTCATCTTGCAAAGCCCTCAATTTTCTTTGTCTCTTTCACTTTCCACCCTTAACCATTGATTCTTCGTATGAAGTGACATAAAACACACACACACAAAAAAAAAATTCAGAAAATGGGAAATTCATGAATCAATATGTTTCTACGTGCACACAAACCCTAGTCCCTAAATATAAGAGGATTTCAGTTCACATGTATAGGTTACCCGACTCACTACAAAAACATAAACGGTGGTGATGGCTGAATTGAGAAGACGAATCGAATCGATTAAACAGACAAATATTATGAGAGATCTGTGATCTACCACTGGTGTGTGTGTGTGTGTGTGTGTGGGGGGGGGGGGGGGGGGGGGGGGTCGGATTAGAGCATTTACCTGCATCCATTTGGCAGTGTGATTCCCGAGTTGTGCGCTAACGAGACTCATGTGTCTCGAATTCGATGATTGCGTTAGGGTTCTAACAACATTTGACGCTGTCGCGAGAACTTGCCTTCCGAGGTACGTCGCCATTGTGAGAGAGAGAGAGACGAAGGGAGGAGACCTTTGAAACCCAACACGACCTCTGTTTATTCAATCGTTACGGTTTTGCCAGGTCAGGTGAGTTTAGGATAGGGTTGCTTTCCCCCCCCGGGTGTTAAAGGGGGGGGGGATATCCCCCAAAAAAAAAAAATTAAAAAAAAATCCCCCCCCCAGGGGGGGGGGGAAAATTTTTTTTAAGAAAAAAAAAAAAAAAAGAAAATCCCCCCCCCCCCCCCCCCCCCCCTTTTTTTTTTTTTTTTAAAAAAAAAAAAAAATATAAAAAAAAAAAAAAAAAAAAAAAAAAAAAAAAAAAAAAAAAAAAAAAAAAAAAAAAAAAACAACTCCCCCCCCCCCCCCCCCACAAAAAAAAAAAAAAAAAAAAAAAAAAAAAAAAAAAAAAAAAAAAAAAAAAAAAAAAAAAAAAAATTAATTTTTAAAAAAAAAAAAAAATATATTTTTTTTTTTTTTTTTTTTTTTTTTTTTTTTTTTTAAAAAAAAAAAATTAAATAAAAAAAAAAAAAAAAAAAAAATAAAAAAAAAAAAAAAAAAAAAAAAAAAAAAAAAAAAAAAAAAAAAAAAAAAAAAAAAAAAAAAAAAAAAAAAAAAAAAAAAAAAAAAAAAAAAAAAAAAAAAAAAAAAAAAAAAAAAAAAAAAAAAAAAAAAAAAAAAAAAAAAAGAAAAAAAAAAAAAAATCACCACTCCCCCCCCCCCCCCCCCCCCCCCAAAAAAAAAAAAAAAAAACCCACCCCCCCCCACCAAAAAAAAAAAAAAACCACCCCCCCAAAAAAAAGGGGCGGGGGGGGGGGGGGGGGGGGGGCGCGCCCCGCTACTTTAGGACTAGTACGTTGTCGTATTATGTCTCTCAGAATATATTTTATAACTATTTACTTATGTCGATGGAGAAGCTTTTTAAAAAACAAATTAGGCGAAAACGTTTTTTTAGGGAAAATGGAATGTTCGGTATACGGTAAAATTAAAAATAAATAGAATATATATTTTTTCTTTGACCGGAAAATGGGTATTTAAATTGCATAAATTGTTTACTAAAAACTAATAATGCACAAAACGATTACATTTCATTTAGGCGTCGCGATGTTTTCAAATCATTATTTTGAATTTAAATTCCAGAAAATCATAGGTCTTGCCATAAAAAATCTTATTTACTACACAAGGTTTAATTCAAATATCAATTTGAATTTTAACGATCCATGTGTTCAAATTCAAACTTAAATTTGCATGAAAATATTTTTTAAAATTTTTTTCTCCTTTACATTATTCATAATTTCAATCATAAAATCAATACTATGAATGTACAAATTTCTTTTAACAATCTCGAATTCAAATCAGATTTCAACTTCCAATTTCAATAAAGTAAAAACATACCAAACAAATTAATTAATTAATTTACTCAAATCAAAAAAACTCTGAAAAAAAATTATGAAAAATTCAAAACTTTTTATTAATCTCTTAGATAATTATGCTTGAGATTTAAATTAATTTGGTTTTTTTAACTAAAAATAGTACTTTAAAGCTTTGATTAGATTATATATATATATATATAATAAATTTGTTTGATTAATTATGAAAATACATCAACATTTTAATTTTTTTTCATACACCCGGCAGCGCCTCATAGGAAAAGTAACACTCAAAAGATTTTCATATATAAAAGGAAGAGGAGAGTAGTATTGTTTAGCATATGTACACCGCCAGTTTGTGCAGTCTGTACAGTATATACGACGCCAAAACCATCCTGCAACAAAGATTATAACTTAAAAGGCCTCCTTACAAGCCTCGGATTGAAAAACCCTAATTGGTAACGCTGTCCTTCCACCTGTGAATGGACCCTGGACCAGAAAAAGCTTCTGCTACCACTACCAGCATGCCACCGTTTTAAAAGAGAAGAACATTCCCTCTCCATGGGGAAATATTTATAGCCCCGCCCCCAGGTTGTGAATAAGATAAGAAATCAGTCCCCCTCGGTACATGGGTCGCCACCCTATATATATATATATAGACACACACACACACACACAGCACACTGCTTACGGCAGCGCAAATTTGTAACTTCAAATATTAGGGGAGCCTCAGGCAGCTGGACACATTGAAGGTTCACCAATGCAACTGCCAACAACAACTGATCTCACGGATGTCACAGAGAGCCCTGTCATCCCCGCACATTTATGCTGCCACACCCAACTCATTACATCTAGTAAATATGCAGGCAGCATACAGCACTAGCACAAGCTTTCAGTCCTACAAATTTGGTCTACTTCAGGGAGCTCGAGCTATTAGCCTCGTCCAGCTTCCTCAATTCAGGCTCAGGGAGTCTTAGCTTTGAACCGACTTCAAGGTTTTCCATATAGGAGAGCCCTAATTTGGTCATTGAATTAAGGACTCCTTCAGCTTCAGTTTCTTTACCAGCAGCCTTGTAAAAATGCACAGCTGCACTAAAAACGAACTTGTTTGGTTTCACAAACCCCCTTACCTTTTCATAGAAGGAGATGCCTTTTTCTACATGCCCGTAGTCCAAATAAGCTCTCAGCATGGAGTGGAGACATGCAAGATCACGATTGAAACCAGCCACAGGTAGGAGCTTGAAGTAAACCCGTTCTGCTTCCTCAATCAATCCCGCTTTTACAGAGGCGGCAAGTAAATGATTAAAGTGTGCACGGGAAGGAAGAATCCCTTTTTTTTGCATACAAATTAGGGTCTCTTCAGCTTCTGAGTATTTTGAGCTCAGTGTGTACGCTCGAATAAGAGCGAGGTAGCTGATGGAATCCGGTGAATAACCATCTCGTAGCATGGCCTGGAAAAGTTCCTCAGCTTCTTGATACAGCCCTCCATTAGCTGAAACTTTCAACATAATATCATAGCTAACCTACACTTCCACAAGAAGACAAAAATGAACACTATATTATGACAGTTCTTCACAAAGCCAAATTTTCATTAACCATGATCATTCAATTTTGAAAATCTGCATGCATACCTTCCCAGGCTTTATTCCTTCACCCTGCATTTTCTTAAATAGAAAAAAGGCCTCGTCATTCTTACCTGTAAAAAAACAAATTGATGGAAGAACACCATTGTCAAAAAAGAAAAGTGCCATCTTCATTGGAAGCTGTGTTTTCAAATGGCCCCATATATCTTCTCGGAATATTTTGAAATTGGACTCATGACATGCACTCTAAGCAGGCACAAAAGCTTTTTTATTGGCCTGCAATTCCCTCATGAAGAGAAAATAATTATTTTTTGAGGGCTTAATTCAAAATCCAAACCCAAAAAGTACAGAAAAAATATTTATTAAGTATATCCATAATTTCTCTCTCTTATGCTGTTTCATTTATAGAATATAGAGAGATCTAAATATTGAATATTCACTAAATATTCTCTAATTGGATAACATTCCAAGCATTCCCCACCCGAAAAGCAGCAATGGAGCCCAATTCACAAGAACCATCCCAAAAAACCACTGGCAAAGTGTCTCACAAAGGGCGATCCCCACACTAGGTATCATCTGAAAGCAAGGGATTCCTCGTCACCCACCATTCAAGACATCATACCCTGAAAATCAGCCCAATTGGAGCCAAGAGTCTTACACACACCAACCCCGTGAGAATGTCTAGAAGGTGAGTGTGCCAACCAAAATGATCCAACCTAAAAATAACACCAACAACCATCCGCCACAAACTCTCCCTCTCAGTTATAAAGCATCATTTCCATTTCACAAGCAAGGCTTCATTGAAAAGATGAAGAGGCTTTGCCCCTAACCCTCCTGCTCTCAAAGGACGTTGAATGCTTGCCCACCAAACCAGATGGAATTTAAACCCAATATCAGAATGACCACCCCATAAAAACCACCGGGGGCCATGCTCACATAGATCCAACATAAGGACAAAGTAAACAAGGAGATTCACCTAAATGCTTTTCAACAACGTTAACTGCCCCCCTTTCGAAAGACAAGCCCATTTCCGGCCTGCCAGTTGCTGTTCAAAGCGCTCAATCACCAACATCTACTCAGAGCCCCTAAGGGCAGCCCTAGATAAGTGGACAGAAAACTACCCTCCTAGCAGCCCACAATCCCTGCAAGGAATGAGTCATTCAGCCTATCAACAACAGCAAGCAATTAACTCTTTTAAGTTAATTTGAAGCCCCAAAACCACCTCGCAGCAAAGAAGCACAACTTGTAAACTAACAATGCTTTCCACGCTACCCTCACAAAAAATGTCATCCGTGAAAACACACAATATCCAGTAGTGGATCTTCAATCAATCTTGGAACTTGGCCAATCAAAATCAAAAAAACATTCAATATTCCTATGCCCATGATTCCGATATAGAATACTTCATTCAGGTGCTCCTCTGAGGTAACATAATATTTGTTCTAAAACTGACTAATGGGAGATTGTGGAGGAAGACATAAACAAACTTACTATATGCTAACTGAATAAGCAATGTCAAAGCAAGTTACTGTAAGATAGTTTAGTTTTCCAACTAGCCTCTTATATCGCTCAAGGTCTTCAAAACGTTCTATGTCTTTGGGAAGTTGTTGGCTATGAAGCATTGGAGCACTACTTGGTGTGGCCCCTGATTTTCTAGTTTCCGCTAACAAATCCAAAGCATATTTATTTCTGTTCAGATAGAAAGATCTCCTTCTTGCTGCTCGATACCTCAATCCCCAAAAGTATTTCAAGGAATCTACATCTTTAGTGTTGAACTTGTTTTTCAGGAATAATTTAAATGAGATTCCCTACATATTGCTTCCTTCCAGTAATAATAATATGATCACTTTTACCAACAGAAGAGTGTTTGTAGAATACAATATGATCACTTTTTACTCTTATGCATCCTAAACTCTTCCACACCTAGACTAATTTTTTCAAACCAACCCCGATAACTTTGCTTTAATATAATGACTTCTGAAGAAGACAACTTTTCCAGACTCTCCTTCAAACAATTCACTCTTAGATAAATTAATTCTTAGCTTCGAAACCACCTCAAAGCAAATAAGCACAGCCCATAAACCGTGTGAATCTGTAATGGCATTGGGTGGATCACCGTGGATGTCGCTTGGTGTTTGCCAATTTATGGTGATGTCACTCTATTTTTCGATACAACATATTAAATCCTATAATATTGATGAAAAGGAACCCAAAAAAAATATAAATGTTAACTTTAAGAAGGAATAATGAATTATTACCAGCGTTCCCATAGATATTTATCATGTTTGCATATGCCTTTTCATCCAAGGATATACCCACATGAGGAGCCATATTGAACATCTCTTCGGCCTTATCCAGATTTCGACCACGTCCATATACACTGCACCCATTATAATCCATCTCAACAAATTTCCAAAAAAACAAAACCAACTTTCTATTGTTTACCTTTTTTTTCCTGATTTTCTAATTAGTCTATTTATAGAATTTTGGAAAATGATGTTCTTACCTAATCATAGTACTATATGTCTGAATTGATGGAGCAACCCCCAGATGAAGCATGTACTCATAAATGCTGATTGCAAAGTGCAACTTTCCTGCATTATAAGCCTGCCCTGTGTTACCAAAAGCTTTCTACGTGGATTTCTTCATACTTTATTTAATAAGAAATTTTTTTACCAGCTTCTAACATTGCCTTGATAAAGGTATTGAAAGCCACAGTATCAAGCTCCAGGTCTTCGTGTAAACAATTTTGAATTACATTTTTTGCATCTTGATATTTCCCTGAAAATAGATTATAAAAGGATTAAATTTGATTTATTTAGAACAATAACAAAATAAACCAAGACGCAGAAAACAAAAAACACCATTTTTTTGTACATGCTATTCAGTCAGTGACTGTAGATGTGCTAGGATTGGTTGCCACTAGAAAGAAACTATTCAAATTCATAGATTCTCTCAACAACAGCCAACCTAGTAATACTTCTGCTACAGGGTTTGAAACTTGGAAGGAGGAATGAGGCACCTAGCAGTTTTGTTTCCCAATTTTGTTCAAGTTCATCAATGATAGGAAATTTATACCATCACTAGTTAACATATTCACAAGTATGCTAATGGCAACAGGGCCCACATAATGCCCTTTCTTGGTCACTTCTTTATAAAGCCAGTAAGCTTCTTCTGCTTTGTTGCATTTTGCATATGCATCAAACATTGCAGTGTACAAGGGCTTTCCAGATTGTGCAGAATCCAACAATGCAGAAAATACTTCTTGGGCTTGGTTGAGCCTCTTTTGTTTTCCATAAAAACTAATCATTAAAGCACCGGCTGCATCCTCTGGCTTGTGTCCCAGCTTTATCAATTGCTCATAAAGACGCTCTGCTCTAGATATGGCCCCTACATATAAAAAAAACTAATGTCATTCTTCAAGCCATGACACGGAATCAAACTTGCCTAAACAGAACTTGAGCAGAGCTTTGATTCCACATCCAGAGAGAGAGAGAGAGAGAGAGAGAGAGAGAGGGATGCATAAACCAATTCAAAATGTTCAGAGCTTGAATTAATTTCTTCTAAAAAAATCTTGCCTTCTCTAACAAATTTGGTAATGAGCTGACTGGCTACTGACAATCCATTAGTTGTCTCAAGCAAATATTTCACTATTTCTTCTGCCTTATCACCATTGCCATTAGATAAATACAGAGTAAGCATAAGCTCAAAAGCAACTGCATCGGGTTGGTCTGCAACATTAGAAGCATTCTTAGCTTCATCAAGTCTCCTAGATCCGGTGGCCATAGATATTGTTTGCATAAATTTACTGTCGGTGAATGATTCATTTCTACTCATCTCTTCTATCAATTGCTCGGCATCTCTTAGCATTCCCTCCTCATAGTAAATCTTCAAAACCGTTTTGCAAAGCTCCTCATTAAATTCTACTTGATATTTCCTCAAATAGATAATAAACTTCTTGGCCTTTTCAGTTAAGTTCAGTTTTATATACAAATTAAGCATGTCATTACAGGAACGAGCACTAGGAAAACCAGTCTTGGTTAGAGCCTGAAAAGTAACTTCCGCAGATCCAACATCCCCTTTCATGGCATAACACCGTAACAGTACCATATACGCATATTGTGAGAACCAAATGTTTCTAGACTTCTTTAGCTCCATTACATGCAAAGCCTTCTCAACATTTCCTGAGTTGAGATGGACTTGGGCCATTGTCACATACGTTTTCCCATCAGTAAGGAGGCCTAACTTCTGAACCTCTTCAAACGTTTTCTCAGCATCATTGTGAAGACCAAGTTTGCCATATATTTTAATGAGTAAACCATATATGACTTCATCAGCAGCGATTTTATTGCTCTCCATTTCTGTAAAAAGGGAAAGGGCTTTGCTATAGTCCTCATTTTTGCAGTGCATGGCAAGAAGCGACGCACATGTAAAATTGCTCGGAATTATGCCCCTAGATCTCATATCATCATAGAGTCTCAGCGCTTTATCCTGGTCACTAATTTTTGAGCAAAAACTGATAAGAAGGCTATAGGTCACCTCTTCAGGTACAAACCCATAATTCCTCATCTTATTAAAAGTTCTGAAAGCTTCCTCATTGGCACCTTCTTTCACCATAGAACTAATTACTATTGTACAAGTAAAATGATTGGGGATTATCCCCTTATCAATCATGTGATTCCACATCTGTATGCTATCTTTGTGGAGTGACTTCTTGTGCAACGATGAGAGCATAAAGTTGAAAACGGCGACAGAGAGTATAATCCCCCGTTCTTGCACTGCAGAATAAAATGATAACATCGCCTTGTGGTGCCCCCACTTAGCATATGCACACAACATAGTGCCACAAGCAACCTCATCCGGTTCACAACCTGCTTCAAGCATCTCCAGGAAGGTTTCTTCAGCATGCTTAATCCGTCCAACTTGGCCATATGTGCGCAAAAGAATTGTGTAGACAATAACACTAGGGCGGTAGCACAACTGTTTAAGCATAAGCCTGTCATTACATCTCATTATTATGTCTAACATTTGGACACTAATCACTAACACCGACATTAATATTCTAACCATATGGCCTGCTCTAAAACTTAATATAAACTCCATACATTAAAGTTTAAAGCTACCGATCATAAGAAGAACAAATCAGGCAATTCAAAACCCAAATCACCAAAATAATAATAATAATAATAATAATAATGAAATAAAAACTAGAGAGAGTGTGTCTGGGTGGACCTGCAATTTCATCCAGGCAAAGAAGTCCCGGGCCTGCCGCCACCCCCTCTGCTCCTTAAGCACAATGCACATCTCTCTGAAGGTCAACTTGGTGACAAACGACGCCATCACCTCCCGCATATCGTAGGACCCCTCGGGCCTGGGGGCGAGGCACCGGACCTTGTGCACGGCGGCGACGACGTGCTTGCCGTAAATGTGGCCGTTGCGGTCGTCCTCGAGGTACCGGACCATCTGCTCCGGGGTGCGGCGAATCCACCCCGGGGTCTGGACCTGTGAGCCCTGATTCCGCCGCAGCTCGCTTAGGTACCGGGCCTTGGACTTGATGATGCGGCGGACGTTGTCGTCGGAGAGTGGCTTCTTGGGCCTCTCCGACCTCGGCTTCGGTCGGGCGACGCCGCCGTTGCCGTCGCTGAGAGTCCACGGGTCTGGTCTCACCACCGCCGAGCATTTGATTCCGAAGCGGTAGGGTTTTGGGGTAGGCTTTGGAGGTGGGTCTCGGAATCGGTAGGGAAGGGTGGTTTGAAGGAAGGAACATTTCAGACCTTCCATGGCCGTTAATTTATTAAAAAAAAAACGGAGAAGGAAGGTTCGATTTTCACTGGATTGCAAAGACGAAGGTAACGACTTAATTCGTTTATTTTTATATTTTTGCCAATAAAAATAAATATCCACAAAAATATACTTGCTAATATTTGCAAATATTTAAAAAAAATATTGTTTTTAGCTATAAAAAATTGATAAATCAATTTAATTCGATTGATCGAAAATCTAATGAACCGATGTTTATTTGGGGAGTTAACTAATTTATCAATTTGTCAAAAAATCGAATAAATTGATTAGATAAATAGTGTAACATGTCCAACCCAACCGACAAAAATTTTTGTTTAATAAGTTTTCTTATATGTGGTAAGAAGTATAACGATTTTATGAATTAAAAGTGTAAATTCATTGGTTGCAAACTTCTTAGGTTTAATCCAAACATGTTTTTGATGATAACACTATTTGGTTTGTTATGATTATATATTATATTTTGTATTTTAAATTGTGTTAATGTTATAAATTTAATATAAGAAATTGACGATGCTAGGATATAATAGGAAAACTGTTAATCCGATTAAACTTGAAAAACCAATCAATCAAAAACCAAATAAACCGATTTGGGCGAGTTAAACAATTTTATCAACCCAATCAAAACTCAAAAATCCAGTTTTATAAAATAATGTAACCCACCCAAACCGATCGATGATCACCCACAATATATATATGTATTAAATATATGTATTAAATAATACATAATTATATATGTATTAAATTATAAATTATTAAGCTAATGCATTTCTTAAAATTACAAATATATATATATATATATATATATATATATATATATATTACATGTTACATATTAATTATAGTAAGATTTTGGATAATTAATAGTTTTATAAAAATTACATATATTAATTTATAATAACTATACTAAATTATATTATAGCCATTTCTATTGGGTTTTTATAAAATACATTAATATTACTTCAAAAGTTAATTTATATTAGATATTTCAAATGAATAAAGTTGAAAATTAGGAACTAGAATTTGAATAGTATTTTTTTAAAAATCTATTTACAGATAAATTATGTAGCTAATATGTCCAATAACAACTTACTTGTCATTGGATTAATATGAAAAATAAAGTTTAAAAATTAATATTAATTTAAGGACAATATGTGAATTATCTATGTAGCCTAATATTTTTCAATACTAATATTTATAGTCACATTAGTCAATTCATTCATTCATTTATTTTGTTTACTCAGTTAATCAAATCATTTATGATATATTAAAATAAAAATTGACAATGCCACGCATCCGTAGGTTATGAAAATAACTTGTACATACTCATTGTCATTGATATTATTTTTTAAAATTTATTTTTCATATTGATTTAATAATAAAAAACATTTATGTACAGATTACATACAAAATCTATATGCGAATAGTTTTTTTTCAAACATTTCTCCCATGAAAAATGAATATGGGCCGACCCATTAATCACGAGCTCCAGGGCCAATTTTGAAATGTCGAGACTCACAATATATGGGCCGAAACCAATTCGCGCACTACCTGAACCAGAAAGCACCCACAGCAGCAAACGCAGATGGCCGGAACGACCGCCGCCGCCGCCGCCTCCTCTTCTAGTCAGTCGCCGGCTCCTCCGCCCCCCAAAATCCTCCTAGCCAAGCCCGGGCTCGTCTCTTCCGGCTCCGTCACCGGGAAATTCGGGCGGTCGGCGGGTGGCGTCGGCGGACCCGAAGACGACGCCGCTTCGCTTCGCTCTCGCCTCCCACAACTTGGCTCCCTGAATCTTCTCTCCGATTCTTGGGAGTTTCACATTGATCGCATTTTACCTGTACTCTCTCTATATTACTCCCTATGATTGTGCTTGTTCTTGCGCAAACATTCGAAAAATCTGTTCCAGGGTTTTGTTTGATGATGGGGATTTTTGCTCCCAACGCAAAAGAATACAAGTGGGGAACTGATTAAATTAAATTAAATTAAACTAATTCTGGGATTTTTGTTTACTCAAAGCGTCCCTTTTTTTGGTGAGATGGCTGGGTGGTAGCTCGCCTCGCCTGGGCAGCAAAAGGCACTTGCCAGGCCATTTGGGCGCATGCCATGGCGCTTTGAAAACTCTGAAGCATACTGATTACCCTCTTTTTTCATGGCAGTTCCTTACAGATAATACTGAATTCACAGTGATTGGGGTGATTGGTCCACCTGGGGTTGGCAAGTCAACAATCATGAACGAACTTTATGGCTTTGATGGAAGTTCCTCTGGTACCTATTTACATAATTGCACCAATAGTTCTGTATGGATCAATTAACAGTCTACATGGTCTAATATTTATCATTTATGTGATATGTTAATGTTATAGTTTGCTGTTTGTTCTGACAATCAATGTAGAAGAATGTGTTTGGTGCCTTTATTAAGTTTGAGTTGTCCGAAATCCAACTCAAACACGAGGTTATGGGATATAAGTTTTTCTGCTTCAAATATGCACTCTATTTCTATTTTGGGACATTTATGCGATTCAAATCTATTTCCCTTACTGCGTGTAGAGGCGGAGGTAGATGAATTTTTCGTGTGTTATTATTAACTTTGCCTGTAGCAACTGCATCAGTGGAAAAGACATTTTTTAGCTTTGAATTTTATCATGATTAAACTTCATAATCAAATGAGAGATGAGTGGATGGATGATTGCCTAGCAGCTTATATTAGAAAAAATGTAGTCAATGACATTAATAATGAGGCAGTTATGATAGAGTTTCAAAAAATGAAAATTGCATTTTGTTGTAAGGTTTTATTGCATGAAAAATTTTAGTTAACATTTATACTTGAACAAGTTTATCTCTTGCAATGACCACACTTATTCTTTTTTCGTGACTCCGCCCTTGACTGCATGCATGATATGAATCTCCCATGTTATGGCAATGCACAACACAACATATCCACAAATGGCCCACGAACGCAGCTCTTGGGCATAAGTTTTTGTTACAAGAATGATGAATGTAAGAGCATGAAGAACAATATCATCCTTCATTAAAGAAAGAAAAGAAAGCATTTAGAGGAAAAGTGGATATGCTCACGCTAAAATGTCATATTATTAAGAGGAGTACAACAGATTGTATGGGGGGATGAAGCAGTTATTGGTTTTTAGGGGTAATTAAATTTCAATTCTACTGTATTCTAGAAAAAATTATTTGAATCAGATAAAATTTAAGGGATATTTAAAGATATTAGAGAAATAAAAAGACCAAATACAAAAATATCTGAAGCTCCTTTATATGTAACTCTTTACTAGCTAGTTGAATCTTCCCCATTTCTCAACTACCTTGCAGGAATGCTACCGCCATTTGCAATACAGTCAGATGAGACGAGGGTAGCAGCGAGGCATTGTACTGTTGGTATTGAACCAAGGATATCTACTGAACGAATTATACTTCTTGATACTCAGGTATCTTTTTATTTTAATTTATCCCGTCAAATTATGTAGTGATCAATTCTGAGTATTTATTCCAACACACATGGAGTCTTTTGATGTCCTAAAAAGCTTGGAAATGATAATTAAATTGATATTCAGAGTCCATTTAAAATGAGGAAGCCAG
Organism: Taxillus chinensis; assembly: GCA_023512835.1. NCBI lineage: Eukaryota > Viridiplantae > Streptophyta > Magnoliopsida > Santalales > Loranthaceae > Taxillus > Taxillus chinensis. Next base: position 44,701,900 of record CM042088.1, on the reverse strand, counting down.
AACAAGAGGTATAGAATCCATTTAAAATTCGGAAGCCAGACCAAGAGGAATATTAGAAACAAGCCTCTAAGAATTCTTGCATGGGTTGAAATATCATTCTTGTAAATGGAGAATCTACAACGTAATTTTGCCCAAAATTATTAGTCCTACTTGGAGGTTTTCCCATTTGATCATATTACGTATAAATAATTAAGAGTTTAATGAAAATGAATAATCCAATCATGAGTCCTGCTTGTGCTTCACTTTTTTTTTATTCCAAACATGTCTGGCATAGGAATTCACCAAGTTGCTAATTCACAAGGTTTTGTTAAGGTTCCCATGGTTCCCCTAAATTCTGGTTAGTGGTATGAGGATCTATAAATAATCCTTGTTTATGTTTTCAATTAGTTTTGATGCTTTTTCTTTTGGTTTTTTTAATGTGCAGCCTGTATTCAGTCCTTCTGTTTTAGCTGAGATGATGAGGCCTGATGGCTCACCGACAATTTCAGTCTTGAGCGGTCAAACACTATCTGCTGAATTGGCTCATGAACTCATGAGTATTCAGGTAATTGTAAATCAATAGAAGTAAGATATAGATTTGACTTATGTTAAATTTCATAGAATTAGAATGGGGATAGTTTGCTTAGAAACAGCCACCCTTAAAGGAGTGTAATACTTCACTGATCGAGTACTATTTCGCTGAATTGAACAATCACTTTCACTGCAGTACCCACTGCTCTAGCTAATTTCCTACCCTTTGTAGGTGTTACAAGTTTTCTGACAATTTCTGGAGGAAACATCTCTAATGTAGCTCTCTTTTTCATGTTTTGTTGCAAGAAATCCTTCTAGCTTGGAGTTCTTCTTGCGTCCATATGTCACATCTTGCTGGTGGTTTCAGAGGGAGTTCATGATATCAACATGTGGCGATTGCTGTCAACGGTATTTCTTTTGTTCTTGAAAACTGTCTATCACTCTATCATTTGCGCTTTATATTTTAAATGTATCGGTCATATGTTATTTATTTAATTAGATATGTCAGCAGCCCTAGGAAGATGTAGTTTTAACAAAATGCTTGAACAGCATGTATATTCTAATATAATTTTTCCTCTAAATAAATTAAATTCCTGTCTCATTTACTTGGTTGGGTATATAGAGTGCCAGTATTTCAACAACTATAGTTTGTACAGTGTTGATACTGAAATAAAGGATATGGTTTGATACTAGAGTATATACAAGTACATGCTAATGATTTTTATAGTAAAAGATCTGATTTGTTGGTCATGGCAGTGTTTTGAATGTGATAAGATTTCCGCATTTTTTTGTATCTAAGATACTTAAAGGATGTTTCTTCAAACTTTAATTACCCACTTTTTTTTTCTCTCTCTCCATTTGTTTTCCTCATCCTTCACTCCATCACATCATTAACTTTATTGTGGACGAAATTAAATGTGATATAGTAAACTGTAATTATTTTGGTCTTTATTACATTATTAGTGGTTAGAATCTTCCTTTAAAGGTTATATTTTATAATATAAATAACCCTTGATTTTAGGGGTTTTCTTTTTCTTGTTGTAATTAATCTATATATATCTAGGCCTCCTAAACCCTCATTTAAGGAAAAAGATAATCGAGTTGAGCTCAAGCTCGAACTTGAAACCTCTTGCTCGCTTAGCTCGTTTAGTATTTTATCGAGTTTGAGTTCAATCTCATGTAAATTAATTTTTCGAGTCAAGTCAAGCCCAGCTTAACTCAGAACAAGTAATAAAATAAGTAACTTATACTATAATTTATAAGCACAATTACATTACATATGTCATACATCGATTCTCAAATGAGCCGGGCAAGCTTTAAATGAATTTGTTTTAAATGAATCGCCCACGAGCCCTTTAGAGCTTAATCGAGTGAATCAAGTATGTGTTGCTATTTAATTAAGCGAGTTTCAATAATAACAAGCAAATGTGAGCTTGAGTCGAGTTTAATCGAGCAGGCATTGAGTGAGCTGTTAAGTATGCATGCACCAGGCCAAGGCCATTTCCATGTTGTATATAGAATCTTGAGGTATTTGAAGCAAACTCCAAGAAAAAGGATTGTTTTTTTTTTTCATAAAATTAATGATTAAAAAGTTAGAGCTTTTGTTAATGCTGATTGGACTGGTTATATTAATAATAGGAAATTAATATTTGGTTACGTAGGAGTGTTAAATAAGTGGGTTAGGCCAAGCTTACACAAGTTAGGCCTAAACGGGTCAGAATTTTATTAGCCCAATATATGGCTGTTGCTTTTGATCGGATTGATGTTTTCGCATTGTAATTTCGCATTTACGTGCATTTCTTGTGTGTGATTTGCTTCTAGTAATAAAATTATTTTTACTTATCAAAAATTTTTATTAGCCCAACCGAACTTGCTCACGGTGCAAGCTAGCCCATGGTGTAGCCCTTTTTTTAATAGGATTCAATATTTCAAAAATATATATTTCAAAATATTTTTAAACCAAAGTAAAATAGTACATAATAAAAACTCCAAAACAATAATAAAAGAAAATTTATAAGAGTAATATGACAATTAATAAAGATTTACACAATAAAACATCTCCATTAATCTCTTCATTGTTTGATTCCTCCTTTGAATCATCTTTGTCATTGTTATCTCTTTACCATCTTCTCAACTGACAATTTATGAGTACATTAAAAATCTTTCAATAAACTATTTGGTTTATTTAAAACTAGAAAAAAATTGAACTTAAAATAATTACCACTTAGGTATAAAACCATGAAGTTAATTACGTGTACAAATCTGAGCTTGAACATTTAATAAAGATTATGACTTGAATCTCGCAAATCACAATCACATATTAGTTAAACTAAGAAATCTAATACTATTATCGTTCTAACATTTCAAGATATCCAAATATTGATTAGTAATTAAATATTTTTCCAACTAAGACATGAATCTTGCATCAATATCATTATTATCATTTGTCGATTACATATACACTTATTTTTCAATTTCATATAAACAAAAAAATCAATTTTAACAAAATCCTAGAAGCGAGGAAGTGAGGTGAGATAGAGAGAGGCGAAAAGCCAAAAAGGAATAAGGGCAAGTCAACTGCATTTGACTCGAGTCTTTGAATTCAATTAGATAAACTGTCCTGCAGTTCATAACCTGTTAAGGTCTGCATTTAAATGGACCAAATGAACCATCCCGCATTAAGCCTTAGCCTGTCCTGATTAGCCCACGATCCATTTGGTCCATTTAACACCCATATGGCTCCCATATCTTATTGTGAGGGAATCTGGTAAAATGGCGTAGTAAAAAAAAAACTATTGTGTGAAAACATAGGGCATTGGCTTATGGAGTTTGTGAGGTTATTTGTGTGAGAAGTGTAATGGAGGAATTGAAGATCAAATATGAAGAACCTATACATGTCTAATGCCATAACAGATCAACCATTAGTATAGCTAACAATCCTATCCATCATGACAAAAGTAAACATGTGGAAGTAGATTGACATTTTTTCAAGGAAAAGCTTGATGCTTGATTGGGGAATTATCAACATTGAATGTTTCTACTATTCTCACAACAAGGACTTTCAGAACAAACTTTTGAGTTCTTTGTAAGCAAGCTTGGTCTCATCATCAAGCTTGAGGGAGGGTGTGGACGAAGTCAAATGAGATTTAGTAACTTAAATTAATTCAGCCTTTTCACATTTTTAGCTGTTAGAACCTTCCTTTAAAGGTCAGATTTTATGGTGACAATGACCCTTGATTTTAGGAGTTTCATTATTGTAATATATATATATATATATATTTCCATTGATTCAATATACCAAAAAAAAAATCCTGCTTACGTTTAAACCTATCAATAAATGTGCGCGCCCATTTGTGTATACTTCTTCCTACCTTCCTGTTTCTAGGCATAAATATAGTGATGGTAAAAGATGTTCCCAAATGTAGATTAGTGCAAACTCCCCGCTTCCTTTTTTGTTATGAAAATTATATATGGATGTTTTATGATGCCAATTTAAACATTTTTTGCAGGTAGACTTGTTGAAGCATGGCATACCTGACCCCTCATCACTAAGTTTTTCCCATTTACATAGCTTAACTTTGGGGCCTGAGAAAGAAAACAAAGATAAATACCAGGAAGCAACAGGAGATGAATATCTGGCTGTTCCTGTTTTTGTACACTCAAAGTAAGTAGAATGGCGTCAATATGCTTACAAAAAATTGTGTTGCGCTCCAGCTGCTCATTATACTGTACCGTTGCCCATGTGAATGAAATGTTATATTTGATTTTCATCATAATTAGAAGGACATATATGAACTAGGATTTACCGAGACCATAATAGTTGCAGTTGCTTTCAATGCCATTAAGATGTTGGAGGGACATTTTCATGATTGATTGGAGCGATGGAGTTATGTGTAGTGAAGTTAGGGTATAAAAAGGCAATGGGTTTGATTGAAGGTTGTTTAAATGCATCATCCAGTCTAGCTTTGTATCTTAACAACTAGTTCATATATGCATTTTTCACAATAATCATCTTTTCAAGTTTAGATTCATTTTGTTGCATGGTGGTTTTGCCACGTGCCGATTCAGTACTATATGAGGCCCATGAGGATGGGTAACCTGTGACCTTGTATTCATTTCGTTCCTTCTTTTTCTTAAAAAGATTGTTTTGATGACAAAAATGTATCTTAAAATAACTACTTATCTGTGTTCTTGTTTCTAGGCTGCCAGATGAAGATCTCAACCCACATAATTCTGTGTACATGAGGAAGGCGCTTCTGCAGTACTTCAGTTCTTCCTCGTTCATGCAAAAAAAATCTGGAATCATGGACAAAGAGCATATGGTTTCTTCTACGTCTTCTGTTACCATAGCTGATGGTTCAAAATCAAGTCAAAACTTATTTCTCTTACCACTTAAGAGCAAAGATGATTCCTCAAGAGTACAGTATGAAAGCTATGATTCTACAATGTGGAAGCTACGGGACCAGGTTTTCCTCTCCTTTCCCTGTCAGACTCTGTTAGTTCATTATAGGTATGTCCACATTTGTACCGCCTTACTTCAGTAGGGACAAATGATGATGCTAAGACTACTCGATGTACCTTTCTTATATCATCACAATTTCTTTGATATTTTGTAATTTTTGTTTGTGTGGAAATTAAAGGAATAATTTTAAAAGTTTTTTAAAATATTAAAATTTTTTATGCTGAGTGCAGGTTCTATCCATGGGTTGCCCGACATTCTCAAGGACTGTTTCTGAACGTGACTGGCTAAAGAACTCAGCCAAGATATGGGACCTAGTGAAGACCTCTCCCATCATTGCAGAGTACAGCAGAACGCTGCAAAGCTCAGGGCTGTTCAGGAGGTAGCTCTGCCTGTGGCGGTTTGTTTCTAGTAGGCGTGTCAAAACTAAACGACTTGATAGTCAATTTGGTTAGGCTTCCATTCCATTATCTAAGCAGTCACATCTTCTTTCATTGGGTTGCGTTTAAGGGATGGAAGATAATAGGTAGGTACCCGAGTTGTAATTAATCAGTGAACTACTATTGCAGTGTTGTAATTAATTGGTGAACTACTGTTGCAGTGTTGTAATTAATTGGTGAACTACTGTTGCAGTGTTGTAATTAATCGGTGAACTACTGTTGCAGTGTTGTAATTAATCTGGAACTACTATTGCATTGTTGAGTTGCACATAAAATGACCTATGTTAGTTTTTCCCATTTCGTTAGGCTTCCTAACCTATTTCCTTGTGTTTTAGGGTCTGAGCAAGGGAAGTTGCAAGGCAAGGGCCAGTAATCTACTACATGCAGCAATACTTCAGTTTTCCATTTGGTTGTTTGAATTTCACTTCTTGCTGCTAATATTCAACCATATTTGAATGGTGCTTCAGCTTTTCTTGGCTTTTGAATAACAATTTTTGTTGCTCATATTCATCTTTATTTGAACAATGATTCGACTTCCTTGGATTTTGAATTTGTTCTTCATATTCAACTTCATTTAAACGATGCTTCAGCTCTTCTTCTTTTTTTTTTTAAACTTTTGCTTAAACCTTTTTTATTTTTTCTTGTTTTGAGTTTCAATTCGTTGCTCATTTTTAATGATGCCTTCAGCTTTCTTTGGTTTCATATACAAGTTCATTTAAAAGTCCGCCCCATTGAAGTGAACGGTGCAAAACTTAAATGCTTGACCTCCTTGGAAAAATGGCTTATCATGCAAAGAACCTGAAGATGGTGTTTATGGAGTAATTGTAAGCATATCTTTTATATGTGTATGTGTGTGTGCACCTCTCTCTCTCTCTCTCTCTCTCTCTCTCTCTCTATATATATATATATATATATATATATATATGATTTTTCAAATACCCTAGCCTCCGAACCAAAGTGTATTGTTCAAACAAAATTAAAAGTTGGCTTTATTATTTGTAAGTGATGAGTTTTATTTTAGTATTTATTAATGAAGCAGCTACTTGCTGTATTTACGGTCAAACCTGCATGAATCATCATAATATTACAAGGGAAGGTAGAATCACAGCTATGCACAAACCTCTAAAATCACATATTTTAGAGGACTTTGGCCTCAATTTCCTCTAGACTTAGTCCTCTCGTTTCGGGTACAACGAAGAATATGAACACAAGTGACAACACTGTTATTGCTCCAAACAAGTAGAACAAAATTGCAGCTCCAAGCAGTGCCTGAAATCGAAGGAGCAGATCGTTATTTAATGTAAGAAACTGACAACTTTTACTGTCATGGATTTTTTTAATAAGACTAAAAATTGAGAAGGATCAATGTACCCTGAGAGGAGAAAATGCAAATGTCACCAATGCATTTGAGCCGAAGTTCACAAGCACAGCTATACTTAGTCCTCGTCCACGTAAACGTAAGGGGAAGATCTCTGAAATCATAAGCCAGCCAATAGGACCAAATGACAACTGCCAAAAACATTATTCATTAGCTGTATTAACAAGTGGTATACGATAAGCATATCAGAAGAATATATGCATGCCCAGGCAAAGATAGGAAATCGAAGGCTGAATATTTTTATATGGCAACAAAGAACAAATAAATATTTTCATTAAGATTTGATACTATTATACTTTCTTTGGAACTCACATCATTGCTAAAAATAAGATAGAAGCAATATTATGAATTTTAATAGTCGACAAAATGCTAACATACACGAGGCAGACCATATAATAAACCATGCCTTAATCTTGAGAGCTTTCTACTGCAGGCGTCATTATAATTTAGGAATTAAAAAGGATATTAATGGCACGCTATAGGGGTTTTATTTATTTAGTATTTTCCTTTAATAAATGTAATTTGGGGAGATACAATGTTAAAAATACGTAAATATGAGAGAAATACTCTCAACATCATCATGGAAATGCTAATTTTATCAGTCTGAAAGAGCACTGAACCTTTCAGGCCATGTGAGCACTGCTTTTTTTAATGAGTTCAACAATATCCGTCAATTCATTTAGGTATCCTGTACTTGAAGTTCAATTCAAATGACTGCCTGAACGTTTAAAAAGGTAAGGATATCGTTTGGAAAAGATAATGCATCAGAACTGGCAAGAAAATCCTTCATACCTGGTAACACCCAACATATAACAGCAGAGCAATGACCGCTAGTGCTGGCACGTTATCCAAGAACAGGTAATACGATCCCAGCAAGAATAAAGAGATACCCTGCCACACGAATGTCCTGAATATAAATTGAAAATTCAACTACTTTCGCAATCCACTTTCCTAACTTATCAAAAAAGAATATGAATGTAAAATAGATTACTGATCCGTGGATCAGCCCATAGATTGTGCGAACTAGACCGATTCAATTTAGATCCATTTAAAATACAGACATAAACGGGCTAAGTCTAGTAGACTGCGAATAGGTTTGCGGGCTTATTTTTTAAAATTTTTTTTTATTGTTTTACTCTTAAGCCATAAAATTATAATGCATATTTTATGTGATGAAAATTTAATTAAGTGACCAAATTTTATATTTTAGGCTAATAATACAGTTAAAAATTATATATGAAAATTTTACCTACATATATTTGATTAGTATATTGAATATATTTTATATAGGCAAATATAATTCATGTGTACAATTAAAATTTTATTTTGACTTTACATTCAAATAATAATTATTAATTTTTTGTTTTAAATTTGTTACTATTTTGAAAAAATAGAATTACAAAAAATTGATCCATAGATCGGACAGGATCACTTTATTCACGATTCAGGAAAAAATAATTATACCCCTAAAGGAAGGTTGATCAAACAATAATTTATATTAAAAAATAATTGACATCATTAACATTCTTTCCGACAAAATGTAAAATAACACCATAGTAGACATCTCAAAATTTAAGCATTAAAAGAAGTAACAAGACAACAAAAAAAAAAAAAAGAAGATATGACTTACCATACCAGAAACACCTCCAAGTAGTAAAGGCCTTCGCCCAAGCTTATCAACGACAAGAACTGCTATAGCTGTCATAATCAACTTCAAAGACAAAAGGCAGAAAAGGGCAACAAATAAGACATTTAAATATTAAAATCATCAAATCCGATGCTTCTACCATAGCGTGGAACAGGAGCATAGAAGAATATTGACAATATTACAGTGTAATTGTTTGCTTTGGAGAGAACCGATAAAGATAAATCTATTTTCATTCTTGTGTTTGGTATACAAAAGAAAGAGAAATGATCCATTACCTTAATAATGTCATTCTCACTTTGATTGCATTCTCTCTTATTTTATTCTTGCATATTAAACACACTTAAAAGATACGATATTTCTCTGCCAAACATGCAGATATCTAATTTGGGCAAATGCAACATGATAAGTGACATCTCTTACATTGATAAGGTGTATGACAATACTGCATGAGGCTGCTTTATTATTAGAAATCAGTGGTCATTAAAGACCAAATGTAGCACCCCAACCCATAGCCCGTTGGACATCTCACTAGGAAGGGCTTATAAGGCTGGTACTAGATCATTGGCCTTAACATGAGATGAGATGCTACAATTTCCAACTTAATGACATCACCAAATTAATTCAAAAGATGGCTCCTCCAAAATTTAGAGGTTGCCCAAGTGTAGAAGGATGACAGGATTTACTAAAAGTCCAGGTCCAGCAAAGTCATACTCAAGAAACATAGTAATCCAGAATACAAAAATGGATCATCAGGGAGGAATCCACCCCTCCAAAATCCATGCTTTGTGAACTAAACAATCACACGTGTACTGATAGGTTATACTAAAATTCTCAGTTTGATAAAGCCATGCCTAGTAATATAAAGCTCCAGAAAACAAGTGGGTCATCAGGGTAATATCCTCTTCAAAATTCATGCTTAGAAAATTACAAAATTATGTGTACCAATCAAAGACATAACCTTCAGACTCAATATAACATAATATTAAAAAAAACTACCAAAGTCTCAGGGTAAAATAAAACTTTTGACATTTCAAAAAGTTACATATACCTTCAACAAACCAAGTAGAATTGATACCCGAGTTGCATCTGCTGCTGCAGAGAATCCTGCACTCTAATATATGATTCTGGGTCAGAATGTAAAATATTTCTTTTACACCTGCCTACAGCATCATAGATATGTGTGAGGACTCAATTTCATTACATTCAAATCATAAAGGTACCTCTAAGATTGATCCAGCATAATAAAGTACACTTGGCTGCCCAGTGACCTGCCCAAATATATGGACGATTTAAATTAGCATATGCATCTATATAAGCTAATGTCAATTGAGATGTTTGCAGTTTTGCTTCTCAACGTACAATCTGAAATTATCAAATACCTGCTGAAAAAAGACTAGTCCAGCGCCAATAGTAAGGGCTTTTAAGCATTTTCCACGGAACATCTCCCCTATTGTAATTTGTTTTTCTTCCAAGCCAACATAAGTAAGTTCAGTCAGCATTTCTTCTATTTCTTCATGAGCTGAATCACCATAAGCTTGACCCCTGAGCCGGCACAAGCAACCTGAGGCAGTCTCTTTTAATTCTTGCATATTACCTTTTCCCTGTATCGCACATAGAAGTAGCCATCTCGGTGATGCTGGTAGCCACCACATCCCAATTCCCATAATTATAGCTAAGGGAACACTAGCTCCATACATATAGCGCCAACCAGCCACTACATCAACTAGAAGGCTACCAGCCCCATAGCCTATCTGCATACACAAAATACCGTTGCAACCTTAGTAATGAAGTTAATAATATACTTTCTTCTTGATTCTAGCCTACCTATGAGCTCACTTCATTAGTTCTCTTCTTGATTGGATGTCCGTTACAGGAGGCTTCAAATTATCTTTGGTGCCTAAGCTCCTTGATTTTTGTTCCTTTTAAGCTAGTTGTTTTTTTGTTGTTTCTATGAGTTGGTTGTAATCATGTTCTTGTACACTTTTTGTGTGCTCAATTTGCTTGATAAAGATTTTTACTTATCAAAAAATAAAAATATGCTCTCACTTTTTTTATTGGATTAATATCCACACAGCCAATCCAGTTAGTGGTCACAAGGATCTGAAGGCACATTTTGGCCAAAACAAAGGATTTAAGAGAAAATGATGGAAGAAGAAAAAATAAAGAAAACAAATATACAAAACACAAGGTGGTTCTAGATCAAGGCAAAGTTGAGGCACTTACAACCATCCCCATAACTATGAAGAATTCTTTGAGAGAGATTAGGCGACCTCGTATCTGACTTGGAGTTGTTTCAGCTATGTACATTGGGGCTGCATGCATTGCCTAAAAGAGGAAAGAATCAATATTAACTTTCTTGAAGGTATATGTTTGAAATCTTATCCTTCTCGATGAAAAACTTAAGTAAACAGATAAATGTGCTATATGGAACCATAAAAGCAAATTCCTTACAATGAGGTCAACTTATGCTTTCCAAAATCTTTTTTTTTTGGGGCAAAGCTTTTGATAAGGTTGTTTCTTCAAATATCATGAAAGTAAGTGCATTTTAAATGATATATATATATATAATGGTGAAACTCTTTTTTTAAAAATTATTTTAACAACCCAAAACTCATGTGCTGACCAGATCTTTGCTCTTACCCACCCAGCAGGCTCCAGACTGGGGAAGGGCAGGATGCCCTAGTCCCAAGTGTAACAATCTTCCTTAGAATTATTTACATGTTGTCATGTATATGGTTGTATGGCTTGTGAGAACGCTCGGCACTCCTTCGACATCACTTAGTGCTCCCTAATCCCTTAATAATGCTCAATGCTCTTTTGCTTGTGACAAAGTAATACACTCGTGCCCCTAGCCTTGGTCATTACAATGCCCTCCCGATCAAAGCACCTTGCCCACAAGGTGCGGGTATGCTGTTACAAGTTGGCGGAAGAGTTCTCATGTTGCATAATCCACATGTTGGTCATGCCATTTAACGAGGACTTCAGTAATTGCCTGGTTATTCACCTGTTTCATCCTACGTTACAAAACCTATTCAGGTTCTGGATGAAACTAGACGGCCTCATTAGTCTGTGGTAAAGTGGGACAATTCAGCATAGCAATCAGCATCACGCTCCCAATTGCTCTGCCTGGATAAGGCATCATCAACTCTATTTTCATGTCCTGTTTGTACTCTACAGAGAAATCATAACCCAATAATTTAGTGATTTGGAGCACCTACCTTAATCTCTAACAAGTACTTCAAGCTTCGTTGGTCAGTTTTAAGGATGAATTTCTATCCAAGTAAGTAGGGTCGCCAACATTTGACTGCTGAAACTACTATCAATAATTCTTTTTCATTAGTTGATAGGGATAAAGCCTTACCCTTTAATGTCTGGCTTAAGAATGCAATGGGTCGCCCATGCTACATGAGGACAGCTCCAATTCCCATACCTGAAGCATCACACTCAATTATGAAGGGGGAATTAAAGTCGGGTAAGGCTAGAACTGGTGGAGAAGACAGCTTCCTTCATTCTCCCAAATGCTAATTCAGCTTCTTGAGACCAACTTCAAGGTAGCTTCTTGAGACCAACTTCAAGGTAGCTGCAATATCTAGTGAGACCAAGAAATCCTCTCAGTTGCTTAACGGTTTAGGTGTTGGCCAATCTTTCATAGCCTGCAATTTCTTTGGATCAGCTCTAACCCCAGCACCCAAAACCCAATCTACTTCAGCAACCCCAAACCTGTACTTTGACAATTTAGCATGCAGCACATTATCTTGTAAGCCTACAAGGCTATTCTAAGATGTTGTTGGTGCTATTCAAAGGTAGGGTTGTAGATGAGAATATCATCAAAGAATACCAAAATGAATTTCCTCATATGGTTTAAAGATATGGTTCATTAAGGACTGGAACATGGAAGCGGAATTTATAAGGCCAAATAGCATAACCAGAAATTCATAATGACCCTCATGTGTGCGGAAAGCAGTCTTTGAACTCAGCATCACTAGTACCGAGGACATATTCTTCTCCAACTTAGAAAAACGATTATCAAACTTGCTAATGGCCGACTTTGAACTCTCGTCAATTTCACCAAGTTGATGCATGCACTACGCAACCAATTGTTTCTCCATAAATGTCATGGTTCCAACAAAATCCTCTCATGGCGACTGTGATCCCATGCAAACTCATCTCATAAATTCTGAATTCTCCGTGTGTTCTCCGCCATGGCCAAGTTCAGAATAAGTGATGTTGAAATCATTTAGTGCTCTAATACCAATTGTAACAGTCTTCCTTAGACTATTAATGAAAAATCATTTATACCGTAAAATAATCAAAGAAACATATGAATATTCAGATCTTCTTCAAGGGAGATCATCCTCCATGCTATATATTTACATGTTGTCACATGTATGGTTGTATGGTTCGTGACAACGCTCTCACTCCTTTAACATCGCTCGGTGCTCCTTACTCCCTTAATAATGCTTGATGCTCCTTGGCTCATGACAAAATAATATACATGTGCCCCTAGCCTTGGTCATTACACCAAGCCTCCATGAAAATTTTTTAGTAAACCTAAAGCCAAGTGGAATCAAACCTGCAACCTAAGGCGTGTTATTGGCTTAAGCTAAGGCCATTAACTGTTGGGATGGAGCCTTGGGGCAACCCTTCTAACATTATGTTCCACTACTTTAGCTTGATATAAAATTTTGTTTGCATTTGGGTAAAAAAAACCTCAAAATCTAAATTTTGTAAAACGTCCAAAAAAGAACAGTAAAAGTCATAAAATCAAACAGTGTGCACTTGGGAAAATCACATCATAACTCAGATAAAAGAGACCTCAGAATTGTCATACAAGACAAACATGGAAGCCAAAAAAGGAATCAGAAAAGTGATTCAAAAAGAACAACATGCATTACCAGTCCAATACCTATGCCAAATACAAAACGCCCAATCACCATAACAACAAAATTAGGCGCTAGTGCAGTAACTATAGCTCCAATGAGATACACTGAAGCAGCCACAATCAACTCTCTTCTTCTTCCTATAGATACCAATAATTCATCAAAACAGACAATATTAATTACTATTTAAGCTGCCAAATGTTGAGAAGGAACTAACCAAGGAAATCGGCAATAGTAAAGGCCAATATGGAACCAATCAAGGCACCATATAATGAACCACTGGTCTGCACAAAGAAGGGCTCATTAAATAAAAAAAATACTATCATTAAGTACTTCCATTTTCTATCAAAGAAACACAATCTAAATAGACAGGCTAAGGAAAATCAGATAGAATGGGTAGTATACACAGAAAATGGATCTGTAAACTCACTATGATACCAACTTCCACTGAAGACAAGCTGTACCAAGTAATTCCACTTTCTGTAGCTGACTGCAGGAAAAAACAAAATTAGTTTCTGCAATGCTTAAAGGGTCAAGCAAGCCAAAATAAAGACTGGTGAAAGGCCGACTGAGTATATAAAATTTTCAATAGTGAAACATTCTGAATGAAAAATTGTTAGGGAAAAAAAGAGTTTCAGTCAAATACAAAATCAACCAGTGAAAACCAAAGAATTATAGTCCATGATGTATTTCAAAGCAAAAGAGCAGCATGCCCTGTTTTGTGGTTGATATCTCATAAGCATATTAGACTTAGATCCAGAATGATTCTCATAAGCATATTAGACTTAGCCAGAACGATTTATCAAACCTCCAAGCCAAGCTAATACAAAACCAACGATTCCATGTCTGAAATAATTATTTCTAAAAATTCCTGAAGTATCTCAAAATCTAATATCAAATGTAATGTTAGATCATTTGTTACTTGAAAGCTAGATGCAAAGGTAAAACTATTGGCCAGCATATATGCCACTTTTCAAATCCAAAGCAAGATATCAGCCCTACATTTATGTTTTCCAAAATAAGAAAATTCAATCAGTCAGTTTGATTCCTTTCTAACTGAATCCATGTATTATTTATGTTTTTTTGGATAAACAGATTCCATCAACACTGTGCCACTCTTGTCACTCGTGAAAAATGCATGGATTAAGTATATCAATGAAACTTCCATCAACACACTCTTGTCAAGCAAAACTGTGCTACATCACAGCTGCTTCCTAAATAGGGAGACAAACTTCAAGGAATTAGGGAGAGGTAGCAAATGATGAACAAAATTCAGGGACTTAAACTCTTTTCAACTCCGTCTTCACAATCAATAAAGCATGATCAAGTCAATCAGGCAGATCAAATGAAACAAAGTCATAGCAGAAGTGAAAAATACATAGTGACCATCATTACAGTACACCATACCCGCCTTGTGAATGATAATCCTTTTCTAGTCTGAATACTCACCACTATATTTATTGTAGCACAAGATGTTGCACCGATGTCGTAACCATATAGCATTCCACCAAGAGCTGGGAATAGAAACCTGAAACCATTGCAGCACTTCTTATGCAATGAAAAAATAGTAAATCGATTTCTCTGTGTTGCATTTCTCTATAATCCAGTAAATTAATCTAAAATGTCAAAAAAATATAACTGAGACCAAGGTTGTTCTAATCGTTAGAACTCAGTATTTTTTGAGGGTTGGCAGGTTCGAGTACTTTCCTTCTCTCAGTAAAAACTCAAAAGATAAATACTCACGGAAAAATTATAGCGAGAACAGAATAGCTTGCAGTAGTAGTATCTTGATTAAGAAGAGGCTCTTGTGCACCCTCGAGCTCACGCAATGACTTCCCAGGTTAAATGAAACCAGCAGCATAATTAGTATCTTTGTGCAAGAACTAGTGATCTTTGAAAATAAAACTAAGAAAATCACAAAAAATTATAATTGCAAGTATCATATAACATGCCTTATTTTACGATGACATTAAAACCAAACACCCCAGAACGTCACGCAAACAATCAGGATACTCCATATGGCTACTGGAAAGTACAGTTTTGCTTGTAAATGTTAAATAATTATTCTCCATTTTGCCTTCAACAACTGAACGACACAATTCTATCTACTCAGCTCATTCAAAATCAGGCATTCCATTCCATCTATGAGTTTGGATTTGCATTTTCTCAAAAAAAAACAAAAAAAATCAATTTGCACAATCCCTGTATTGGAAATTCAAAACTCGTTTATATGTATATTTTTCACTTTGGCTTTGACAGGTAAAAAAATATTAATAGTTATAACAACCCAATTCTCATCAACCAAACACGGAAAAGGAACAGGAAATCGAAACCTTTCCGATGGAGGAAAGCGAAAGCCTGGTTTGCTCTGGGTCGGAGACGGAGGGACCCCCAGACGCCATTTTCAGCGCCGGAACAACAACAACAACAACAACAACAAGGCAAAGGATGAGACAGAGAAGACAATGAATAATAGGTTAACGAAAGCGTGTGCGCTAGACTTTATAGAAATTTATGACAACGATGGGGGTTGGGAGCGAGGTGGGTACTAGGATCAGTTTTCTCGCGGTCCAACGGAAGGTCGTCTTCCATTTCCAGTTGAGTTGGTGTGTCGTGTTTTATTATTATTATTATTTATTTTCTCTCGATGGAGCAGGACAGGGCTGTTTTTTATTTTCTTCTTATTTTATTTTATGTTTTTCCTCTCTTAGGTCAATTCGGTTTGAATCGATTTAAGTTATTTTTCAAACCAATTTGATATGTTTCGGTTTGGACAAAATCAAACCAAATCAAACCTGTTGCTTAAACCAAACCAAACTAGACCGAACTGATTCGGTTTGATTTGATTCGGTTTGAACCGATGGTTTGAATTATTATGAGTTTAGATCAGTTTGAGTCGGTTTAGTTTATAAATTTTTGAGTTCTTAAAATTTAAATGATGTAAAATAAAAAAAAAGTAAATAATATGTAAGTATATCAATACTAATACATGTTAAATTTGTAATTATAAGTCTCAAAAATGGATAATATAATTTACAAATACAGCATATTAAGTATTAATAAATAATTTTAAATAAATAAATCCCAAAATAGAAAATAAATAAATAATAATATTATTCGGTTCGATTTGGTTTAAAGCCGCGGTTTTAAAATCTCAAACCAAACCAAACCGATATATTATTCGGTTTCAAACCAAACCAAATCGATTTTTATTCGGTTCGACAATTTGATAAATTAGCGGTTTTGGCGGATCGGTTTGGACCGATTTCGACAGTTTGACGGTTTAGAATTATACCCCTACTTTGCCCTTCGTCAACTCAACTGATATAAAAAAATATAAAAATTGAAATATTAAAAAATATATAAAAATCGCGAGTAATACTCAATCAGCTAGCAAAGCGCGAATGTCAAAAGGCTCGTGTGTTCCGCTTCTTGGGTATGAATTCCGCAATTCTTTTTACATACATCACTAAAATACCTGAAGAAGTTTGTATGGTGATTTGAATTGTTCGATTTTGATATTAACACTTTATATTAGAGTTTTATATGACTATTTATTTGTTATAATATTATTATTACAATTAAATAAAACTTTAATTTCAAAACGTTAATATAGCAATGGAACAAATCGAAATTATTCATATTGCTCACATTTGCACGTTAGTATTTTCTTAGAGATAATGCTAACATGTAAAGCTAAACAATCATTTTAAAGTAAATAATTTTAATTTTAACCATTCAATTTTAAGATTAATGTGATATTAGAGTTTTATTTATAATATTATTACTTTTAAATAAAATTATGTTTTCAATATTAATTTTGAATATCCATAAGCATTTTCATATATGAATAATGCTAAGCTAAAAATAAAACATTTGAATTTGCACGTTTAAAATTAAAAACAAGACATTTGAACGGCAGCACATTTGACACTTAGCAATTATCACATCACATGTTTTATCCCGCCCGCAGCTCTCTTGTGCGATCGTTGCATCTTCCACCCTAAACGGTTAGTGTCCACAAAGAACGGTCATATGTCCAAAAGAACCTGCCCCACCACTGGTCCGTTCTAATTTATTAATGGGCACCCACGTATTGATTTGAGTCTTTCATTTTACATGGTTTCACGGATTTGTAGTGCAAGTATTTATTGTTGCATTATTCGATAAGAAATTAAGTAGGCTGCTGTAATTTTTATAGAAAAGCACATCATATTTTTGTTTTTTATATGAAAAGTCATCAATAATAACTTATATACACATTCTTGTAATTAGGTGTATCATTTGAATTAAAAAGCCATCAATAACAAATACAAATAGGTACATTCTTACCGGCATGTGTCATTTAAAATGAAAAGTCATCAAGAGTAGCTAAAGACTGAAATAAGCTTCAAAGCAATGTGCCTTGAGAATTAGTAGATTTTCCATCAGAAAATAAACTATTGTATGTAAATGAATTTTTAAAAGAAAATTAAATGAAAATGATTCAATTAACAAATACAAAGCAAGGTCGGTACCTAAAGATCAAATGAATTCAAAATTAATGAATATGATAAGTCTATCCACTAGAAAATATTATAGACTATGTCATAGTATGTTTATATATTGATGATATGTTATTATGGGTAATAATAATAATAATAATATCATTAAAGATATTAAATATATTATCTACAAATTTTAATATGAAATATTTAGGTATACAAAAGTTATACTTATACTAGGAATTAAATTTTCTAAAACATGCAATGAATTAGTATTATCTCAATAATACCCAAAAAATTCAATCAATTTAATGGAAACTCTGTGAAAACACTTGTTGATAAAAATTTTTGTTTGCCAAATAATAAAGGTAGACATATTATAACTAAAATATTCTCAAATCACTGTGAACTTAAGGTACATAATGAATTGTATAAGATTTGATATTACTTAACTCACTAAGTAAATTAAATAAATACAATTCAATTAAAAGACTATTATCAGAGTTTAAGATATTTAAAATATACATTAAAATATGAATTTCTTAAATGACCTAGATATTTCTAGAGTGTGTTCTTACATCTGTGCCTTTGTTTTGTCAAACTTTGTTTCAAACGGTTAAACTTCTCATAATAAAAATAGATACTAAAGTTAGACACTAATTCTTTTTTACTCTCAAATCTAACTTGTAGGCCTATCGTTTTGCAACTTTTTGCAGCAAATATCCGACCACACCTATACAATTTTTGACGACTTAGATAATGAAAGGCCAATTAGCTCAAACGAAAACGAGTATCTACACCACCAACACCAAGTAACATCACACGGGCCGCTAGTACTATGTTCTTTTCCACCATTACCCTCAAATTATGCTTAATGCTTTGTTGTTCTAATCAAGTGCCTTAATACTCATGACAAACTCAAATGACAAAAAGATTAGTACTCGAGCTAAGTCAGCCAGACTCGAGTTATCTATGATTCTCAATCAATTCTTTGGCACATTTTACTGCCCATGGAGAACCAATAGGCAGCAAATGAAATAATGAATACGTATTCTCCAAGCAAGCATTTCTGTAGATCAGTTGAGGGAACTCTAGTAAGTGAATTATTATGGAGATTAAGACAAAACAACTAAGTCTTTCTTCTGCGTCATATCAGAGTTCAGCTGTTTCGTGGGTATAAGAATGAACGTGTTCAAATAAAGCAAGGTTCAGCGAGAATACATTATTTATGGAAACATAAGCAAAATAGTTAGGCCACAAGTTACAAGGAGTGAGGCAGCTCAGGGTTTCGTGGGTTGCCAGGATTGGTACCTGGTCCAGTCCCTCTGCCCAGGATTAAGAGAGTGCCCTTTTGAGTGATAGATGTACTCGTCGCCCTCCCCGGAGAGGTTCTCCTTGTGGTCGACACCATACCTTTTCGGTTTTAACCTCAAAAGCTACACACAGAGAGGAAACATCATTTTAATTTAATCGCGGTAATAATATAACAAATCAGACCGGTAGTTTGGGGCACCTATTTAAAGACTTGCCTCATCCCCCGTGTGATCTGTTATGAAGTGGAGCCATCCATGCCACTCCGCTGGCACTTGTGAAGCATTATAGCGACCCTTGTCGGCGTATTCAACCCACCTGTGCCTTCCTACAACCAAAAGAAAAAATAATAGGTAAGATACAAGCAGTGTGAACCACCAACAAGGTGAAAACTGCAGGGTTCCATAAACTAGTAACAATAAAAGTACGAAAATAGAAAACAAAAATCAAAAACAAAATTGACCAAAGCCAAATTCAACAAAAGGATTGTTTTAATAATTAGTATTGTGGCCAGACAACTCTTGACTCAAATCTTTTTCAGACTCAGTTCAGTGACTCTGCGTTAAGTCTCCTAAATAGAACAAAATATGCACAGTACCCTCTACCTTTTCTGGGCATTATTGCATTGTGCTTCACAAGGAGCTGAGGTGCACAGTGGAATAACGCCTCCAGCTTAGAAGCAATACAAAGCACAATCATTGCAACACATTAATAGAAGTGCTATTGATTCATTTTGTGCTCTATGTTAATTGTTAAAAGTAATGCAGTACTGCTAAAAAACCTTCATAGCATGGATGTGAATTTAACACGTATATAGCTAAACAATTCAAAAGCAACAAAACAGATAAAAGAGTTCACACAAACTAATGCACGTAGGTCATACATAGATACTCATCCGGACCTGGTGAACTGAAAATTGGGAGAATATTGTCATCAGATTTTGCTTAGGCACGAAGATTCAAACAAGTGTACAACAACCACAAATGGAAATTTATAAAATCCTTAATACTTTAGAAAAAAAATGCAATTACTATTTCACTGTTCCAATCAAAGATAATGCAAAGCACAGGTTCCATAACTACAAATACTTAAACACAGAAATTATCACTTTATCAGTAAAAAGGGCTAAATTCGCTGCATGATAAGAAAGGAAACTTAAAATAAAACCCATTATATTTAAATCTACTTATTGACATTCTCATTTACTGATTTACAAGCTGGCATTTCCACGCTGGACTTGATGCCCCTGACCGAGTCAGCTTCAGTTTTAATTTGTTATTTTGTTTTGTTAAATTTGTTTTGAATTGAACCGCTTCGATGCCGTGTATATAGTCGTTGTCGAGGCATTATGTAAATGAATAAGAGATTGTGATTCTCTCTCTCCAATAGCTTCGTCTTCTTCCATTTTTCTTCCTTGTTTTTAATCTGCTGCTGTACGGCAATCTTCACTGGTTTCAACACTACTGGCACAATAATAGGTTTCATGTTATTGTGGACAGCAAGCCTAGGGTTCAATATGCATTGAATCAAAAAGAAGGATCAAGGCGAGCTCTTATTTCTATGATTTAACAAAAAAAAAAGTCCAAAAAATAATCTAAATCTATCATTCTGAAAATTATATGCTGAATTAAGGAAGTTTTCCCAGCGCTCCAGTTGTTAAAATTGCTATGTGAAGATCATATCTTCTTTCAACGATATCTCCTCCCTGATGCTGTGGGTCACTTCCCTCCACAACGATAGCATCCAGATCAACAACAAGGCAGTGGCAATCTATCTAACCCTCTCTCTTGTGAGGGGAGAGGGTCTTCTCTTGAGCACTAAGGCGACTAGTTTTCCCCCTTCTAGTGAGGGTCACTTCAATATGGTTCATCAATAACTTTTCTTTTTACAAACCCACTAATAGATCAAGTCGCGTGATCTTGTTAACAGTGGAGGTTGTTATTGACTTCTGAGGCGGAGACATATGAGGGGTGATGTTTTCAATTGCAATTTTTAGGGTGTAAGGAATCCCCTATAGTTCCTAATCCAAATTGCAAGTTCCATTCCACGGATTGTCTACTTTTTATCATGTTATGGGAATGAAACAAACAATAGTTACAAACTGTGACAAACATGCTAAGACTTCCACTGTGTTCTGCTCCCAGGGGACTAAGAAGAGGGTTAGTTGTGCGAGTTGCAATCAGTCGGTTATTGCTAATTGGGATTAAGGCTTCTTGTTTTGGTTTGGTTTTATATGCAGAAGCTCTCATTGGTACAATAAATATACAGATATTAATAATGATAACACAACAAACACGTGGGAAGATGTAGAGAAGACCAACCATTTATGGTGTTTTGAATCTTCTCATAATATTTATTCCCATAACGATCTACACCAACCAACCTCGCTCCTATATTGTGTATCTTGGTCTGCCTGCATCAATAATCACACACATGTATCAACCCACCAAATCCCATCGTATCTGGACAATCGCAACCACACACACACATATATCCATGAGATTTTCTTCCAGCAGGTATACAACGGAAACCAAACAAACCCACTCCTTGATTTCGAGTTGAGAACATGAATGTTTGTCTCCGAAATCCAAACACGCCCTTGAAAAAAAAAAATCAATTCACAGTGCGAGTAAATCGATCCCACTTACAGAAGATTTCCGTCCCTGAGGCATTTCCTGGGAGACAAGACAGATTGAATAATCAAATTCTAGTATATTGCTTATTTCCTCGGAAACCAAACAGGTAGGTGTGTGTGTGTGTGTGTGTGTGTGTGTGAGAGAGAGAGAGAGAGAGAGAGAGAGAGCTAACAGATAGCCTTCGTCCTTGAACTCTCTGATGAGGCCTCCGATGCCCTTGTCTTTTATCGCCTTCAACGCTTTCTTCACCACCGACGCCATCTCTCTCTCCCCCACTCTCTCCTGATCCGTGTTTTCTCCGGGAGAGCTGCTTCTCCCACTCCTAACCGATTTTACTTGAACGCCCACTTCTAACTCGTACTTTCCTTATTTCTTTTATTTTTATATATAATACGTATGTAAACTAAATAAAAATAAATGATTTTTTTTAATAATTTGTTTTTTGCATAAATTAACAAAAGAAAGTAAAAGATAAATAAATCAATAAAATTTTATTTATTAATCTTTCATTTTTTCATATAAATTTAGACAAAATCAATTTTTAGATTAGTATAAAATTATATAATTATAACAGAAAACACATAAATATTTCTTATGTAATAATTAATATATATATATATATAATGTATAGTCATGGCTTAATTCTTTAGAAGTGATATTATTTTTTTTAAATTTTTATATTTAAAATATTTTTTACTTGCTTATATAAATATATATCATAATAAATTCTCTAAATTATTATTTATAACATAAAAATAATAGTTTATATTATTTGATATTTAATAATAATTCTTATAATTTAATATGAAACAAATATAAATATCCTGAAAATAAAAATTATAAAAAAATTATTATATATAATTTAATAATTATAGAAATTGAATAATATTTAATAATAATATTTAATTTTTATAATTATTTAATATAAAATAAGAATATAAAACAAACCCATGAATAAAAATTAATATAAAATAAGAATAATTTTATGATTTTTTTAATTTGTTTCGAGGA
Source organism: Taxillus chinensis (assembly GCA_023512835.1). Classification (NCBI taxonomy): domain Eukaryota; kingdom Viridiplantae; phylum Streptophyta; class Magnoliopsida; order Santalales; family Loranthaceae; genus Taxillus; species Taxillus chinensis. Next base: position 44,679,143 of record CM042088.1, on the reverse strand, counting down.
AAAGGTTTTTTTAGAAACGCAACTTTTGTTCTGGACTAGCTGACCATACTATCCAATCGTCTGAACACGTGGTGATATTTCATTGGCTGAATCCCCAATCGATGACGACGACAATTATGTAGCCGCCGTGTTACCGAGTGGGGGTAAAAAAACACGACGATAAACACTCAAGACACTGCCGCCCCACCGTCGCCTCCCGACCGAGACGAAGACTACCCCATCCCCCCCCCGGTCCCCCCCCCCCCCCCCCCCCCCCCCGTACTCTCTCTCTACCTCAAATTCTGATATAGTCATATTCTAGGGTTTCTCGATTCCAATCCATTTGATTCGATTTGATTGGCTTCATCGATCTATCAATGTGCGCAAAATTGAATCCGTCTTGATTGGGCTGTGTTTGATTTTCTAGGGTTTTAATTTGATCTGGTCTCATTTACACGCCAATTTGCAAAAATCGAGCGTCACCCCCTGGTTCCCTTCCCGCGTTTGTTGTATTGAATTCGATTTGTCGAGCTCGAGTTTCGTGTCCTTGTCTGGGATCTTGCGAAATGGTGGCTTGTAGATTTTGAATCGATAACGGAAAATCTAATCGTTGTTTCTTTTATTCCCTTACGTTGTCTTGTCCGCTGACCATCACAATATTAAAAATTTGACTCTATATACCAACAAACATGCGTTGATATACGATTTCTGTTTTTATTTGAATTTGTGATACGCGAACTAAGAAGACTGATGTGTTGTTTGATTTGCATCGTTTAAGCTTTTTTGTAGAAGAAGATGATTAAGCTGCAAAGGTATGCCTTTCTTAGTTTGGCTGCATTTCTGGCGGTAATATATCACGCCTTCAGTAGTCGAGGGCAGTTCTACCCAGCCATGGTCTATTTATCCACCTCCAAGATCAGTTTGGTTCTTCTTCTAAACATGGGATTGGTTAATATGTGCATTTTGTGGCATCTGACGAAACGGGTGTTCCTTGGCAACCTGAGAGAGGCTGAGGTTGAGAGGTTGAATGAGCAGTCTTGGAGGGAAGTCATGGAAATCCTATTTGCAATTACCATTTTCAGGCAAGACTTTTCTGTTGGGTTCCTTGCCATGGTTACTGCTCTCTTGCTTATCAAGGCTTTACATTGGCTGGCTCAGAAAAGGGTTGAGTACTTCGAAACAACCCCATCCGTTCCAACACTGTCACACATCAGAATCATTTCTTTTTTGGGATTCCTTTTCGTTATTGACAGTCTCTTTCTGTATGACTCACTAAGGGTTTTGATACAGACACGGCAGGCATCCGTTTCTCTCTTCTTCGCATTTGAGTAAGTTCAATGCCCTTTTGCAATATTCACTTTAAATATTTTACTCTGGGAACTTTATTTGGTGCCACGTAAATGAAGATCCTACCTGTATAACAAAAAATTTACTTGACCACTAGTTTGATGTTACATTTATATTTAAACAAATAAATTATGCCATAATTGGTGATACATTTTCCGTCACACGATATGGATTATGGACAATGTGAAGGCCTGAAAGCTTAGGAAGAAGAGTACGAGTCTGAATAGGTTTGCTCACCCAATGCTTATGAATGACTTCTATATTATATTATATGAATTATGAAAACTTATCATTCACTTGATGTATTTGCATGACACATCCCCTAAAGTTCCCTCTTCTTCTGCCTCCTCCTGCCTTTCCCTTGATGCCTCCTTCTCTACATTCCCCTGAATTAAAAGTAAAGTTCTATATATTTATTTACTTATAAAAAAAAATCATTTATTTTAGGTTTGTCAATTTGGAAACAAACTTGGACCCAATAAACTTTCCACTAATTTATATGTAAGCTTGTGAATAATTATAAATAAGTTTTAAATTCAACTTCCAACAGTGGAGATAAACATGTTTTCTTACGAATTATGTGATTTAATAGTTGAATGACATGATTCCAAGCTTGCTAATTATTGTTGAATAAGAGAAAATATGGACTTGTTAATTGAGATATTTGATGTAATTTTGTATTGCCATATAAACAGTAAACACCAATAATGTAATTTTTTGGCTTCCTATTTTATTCCAATATCAACCACCATTTTATAATAGTTTGTCATTCAACATTATCTAACCATGGTGCTAATATATTTTTCATGTACATTGATTTACTGCCGCTGAACACAGTACCATGTCCTTAATGGATCCATGGGGATATATTTTTGGATGAGAATTGTTAATGTTTAGGGCAAAATGATACTTCCTCATTGACAGCTTTTGATAGTTCTCCATGGTTATCTCTCTATTTAAAGAAATATAGGACTTGTGTCAGTTTTGATGTTATCATATGTAATGCTATCTGTTTCTCTCTCAATGAATTGAGTGCTCGGAGGCTTGCACTTGTAATCTGTTCCTAACTGCAGGGATTTCTTTAATGCATATACTAGGTACATGATACTGGCAACAACAACAGTGTCTACATTTGTCAAATATGTTTTCTATATAAGTGACATGCTTATGGAAGGCCAATGGGAGAAAAAAGCTGTTTATACCTTTTACTTGGAACTTATTCGTGATTTGCTTCACTTATCTATGTATATGTGCTTCTTCTTTGCGATTTTCTTGTAAGTTATTTATTCACTCTCCATTTTCTATACTTTACGCATACATGCTACTTTCTAGACATACCAGTAGGATGCACATGCCTGTTTTTTCTGTCATTTCATGGCTGTATGTTTTTCTTGTTTATCTATAATTGGAGAAAGAAGAATGTGTCTTCCAGCCTACATTTGGTTATCCAGTTTTCATTTTTCGTTTTACCTTTTGTTGTTTTTAGTTTTCTATTTTCTGTATTTGAAATAACTTTTTGAAAATGAAAAATAAAAACAGGGTAACCAAACACACCCATACTTATGCTGGCACAAAGTTTTTGGTGCCTTCAAAATAACATCCATTATACTGATCATTTATGGTATATGAATATAGTTGTACATTACCGGACATGTCTGTATGGGAATGAAATAAAGTAGCATTTTTTTTTATAGGTAATAAGAAACTTTATTAAAAACAAAGTACACAAGAAGTGCACTAAGAGAAAAGTAACAAAAGAATAAGAAACAACAAACGAGCAACACCCAGCTCAAAAGGAACACCCATCAATAACATCCACAATACAAGAAAAACATGAACTCGAGGCAGAGAGCCACCCAAGAAATAAAGTAGCATTCTTGTTTGGTAGCTTCCAAATGGCATCCATTGTATGGATCAATTATGTTGTATGAATACAATTGTACATCTCTGGACATCCTGCAGGAAATAAAGTAACATAAGTGTAATTATTTGTAGTAAAATTGTATGAGAATACATTGGTACGTGTCCCCAGCTGTCCCCTAGAAAAGATTGCCAACTGTTAGTTTGCCTATATGATTTTGTGACTATATGCCTATTTTCTTTCACAGTGACTGAGTGAGGACAGATCTGGAAATCTATGTACGAATGGCTTAGCTTTGGAGTAGGAATGGCTTTTAGTTTTGTCAAATGGTATATCAGCATTCGGAATAGGAATGATTCAATTGGGATTATGTTATCAACAAAACCTGGATGGACAAAGCAGGTTGCCAGAAATTTCTGGCATGAAGGGAATTGGGATTTTATTTGTCATATTAAGGATAATGGAGTTGGACTAGGGTTTCTTGTGTGTAGTGGGTAAAAGACTGGAGTAGAGTTCTGTAGACCACTGAACCGTAGGAGGAAGATAAATTTCTAACCCTTCCACATAATCCCACAACTTCAATTGAAAATTTATAGAGCTAAAAGAGATGCATCAAATTTAAAAATCATTTTTTCTCAAGTAAATCATATACAATGCAATCCATCTCTTCTATTCTTTATTCAGATTCTTACTATGACTTCTAACTAATTGACAGTATCAGCAGTAGAAAATATACACAGGGGACTTCAAAAAGTATTTCATATGAGCCCTGTAAATGTAGCTTAAGATTATGAAATTATGATTTTTTTTTTTTGCACTAGGATATGCTTTTTGAAAATAATAGACAGCATTATATTTATACATAATTTCAACTCCAGCAATCAGCATGGAATTTTATCTTATTTTTTTCTTGTTAATAATCTTGCTGTGATTCCTTTGGTGTAGTTTGTGGTATTTTATGTGAAAAGATTGATCCATCTAACCATTTTCTTCCGCTGATAGTACACATGATGTTCTAAAACATTGATATATTGTATATGTTAATTTATAATTGTTCTCCTAGGAATTATGGTGTGCCTCTGCACCTGATTCGTGAACTTTATGAGACTTTCCGCAACTTTAAAGTTCGTATTGCTGATTATCTTCGTTATCGGAAGATTACTTCAAATATGAATGATCGTTTCCCAGATGCAACACCAGAAGAACTCACTGCGTAAGTTATTACCATGTTCTGATTTCTTGTGTGTGCTATTTTTAAAACATAATTGCCTGATCATTCTCATCTATTTCTAAAAAAATACACAGAAGTGATGCAACCTGCATTATCTGTCGGGAGGAGATGATCGCAGCCAAAAAGTTAATTTGTGGGCATTTTTTTCATGTACACTGCCTTCGGTCATGGTTAGAACGACAACATACTTGTCCTACGTGTAGAGCCCTTGTGGTACCATCTGACAATGGGGCCAATGCTTCTGGGGGACGTCCACCACAGCCAGATGCTCACCAACAAAGTAATAATGTTTATTCGTTTGTGTCACAATGAGCTGCCTTTATTGGGTTCTCAGATATCAAAATAATTGTCATGTCATTTAGTTTTCCTGTTTTGAATTCTGAGGAGCCGATTACATTACTCTATTGAAAATTATATGTGCTTTCTTTCTTAACCTGAGACACGTGCCAAACTGTTTTGTCATTACTTTGACCATGCTGTAATGCATTGTCTAAGTAATGATATAGAGTACCCTTATTGTTTAAGTGACGATTTGATTGGGCATTATGGCTCCAAGAATGAGCAATCTGTGTGGGAGTTTAAAATGGGTGGAAGTATCAAACCTAATACTGAGACCCAACCCTGCAAGTGATAAAAGAAAACAGAAGTCACAGCTTTGGATATGAATTAGTGACAATAGTTTTATTAGTCGGTTGTCAATTTACAAGTTAGTTGGGATAAATGATCATATTTGTGCCAAACAATAATGCTATGTTGTAATTCAGCTTAATATTTGACTAGCGCCATCTAACTTAGCCGAGTTGAGTTGATACAGGGTTACACTTTATTTATTTTTAATAAAAAAAGTTGGCTAACTGTTTTGGCAGCAGTGAACACACCAAGCACCTCGGATCAGGGATCAGTTGGTGGAGTTGCAGATGATAATTTGTGTCAGCATGAGGCAAGATTACGAGCTGCCGCTTCAGCTAGCTCAATTTATGGGAAATCTTTCGTCTATCCTTATGCAAGCACAGTGATGGGGTAATGATTGTCATCCTTGATTGCTTTTTAGTTGGGAGTTACTGAGTTAGCTATTTAACTTGTTGCTTTACAAGGGACGCCTGTCATTATATGAATTTGAAAGATGAGGTCAAATAGAAAGAAACTAAGTAGTTGATATTAAAACCTAGTACACAGTAAATAGAAAAGCAGTAAATTATTTTATACAAAAATAGAAATAAGTTTAGAATTAATTTTGTAAAGGTATACCTAAATAATAGGCCTTGGGTTTTACTTGTTTCTATATTCATAAAGGGTGAACCTTGACGGAATGGTAGATTTAGTGTCTTGTGAGCTTCAGGTCACGGGTTCGAGTCACAGATAGGTTTTTACAATTAATTGTGATGGAATACTGTGCCTATATTAGTTTTTAGATCCCGTCACTTGTGGGAGCACCGGGTTTACCTTTTACTTGCTTCTATATTCACGCTTAATCAATTATATGAGGAACAATTTTGTGATCAAATTGTATCATTGATGCCAGAATCTTGTACTCACAATTTCCCTTTTATATTGTATTGCCACCTCCTCATTTGTCTCTCCTTTCGTCCTCTTAACCTCTTATTGTCCAATTCTCTCTGATCATCCTATGCTATCTTTTTTTTTTTTTATGTTTCTTTTTGCTTTTTGGCTGTTAACATGAATGAATTGCTGATTGTCAGAAAATTGCTCGGTATGGAACAAAGAAAAATCATAAAAGTTTTTTTTTTCCTTCTTACAGTTCCTCTGGATATGCTCTACTCCCTCAGGCGCATAAACCTTTGACTGATGCTATCAATACAGCTTCTGGATCTGCTTCGGGATTACCACAACAGCAGTTCATAAACCCAGAAGGAGATGTCAACATGCCTGTTCCTCAGTTTTTCCCCACTGTCTTTGTCCCTTACCAGGTACCTGAAACTAATGTTGCATCTGGAGGAAGGTTGGGATGTGAGCAAACTTCATCAGGGACCCAGTTAGAAGCTCAGAAGAAGTTTCTTCAATGTCAGATTGAGGTATAGTAATTTGTTCTTGATTTGTGGTATTAATGATCTCATATCTTCTTCTTGTTTTAAATAAATGTTTCTGGCCAGTGCTTTGAAAAAACACCTTTGAAGTTACTTCCTCGTTTTCCAAGTCTTCCGAAAATTATTTCACACAAAACACCTTTTTATGCACTTCCTTTTTATGTGTAATAAATATGCTGTTAGAAAATACCTTATGCATTGCATGCTTTAAGTTTCAAGATAACAGTTTTTTTTAAAAAAAAACAAATCATGTGGCTCACTAGCATTTTTGTAAAAGTTAGTTGCTGACTTTGCCGCCCACTCAACATTTTCACCAGTTTATGAGAAACCAGCTCCAGCTTCTACAGGATCCGAAGCAGAAGAACAGCACAGACGCAGGCCTCGTAGCAACACTGTCAGATGGGAAGGGAGAGATTGGTGATCAAGAGACTGAAAGTGTTGATCATGAGAAAGCTTGTAGATAGATATAGTCCCGGTTAACATGAGGAAATGTTGTATAAGAGCGTTTTAGGTTTGTCTTTGGGAGGCCTTCATGTCGCGAGTTAATTATTTTGTACCAAATTCCCTAACCATCAAATACGGATCGGTCCAACCCCGTCGTTTATTTTTTTCTAACATTTCTCATATTAATTAATATAATTTAAAATTATTTTATAATTCGGGAAAATATTTAAAATAAAATTTCTAAAGATAAAATAAAGTATTAGAAACATTGTAAGTAAATTATTTATATTAGATAAATCTTATTTAAAAAAAACTTGAATAATACCAATTTATGTCATCCATATAAAGTATCATATAACATGTATAAGAATTTATTAATTAAGTTTGAACATTAAAATTCATTATCGCAATATGTAGGATGAATGATAATAAAAATTTTAAAATTATTAATAGATTATCTTTGTTAGGGTGATTAATAATAAAATTTAAAGTGAATTCAGTTTGTATTTATTTATTTATTTTTTAATACAACTCAAATTCTCCAATCCCACGTGATTCAATGGTTCTTAGCAAAAATCTCCATCAAAAGAGGAGGGATGCATCAACCGTGGAGTTTATTCTCTTCTTTAGCATAAGTAAATTTTATTTCCCACTAATCCTATGCTACTCTATTAAGCCAGTAATCCTCTTTTACACTATCATTCAGTGACAATTGAGCTAATACTCTCTGCTTGCTCCAGACAACTCAAAATAAAATCCCATTAGCATTCCCGCAAAGTATTGCAGTGTTTGCAAAAGGTCTCAAGATGTAATTCCCTGGGTTTGGCCATCAAAGTCAAAAGCATGTGTATTAAAGGGAAGAATTACAATAATCCTCGGTGTCCATTGCTCCAATGGAAATGCCATCCGCTTCCTTGCCATGTAAATTTTCAACCAACAAAAGGCTTGATGTTATTAGGCAGGAAGAGTTAACTTCTCCCGGTTCTTCCAGCTGAAATACAAACATCAGTTAAATTCATCAGTAGGGATGCAGCCATCAAAACCACCATATTTGTTCAATGTGTTCTCTTAGAGCGTCAATATATGCAACTCCATTTTGTTTAGGATGGGTCAGGGTGAGGGTGAGTGAAAGGGTCTGAGACTTTATTTTTCAAAGCCTCCTCATTACTATATTGTCTGACTTTTAGATAATATGGCATCCTTTTCTTAGCTAGAGGTAATCTCAAATCACCCCAGCTGATAAAGAGGGCCTGAGCTCTTCCTCGACAAACTCACAAGAAGTTAATAAAAAAATAAATTACCTCTTTACATAATAGTAGAAAAAGTCGCCATAAAGGACAGTCTGAACCAAGCCTGACACCCAAGCTGCGTTTGGCATTCAACAAGCAACTCTTAGTACCAATGATCTTATTCAAATACAGAAGCACTGTAAATGAAAACTAGAATTCTTACGGATCCAGCGAGTTTGATGGTTCTCCAAGAAGTAACGATAGACCCAATTAACAAGATAGAAAGCTCGGTAAGCACTGCAACCAAGGTGAGCAAACAAAATAGCTCATGAAGAAGGAAAATTGTATCAAGGAGAACATTTTCTCCTGTAGCAGTAAAACGGATTGTAAGGTTTTGGATATGGTTTTAAGTTTTTTTTTTCAAGGATTTGATGGCAGTTTTCATGGTCAAAATAATACATTAATATAAAAATAAAATTTGAATTTTCTGTCACTGAGTGGTTAGTGCAACATTATAGTAAAGAAAAACACAAACTACATTGTTGAGCTGGTGAAGCAATGAGATTATTCCGCAAATTGATAATACCTTTAACATCATAAATAGCAAACATTAGATATTGATATCATTAGATATTCAATCCAGGATAACAGGAGACAAAGTTAAAGCATGCCACAAAACTAAAACACTGTTCAAAAAACTCACACCACTACTTTCGCTTTTAATGTGGTACAAAAAGTTAATAACAATTACATAGCACAATAAATCAAGCAAAAAAAAAATGATTTCTTTGATTAATGTGGGTTAAATGAAAAGCATGACATACCCAAGAAGAAAAACATAGTGGCCAGTCAAGTTGTCAATGTTTTTTGAGCGCTGTAGTAATACCAGCTGTGGTAGGATTGCGACTGCTTCAAGATATAAGGAAAATGTCCACAGAACCTTAAGAACAAAGATTTTCATCAGAGATCAAATCCAGTCAGTGTGTTAACAGAAGCATAGTGCGAAATCCAACAGGAAATTTTAATATCATTAGCAACTGTGAAGCAGAAAATCAACATTTACATGTCAGATGACCCCCCAACCCACACAACCTGGTACTTACACTAATCATCCTGCTTTTACTTTTGTTGAGAGCACATAATGGATATGTCAACTTCAACAACTGACAAGAAGATCTACTGGGGCCCAGCGGTTATGATCATACTCTTCCATGTTTTTTACTTGGAATACCAGCCCACCATATCTCTTTCCACCGATCACTTACTAATTTTTTGGGGACGTACTTATGAAGTGTATTCATTTCCTACTTAGAAAAACACTAAATCTGTAGTAAAATCAATGCAGAGGCGTAGAATTTTGAAATGCTGTTGATTTAAGAATGTTGGAATTTACTTCTAAGTACTTTAGGTTTTATGGTCTTGCAGGGAATTTATGTGTCTAAGCTAATGTATTTTAATGACTCCATAGAATTTATGGTATGGTAGATGGCATTTGGGTTTCTAAAGGATTTCTGCTTAGGGTAATGGGGTTTTGGGAAAATGGTCTAAACGTGTTTCATTTTTATATGATATCTGATCCATACAAGAGTCTGGTATTTGTGTTGATCAAGTACTGATGCATGCCTAACAGTCAAATTTGGCTATTCTTGGAAATTTCAAATTTTCAATTATATCAGGTCAGGATGATGGTTGAAATAATTGAAATTTCAATAAATCTCTCTGAACATAAGTGACAATTGATTTCATACCTCAGTTACATTGAAAGCAGGGTTGATCAGAATAGCTAATACAATACAAGGCAGTATCAGAAAGTGATGTCGGAAGGTGTCATCACTCTTGTTGTATGTTTGCTTCACCACTTTATGGTATCGCATGTACCAAAGAATACCAATTGAAGTTACAATAAACACCAGCTTCATGATAGTATTGTACAGAGAGATATACCGTGTGAACAGATCAAGATAGCGACTAAGGAAGACGATGACATATAATTCTTGAGTCTTGAGTGAGATTCCTGGTGCATGTTAACTGTACAAGTCAAAAAGTGGAATAGAATTCTATACTGAGAAAAAACAACGAATGAATAAAGAAGGAACCAGCCCAACAATAGGATGCCTATATATTCAAATATTTTAAGCTTTAACGTTTCATCCTTCAACAAACACATGTCACTCAGTCCACTCAAATGAAATCAACACCAGACACAGACATCAGTGTTCAATTACAATCCCCATATTTAAAACCCATAGGAAACACAAACAGCAGTAGAAGTATTACAATGCCAATAAGTTCAGAATAATGGGGTTTTTGTGGGGTGGGGTGTGAGTACACACCCAACACACTTTCATATTCTTTTCGAAATAACGTAGTTACGTGGAACAAGTGGGATGTAAATGAGAAAACATTTTTTTTAAAAAACAACTGCAAATATAACTGTCGATGTTACTGGTGAACTGCAAAACTCGAGCCATAATTGCAAAGCCAGAACGAATTAGGACCGATTGTTGATCTGGGTACTTGGAATTTTTATACAAATATTCAAAAGAAAGCACAAAACAAATATACAATACAGTAACCTCGCTGAATCTGTCTTGTTTTGATAGGGTTCAAATGAAGTGGAAAAAACGCCGCAGAAATGATAACAACCTGCGCATGACTTCATGGTGCGGATCTTTAGGAGGAGGACGATGATGCTGAGGAGATGGGTCATGTCCCCGGCCAACCTGAATGCGTTCATGGATGCTTCTTCTTCGTTCTCCCTCTCTCTCTCTCTCTCCCTTCGCGACGGACCAGCTTCTCAGTCGACGCGCTGACTGTGCCGTGGCGCTGACCTGTGCAGTTTCGTTCCCTTCCGTTGACGTCCGATCTGACCGCTCACTGTTTAATACCTGCGGACCGGGTTCTCCCCAATCTTAACAAAAAAAAAAAATTTTTTTCAATTTTTTTATTATTTTTTATATGCTGTTTTGTTTGCGATTATTTTTTTTTTATAAATTAATAAATAGATAAAGCATATGTATGGAGTTAAAAAACATAAATAGCATCTATTATATTATGATACATAATAATATGTCTGAAGAATAAAATATGGACATTACAAAAAAAAAATATGGTTCAAATATTTTCAATCTGTTTGGTATCTTAAAAATCAAATGAAAAAAAAATATATTTTTCATATTTAATAGATATGAAATAAAAAGAATAAAATAACTTTTAAGTTAAAATTACTTAACTGACCTTTATTTGTACTTAAGTGATCACATGAATTTTATGAATCTTGCCTGTAAAACTCACCTTAGAATTGTTCATTTCTTTCAAACTGCCACAATCTCTGCCACAATAAATACCCAAATCCTCTAGCTGGCATTGCTATATCATCAAGACAGTCAATTTACATTAATGTTATTTTAAACAATTTTACATGAAATTTTTGATTTCGTAATAATATATGCATGGAAGGTTTAAACTTAAATTTTGCAAAAAAGAATTTGTGAAGTGTGAGTATTGTTGTAGAGTTTTATAAATCAAGGTTCTAATGCATACGGTATCTCAAGTACTAGCATGTAATAAAAACAAGACAATGGCAATAACAACAAAAGCATGAACTTAAAACACAATAAGAGGAAAAGACTCAATATTCAACTGTGAACTTGATTTCAAATAATAATAATAATAATAACAATATGTTTAATAAAAAAGGTACTACAAATAATAAGACTTTTCAAGTTGCAATGTTTTTAAAAAAATATAAAATATAAAAAGATAAATATAAGTATGTTAAATAAAATTTAAAATTTAGAAGATAAATATAAGTATAATTGTATAGATATATAAAAATGGATAGAGATGTCTTAGAGCAAGTCCAACAACATTTTTCAAATTATCTATACATATCGAATTTTGTTTATGTGCATATAGCCATTTTTTTACTTGCACTTTAACAATACTTTTTTAAATAATATTATTTTTATTAAATAATATCATCATTTCTTCAATAAGAAGGGAGGAGAGACGAGAGACGACAGAAAAGTAAGAAATAATATAATATTACGTGAAGAATGAATAATAATTTATTATTTTTAAATAGTTACTATAATAAAATTTAGATATAAAAAATAAAATAAAAAGGGTGTTGAAATTTATTTTTAATATTTAATTATTTATGTATGTACAACAAATAACATATTAAATTGTTATTAAATTTTATTTCTGTCTCTCATCGTTATATTGTTTTCTCATGGTTATATTGTTTTTTATATTACTTTTGTTGATCCTTTATTTATTTATTTATATTTTTTTCAATGTTAATTTATCAAAAATTCAAGCTCTCACTCTACGCTCGGTCACGCGCACCAGGTACTCGCAGTATAGAAAAGAGGAGGGAAGATGCAGGTAAAAAAGCATGCGATCCGTGACACCTGTCCCTCTTCTTTCATTTCAAAGTCTCTCTCTCTCTCTGGCTCTCTGGCTCTCTGGCTCTCCCTACTCCGCTTCAAATTCAAGCGGTCTCTCTCGCTCCCTCTCTCCCTCTCCCTCGCCGCTGGCAACAGCAGAGACCACTCGCCGAACACTTTCTAGGGTTTGAAATTTGCATCTCCGAGCTTCGATCTCTCTTCCCTCCATGGCGGCGGAGAAGCTCAAGGACCTGAGCCAGCCCATCGATGTCCCCTTACTCGACGCCACCGTCGCCGCATTCTACGGCACTGGTTCCAAGGAGGAGGTTAGTGTCCGCCGCGCATTGTGTCAGTGTTTTTCTGGCAGGGCAGCGTGTCAGTGTTAGCGCTCGCTATTTTCTTGCGTGTCGCGCTTGTTTGGTTTGTGCGAAAATGGGACGGGAATGGAATGAATGAATGCGTTTTCAGCATTCAGCATCCTATTCAGTTTGAGAACTTTTCAGGTCCAACTGTCCAAGCATAGTGTTTCCTCGATTGACTTAACTTCGAGGATTGGTGTTGTTTCTGTGTAGTTCCACCTCCCCTACTCCATTAGAATGTTTTGGCTTCGCGATATGGGTTCAATTATATCTCATTATCGGTACTCTGTTATTATTTTCGGGGTAAATGGTGGTGATTACTGATTAGGTTTTTTAGTTACACTCCATCGCCTAAAGAACATGCTGCATTCAATATGTTTAGATGATTTCTCGAGGCATTTTAGGGATGAGAGCATCTTGTGCGTGTTTGAATTTATTTTACACCGATTCTCAACAAAATTAAGGAAAATTTTGGTTAACTTTTTATATTATTACTATACATTCTTGTCATGCTCCTCATCTTTTGGTTGTAATTCTTTTTTTATTAATAAATTGACATTCCATGCCCTCTAAACAAATATCATCAAATAAAGTTCATTTTCCGGGAAATTAAGTATTCCTTCACTTTAATATCTATCCATCTATAAAAATATTTACAACTTTGTTTATGTTAACATATGTTGCGCAACCATATGGCAGACTTCCACTGTATAATAAAGAATCCTCTCCCATTTTAAAAGTGTCTGATCACATATATTGGTTGTTGACTTGGTGTCATGTGATGAGCTGAAAAAGCACCAGCTTCTTACACTTTTTTTTTTTTTTTTTTTACAAAATTAGAAGTCTTAGTCACACTCGAAAACTTATTCTGAATACTCAAGGATTTTATTTATCTTTAATTGGATGTATGGAATGGGGTTAGGGAGTAACAATATCAGTGAATTTATATGTATACTGTTTTGTGTAATTGCCTCATTCGAGTTATGTTTTGGAAATGATTAAAATTCTACTTGACTCATTATTTTCCTATGATTTTCAGCGAACAGCTGCAGATCAAATTTTAAGGGAGTTGCAAACCAATCCTGATATGTGGCTTCAAGTAGTGCACATTCTACAAAATACACAAAATCTGAATACCAAATTCTTTGCATTACAGGTGAGCTTGAGTTTTCATTATTTTCATATTAATAAATGGTTTATATATTATAATTTATTTTGGTTGGTTAATTCATTTTGTAAAGTCTCCCTAGTTACTAAAAAAAGAAGAAAAATTGGGTGTATCTAATGTCGAAACTCCCACACTGTGGGGTGTGGGGAAGGGGAATGCCTAGTATCTCTCTCCTTTTCTTTTCTTTTCAGAGAGGCTGATTTGAACCCCTGACCACCAAAATACAATGGGGCGACTACACCAATGCACTAGACCCTAGATAGTTACTACAATTCTCGGTGGTGTCGCAAATTTCGTCTATATTACCTTACATTGTAGAAGCTTGTCCTAATTGTTTTTTTTGTCCGTGGACCTAGCATAATTTGAAGGGTTAAACCTCGTAACAAAAAGCTTATTGTTTTTTTTTCTTCATCTCCAAATTATATGTTAATTGCCTTGAACCAGCCAAAGTTAAAAGCAGATTGTACTTCCTCCTTTTAAACCCTCATCACAATATGCATATAAAAAGTCCTGTGTCCTGCTAAAAATTGAAAGCATGTTTGAATACTACAAAGAAATTACAATGGTATGTTGCCTTGGTAGTTTCTCCTTTTTCCCTTGTTTTTTAGGTTAGTGTTACATTATCTTTGCACATTTGTTTCTGCAGGTGCTGGAAAGTGTTATTAAGTATAGGTGGAATGCATTGCCTCTTGAACAACGTGATGGAATGAAAAATTATATTTCTGATGTGATTGTTCAGGTATCGGTTTATATTTATGTAACAATACATCTTTTGACATTTAAATTTATTTTTATTTAACTATGTTTTGGACACTATTGTTAATAATTTTTGAAACTTTGATCTTTCTTGATTAGCTTTCAAGTGTTGAGGCTTCCTTTCGAAGAGAAAGACTATATGTCAACAAACTTAATATCATATTGGTTCAGGTAAATAATATGTTTCCCTATTACGATAAAGAGTTGTCAGGTTCGTGTAAAATATTTGTGCCTTATAGTAAAGAGGTCACAAACAACTTTTCATTCCTGTATTTATACCTTTTGCTTCTCACCGTGATGACTGAATGCTAGTTAATTTGGATTGGATTATTATGTTTGTAAGGATTTTTTTTAATGAATTTATGCCAAGTGTTTTCCGTCTTTGGCTTAATTTAGTTTGTCTAAGAGCATTTATACCGGATTCACTAAATTTAAATTATAGCTAAAAATTAGATAATGCAAAAGCAGTTCACATTGGGCTCTCTATTGCTATAAAACAGTCAAATGCTTCGTGAAATTTGGTTAGTGAATTTTGCCAGTCAAATATTATTATTATTATTATTTTATTCCTCCTGCCCCCTTCTTGGCTCCTTCCTCATCTCCCTCACCACAACTGCTACTCCCTCCCTCCACACAACTGAATCCCCTCTTCAACCCTCCAGACGTTGACGTTGGGGAATATTCAACGGTCAAGAGAGGTGATTGGGATTGAAATCGGTGGTGGTGGCAGAGTGGATGGATAGGAAGGACGGGAAGGTTGAGGTGGAAGAGACCTGCCCAAAGTTTGACAGCTGAGGGGGGGCGGTCAAGGGGTGTTTGAGGCTTAGGGGTGGGTTATTGCTGCTGTGCTCGTGAGTGAGGGTGTTGGTGAGCTTATGGACCACCTCTCCAAACTCATCTTGTTGATATTGTACACCAGTGGCGGCAGATTCTGCAGCAGTGGTTGGGGAGAGGAGCTAGCGCAGCAATTGATCATAGTGGTGGTGCTGGCCCCTGGTGGTGGGGTTTTCGGTTAACTCTTCAGATGAATGGGAGCTTTTGTCCATCATATTATGTGTGTGAATCTAAAACAAACAGTTCTGCCCCCCTCTCTCGACATAAGCGCCTCTCTGGTTCAGAAAATCAAAACAGATAGTATATATGAGAAAGGAGTGGTTGTGAAAAAGTAGATATGGAGAGAGAGGGTGGGGTCTGATCCTTTGTTTTAAATTGGGGGGCATGACCCGCAATCAAGGTGCAATTCATTGTATGGAGTGGTCACGTTTGAGGGCTAGTGAAGTATGCTTGAGCCAAGCTCAGCTCGTATGGGATTAGGGGGAATAGCGTATCGCCTTTTGGGGTGGCGTCTTGTGGGGTTTATGAGCGGACAGCATAGGAGGTGGGGGAGGGGATGCCGAACCTTGCCCAGATCGGCCTCGATGACTTTTGCGGCAAGGATTGATCCTGACTTGCAACTTCTCTGCCCTGATCGTCCTTGAGCAAAAGATTTTAATAAAATTAATATTTTATTAAAAAAGCTAAAAGGTTGTTCGGACAAAGTGTCTAGCTAAATTTTGTAAAACTGTTTTTTTAGCTAAATTTTAGCTAAACTTTGTTGAGTCAGGTGTGAATGCTCTAACATGTTTACTACTGTAGGTGGTGTTTGATTGTTCTGCTACCCAATTACTGGTCTTTAATGTCAAGTGTTGTTTTTATTGCACATGGCTTTGAAATGTAGGTACTGAAGCATGAGTGGCCAGCAAGATGGCACAGTTTTATTCCTGATCTTGTTTCAGCAGCAAAAACTAGTGAAACAATCTGTGAGAATTGCATGGCTATCTTGAAAGTAAGCTCCATGTTTTTCCTTTCTGCATATTGTTTTAATTTTTTATTAAATAACATATACCTTTTTGTGATAAAAGAGTGTATAACATAAGCTCTTGACTCAGCTTTTAAGTGAAGAGGTTTTTGATTTCTCCAAAGGGGAGATGACTCAGCAGAAGATCAAGGGGCTTAAAAATTCAATGAATAGGTAATTATTTTGTGACTTTCCATTCTGAATGATTGTTTTATGCATTGTTTTGTATTTTGTGTTTATGTAAACCTTATCTACTTCTGCAAAGAGGTCAAATTTTCTAGATAAATCACGGTCTTCCATGTTTCCAGAGTGAATTTGTGGATCTAAATATACTTGAAAATATTTTAGTTTTCTTAAGTAAATGAGTCTAACAGAAGTGGACTCATGTTCCACTTGTTACATTGAACTTCTATGTTCACTATTTCCAGATTTTTTCCTTGCTCTTGTTGGGTGGGGGACTGGGGGTTGTTAAAACTCCATGCATCAAGGTGTCTTCTTGTTTAGGTTGTTACTGCAATTTTGCAATTTGGCTTAGCTTTTGTGCTATTTGAATACCTGACAGGTCTGATTTGATTCTCCCGTTTTTTATTGTCTTGCAATGTTTCTATTTTATTGAGACGATTACCTGGTTGGTTTTCAGTGAGTTTCAGCTCATTCATGAGTTATGCTTATATGTGCTATCAGCATCTCAAAGAGCTGAGCTTATACGGGCAACATTGGCAACATTACATGCTTTTCTTTCATGGATTCCTCTGGGATACATATTTGAGTCCTCACTGGTTTGTACATGATTTTTGAAATACTTGAAATTAATACTCTATTGTTTTCATCAATCTGATGGACCTTTTTTTGGTTCATGCCTGATAGCTAGAGACGCTTTTGAATTTCTTCCCTGTGCCTGCATATCGGAATCTTACCCTCCAGTGTTTAACAGAGGTACTTATGTATTCTTATTAAATAAGAGAGTTATTTGATTGGCTTCTTGGCAGATAGTTGACCTGTTTATTCTCACAGGTTGCTGGCCTTAGTATTGAAGATTTCTACATGCAGTATGTGAAAATGTATAAGATATTCATGGCGCAATTACAGGTGAGCACATTATTTGTAGCTGTTTAGAGATGGGTGGATGTTATATCTGTAGTTGCCCAATGGCATGGCTTGCCCAATGGAATATCCTGTAGTAGATGTTTATACCATTTTTTTACTGATCTATGGTTTGAATTTATTCTCATGTAGACTATTATCCCTCTTCATACAAACATTCCTGACGCTTATGTGCATGGATCCAGCGAGGAACAGGTGGCTTTTTATATACAAAAGGCTTCTAGGCTGTTGGTTTGATTCACTAAAAATAATATGTTCCCTGGTTTGTTATTTTAGGCATTTGTTCAGAATTTGGCGTTGTTTTTCACTTCATTTTACCAGGCAAGTTTTCCCCTCTTAGTGAAATAGCTGTTTTAAGCTTTTTGTCATTGCCTTGCCTGGTTACCAAGGAAATTTATTTGAAAGAAATAATGTTTCTCCTTCGGACAAAGCCTTTTTTTTCTTGGGTGACATAGCCTTGCTAAATCGAAAGCTTTTTGCAGTCTCATATTCAAGTGTTGGAATCCTCTCAAGAGAACATGTCTGCGCTTCTTGTAGGGCTTCAATATCTAATCAACATCTCATATGTGGATGACACAGAAGTTTTTAAGGTATAGTAATGCTGTCTCTTTTGGGTTCTCAATGAGATGTTTGATTTGGTCTGTTATATTCAATTATACAATCTAACAGGTTTGCTTGGATTATTGGAATTCCTTAGTCTCAGAGCTATTTGAGCCACAACATAACATTAATAATCCTGCCACAACTGCTAGCTTAATGGGTCTGCAGGTAAATTAATTTCTTTATACTAATGGGTCTATTGGTGCTTAGGATAGGGTAGGCTTGCTTTAGAGATACAGATATTTCTTGTCTTGTTGAGGTTTCAACTTATTGCCTTTCTAGATTGTTTCTCCCTTGCTATTGTGTCTTAGTATGGATAAAATAAGCGGTTCTTATTTTATGAATTTAGTTTTTTCTACAGATCAAAAGAAAATACCTGGCATATTCTTCAGCATATCTGCAGGCTTATGAGCTTGACACAGAGTAGCATTACTAACAAAAGTTAGCTGATATCCCTACATACACACGTGTGTTACCTTGGCCTTGCATGACACCTGACTTATGTGGTCATTTGTCATGTTACTTGTTTAATACCTCATTTTAATGCTTCTTGCAGAGTTTTGTTGACTACGACAGCAGGAGCTCTTAACTATTATCTTTGCACTGTGCATTGGTGTTTTTTTAATAGAATATTGTTTTCCTGGATGAGTGTGCATACTTGTAAGATTATAAGGATAAAATAATTAAAATTTCATTATTGGCAGCTGTCATATTGCCAAGCATTTTATATTAGAATCTATGTGAGGTGTGTCATTGAATATTTTCTTTTTTGTTTATTAGTTGAGTGCTTGTCTTACAATTAAAGCAGCTTTTACTGTTAGGGAATGAGCTGTGGGGATTTTAGAATGCCAGTTGATGGAGGATTTTGATTGTGTTCTGCATATTCATTAACCTTGGTTTACTATTTATAGCAGTCAGTATTTGATTTGAATTTTTTGTTTTAAAAACTGTTTTCCCAAAAGATATAATGTATAAATCTTTTGTTTAATGTAGGCATATTTTTTGATAGACGAGTTGTTATTTGATATTAGATTGTTTCTAACTTTGGTATCAACAGGTTCCGTTTCTTAATCATATGATGGATGGCCTTGGACCACAGGTTCTGCATCGAAGACAACTTTATGCAGAACCAATGTCAAAACTACGGTTGCTTATGATTAGTCGCATGGCTAAGCCAGAAGAGGTTCTCATTGTTGAAGATGAAAATGGGAATATTGTCCGTGAAACAATGAAGGACAATGATGTCCTTGTTCAATATAAGGTGTGCATTCTATGCATTAGATTTTTATGCATTTATTATAAGGATTTTTTTTGTTCAACTTGTTAAACAATATTTAATGCCCAATTTTTTCCCGATACCTGTCTATCAGTTGCAGAACATTAAATACTAACTTTTCTCGTCTGTCATATGATCTCCTATAGCCATGAAAGAAAAAGAAAGAAAAATGGTTATAAAGAATGTAGCTTTTGAATTTAATGCAAAAGGGGGTGGAAATGTAACTTGTGGAGCCATATAGAGAAACAACATTCTGTATTTTAAAATAAAGAAATTGGTTCTTTCATTTTTAAATTAAGTAGAATCAATAATGAGAATATGGGAATGTGTTGAAATCATTTTCCTTAAGGTTTCCTTAATTAGCTCTGAAAAAGCAGTTGTTTAAACGCTTGTTATTTGTGTTAGGCTTGCTGGGTTTATTGAACAATGAGAAAATTTCTCATTTCTTTTGTAGCTTTTATGTTATGGTTTATGAAGCTTTTTTAATGCAATTTGTTAACACGCCTTGTATATTTCTGATGAGCTTTATTGGTGCAGATCATGAGAGAAACACTGATCTACTTGTCACACCTTGATCACGAGGACACTGAGAAGCAGGTGATGAATTTATTCACTTGTTCTTCTAAGATGGATGATGCATCCATGCATACTTGTACGTTCTTGATAGCTAGCTTTATGTTTATTATATTCTCTAGATCTTCTAAGAAGGATGATGCATCGTTGCATGCTTGTACCCTCTTGATAGGCAGCTTTAATTATCCAATGTTCTTTTCATAATCTTGAGTTTTTTGTTGTAATTTTGTTTAAAATAAACTTTTATGAGATAATAGTCACGTGTGAACTAAATATGAAACGTGTAACTTTTCATCTGATTGGGAACCTATTACAACCTTTAAAAATTATTTTTCAGACAAAACTTTGAATTTTGTTCACTCATGATTTACTAATGCGAATATGTTGTGTTCTCTAGATGCTGAGAAAATTAAGTAGACAGTTGAATGGTGAAGATTGGACCTGGAACAACTTAAACACACTATGTTGGGCTATTGGATCGGTGTCTGGTTCCATGGCAGAAGAGCAGGTTTGCTCCATTTTCATAATCCAATTTTAATGTGGCTCTTGTTTGAATCTTTTGGTTGTGCTTCTGTATCAATATATTTCGTCTTATGTCTTTATCACTATCTCCTTTTTTTTAGTATATTATGGAAGGTACATTTATTTCACTACTGTTCATTTAGTTTTCCTAAGAGATGTCCAGAAGATTTGGATTTATTTTAATACATGCAATTGTTTGTTGCATTAGTGTGAAGATCATCTTGCTGTGCCAAGGTTAATTACATGCTGGCTGGGGGCACAGCAAGAGAGGCAGGGTGAGGAATCCACCTACCCTTTATTTTTTCCCTGGGCATATTAACTGCTGGCTGTGTTGGGTAAACAGTACAGTAAATAAGTAAATTGGAGATGGAAATAATATTTGCGTGGTAAGAAAGGCCAGTTGCAGAATTCACCCAATATCATTGTCATATCAGCTGCTTAGCTGTCAAGTTTCTTGTATCTTCTTTTTATCCAGTTCTCCAAATTAAAGAACTCAAATGAAAAAGACCCCACATACCCAGTTTCTGGACATGACATTCCTTCATTTCCCCCTTTGATATTGGTTTTGTCTGTCAGATATGCGCTGGTTTGTTTAACCTTCTGGGTTTGTAAGCAATGTTTGATTTGCTCCTTGCATGTTTTATTTTGGATGCACTATGTTCTCTTATTCAGCTCTGCTAAAAATTAATTCATAATTCACATGTTTTAAATTTCCAATTGACTTACTAGTATGTTCTGTTTTGCATATGACTTCAAGAAGCTTCTAATGATAGTTTTCCAATCTGGCTACCTTAGCATGTGTTTTTGTCAATTCACTGCAGGAAAACAGATTTTTGGTTCTGGTCATTCGTGATCTGCTGAATTTATGTGAAATTACAAAAGGAAAAGATAACAAAGCAGTTATTGCTAGTAACATAATGTAAGTTTTATATTTGAAATTTATATTACGTTGAACAACTTGGAGAACAATAAGTGTAGTTTTGAAATCCTAGATAATCTCAAAGAGACTAATTTGTTTAGCTAAAAAGCCATATTAAGAACATTATATCCTAGTTCATAATATATCTTGTTGAAAAGTACGGAGAAAAAATAATAATTCTTCTCATTAGCAAAATGATTACAAAGTACATATATATAAAGGATGGAGAAAATCTAGGTAAGAAACTAATTTGATTAATCTAATTTATCACTAATTATACCTAATATTCTAGTAAGATTACTCCATACTATTTTATTTCAATTTATCCAAAAAGATTACTAACCTTATAATTAGTTAATGAAAAACTAATCTATTAAGACCTAAATAATAGATAAATTCCCAATTTCTAAATTTAGTCTTGAAGCTTTAAGTGAATCCTTCAGCAATATGCAGTTTAAGGTGTGTTTTGCTTAATTATCACTGTGCGGTATTACCCAGTTCTTGAAACTTTTGTTTTGTCTAGTAAAAGAAATAAAAATAGTTATGTACTCTCTCATGTTGCATCTTAAGAAGGTTTGTAAATGGTAAATGTTTTTCAACATTTCCTTGTCTTTTTGATTTTAATTTTGTTTGGGTTTCAGGTATGTGGTTGGACAGTATCCAAGATTTCTAAGAGCTCATTGGAAGTTCTTGAAAACGGTTGTGAATAAGTTGTTTGAGTTCATGCATGAAACACATCCGGGTGTTCAGGTTGTTGTTGCTTTCTTGGTTTCTTACCCCACTGATCCACTGTGTTATCTTAATGGATTGTAATTTAATATCAGTTCACTATGTTCTGATGCTTTAGTACTAAGTTCAGCTAATAGACACCGCCCCAATTAGTTATCTATGATACCAGTTTAATTTTTAGTGTGCTGTTCCATTTGCAAGATATGGGACATAAACATCTTTGTGTGTCTTTTCTAATGTAATTGTGATGTTACCTTCATAATTCAGGAGCAGTCAGTGGTTTATTATTTTGAATTTCTAATAATTTTTTATAGCTTGGTTGGTGGAGGGCCGTAATGATCATATTCTTGCTGATGATTTTATTGTCTTTCCCCGCCATTGATGTAGGTTGACATCTCACAAATTACTGGTTTTAATTCTTGGTTATGCTAGTGGTGTTGTTCCCTTATCATTGTTTGTGGTTTAATTTGTGGCAATAATAAGTTGTTGTGATGCGATAATTGTGTTGGTAGTATTTTTGATTTCTTGAGATGGAACCTGCCAATGATTGAAGTCTAATACCCTTATCTTTGAAATTTTTGAGTGTGTCAGTATGTGGGTTTTTATGAATGGAAATGTCCATGTATAACTTTTGTGTAATTTTCTCGGTGTCCTATTTGTTAGATGTAAATATTAATTATAATTTATATCAGTTTCTGCTTCATGCTCTTATACTTGCAAGATGCTTTTCTTTTGGTATTTTATCTTATTGGGCTACAAGTGTCACTTTAACTGTACTATTATGAGGAATGGAATAACCTAGGTTGTCTCTTGCAGGATATGGCTTGCGACACTTTCTTAAAGATAGTTCAGAAGTGCAAGCGCAAATTTGTTGTAGTTCAAGTACTGGTCGTTGCAATTCTTTCTAAATTGAAAGAATGCTTATTTTGTATGTGTTTCTATTAAATATTAGATTGTTAAGAGATGTGCATTATCTTTATTTCACTTATGTACAGGTAGGAGAAAATGAGCCATTTGTATCTGAACTACTTTCTGGACTGTCGACAACTATTGTTGATCTTGAGCCTCACCAGATTCATTCATTTTATGAATCTGTACGTCTCTTTATGCTGTGGGTTAATGTGAAGAGAAAATGTATCATATTTTAACTGCAACTTCTTTGTCTATATTAGGTTGCTCACATGATCCAAGCAGAAATTGATCCCCAGAAGAGGGATGAATATTTACAGAGGTTGATGGAACTTCCCAATCGGGTAAGCTATAAATTTAATTTCTAGTTTAAGATTGTTTATGTTTTGTTCTGTGTCTTGCCTTGTCTCTCTGAACATGTGTCTGTGCAATTGGGTCCATGATGCTAGTTCTTAGGATCTTTTTTTGGTCATTCAGAAATGGGTTGAAATTATAGCACAGGCACGCCAGAACGTGGATGTTCTAAAGGATCAAGAAGTGATCCGGGCTGTGCTAAACATATTACAGGTATGTTGCAAGTTCTGTAGGTAAACTAGCTCAATTGATTTGCTTGTAGGTGTATTGCACACGTGATGCTATATTTTATCATGACACACTGAAATTGTTTGCAACAGACAAACACCGCTTGTGCACTAGGTTCATATTTTTTTTCACAAATTTCATTGATATTTTTGGATATGCTCAATGTGTACAGGTATCTTTCTAATTCAAATTTCACCTTCAAATATAAGTTAGATTGTATATGGTTGTGTCAATTAATTCATTTTGGGAGTTTTCTGCCCTAATCTTTTACCCGTTTTTGTGATGTTTTTGTACTTTCAACAGGATGTATAGTGAGCTTATATCAAATAGCATTGCAGCAGGAGGTCCTTTTGCTTCTAAAACATCTTTTGTTAAACTTCTCCGGTAAATTTTCTAAAATAATTTAAGTTTTGAAACTTGAAAATTGGCTCGAAGGATTCTGGTTGCCTTTTTTAATGGTGCACATTTTTATTTTTATCCATTTGTTTATATTAAAATATGGGAACAGATCAGTGAAGAGGGAGACACTTAAGCTCATTGAGACCTTCTTAGATAAGGCTGAGGATCAAGTTCAAATTGGAAAGCAATTTGTTCCTCCGATGATGGATCATGTTCTTTGTGACTATGCACGGAATCTACCTGATGCTAGAGAATCTGAGGTGTTGTCGCTCTTTGCCACAATAATAAACAAGTACGTCATCTGCCTCTGTTTATCTTTTCAGGTTTTCCAGGTGCATTGTGGTTTTATTGCATTGTAGTGTTGCACTGCATTAAAAGCTTACAGTTGTTTTATGCTACATAGAGCATATGCTCTTATATAAGGTTTGAATTTATAAATCCGATGGTTCCATATTTCTCTGGGTTTTTGTGCAATGATTTTTCAAAATTTATCCCATCATAGTTAGCAGTTTATTTTTTTTTTTCGCTTGCCTTTATTTTCATTTGTTTAGACTTTAGATATTAATTTCCCCCTTGCATCTAGCTGTTTCTTCTTCGATGTTTCTATTATTGTTTCCCCTTATTGTTCATAGGTATAAGAGTGCCATGGTAGAGGATGTGCCTCGCATATTTGAAGCCATTTTTCAATGCACATTGGAGGTGAGAAGTTTAACATTTTAACTCATGGTGCTGATTTATAAATCCCTCGCTAAATGCTATTTTATTTAAATATTTCTGTGAGCTATTAATATTGATATTGTATTGATTTGAGACTGACACGGGGCATCCATTTGTTCTGTACTGGCTTGATTTGATCTGATACTTAAACAGAGAGTATAATGTATCACGAAAATCAAGATCATTCAATGTGAAAAGTGCATGTGGACTACTGCAGCTAGCATGTTGAAAAGGTCCTTCAATCAGTTTTCTCTCAATGACAAACTATTTGTGCAGAGATGATGCCAACCCACAACCCTCAATGACCTTTGGATTGTTTGTTCCTGACTGGCTGCATAACAGCCAAAAATTTCATTGAAGCATTGCATGTATGTTACTGTACCATGGGGGGTTCAGTTTCCCTATGCTCAACAAAGAATAAAGAACATCATTTCCTATATCATGTCATTTTCTTCATAAAAGTTTCACTTTTATGTTCAACATGTGAGAGAATCAATATTATAAATTGACAGATTGTTCGCCTAATTTTTTTTAGAATCAAGTTTCAAACCATATTTTCTCCTATGACTTGATTTTGCCGCTTGTGGGGTGTGAGTAGCATGTTTTATTTTCACATATTCTTTACTTTTTGGCTGACATCTTCATTTGACGTGCAGATGATTACCAAGAATTTTGAAGATTACCCTGAACATCGTCTCAAATTCTTTTCTTTACTTCGTGCGATCGCAACACACTGTTTTCCTGCTTTGATTGGTTTGTCTAGTGAGGTAAATCTTTCAGATCTATAAATGCTTCAACTTCTTATGGAGAAGTTTACTGCCTTGATCTAATTTCAGAAAATCAGTTTACATGCTCTATTTATTTATTTCTGAGCAAAAATATCAAATGAGCCCCTGCTGTACTTGAATCTATTGGTCCAATTTATCTCTTGTACTGTCAATTTGGGCCAATGTTGCCCACTGGCTTTAACTGACTGGAAGAGGATCATTTTTAGTACTGCCGACTTTTACTGTCAAGGTCCATGCGGATTCATTATGTGCAGTTTTGTCCATTGCAGCATTGTTTTGGTTTTGTTATGTCATATCCACGGTAGAATTCATGGTACCCAAGAAGTAGTAAAAACTAACATTCTTCAATTCCATCAAAGAAGGGTCAAGTTAACCCCAAATTGAAGATTTGAAGGTTAATCGGCCACTGAATTGTTATGAAAGCTAAATTGGTCCTATATGTTGACTTTAGGGTGGTGATTTGGTACTTTTGCGATTCTGCTATTTAATTATTTTTTCGTAAAAGAAAGTTTTAAGTACATTTGTTAGCTAATCATGGTTTTGTTCTGTTTGTTACAGCAATTGAAGCTGGTAATGGATTCTATAATATGGGCTTTTAGGCATACTGAAAGGAATATTGCAGAAACTGGATTAAACCTGTTATTGGAGATACTAAAGAGCTTTCAGGTCTGGTCTTATCTTGGATCATGCTTTGCTGTATGGCATGTAAAGCCATTATTATTGCATTTATCATTCAATGGATATTTTTTAAAAAATATATATTCTGTGTAATCACATGGAATAACTATTCTGTTTGTGAAGTGAACCCTACGAGTTCAAGCCACGGAAACAGTTTTTTGCTTTAAAAAAATGCTAGGAAAAGCTGTCTATACCCAAGTGTGTGCTGACACTTTACCGGATTCCGTGCATAGTGAGAGCTTCGTGCCCCGAGTTTTCCCTTATTGTTCTATTTTGTGAAATAAGTTGAAATTTTGTCAATTAGAGAGTTCTTTTTCTACATTATTATATTATAAGAACAAACGCTTCCACTAATTGTGGTATGTGTGTGTGTGTGTGTTTCTTTTACTAATTCTCTCTGGTTTCCACCCTTGGCAGGCTTCTGAGTTCTGTAATCAGTTCTACCGGACTTACTTTCTGACAATTGAACAAGAAATATTTGCTGTCTTGACAGACACCTTTCATAAACCTGGGTTCAACCTGCATGTCTTGGTGCTGCAGATTTTATTTTGTCTGGTAATGGTGCTTATTTGCTATTTTAGGTGCCTTCTTCATTCAAAAGTTAAAATGGGCAAAAGCTCATTATTGTCCAGCTGGTGTGAAAAAAAGTTTATTGTACAGCTGATGCTTTTGTAGGTGGAGTCTGAATCACTGACAGAACCATTATGGGATGTCTCTACTGTTCCTTATCCATATCCAAGTAATTCAATTTTTGTACGTGAGTACACGATAAAACTTTTGGGCACATCATTTCCGAATATGACAGCTAGTGAGGTATAAATGGATACTTGCATAGCTTTTTGTAACAGACTTTGCATGCATGCTGACTTTGGAAGTTTTTATCAGGTTACCCAGTTTGTGAATGGGTTATTTGAGTCTAGAAATGAGCTTTCCGTATTTCAAGATCACATACGAGATTTTCTCATTCAATCAAAAGAATTTTCTGCTCAGGTGAGCTTTCTAATGGTTACTGTTGTTTCAATATCTTACAACTCGAGGGGTCTGTTTCCATTTCATTTTTTGAAGCTAGGACCTCTAAATATTTATATTTTTAGTGAACTATGCTGTGTCTTGTTTTTTTTTTTTTGGTTTCCTCAGTTCGTTTTATTATACCATGCTTTTTGATACTTCCAATTGGTTTGTTAAACGGCTTGCTGTATTTTTTTTTTTGGAGCCTCTGGCAATTTATGAATTTAAATCTATTTTTTGAATTTCAACATTTCTATTTGCCACTTTGTTAAGTGTTTTGGCGGAATAGTGGGTTTTTCCGTGTCAGCTTATCACCCATTGTACAGGACAACAAAGATCTTTACGCGGAAGAGGCTGCTGCCCAACGAGAGAGGGAGAGACAGCGTATGCTTACTATTCCAGGCCTCATTGCCCCCAGTGAGATCAAAGATGAGATGTTGGATTCATAGGTTTCTGAGCTTGCTGAGGCTAATTTGGTCAAGGGGATTTTTAACAATGGACGTGGTATGAGCTATGCCAACTTGAAGTTGGTGAAGATGCATGTGATTGAGGATCTCTCAAATTTTCTTCTCACGAAATATTTTGCTGCTTGAACCATTGAATCATGAAGGCACCGTTAGCATGCGAATGAGGCGTGGCTTTTGTTGGTACCGCTTTCTTTGTGTCTATTGCTTGTTGAGTTTAGAGTGATTAGATTCTAATGTAGTATTGGATACAGCGGCTAAGCGTAGGCTTATGGTTTCATTTTTGTTGTAATTCATGATGGGGTATGGTAGGCAGGGTGGGATAAAACGCGTCTTGGGGTGATTTGAGGTGTGTATATCACGTTGGGGATGAGGGCGGCGCTGTACCTGTGTAGCACCTTTTTGTTGCCTGTGATTCTCATCACCCCTCAATTTTGTTATATTAGCC
Source organism: Taxillus chinensis (assembly GCA_023512835.1). Classification (NCBI taxonomy): domain Eukaryota; kingdom Viridiplantae; phylum Streptophyta; class Magnoliopsida; order Santalales; family Loranthaceae; genus Taxillus; species Taxillus chinensis. Next base: position 44,650,777 of record CM042088.1, on the reverse strand, counting down.
TTTTGATATTGGGCATTTATTGCATGTAGTTGTTGGTGTAACAAATTAAACTCGGTCACTTGTTGGCTGCTTATAGAAACTCCTAAGCGCTGTAAAGATGGGATTGTATTGATATAGTTTCAACCACATAGCATATGCATCAAAGATTTATTAGCAATAATTATTCAAAATATTGTTTGGTATGAAGAACGGAGATGTATTTGATAGGTTCAACGTACGGCTGGACTTAACGTCCCAAATTTGCATAAAATATGATGGCGTTCTTTTGCATGGAGACAATTTTTGACAATGCCAACATAAGTTTTTGGCAGAGGGTTTCTAGGTATAACGGTATTTTTACATTTTCGATTGATATGAGATAAGTCATATCAGTATTATTTGTCACGCATCGATGTGTTTTTGGATATCACTCGAATATAATATCAGATAGAGGTTCGAGCAAGAGGCTTGAGCCTTAATCATAATGAAGAGAAAAAGATGTTACTCGAGCTGGAAGCTTGAGCAGGTGTTGAGCAACTCTCCCTCTAGCTCGAGCAGGCGTTGAACAATTCTCTCACGGCCCTAACATTGATGGAAATGCAAACGCTGCTTGAGCTTCAAGCTCGAGCAGTTGTCGGGCAAGTCTTGAGCAGGTGTCAAACAGTCGTCGAGCACCTCACCTATGGTTAGATATATGGATTTTTAGTTTTTTATAAAGCAATCGCAACAACTAGTATTATTACTACTAATACTCTTATTATTATAAAAATTTGTGTATTTTTTTGTTTTTTAAACTAATTCCCTATTTATGACTATTATAACAACATGAGTTTTTTTTTTTTGATAAATTTTATTTGATGAAAATCACAAACTAGGAGCATGCGAATTGCATGCAAAAAGCATAATTACAACAAAAAGATAATAATCGGCTCAAAAGGAATAGCAATCAACATCTCAAAGGAAAGAATTATGGAAACCACCCAAAGTGAACATTTAATTCCCAAATAATATAAAAAAATATAAGAAAACATAACCCTCTAGTATAACAATGTATCATAACATTGATGAGAGCAAAATACGTGTGTGTTGATAATCAAAAGAGGTATGTAGCCAAACAAGATCATGACCTTATCTTACAATCTCCTCGTATAACAATGTATCATAACATGAACACATTTGTATAGTAATTATTGTTGTTGTTATGATTATTATTATTTAAAAGGGAAAAAACATGAATACATTATTGATTAGCAGGTAGAATGAAATAAAGTAAATAGCTATTGACGGGAAACATGGTAAATAATAATAAGACCGAATAAATAATAATAATAATAATAATCAAATGGAGTAGTCTGACGTGGACTGCGCATGCAGTTGCCGGCTGTAACGCTGCGGACTATTTTACGCCGCAACCGCTCCCCTAACCGAACTAACAACCCGTCTGCGCCTTCCCGGTACTCCCCCCTCCCCCCTCAACGGTCGTAGCGAGAAGAATAAAGATGGATGATGCATAAATATATATATTTATATATATATATATATATATATATATATATATATATATATATATATATATAAAGACTAAAAAATAAAAGTTGTATATGCTGTGGCAGTGAGTCAACTCGCTCCGATTCGCCGTCATCAAGAGGTCTCTTGACATTTATATGACTATTCATTCATTCATATATCCATCCATCCATCCCCACTGCCCGCTACTACTGTACTGTGTCGCTCGCTCGCTCGCTCACTCACCCTCGCTCGCAATCTCAACCGAACGTACACCAACCATGTCTTTCTCCATCAAGAAAGAATTTCTACTACTCCTACTACTACTCTTCGCCGCCGCCTCAGCCGTCCACGCCTCCGTTGGCGTCACCTACGCCATCCCCGCCGCCGCCTTCCGACGCCCCCCTCCACCGGACCACGTCGCAGCGGCTCTCCAGTCCCTGAAGATAGGCGCCGTCCGCCTTCCGGACGCCGACCCCTCGGTGGTCCGCGCCTTCTCCTACTCCAACACCTCCCTCCTCCTCACCGTCCCCAACGCCTTGGTCCCCGCCCTCGCCGCCAACCGCTCCAACGCCTTCCTCTGGCTCTACCGCCACGTGGTCCCTTTCTACCCCCGGGCCCGCATCGCCACCATCTCCGTCGGTAACGACCCCCTCTCCTCCGCCTCCGGAAACGCCGTCTCCGCCGTCCTCCCGGCCATCCGCAACCTTCACGCCGCCCTGGCCGACCTCGGGATCCGCAAGATCGCCGTCTCCACCACCTTCTCCTTCATCAACATCATGACCACTGCGTTTCCGCCGTCCACGGCGGAGTTCGAGGAGCCCGCGGCTGGGCTCCTGATCAAGCCCCTCCTCCAGTTCCTCAAGGAAACCAACTCCTCCTTCCTCGTCAACCTCTACCCCTACAACGTCTACCGCCTCCGCTCCGAGATCCCCATTGGATTCGCGCTCTTCCAGGAGAGCCGCTTCAACTTCCGGGACGACCTCACCACCGGCGTTCGCTACCGCAACCTCTTCGACATGATGGTCGACGCCGTCATCTGCGCCATGGCCGTGGCGGGGCACGAGAACGTCCCCGTCGTGGTGACCGAGACCGGGTGGCCCAGCGCCAGCGGGGACGAGACCGAGGTCGCCGACGCCAGCGCTGCCTACGCAGAGATGTACCTGGCGGGGCTGGTCAGCCACATCCGTTCCGGCCAGGGGACCCCGCTGCGGAGGGAGGGCGTGGAGCAGACCTTCATCTACGAGCTCTTCGACAGGGAGGCCACCCCCGGAGCCGCGTCTGAACCCGTTGGGCGTCAGTGGGGGATTCTGTATCCCAACCTCACCAGGAAGTACAGCCTTCAGTTTTCCGGCGCTTCCCCCGCCGCGGCGTTAGGGTGGTGGTGTTCTTCTTTATCTTCTTCTTCGCTGATGCTTGCTGTCATCTTCTTGCTGATTTTTTGTTGCTGGGACTCATAATTAGTGTCTGCATTCTTCTTTTGATTAATTTCTTCTGTTGCTGATTTTCTTTTTTTTTTTTACTGGGTGGTTGATTTGTTCCGTTTTGTATGTGGCGTATGGAGGGTGCAATAGACTATCTTGAACTGTGTACGTACACTTTACTCAACATGGGAATTGTTTCGGTGTGATTTGATGAGGTGAGCAGGGATGTGTACTTGGTGCTGAATTAGCAACCACACGACCGTAACGCAGCGAGAACAATCCCACACTCCATAGTGAATGCAAAAAGTGGTCTTTTCGGTGGTGGGTTGATTTCCAGCTACATAATAACACGAGTCTCCAAATTTATATGCATTTTTGGGTATTCCCATGACACAAAATTGCCTGCCTCTTCCTTCAAAGCTTCAGCTCTTCTCCCCACCCATAGCAAAATTGGGCATAATAGAATTGCTCTAATCCCGGTTGGAACAATAGAGACCACAATCACCTAAATGTTTCCGGGAACATTTTTTTGTTGTTTGGTATTTTTCCCAGCTACTATGTCAGCTATTGCTTGCTATTACCTTGATCTCATTCACTGCTGCATTTACGTTCTCGGCCAATTCAACGGCTGCTCCGAGGTATGCATGGGGCGTCAGCTTCAATAGATTGGCCTTTGTTTCTATAGGCAGTTCCAAGCTCTGAATAAATTCTCTTATACTCTCTTTGGTCATTGCTCTTCCTCTTGTTAACTCCTTCAACTTCTCATATGGCTCAGAAATCCCATGCATACCTTCACATCACCTGAATCTAGACCAAAGAGATGCACTTGTCCAAATTTAAGACACATTAATGAAACCACACTGGATATAAAACGCATATGCACATTTAATTTTCTGTGTACATGAACACTTCCTGTGCCTCCTTATTTTGACAATTCAAAATGAAAGTCAATACATGTGCAAAGGGCATCCAATAGCATATTCTGTAACTAATATCAATTACAGCTTACAAGTATGCTACAAACTAAAGCCACGAAAGTACAAGTTCAATCACATTACAGGCTCTCAAAGAGCAGAACAGTTTAAAAGAACTAGGAATAACAGAACTAATAATAATTAAACAGCATACAGTTTGTATTGGTTCAGCAAGCACTTCCCAGGACTGGTTCAGATCTTCACTCAACCGAGCTTCATTGACCTACACATTATGAAATCAATGTTAGTACGTAGTTTTATTTATTTATGGCAAATTGGAGCACTTTATCAGAATAAGACCCACATGCTACAGTATTAGCTACGGCTGCACAGATCTCCTTAACAAACACAAGACAACCAGACATGCAAAAAATAACAACTGGCAAAAAAAGAAGAAGCATTAACATGGTTTACGATTGGATTTGCTAACCTGGAGCTTAGAAATTCCTTGTAATGCACTTATGTAGGAAAGAAGACAATGTCCTAATCCCTTAATATTCCTCAAAACCGTTGAATCTGTTAAATCGCGCTGAAAAAGACATAAGAAAAATGCTATGATTTAAAACTTGAGGACTGCAAGTATAGTAAAGAAATAAGAACCTCAAAGAAAAACAAGCCAAGCATTACCTGCCAACGTTAAATAGGCGGCCTCATACTTAGATGAGATAAGTCTCCATTAGCCATTCCAAGATTCCCTTCACTATTCTCAAAGTCGATTGGATTCACTTTATGAGGCATAGTTGAAGACCCAACCTCTCCAGCCTTGGTTATCTGTGCATAATAATTTGAACTTGACATCAATGATATTTTCTGTAAAGGAGGACCAAAGAGACAAGCACACCCTTCCCACATCAGAATGCTCACCTGCTTAAAGTATCCTAAAGATACATAACCCCATATGTCTCTATTAAAATCAATCAATATATTGTTGAACTGGATAATTGTGTGGAAAAGTTTTGACATATAATCATGAGTTTCAATCTGCAAAACAAATTCATGATAAAATTAAGGGCAAACAACCAGATAACCAATATAATCTAAAGTAATCAAGTCTGATTGACAGCTAGTCCATATAACGGAAGCAATATAATGTGAACGACCAACTACCCTAGCAAGAAACATCAGCAACCAAGTCTGATTAAACCTACGATGCATTTTCCTTTTAAAAAAACTTTTGTACCTGTCCATGAGTGCGAGAAAGCATCCCAACACGGGCATAGTCTTTTGCCAGGGTACATATTGCTTTAATCAATTCATCAATGACAGGAAATATGACTCGGTTTACAGCTTCTTTCAACATCAAGGCATGGGCAAGGTTATTGATATCCTCTGATGTGCAAGCAAAGTGAAAAAACTCAATCACCTGGGATGAATGAGACAAGGAGGAGGTCAAGCAGTTGCTAATGTAGAATTTGTTCATAAAAAGACATTGCAAAGTGAAGATTCAAATCAAATATAAGCAATGTTTGATTTGCTCCTTGCATGTATTATTCAAGATGCACTTTGTTCTCTTATTCAGGTCTGCTAAAAATTAATTCATAATTCACATGTTTTCAATTTCCAATTGACTTACTAGTGTGTTCTGTTTTGCATATGACTTGAAGAAGCTTCTAATGACAGTTCTCCTTAGCATGTGTATTTATCAATTCACTACAGGAAAACAGATTTTTGGCTCTGGTCATTCGTGATCTGCTGAATTTATGTGAAGTTACAAAAGGAAAAAATAACAAAGCAGTTATTGCTAGTAACATAATGTAAGTTTTAGATTTGAAATTTATATTATATTGAACAACTCGAAGAACAATAAGTGTAGTTTTGATACCCTAGATAATCTCAAAGAGGCTAATTTCTTTAGCTAAAAAGTCATATTAAGAACATTATATCCTAGTTCATAATGATTTAAAATTTATAAACAACCAGGATCATTATTCGTTTATTCAATTTTTTATTCATTTATTCAATTGTTCATGATATTATTCGTTAATACCTGTTTATAAATTAATTATTAATATTCTTAAATATCATTTGTAAATACATATTTATGAATATATGTTTATAAATATTATTTGCAAACATATGCTTCTATCTCCTCATATTACGACTTGAGGTCCTTTCTTTCTTTTTCGGTCTCTTTCTTTTTATCTCGGATGTGATATATTATAATTTAAGTTTTATATATTTTTACGGAAATGACAATTAACATCCGAAACACAATACCGATTATAAATATTATTTTTTCTAAAAAAATTACACAATTAATATAAAAACTCTTAAGCTGTAAAGATGGGATTGTATTGATAGAGTTTCAACCACATAACAATTGCTTCAAAGATTTATTAGCAATAATTATTCAAAATATTGTTTGGTATGAAGAACGGAGATGTATTTGATAGGTTCAACGTACGGCCGGACTTAACGTCCCAGATTTGCATGAAATATGATGGACTTCACTCATCAGGTGGTGGCGCGTTCTTTTGCATGAAGACAATTTTTGACAACGCCTTAAAGTTTTTGGCAGAGCTCCCATGTGGTCCCACAGCTTTCTCTGCAACCTCCTTCAGCTTCTTGTTCCTTGCCCTCATTCGTTGTCCCTGCTCTTGTGACAAAACAAGGTCCAATGTCCTCATTAATCCACTCTTAGTGATGGCGCCACCCTCAACTCCCACGCCAGTCCCCCAGGTACTCTCCACCATCCGGCCGTTAAGCCGCTGGTCACCGAGAAAAGGTCGACAGATCATTGGCACCCTGCCGACCATGCTCTCCATCACCGAGTTCCAACCACAGTGCGTCACAAAAGCCCCGACCGCAGCATGCGCAAGGACCTCTGTCTGGGGAGCCCATGTCACCACCTTCCCCATCGCTGTCGGGAACCCTTGTGGCAACCGTAACTTGGCATTGTCTCTGAGAGACCACAAGAAGGGAAGCCGGCTTGCTTCCAGTGCCTCCGCCAGCGCTATGAGCTCCGGCTGGGGCGGCGAGACGAACGATCCGAAGCTGACATACACGACCGACGCTGGCCTGTGCTTGTCAAGCCACAGTAAGCAGGCGTGTGGATCGGGAGTGGGTTCCTCTTCCTCCTCCTGTTGTGACCACCCCCGGTGAAGGTTTAAGGGACCGACGTTAAGGAAGTTGTTGAGCTTTGATTTCAAGTCAGTTGTGGTGGGAGGGTGTAGTTCTTCAAATGAGTTTATGAAAACTGCCGCCGCACGCGGCAGTGCTAGCCCCATTTTGTGCAGCATCGTGGAGAAGGCCGATTCCAGGTTCCCAAATACAACCCCTTCCGGCAAATCCCTGATTTTTACTTCACACATTCCGGGTATGAACTCCTGCAGGCTTTTATCTTCCTGTCCGGCTGTACCAGTTGCATGCATGCATGCACATATATGTATCGGAGTAAATTAATAACTACACCAAGTATCACTCTCCAAAACCAAAAAAAAAAAACTAAGGAAACTGTATTTTCAAATTATGCTTATGATGGGTATACACTCGAGGCGAACATCATTTGCATAGTCTGATAGTCCTAATCAGCTGCTGTAACTGAAGTAATACATCAAAACTACTTGTTTTGGTATATATGAAGTACATCAAAGTTCTGGTATACAATTTTTTTAAAAAATACAAAATCATATCAGGTAATTTTACTCTGTTTTCTCGCAGGACTGTTTTACTCTGTTTTAATGATGTCCGAACTCCCTATGTCTAGTGTCCCCCTTGTATCCCGTTCCTCTAATAATTGTAATGTGAAAAATAAATAAATGATTAAAGAGTTGGGTCGTGAAGAAAATGAGGGCGGTTAAGATCTCATAACTCAAATTAAATTTTCATTTAAAAACACAAAAGTTGGAGGCAATGGTCTAGATTGAAAGATGTCATATGAATAACGAGATCTTTCACACGCATGCATGAGTCATGAGTGGTGATACCTCGATCGTAACTTTCTTTTAAATCAGTTAAAAACATATTTCTTATATTTCAATATTATAAAATATTATAAATTTAATTTAATTTTGAAATATATATCTTTAAAATTTACTCAAGAGTTGATAAATAAATCTAATATTAAATACAAATTAAAATTGCGTTTTTTAAATTTGTTATTGAAAGTGTTTGTTTTTTTTTTTTTTTGATATTAGTATGTTCATAAGTTAATTGAACAATATTACATTAAATAAGTATACTACTACACATTAAAGTAATTAAAAAATTATGGTCTAAAATCTGAATATAAGTGAACAGTAAACAATTTGTATTAGATGAAATATAAGCGACGTCGACCGGTGGGTAGTACACATCAATAATCAATTTACGACGAAATTATATATACCAGATTCTCCTCCTCCTCTGAATTTATGTCTGATGGCATCGGTATAAAAGTGAGAGGCAAGGGAAGTGGGCCCAGCAGCCCAGAACGCAACCCACGGCACTCCCATCTCCTCCGCCATCTCCGACGCGAACCACAAGAACGCGTCCCCTACGATGCAGCTCACCCCGCTCCCGGCCTCGCCCACCGCCGCCTCCACCGCCTCCCGAAACGCCTCCGGGGCTGCCTCCAAGAACAGCTCCATGTTTCCCTCCGGCACGCCGTCCGCCACGTCGTACGACTTCACGTTGCCGGATCCTCCGGAGGAGGGGACTACTGCGGCGTTGGACTGGGCGGTGCTGAAGAAGGAGAAGCGGGCGGAGGGGGCGGAGGCGGCTAAGCGTCGAACGACGGCCAGGAGTGGGGCGGCGTGAGTGCCGAAGGGGAAGGCCAGGACGGCGACGTGGGGTGCAGCCGGCGATCTGGCTACGGTTGTCTCTGACGTCATAGCTTTGTTTTTGTTTTGTTTGAATGTTGTGGGGGTGGCGGCGTTTGTTTTTTGTGTTTCAACTAAAAACCGAAGGCAGTGGGTTTGGACCGTTCGGTTGGTGTTTGAACTTAAAACCGAAATGTTTATTTAATGAAAGGTGGTGGGAACGGGGAGTACAAGGATTCTCACGAGACAACCGCCATACTTACCACTTTTTTATTTTTAAATATTTATTTGTTATTCGACGAAATGTCTATCCTTTTACGTCATCTTTTCCGTCCTTGGGTGATGTGTAATAAGTCATTTCAGTATTTTTTTTTATCATTCGGCACGCTTGTAAATCATCGCTCGAGCCTCTGCTCGAACTTCGCTCGAGCAGGCACCAATCATCTCTCCTAAGGCCAAATTTACGGGTTTCTGGGTTCCGTCGACTGTAATTTCCGACGAAAATTTCAAACGGTCATAACTTTGCGTATAGTGGCCCGATTTAAGCCCTTTTTTATTTGTAGGTGTCGACGAGAGCTACGGCTCAAAAAGTCCTCTATTGGTTCCAAAATCAAATTTTATGTCATATTTCTACCTCCTCCCGTCCAGATCCACAGCTCGAGCCTCCTCCCTCCCTTCCCTGCTCTCTTTCCTTCTATCTCAGACTGGTGTGTAGCGCGTTAAGTTTTAATTGTTTTTGCTGACATGGCAATTGCCACATTAGCCGAGTTGCGCAGCGAGGATGCAATGCCGATTGCAAATAGCATCTTTTGTTCTTTTACCCATCATATCGATTCCAGCATACACTGTAGGAACGGGGAACATTCATCTTTTTAATAAATAGATATTAATCAATTTCACCCACCATCCACAAAATTATTAAAATATTATTTTAAAAAATAATAAACAAATATATCTGAATTATTATATTAATCAAAAAAATATTTAACTGATGTGTCAATTGTCATATCATTAAAATTACTTAAAACTTAACGCACAGTGCACCATATCTGAGATAGAAAGAGAGAACGATAGAAGGGGTGAGGGGCCTCGAATAGTGCATCTGAATAGGAAGAGATAGAAGCATGACATAAAATCTGAATTTGAAGACAAAAAGAATGAGTTTTTTGAAAATCCGAGAGTGGCAAACCACCTGAATTTGGGCGTCGTAGCTCTCATCCACACCTATAAATCAAAAAAGGGCTCAAATCAGACCAATGTGCGCAAAGTTATGACCATTTAAGTTTTCATCAGAAATTACAGTTGACAGAACCCAGAAACCCGTATATTTGGGCATGAGAGAGGTGCTTGATGCTTGCTCGTGACCTGCTTCAGCAGCGTATGTGCTCGAGCCCTTTCTCGATGCTTGCTCTAGATTAAGGTTCGAGCAATGATCCGGGAGCAAGCCAATGCGTGGCAAATGATACCGATGTGGCTTATTCTACATCAGTTGGGAAAGCAAAAATATTACAACGTCAATTGTACCTAGCAGTGCTCATCAATTCGAGCATACACGGTAGGAACGAGGAGCATTCATCTTTTTAATAAATAGATATTAATCAATTTCACCCACCATCCACAAAATTATTAAAATATTATTTTAAAAAATAATAAACAAATATATCTGAATTATTATATTATTCAAAAAAATATTTAACTGATGTGTCAATTGTCATATCATTAAAATTACTTAAAACTTAACGCGGTACACCATATCTGAGATAGAAAGAGAGAACGATAGAAGGGGTGAGGGGCCTCGAACAGTGCATCTGAATATGAGGAGGTAGAAACATGACATAAAATTTAAATTTGGAGACAAAAGAATGAGTTTTTTGAAAATTCGAGAGCGGCAAACCACCTAAATTTGGGCGCCGTAGCTCTTATCCACACCTATAAATCAAAAAAGGGCTCAAATCAGACCATTGTGCGCAAAGTTATGACCATTTAAGTTTTCATCAGAAATTACAGTAAATGGAACTCAAAAACCCGTATATTTGGGCGGGAGAGAGGTGCTCGATACTTGCTCGTGACCTACTTCAGCAGCGTATGCGCTCGAGCCCTTGCTCGATGCTTGCTCGAGATTGAAGCTCGAGCAATGATCCGGAAGCACGCCAATGCCTGGCAAATGATACTGATGTGGCTTATTCCACATCAGTTGGAGACGCAAAAATATTGCAACACCAATTGTATCTAGCAGTGCTCATCAATTCCAGCATACACGATAGAAACGAAGAGCATTCATCTTTTTAATAAATAGATATTAATCAGTTTCACCCACCTTTTATAAAATTATTTAAAAAAATTTAATTCATCTGCCAAATATAAACATAATATTTTAAAAATATTATTTACGTATTTTATTTATATTAAAATATTATAAAAATATTTAAATATTTCTGAGATTTAAAGTAAAATAAAAAAATGTAGGCATGTTTAGTATTTTATATCTGTGCAGGCATTTATTTTTTTCCTAAATAAAATTATAGGATATAAAGGCGGTGGGAATCGCAGGGACGGAATTAGGGGGGGGGGGGCGGCAGGATAGTTGAACAGGAATGCCATCCGAGGACATGAGATGGTCGAGATGTGAGGATGTGCCATCCGTTTCTGTCGCCGAGAGAGATAAAGATGGGCCGTACACTGTTCATCTTGGTAGCCGTCGTCGTCTGTCTTTGTCCAGACAGAACAGCAACGAGGGGTTCGACCATTACACATAACACATGCATGGGTGGCCTGTTCTTCTTATTTGTTAAGGATTCGTGGGCTGGCTATGTAATCGGCCTCAGTTGACCGATGATAAATGACTTGCGGAATTTTTACACGGATCAAAGGATTGGTGTTGCGGGCTGTCCATATGTGAGCCAAGCCGGGCCAATTTATTTTTATTCAAAAGATATACAGGCCCAAACGGATTAGGCCCATCAGAGTAAAAATGAGAGACGACGCCGGCTGGTGCCGCAGCCCAGAACGCCACCCCCATCTCCTCCGCCATATCAACGCGTCCCCCCCCCCCCCCCCCCCATGCACCTCGGCCACCCGAAACGCTGCCGGTGCGTCCGTGGGTATTATCACGACACCGGTGATGAGCTGGCGTCGGAGGTGGTCTCCACCATTGTTCTGCTGAAGTGCCGTGGGTATTATCACGACACGATGACGATGTTGCCTATAAAGAGACAATTCGGGGGATGGACATGAATCCTAAAGAGACAGCTCGGGGTAGCTGGGGAGGATGGACCACATGACAACTCCCAAACTTGGTTTATTTTAAATTATTAATATTATTTTCCCATTTCATAAATGCATGCTTTATCTTTCTGCACTTGCCTATGTGATTGCGTACTAATGTACGTGTTCAGTTTTTGTCCATTTTTATGGATATAAATCCCGTACCTATTGTTTATTATTAAAAAAAAAGAGTTGTTTAATATTTATTAAATTGATTTGTACAACTACAGTACAAGATTGGTGATATTAATTAATTTTGCTTAATTATGATATTCAATTCAATGAAGTTTTGAATCCAAACTGAATGTCATTGATCAATATTTCAAAGAAATTTAAAATATTTTGATAAAGAAAATTAAACTATTGAAAATTAAGAATACTCTACATGTATTCTTTAATATATATACTCGTTGGCTTCTGATTTTTAATTATCAAATATATGAATGAAAAAAAAAACTAGAAAACTTGATAGCTGGTAGAACAAAACAAAACAAATTAAACAAGTTGTACTTTGTAATATATATATATATCTATATATATATATATATAAAGAAGAAGCGGAAGAAGAAGCTAGGAAGGTGAATCAATTTATTGATAGCTGAAGGTTTGAACCACATACGTTCCAACAAACTTTTGACATAAAGAAATTAAGGATTAACTAGGCAGTAGTGTTCTTCGGCCTCATGGTGATAATTTCCAACAAAGTATTCAAGTTTTTAGCAGAAGTCCCATTTGGCCGTACAGCATTCACTGCAAGCTCTTTAACCTTCCTCACCTTTGTTTTCATCTGCTGTCCTTGTTCTTGCGACAAGACCAAGTCCAGACACTTCATCAATCCACTTTTAGTTATGACTCCACCCTCAACCCCCACTCCAATCCCCCAAGCACTCTCCACCAACCGTCTGTTTAGCGGATGGTCAGCCAAAAGCGGTCGGCAGATCATCGGAACCCCACCGGCAATGCTCTCCAACACGGAGTTCCAACCACAATGCGTCACAAAAGCCCCAACCGCCCAATGCGCTAGGACCTCCGTCTGGGGAGCCCATGAGACAATCTTCCCCTTTGCTGGTGGGAACCCTTGGGGCAATTCTGCCCTCGCATGGTCTCTGAGAGACATCAAAAACGGAAACTCGCTGGCTTCCAGTGCCTCCGCCATCGCCTTAAGCTCGGGCGGGGGTGGCACGAAGACCGACCCGAAGCTGACGTACACGACAGATGCGGGTTTGTGCTTGTCCAGCCATGGTATGCAGCCGTTCGGATCCGGGGCGGGTGGCCGTGGCCCAGAAGGTTGGTGGAAGTTGCGGTGGCCAACGGCGAGCACATTTTTCAACTTGGATTTCAGGTGGGACACTACGGGAGGGTCTAGTTCTTCGAATGAGTTCATGAAAACAGCTGTCGCGCGCGGTAGTGTTGGACCAATTTGGCGTAGCCACCTGGGGAAGAACGATTCCAGGTTCCCATCCAAAATCTCGTGGGGCAAATCCCTGACTCGAATCTTTGACATTCCGGGGATAAATTCCAGGGTTTTATCTTCATGTCCAGGTGTACCTGCGACATTAATATCAATACAAATAGACATTAACCAAATCCACAACAACGACACATATGTATCATATCAATTAGCTAGTTAGAGAGTTGTTAGAAAGAAAGAAAGAACAAAAAAAAAAAAACTTCTTTAATTTACCGACGCCTGCTCCAAATGTATGCCTGATGGCACTAGAGTAAAAATGAGAGAGGAGGCCGGCTGGTGCCGAAGACCAGAACGCCACCCACGGCACCCCCATCTCCTCCGCTATATCCGCCGCGAACCACAAAAACGCGTCCCCCACGACACAGCTCACCCCCCTCCCGACCTCCACCTCCGCCGCCGCGATGGCCGCCCGAAACGCCGCCGGTGCGACCTCCGTGAACAGCTCGATCCTCTCCTCCGGGCGACCCGTGAAGGTGTGCCCCTCCGGCACGCCGTCCTCCACGTCGTACACCCTCACGTTACTTCCAGTGGAGGCGGTGGCGGTGACGGTGGCGTTGGACTTGGGGGTGCTGAAGAAGGAGAAGCGCGCGCCAGGGGCGGCGGCGGCTGAAAGGCGGACGAACCCTAGGAGATTGCCAGCGTGGCCACCGAAAGGGAAGGCCAGGACGGCGATGTGCGGTCCCACCGGTGATGTGCTGGAGTCGGAGGTGGTCTCCGGCATTTTTCTGTTAGAGTGCCGTATGTTTGTATCGGTACGATATTGCCTAGAGCTAGCCAAGTCTGCGGAATATGGCGGATATATATCCATTTCAGGGGCAGCCTCGCCGAGAAGGATGGTATCTAATTTGTTATTTAAAAAAAAAAAAAAGACACGACTCGGGGTAGCTGGGAAGGATGTACCACGTGACAACTACCACTTATCTGTTTTTTAGATTATTATGATTCCTCCTTCATAAACGCTTTATCTTTTTAAGCCTCATTAGTAATGAGCATCCGTTAACTCATGAATCACAAGGAAAGGGGTATGTCTTGCACACCTCCCTAATCTTAAATGAACATTTTAACGAAATGAACAGGGTGAAACATTCGCCATGGCCAAAGTCGGCAAAGGGTGAATCAGTAAATTACTCAAAGTTGAGTAATTCAAAAAGGATGAATTATTTTTTAATATTTTGATTAGGATTTAACAAATGAATAATAAAATAAAATATTAAACTGAAAAAGCTGAAATAAGAATAAATCTCTAACATAAAAATTTATAATTAACAAAAACATTCTTCAATATATAAATTATCATAGACAATGACTATTTATAGGCATAGACAGAAACTATAAATTGAAAATCTATTATATTAAGGAAGCTAAAACAAAATATCAATTTAACTCTAATTAATATAAACTATGAATTAAATAAGAAAAGAAGATAAAAGGAAATACTAGTAACTTGATTAATAAAACAATTAATCTTCATTATTCTCCCTCCCTTCAAGATTGCCCTTGTCCTCAAGGGAGAATTTGAAAAAGTACTTTTCCAACTTGACAGAGTCATCCCAAAAAGCCTCCTGCCAATCTCCATCACCCACCACCACGAAGTATTGAGCGCCACTAGTGTATGGTTCCTTGAACTTTTGAGCTTCACGTTAGTGTTCCTCCTTGGGTGGCAAAGCTGTCCAAATTCTTTTTCTTCCATCCAACTTAAAATCTATTGTCATGGCTCGATAATCAGTATAACCTTACCGATACCTTTCAATCAAGCAGTGTCCAAAACCACATCAACTCCTATCATAGTCAACACATGCATGCAAATTAGCAGTGATCTTAACTCATTGACATATTTAAAAATAATATTTAAGTATTTTATTTATATTTAAATATTTTTGAGATTTAAAGTGAACTAAAAAAAATATGTAGGTATGTTTAGTATTTATTTTGATCGGTGCATGCATTTATTTTTTTCTTAAATAAAATTATATGATATGAAGGCGGTGGGAATGCGGAGTAGAACCAGACACGTACGGGGACGGGCATGGCCTCATGCTATTTACGACCGATCTTCTGCCACATGATCCCTCTCTAAATATGATTATTTCCATCAAATTCTTTTTAACAAAGAGATAGTTATTTCACTTATATATATTAATAAATATATAGATATTACGATCATACGTTTTAACCTTATTTTTCTCCCCTGGCCTCTCTCTTCCAACCATTTCCGGTAGCTCCTTTCTCCACACTCTTTGCATGTATTTCAAAACTGGTGGAGCTGGAGCCCATGGTTACCCCCAAATATGTTGGAACCCGCTCCTCATAATTCAATTTTATGGATTTGTTGTTAAGTAAAACTACATAGATTTTATCAGGGGCAACGCGTTACATGGCTGCACACCCATGGTTTTTAATTTTTTAAAAATGTTATAGTTAATTTGTTAAATTATTGAAATTTTAGAAGAAAAAAAAAACCTTTAACCCTCTGCCTCATCTAGTTTGCCGTCCCATAGACCCAATCCTAGCTAGCACTCAAGAGTAGCCCCATTCCACGACGATCGGCGGCGCAAACGCTCTTCGATCAGCGATTTCTATCATGATTATGGCATCGACTGAAACTTTGATGTCATTGAGCGTCTGGTCCCTGGCCCCCTAATCTAACCTCTGGCTCCGCCTCTGGTCGTCGGGGTCAATTGCTTGATTGCCATCGGGAGGGTCTAACGTATTGTTTTTGAATCTCTAATACAGTCATACAGATGTTGGATGGAAATTAATAGTCATAGAATTTATTCCATTATGATTCATGAGAGTCTTCAATCTTCATAGAAATCGACTAAGTGATGTTTGAAAGTTTGATAATTAATAAAATTTTTAGTTAAAACACATAATTGGAGTCAAATGTGTGATAAATATTATGATAAAATTATTAAAATATTCCACTAGTGTTCTAATTTCTAAACAAAAATTAAATGAATCCAAAGTATTCAAATGTTAAATGAAAAATTAAATGAGTGTTCTAACTTGTAAAAGAAGATTAAATAAAATATTTAAGTGCTCACACGCTTTTGACCACAATAGATTAATATACACGGGATGATAGGGAATATTGAGAATGAAGATGACGCATTGGCGCGTGATTGCCGCAACAACCGAGGAGGCAGTTGAAATTGGAAAACACGATTTTTTAACTTTTATTTCTCACAGGAATGTAAAAATGGGCAATTAGCCCACGGGCCAGCATGTGATTTTTCACGTACCGGACCACTCAAAATAAGGGCCGTATAAATTTCATCCCCTATCCCGTTCCTCTCTGGTGCGATGACTACGTTCGTGTACAAATCTAGGTCGGCCCGGCAGCACGACATTGACAGGCCTTGATCAGGTGTGCCGTGGTCTTGTACCTACCTTTGTCAAGCAAGCTATCTTCAAATCTTGGTTTTAACTGTTTTAATCGTGGGTTGGCTACGTAATGGGCCTCAGTTGACTTGACACTTGACAGCTGATAAATGACTTATCGGATTTTTACACGGATCAAAGGATTGGTATTGTGGGCTGTCAGTGGGCTAACCCGGCCCATATGTGGCCAATTCAATTTTACTTAAAAAATAAAAATAAAAAATACTAACCGTTTAGGCCGCAGCCCAGAACGCCACCCGCGGCACCCCCATCTCCTCCGCCAACCACAACAACGCGTCCCTCCCGACCTCCACCTCCGCCCCAAACGCCGCCGGTGCGACCTCCGTGATCCCCTCCGGGCGACCCGTGAAGGTGTACCCCTCCGGCACGGCGTCTCGTTAACGTTACTGCAGGAGGAAGAGGAGGAGAAAGCGGGCGGTGCTGAATGGGCGGTCCCGCCGGTGATGAGCTGGCATCGGAGGTGGTCTCCAGCGTTGTTCTGCTGAAGTGCCGTGGGTATTATCACGGTGTTGCCTATAAGGAGACAATTCGGGGCATGGATATGAATCCTAAGGAGACAACTCGGCGTAGCTGGGGAGGATGGACCACCGACCACATGACAACTTAGTTTTTTAAAATTATTATTATTATTTTCCCTTTTCCTAAATGCTTTATCTTTCTGGTAGCTGTACTTTGATATGTGAATGTCTGGTAACACTTAATGCGCGTGTTCAGTTTTTGTCCAATATTATGGATATAAAATACTTTTAAAATTTTATTTTATTTTAGTTTATTCTTTTAAAATAGCTGACACTCTAACCAATTAAATGACATTGAGAACCAAGTGGGGTCGACGGCGCGAGAGGCCCATAAACACATCCGCGATCGCAAATAATAGCATTTTTCTTTTAAAAAGGATTGATTTCCGCGTGACCCACTTGGGAGGGTGGACCTGATAAAAAACAAGTTGATAGAACAAGAACACTTGATAGTTGGTAGAACAAAACAAAACAAAACAAGTTGTAGTTGGTATAAAATATATATATATATATATATATATGTGTGTGTGTGTGTGTGTGTGTGTGTATGCATATAAAGAAGATGCGGGAGAGGAAGGAATTAAGGTGATGCAATATATTGATAGCTGAAGGTTTGAACCACATACGTTCCAATAAACTTTTGACATAAAGAAAGGATTAATTAGGCAGTACTGATCTTCTGCCTCATGATGATGATTTCTAACAAAGTATTCAAGTTTTTAGTAGAACTCCCATTTGGGCGCACAGCATTCTCTGCAAGCTCCTTAACCTTCCTCACCTTTGTTTTCATCTGCTGTCCTTGTTCTTGCAACAAGACCAAGTCCAGGCACTTCATCAATCCACTTTTAGTTATGACTCCACCCTCAACCCCAACTCCAATCCCCCAAGCGCTCTCCACCATCCGTCCGTTCAGCGGATTGTCAGCCAAAAGCGGTCTGCAGATCATCGGAACCCCACCGGCAATGCTCTCCAACATGGAGTTCCAACCACAATGCGTCACGAGAGCCCCAACCGCCCGATGCGCTAGGACCTCCGTCTGGGGAGCCCAGGAGACAACCTTCCCCTTTGCTGCAGGTGGGAAGCCTTCTGGCAGGTGTGCCCTCGCATGGTCTCTGAGGGACATCAAAAACGGAAGCTCGCTGGCTTCCAGTGCCTCCGCCAGCGCCTTGAGCTCGGGCGGGGGCGGCAGCAAGACCGACCCGAAGCTGACGTACACGACTGATGCGGGTTTGTGCCTGTCGAGCCATGGTATGCAGCCGTTCGGATCCTCCGGCGGGGTGGGTGGCCCAGAAGAAGAACAAGGTTGGTGGAAGGTGGAGGGGCCAACGGCGAGCACATTTTTCAACTTGGATTTCAGGTGGGACACTATGGGAGGGTCTAGTTCTTCGAATGTGTTCATGAAAACAGCTGTCGCGCGCGGTAGTGTTAGACCCATTTGGTGTAGCCACCTGGGGAAGACCGATTCCAGGTTCCCAACCACAATCCCGTGGGGCAAATCCCTGATTCGAATCTTTGACATTCCGGGTATAAATTCCAGGGTTTTATCTTCATGTCCAGGTGTACCTGCGACATTACAAATGAATATATGACCAAATCCCCAACGACCCACGACACATTAATATCAATTAGTTGTCAGAAAGAAAGAAAAAAAAAAAAAGGCTTCTTTAATTTACCGACGCCTGCTCCAAATGTATGCCTGATGGCATTAGAGTAAAAATGAGAGACAAGGGCGGCTGGTGCCGCAGCCCAGAACGCCACCCACGGCACCCCCATCTCCTCCGCTATATCCGCCGCGAACCACAACAACGCGTCCCCCACGACACAGCTCACCCCCCGCCGGGCCTCCACCTCCGCCGCCGCGATGGCCACCCGAAACGCCGCCGGTGCGACCTCCGTGAACAGCTCGAACCTCTCCTCCTGGCGACCCGTGAAGTTGTACCCCTCCGGCACGCCGTCCTCCACGTCGTACGGCCTCACGTTACTTCCGGAGGAGGCGAAGGCGGTGGCGTTGAACTGAGGGGTGCAGAAGAAGGAGAAGCGCGCGCCAGGGGCGGCGGCGGCTAAAAGGCGGACGAGCGCTAGGAGAGGGGCAGCGTGGCCACCGAAAGGAAAGGCCAGGACGGCGATGTGCGGTCCCGCTGGTGATGAGCTGGCGTCGGAGGTCGTCTCCGCCATTGTTCTGTTGAAAGTCTACAGCTATACCCAAGTCTGTGCAAGAGCGTAACTTTAACTTACGGAATGGTGGATGGATATATATATATATATATATATATATATATATATATATATATATATATGTTTGTATACATTTAAGGGGTAGCTGGGAAGGATGTACCACGTGACAACTACCGACTTATTTTAAAAATAAATAAATAATAATAATAATAATTATTATTCCTATTTCATAAACGCTTTATCTTTTGAAGCCTGATTAGTACTTTTCTTATGAGAATGTGTGACCATCGTTAATGTACTTTATTGTCAAATTTTGGGATATAAAATACTTTTAGATAATTTTTAAAATATTTTATTTCGGTTGTAAATATTGTTCTTTTATGACTTATGAATGTTTAAAATAGATTTTAAAATTTATTTCATTAATACTTATTGAATTGGTTTATAAAATTACAGTAAAAGATCGGTGATATTAATTCTGATATTTTTGAATCGAAACAGGTGTCATTGATAAGTGTTTTTTTTTTTTAAAATTTAAATTTAATTTAAATTTTATGCAGATATTCAAATAAATTTCTAGATTTACTTTTAAAAAATACGTAAAGTTTTTAAAAAATTTCTCTTATTTTCAAATTATAATTAAATGCGAAAATCTAATACGTAAATGTGGTCATTGGCATGCCCCAATGTTGGGATAATAATGATAACCCAATCGATCTCCGTCCAATTCCATCCAGCCACCTATTCCCCAATCCCCATGTCTACTTGTCCCCCCTCCTCCGTCGTATCGCTCTTCAAACTCCGGCACCGCCGCCGCCAATGCCACAGCCACAGCCACGGCGGCCAACTTTTCATCGGCGACCCCTCACTATTCCTTCCTGGATCCGCCAAATCCCGATGCGTGTTCGACCCGACCTCGCCCCCGAGGTGCTTGGTTGTTTCCTCGTCCCTCGCCTCCGTCTTCACGTCCGCCGCCGCCTCTGGGTCGGGGTCCGGGTCGGCGCACGCCGCTGTGGCGTCGGCGATCACGCAAGTCGCTGTCGCCGCCGTCGCCATCGCTTCCGGGGCGTGCCTTTCCACCAAGGTTGATTTCTTGATGCCCAAGGAGGAGGAGCAGCCTGGTATGAAATGTAATCGCGTTTTTTTAAAACAATAATAATAATAATAATAATAATAATAATAATAATAATAATAATAATAATAATAATAATAACAGCCACAACAACGACGACGATAACAACAACGATAGCAGATATACAAATTCACACTGCTAAATAGTAGTAGTAGCAGTAGCAGCAGCAGCAGCGTCTGCTTACAAATTTTTTAGAGGGTTTTAGTTGAAATATTATATTATATACTTCAAATTATTATTATTTTAAAAAATATAGGTTTAAAGAGCATGATAAAATTTACATACTCACACAATTAGAAAAATTTTAAAACTGTATGAGGCCCTCAAATTTGGTGGTTAGAAAACTTTTGACCTCTTGTTATTTGACCACCAAAATTGAAAATCGTATACATTTTTAAAATGCGTCCATTTGTTTTGAGTATGTAAATGTCATCATGCTCTTAAAATTTTAAAAATGTATGAGTCCCTCAATTTCATCATCGTATATTTAAAAAAATAATAATTTGAAGTATACAAGATGATATTTTAATTTGTAATAAGAAATGTAGTGTGACTAGAAATCCGGACTCTAGAATATTACAAGAAATGTAATATGACAAGATGATATTTTTTTAGGATGTTTATTTTACCTGTTTTCAGTTTTCGTTTTTAAAATGTAATAACTGTTTTCGAGTATAAAAAACATAAAACTGAAAATAACAAAATATTGTATTAATTCTTTAGGACCTAAAAGGTAAAAATAAGTTTTTATTGTTTTTAATTTTCAGTTCTTCGCACACAAAATGTTTAGGCATTTTTACACTCACAGACAAAATGTTTAGGCATATGAGAGTTGTTCGGGTGGGTTGAAGTTGGCTGAATGAATGAATCAATGTACACAACCGAGATACAAAATGAAACAAAAATTACATCAAGAATTAGTTTATTCTCAATTATCATCAACATTAAATTATCAAAACGATAAAAAAACAAATCACAGTGATAAAAAAATAGCAATTTACTTTAGTTCCATTCTACCCGCTAATCAATAATGTATTCATGTTTTTTGCTTTTTAAATAATAATAATCATAACAACAACAATAACTACTATACAAATGTGATCATGATTCGTTGGGGATGTCTTTTAAGGCAAACGCCATATGAGAGCAATTATTAAGCGGATGGAGTGTTGTTTGGTCAGGTGGAAGGGCATTTAACTCTCTAAAGGAGATTGTTTCACTTTGATTAGGAGTACCCTCTCGAACTTGCCGACCTACTATCTTTCTCTATTTCTCCTTTCTGCAGCTATGGTTTCTCACCTAGAATGGATCTAAAGGAATTTCTTTTGGGGATTCGAGGTGGGCGTGCCAAAGGATCATTTGGTTAATTGGGAGAGTATTTGTTACACTCTTTCTCATGGCGGATTGACCATTAAGAAATTGTATCGATTTAATGCTTCTCTTCTTGGGAAACAGTAATGGCAGTTTGGAGCGGAACGAGAGGCTCTATGGCAGTTATTGCGGTCAAGTATGGGGTTGCCGGTGTGGGTTGGATCTCCTTAATGCCTTGCGGTCCTCATGACACGAGGTTATGGAAATTTATACGCTCGAGGTGGGACTCTTTCTCTCAGTTTGTGGTGTTTGAGTTGGGGATGGTGTTTCTATACGTTTCTGGCATGATGTGTGATGTAGTGATTCTTTTCTAAAGTTTGTGTATCCAGAGCTGTATTGGCTTGCGTGTTCTCCTGATGCTTTTGTAGCAGATGTTCATTGTCTTCGGGATACTTTCATGCAGTGGGAGGTATTGTTTTCACGCACTGTGCAGAATTGGAAATTGGAGGCTTTTTTTTCTCTTTTTTTGATATGTTATATTTAGTTCTCTCGGCGAGGTTTGATGCAGATAGGTTATGTTGGCACCCCAATCAGGAGCGAGGGTACCAGGTCTAGAGTTTTTACTCCATTCTCATACTTGTTCAGGTTGAGAATTTTCCTTGGCGGAGTGTCTGGAAGGCATGGGTGCCGTCCAGGGTTGCTTTCTTCACTTGGATAGCGGTCTTAGGTAAGATTCTGACTGCTGATCATTTGAGGTGCAAGGGTTTTGTTCTTGTCAATAATTATTACATGTGCAAGGTTTCGATGGAGTCCACTGACCATCTTTTCCTTCATTGTCTGTATGTTAGGAGGCTGTGGGATATGGTCCTGGTACTGTTCGACATCTATTGGGTGATGCCTTTGTCTTTTCGAGCGTTGTTTGCGTGTTGGCTAGGAGGTGTGGGGCGGCGTTCAGAGGTATGGAGGACTGTCCCTCATTTTTTGATGACCGAAAGAGGCCTGTAGTTGAGTTTTCTTGTATTTTTTTACATTGTTTGGGAGATTAGATGTTTGTTTTGGGCGGTCTTTGTTATTCTTTCCTTTGAGATGTTGATGGATGCTCCTTTTGAGCTGGTTATTGTCTTTTTATTGTAATTATGTATTTCGCGCGCTTGTTTGCGATTTTTATTTAATAAAATTTATCAAAAAATGTATTTATGTTGTTATAATAGTCATAAATAAGGAATTAGTTTAAAAAACACAAAATAAACCAAATTTTATAATAATAAGAATATTAGTAGTAATAGTAATAGTAATAATACTAGTTGTCGCAGTTGCTTTATAAAAAACGAAAACAAAGAACCCATGAGTCCATTTTTGGACAAGGGAGTAGTAATAGTAATAATTATAAAATCAGTTTGTTCAGGGAAGGTTGATTGAACAATTGCTTATTTTCATGGCCGTGGGTCTATTTTTGTTGACTAAATGTATTTAGCATACGCACAACCAAGGCATATAAATAACAAGTTATCATCAAATAATGTTAACATTGTATTTAGGGATGACGATAGGATGAGTTGGGACTGGATAGTGGATGACTGGAACTTATCAGGAGTGGATTCTGGTCGAGATGGATGAGTCAGGTAATATCCAGTCTTGTTAAGCTAATATATAATAATACAAAATAGGCAGGTTGGGTGGGTCGGGTTGAAATTATCATCCCTAATTACAATATATTAAGTTTTAGGCATATGAGAGTTGTTTTGGGTGGGTCAAAGTTGGCTGAATGAATGAATTTATGAACACAACCAAGACACAAAATGAAACAAAAATTGCATCAAGTAGTAGTTTATTCTCAATTATCATCAACAGTAAATTATACGTATAAATGATAAAACGGAAACAAAGCATTATGATAGAAAATTATCAAATTAATTCTATATCTATTTACTTTGGGCTGGTTATATGATATTTAATTCCATTCTACCTGCTAATCAATAATGGGACAGGTTCTGTTATCGTGGATGGAGTAGATGTGACTGGGTGTTCTATTTTTAATGATGCAAAGGTTTACTATCTCTACTTGCATCATTACATTTATAAGTTGCCAACTGTGACCATCAGTCTGCTACTAAAATGCTGATCTGTGAAGGCAGGTGCAGAAGGCTATTGGGTTCGCTAGAAGAGCTCACCATGGCCAGTTTCGAAAAACAGGAGATCCATATTTGGCGCATTGCCTACATACAGGGAGAATCTTAGCAATGATAGTTCATTCAAGCGGAAAGCGAGTATGATTTGACTTTTTAGCTCTACTGTCTTTGGTTTGCAGCTCCTGGCAAGAATAATTTCATCCTGCAGCAATAAGTGGTCTTAATTTATTATTAGAGTAAAGGGGATAATTAGTACCAATCCTTTGCATTTGGAATACCTTACTATTCAGTATCAGTTGATCTGTTGATCAGTTCATTACTTTGAATATTCACTTATAATATTGAAGGGACCCTTGCTTGTTTGCACATTGTTGATGTGATTTTGGTTGTTAAATCGTGGATAAATAATGTAGAAATAAGGGCAATGTTACTAGAAGTCTACTTCAGTAAGATGATGTATATTACAATTTACGGTGATCAATGAAAATTGCTAGCCATTTGAAAATTTTACTCAGCATATTAAAATGGGTAGTTTCCAATTTCTTGCGTGTGATGTTTGGCGCATTTCATTTAGTAGGTTATATTTTAGATTTATTAGGCATGTTTGTGAAGATATACCCATTATGCTATTAAAAGCATGAAAATTTGTGGGGATGCCTCTTTTAGAATTTAATAAATTACTTTGTTGTAGATAGTCATGGAATCATTTGTTATAAATTGTTTCAATGCTTTAAATTTCCTGTGTCTGAGCATTAATTGTTGAAGAAGAATGATCTGATCAGGACTCCTAATTTGGAATTTTGGATCTCTCTCTCTCTCCTCTTCCACTTCTGGGGTCTCTATGTGCGTGCTAGTATTTGTTACATTAGAACTTAGATTCATAGGACTAGTGGATGTAATGGGTGGGTTTTACTTACTGCAGGCTGTTGATACAATTGTAGCAGGGATTCTCCATGATATTGTCGATGATACCAGTGAGAATTTGAGAAGCATAGAAGAAGGGTTTGGTGAAGATGTTGCAAAGTTGGTAGCTGGTGTTTCCAGGTTAAGCTATTTAAATGAGGTATAGCAAAAAAACCAGAAATATATACATTATTTTATTTATTTTTAGGTGGAAAGAAAATGAACCATCATTTTCATATCATGATTATCAATGTATGAGTGTTTTATTTTTTAATTTTAATTATTTATTTTAAATTACAGTTTTCAAGGAATGAACTGATATGTGGTGGTTATGAATTAAACAATGAATCAACCTCACTCTCCAATGGCACTGTAGTTGATGACTAGAAGTTCACTAGTATTATTTTGGAAAATTTTATACTTAATGGCTAAGCATGCATTGTTATACCTAACTGAGACTCTAAGGCTTGTTTGTCAAATTGTTGGCCATGTAGTTATTACGGAGACGTCGCAGAATAAATATGAACCAGGGAAACATAGGTCATGAAGAGGTATAATTCTTCATTACTGCATTTCGTAAAATTTCTATTTATTTAGAAAAGGGGGATTTTCAGTTGTGGTCCAGTTTAATTTTCCATGCATCTATTTGAAACCTAACTTACTCTTTGATGGATGCACCCAAATTTGCTTCTTATAACAATTTGTTGATTGTATGGTTATCTGCTTTAGTTAATACATTAACATTTTATAGTCTTCAGTAAATTTTAGGAACCTAACAATTTGTTGTTTATAAAATAGTCTTTTACTGTTTATAAAATTTTAATAATACCACGCTGTTTTTAATATCAATATGCGAATGTTTTTCATACATCTGTATGCATACAGTTTATACATTATGTGCAAAGTGCAATATTTTTCTTGCATCCATTTTATTTTCACTATTCAATTATTCAGCAATGTTATGCTCGTTTATAGATCCCAACGGTTCTTAAATTTTCATAAATTTAATTTTAAAATTCTAAGTCTAAATCAAACATTTCCAATTGGGATTTTTCCAAAGCCTTGAAAATGGACAGGCTAAGATGATAAAATAACTATGTTTTCATGAAGAAAATTCATATGGTCACCAACTATAATGCAAGTTTCTTCAACCTTACAAGATACACGTCTACCTTTTGATCTTTTAGGCTAACAAAATGCGAGTAATGCTTGTGGGCATGGTTGATGATCCCCGTGTGGTACTCATCAAGCTAGCAGATCGTCTTCATAACATGAGAACCATGTATTTTCTCTGAACTTGTTCTAATATTTTCTTAATTCACTTCTGATGAGAATATTGTTTGGACTAATTTTTCATATGAAATAGTTTCTTTTCTCATGCATGTATGTGCGCATGCAGCCATGCCACAAGGTAACTTATGCCCATCCACTAGTATGGTTAATGATATTTGATTGTTTATAATTTTGTGGGGGATTAATTACTGGATGATTTGCATTTTGTGGTTGTCGATTCTGGAGTTTTGACCATTGATAATTTTACATGTGGTGGTTTATGATTGGAAATGATATATATTTTCTCAGTTATGCTCTGCCAACTGCCAAGGCTCAAGCCGTTGCACAGGAGACCCTGGTTATTTGGTGTTCACTTGCTTCCAGATTAGGCTTATGGGCTTTGAAAGCTGAACTGGAAGATCTATGCTTTGCTGTTCTTCAGGTCTGCCCATATAATATGTTTTTAAGAGCATGCAAAACATTGAATATAAATTGTAATGAACTGCATTTAGCTTTATAAATCAGGTGAACTTTCACAAACTTCTTTGAGAATAAACATATTTTCCAGATCAATTGCTGATTTGTTGTAGCATGATAATTTCTTTTTATAATTGCTTAATTGATACTTGCCTTATAGGATCTTTTGAAAGCAATTAAGAGTTGAAATGATGGCATTCTCACTTATCTTCAAGTACGATGTTTAGTTTCAACATTATGGATTATTGGATGCTTATAGCCTTGTTTCTGCTTCCTACACACGCTACATTGTTGCTGGTGCTTTATCATTTGATTGTACTGTTAAGGTTTTATCATTTTATTTATTTATTTTTTGCTGATAAGTGTCCTCCAAACTTAATTGTTCTTGTCAATGTGAGTCTGAAATTTTAATTAGGTTAAGCTGGAAAATATGGTAAATTACCACACTTTATGCATAATTAATGTGTAGCATGTAGAAGTAGAGAAGAATATTCATGAGTTAATGTATAGTGATAGAGTTATAAAATATGAATATTGGCTTCCTGCAGATGGCTGAATTGACCTGAATGGAGCCTCTGGACATGTATTTTTTCCGCTATATGTGTGTGTGTGCATGCACGTATTCTTAACCTATTCTTTATGCAGCCCCTAATATTCCGGCAGATGAGAGCTGATCTAGCTTCTATGTGGAGTCATAACATTAAGTATGGGAAATTGAGGAGAATACATCCAAAGTCCAGCTTTGTCTCACCTCTGCTTGAGGAAAACACAATAACTAACTGTGAAAGATCAGTGGCAATCTATGAAGACCCCATGAACATGAAGGTTAGAATGTTTGTGATTAATCCTGGGGAATTCATTATTTTATTATATTTTATTTTTTATCATTGTTAAATTTTTTCTTAGTGTGAAGATGTTGTTCACTTACGAGGTTCAAATGAAGCTAATGGATGTATATGTACAATGTGGACATATTAGAACTATTTTTTTTATGCGAAGTTTTCATATATTAGTCATGCTTGTGAAAAGTGTCACTGAAGGATATGATTTATCACCTTTTGGTTTTATTTTATTAATCTATTATGTCCCTATTTTTCATTTTCCATATTTGATGGATTCCCGAAGTCTTTGTTTGGTGGGGGCAACACCTTTATCCAAAATACTTTTTCCTTGGAGGGTAGGGATAAGATTTAAAAGTAAAACAGTCCTGTGAATCTCTACTTGAAATACATTTGGAACCATTTGTCTCAGGACTGGTTGCAGCTATCAAGCTATCATTTGTAAAAGGGAATGTTGTTTGAGGGCACACATTGTATCAATCCATGGAGCCTTTGTAATTCATTGGGTGACACACTGTCTGCATGCCATATTATATACTTTATTGTTGAAATAGTATAGTATATTTTTTTTGAAGTCTAATAATTTGAAAGCTTGTTCAATTTTTTAACCTATTTTAATTGTAAATGTTTTCTTTTGTGGACTAGTGTAAATAAACCTCTCTCTCTGATCATGTTAGAGCTTCCTTAACAGGGAAAAACGTTTTTAATCTGAAATGTGTTTTCATGTTAGAGTTTTTTTTTTTACCTTCTTCAAGTTCTGAAAAGGAAAAAAAAAAGTTTTCACTTTGTGGGAGCATAATATAGTGAATGTAGTTCTGACACAATAATAGATTGACTTGACCTAATAGATTCACAAAATTACTACTAGAAATTTGAAGAGCTGTTAATCTGAAATGTGTTAAATTAGAAAATAGCTTTAGATGCAAAGACTGTGTACGACTGTGCAAATGGTGCAATTAATGCTACCCAACACAAGAATGGTAAATTTTTTACCTTCTACAAGTTCTGAATGAAAAAAAAAAAATCACTTTGTGGGAGCAATAGCATACTATAGAGTGAGTGTAGTTCTGATACAATAGTAGATTCACGAATGGAAGTGATATCAATTACTATTAGAAATTTGAAGAGCAGCTATTAATTTGAAATGCGTTTTAAGTTAGAAAATTTTGTTAAATGCAAAGACACTGGCCATTGTATGTAAAACTGTGCCATGGTGCAATTAATGCCACCCAGCATAAGAATGAGTTGATCTTAAGACTCAAACCTGCATATTTCCTATTGATAAACATAATTTATAGTTGCAGAGTTGCTAGATGTCATCAAGTAAATGTCATTACTGGCGTACTTCTTATTCCATTGTCATTTTAAAGGTGAATTATTGTTATGATGGATAGATTTGTATTTTATATGCACACATCTGATACAGCATGATTTATTTGTCCAACTACGTCAGTTGGTAAGCGTTCATTTTTGTTTCCTTGGATATGCAGGATCTAGTGGAAGCTGTCCTGCCTTTTGAGGTATTATTAGATCGGAAAAAACGCACTAGTTTTCTCAGTGCTTTTGGAGAATGCTTGAAGGCTGGGACAATACCTAAGATTGTGAGGGATGCTGGAATTGCTTTAGAGTTTCTGGTAGTTTGTGAGGAGGCACTTGAGCAAGAGTTGCTGATATCAACTTCGTATGTGTTGCTTCTTTAACAACTTTTTTCCTTTCGAGATTATTTAATATTACATGACCCTTTAGCATTCATTTTTCTGATGCACCCTTTTGCAGATATATTCCAGGAATGGAAGTCACTCTGTCAAGCCGGCTAAAAAGCTTGTTTAGCATTCACAACAAGGTAATAAAGAAGTACATGATCCAATTTTGGTCACATACTAAAATAATAAAAAACTTGGCCATGTACTTGTACGTCTTCGTTAAAAATATTCCAGTCCTGTATTTTATTTTTTTTTAAATAGGTTAAAATGTTTTATTGAACATACCAAACACACAAGAAGTGCACAAGGACAAGATTACAAAAATATGATATGTATGTTCCAATAATCCAAAACAAACTTTATTTGGTTCTATCTTCGGCAAGCAAAGCAATTGGTATTGATACTTGTGAACTCGTCATTTTTGAGAGAAAATCCTATTAATAAAAATTAGTGCAATATATTTTAATATAATAAAAATGAGTGTATTATATACTTTAACATAGTAAATATTACTCTCTTTCAATTAAAAACATAATAAATATTAACAATCCAATGAAACCAAATGAAGACCCAAATCAAGAATCAAACGCTGATGGATTATATGGAATCAACACAAACAAATTCAATGAAAAATAGACAGCGCCTAGAAAACAAAAATTAGTGCATAGCATAATAACAAATAACAATTGCATAAGCCTAGCTTGACATAAACACATTGGCCATATAGTTCATTATGCAATTCCTAGTATATGTGTATATGTCAAATGTGACAATGACAAGTTGTGTTTGCAGTATTATTACATCATGTAAATGACACATTAATTCTTGAGAACGATTAGGAGGACATTGAAACCACCAAACAATGGTTGTCAATTGTGTTTCAAATAATATACATATATATATATATATGCAATCAAAATTATATTTTTTGTCTTTTGATATATGTGTCGGTCAGTGATAATTCGCAGGTAGTGTTAAAAAGCAAGCAATAAAACATATAAAAGCTCATTTACCACTCAAATAGATGAAAATAACTCTTTGACACTTTGCATGTGTCTGATAACGGCATGAGACAATTACCGAATGCCTTTTGATGCTATAGTTAGAATGAATTTTCAATTATCTACATTGTCAAATATAATTATTCGATGTATATTTAGTTTTCTTATAGTCATGAATTCCTTAAAAAATCACATTGCACATGCGACATTTGAGAACATTTTTGTGGCATAAGACTTTAGAAGTTATGATCTCATAGTAGATTGTATTGTATTTGTTTACCTTCAACATTGTTATATCCATTTTGTAATGTACCAAAATTGAATGTTTTTCTTTTCTTTTATCTTGACAAATATAATGTTTTTCTTTTCATTTATCTTGACACATATTCTTTGTTAACAATGTTATATCCATTTCGTATTGTATTTGTTTACCATCAACATTGTTATATTCATTTTGTGATTTACCAAAATTGAATGTTTTGCTTTTCTTTTATCTTGGCATTTATAATGTTTTTCTTTTCATTTATCTTGACACATTTTCTTTGAAACACTTTAGTATTTAGTAGTAACATCATAACCAAATAAATAAAATTGATTAGATGACATTTAGGGAAGCATTTTCTATTCAATTGGAATATCTTCACACGAGTATAAGTGTAATAATTAGATAGCTCTGAATTTATAGAAAGAAAACTCACGCATCCATCTTTCTCTCTCTCTCTTTAAAACTTAGATGCGTAGAATTAAACCCATTATAAAGCTCAAGCAACAACTTTGTTTACACATGTATGTTATTTGACAAATATAATACAAAATATGTAATTAGATGTTAGACAATATGACTAACAAGCACACTGATACTTTCAACTCTCTAAGAAATAGTAGCCCATTGACACAAAACAAAGCCAAGATCAGATAAATACTAGGAACACATAAAACAATCATGCCTGCAAAAGTCAATCCCTATTTTGCCAAGAGTTTGTAGGATCTGGTTTTGGGTCTTTTTGGCATCTTGTGGGTGATGCCCTCGTCACTTCGTGCGTTGTTTGTCGGGTGGTTGAGCGGCGTGAGGCGGCATTCGGCAGTGTGGCGGGCCGTCCCTCATTGCCTCCTTTGGAGTATTTGGCGGGAGTGGAACGCGCATGTTTTTAAGGCTACGGAGCGGCCCGCTGCTGAGCTTTCTTGTACTTTTTTTCGTTCTTTGGGTGATTGGTTGTATGCTTCGGGCAGGGTGTGTTATTCTTCCATTTGGGATGTGGTGGATGGTTGCTCTTTTTGATTGAGTTGTTGTTTTCGTTTTTGCATTCTTGCCTATCGTGTACTTCTTGTGTGCGTTTTGATTCTCGTGAATGAATAAATTCTCTTACTTATTAAAAAAAAAATTCATCATTTTAGTTTCTTTTTCCACGGATTTCATCTGTGTGGCCATAATATGTTTCTTTATTCATATTGATTGTCTTGATAATCTGTAATAGCAGTAATTTTCTTTACATATTTGTTCGTTTGTCATTTGTAAAGGCTGCCATATATTTCTTGCATTGAATCTTGTTTTCTGAAACTCTGGCTTGCAATCATTGTAGTGTTTAGGTGTAATGGTTTTTGTATTAATATTTCTCAGATGAAACGAAAAGATGTTGGCATCAACAAAGTATATGATGCACGTGCGTTGAGGGTTGTTGTTGGAGACAAGAATGGAACTTTACATGGACCTGCAATTGAGTGTTGCTACAGCCTTCTTAACATAGTACACAAGTAAACGACTTGTACTTTACAGATTGCAAATGGTATTTAATTATTTAATATTTGGTTTTGCGAAACTACCTTTGGAAACCTTTCTTCTATGAACCTATGAACCTTTCTTCTATTCGTAATGATTATTGAACTATGAAAAGATTCCGATCATTATTACATTGCCAATGTGAGACATTGCTATTATGGCCATATTTTTTTCATTTTCGTGCAGACTTTGGACTCCCATTGATGGAGAATTTGATGATTATATTGTTAATCCTAAACCAAGTGGCTATCAGGTTGTTCCTCATGGTTTCACCTTATTGTCTGTGCATACATTTTATATGCGTATTCTAATGCTTGTAAGAATGCAAATGACACATACCACTAAGAAATAGCATTGGATGTACCTGGATCATTATATTGGACCCTTGACATTAGATTCTTCACATGCATTGATTTTATTCTGTCAGTGACATGACCTTGACAAGTTCAAGGTTGGGATGTAGGCCATAATTGGTTGTTTTCTGGAAATTTTTGTGTATTATAGTGAGAGTGATGGTGGTGTAAGGATCTTTCTGCATCCTTTAATCAACAAGAAGTATCGCTCTCAAAGTTGGTCTCAGAATCAGGGATGGACATTCATATGATGACTTAGGAATAACAATTTTAGAACAAAAGGGCGACCTCATTTCAGTGCATTTCAGCTTGGTTTGTGTCACGTAAACTATTATGGCCGTTATGTATTTTAACTTTTAATCTCCATCTTAAGGCTCTTTTTCTAATTATCTCTTTACGACTGCAGTCTCTACATACTGCGGTGCAATGTCCTGATTCGATGCCTCTGGAAGTTCAAATAAGAACACAGGTACAACAACGTATTCCTCTGTTTTAATTACAATCAAGTTAATTATTATTATTTTGTCAGATGACTGTTATAATTGTCTTTATTTTCTAGCGGATGCATGAGTACGCAGAGTATGGACTTGCTGCACATTGGCTCTATAAAGAAACTGAAAACAAGTTACCTCCTTTGGGCAATAGAAGTGATTTTGGTTCTGAAACTGCTTCTTTCATCTCCAATGATTTGGAGGATCAAAGTTCTTCGGGAAATGAACTCTATCAGATGTATAGATCCCTTAAGGCAGGCCATCCCATTCTTAGGGTGGAAGGAAGTCACTTACTTGCTGCTGTCGTTGTTAGGTATCAAATTACTTTTGAGTTATTAACAATACCTTTGAAGTTCTTCTTCTCCATGGTTTTCATTAGACTTGTACTTCCAGAGTTGACAAGGGTGGTAGGGAGCTCCTTGTGGCTGTGAGCTTTGGGTTAGCACCTACAGAAGCAGTAGCAGACCGAAGATCAGGCTTCCAAACAAAGCAATGGGATATTTATGCCAGGTTATACAAAAAGGTGGATTTTTTTTTTTTTTTGCTCTGCTTGAATTTATACTTGAGTTAATGTTTATTATTGAGGATATGTTATTGGTAGCCTTTGTTGCTCGTTTTACTGCTAAAGTTCTAAAAGCCACATCCTCTCACAGTCAGGCCACTAATCTAATTGATGAGCACTTATGGTTATTCAGTTGAAGACAATGCACAAATCAGCTACCTAGACAGATGATTTCAATCCTTTAGAATCACTTGTCTCTATGAATAATTAAGGTAAAATGTGTAATGTACTTGAATGAGTTGGAACACTTGGTCACTAGACATGTATACCCTAAATGAGGTGTTTTGGCTCACAGCCCAAGAACAAGGCAGAATGAAATTTTTAAAAAATGAGATTAAACTCAATGGTGGGAAATGTAAATAGTTTGTGTGAAGAATCTGAGGTGTTAACCCTTAGCTATGATACTACGTTAAAAGGAGGGAAAATATTGAGAATGTGGACATTATTAGGGCTTACACCACATTTGTTTAGAATAAGGTTTAGTGGTTACACTTACAATAACAAGTCCTACAATGTAGTAACTTATTACCAAACATCTATCACAACAAATCTTAAGAACTCATAGGAAGTTAAAAAAAGAACTGATAGCATATGATGTTTTAGTGTAACATCACTAAAAACATATGCAGTTTGGTTGTGGGTGCTAATGTATCGATTCTTAACAGTAATCAAGTTTTCATTCTCTTGATGGAGGACTGTTTGAAAACATAGTTGAATCTTCAGCTTTGATTTTTTTTTCTCATTATGCTAACTTTTAGTTGGTCATCTAGGTTTCTGAAAAGTGGTGGTTTGAGCCAGGACACGGGGATTGGTTTACTTGCCTGGAGAAGTATACTCTTTGTAGAGATGGGTTGTTTCACAAGGTATATTGTGCACATCTATTGGCCTTGAATAAATATAGGTCAGATTTGCAGTAATCTTTGTGAGCATATAAATAATGCTTTTTAGCATTGCCCTACTTCTTGTTTGGAGATATACAAAAGTGCAAAACTAATTTACCATTAATATGTTTAATCAAAATATTTGGAGATGGAAAAGCTTCCCGCTTTGTTTCTTTTCTATTAGTCCATAATCCTTATGGGCAGCCTAATTTTTTATTTTTTACAAAGAAAAATGGTCCATTGGTTTTTGTTTTGTTTTTTTAGTGTGCTTTTTGA
This sequence comes from Taxillus chinensis, assembly GCA_023512835.1. Classification (NCBI taxonomy): domain Eukaryota; kingdom Viridiplantae; phylum Streptophyta; class Magnoliopsida; order Santalales; family Loranthaceae; genus Taxillus; species Taxillus chinensis. Next base: position 44,616,218 of record CM042088.1, on the reverse strand, counting down.
ATTATGTTCAATACCGTGGAATTGTATGTAAGAGGCTCTGGGAACATGTAAATGGAAATTGTTATGAAAAACTTCTCTGTAAATGGTAAATTTTTTTTTTTTTTTTTTTTTTGGATCTGGTCGCATTTGTTACCTGATAGTTGGTCACCCGGAGGTTTCCCATCCACGGCTTCATCTCTGGCCAGACACCCCAATTTTTGTACCTGTAAATGGTAATTAATAATCATTTGTAGCTTCATCCTGTGGTTAAATTTGAAACAGTGCTGTAAATCATAATTGAAGGAAAGCAAATTAAGGACTTATTCAATCCCTGTTTATGTGCTTTTTCATCATCAAGCTCACATCAAAGCATTTGTTAAATAACTTCTCAATGCAGGAGGACCAATATCAGCGCCTGCTCTCCACTTTCATCCAGGTCATAAATCTGACAGAGCAAGAGGAATTCGAATATTGGGCAGCTGTGTCTGCAGTTTTTGAGGGTAAAGAGGTTGCTTCCATCTTGCCTAGCTCCTTTTATGGGAGATCAAGCAGACTTGGCAGTTCAACATCCATGGAAGCCAACATAAACAATAAGGTAAATTTAAAGCTGGTAAACTGTTCCCATTCTTAAGTCTATTCATTTTGTTAGTTCAAAAAATAATTTTTTCAAAAATAAAAATGGCGTTGACATAATTATTTTTTTTTTAATGTTGATAACTTGTAAATGTTCTTGACTTCTTAATTATATTTTTAGAAGTTGGACTCTAATTATATATATAATCATCATTGTTTTAAATATGAAGAAAATAGTGAAGACAATGAAACCATAATATACAATTGGAAAATATAACCTCTAAAAGGAGCAAACAAACAATTAATTTATTAAGAAAAAAAAAAGGTCAAATCTGGTGCACGAAGCTCTCATGAGTGGCAAGGTCCGGAAGGGGTAGGACCACCGAGGTCAATATGGACGCATTCTTCTCTCATAGTTAAATTTAATTGTAAGAGGTCTATTTGTGACTTGAACCTGTGGCCTCAGGTCACGAGTCAGTAACTTTATTGTTATGCCAAGGTTTTCCATGTAGACTTTAAATAGAAGCCTCGTAGTATTTGTCATGTTATAGCCACGAAACAACCCGGCTCGCTTATATTCAACACTAAGTATGCCCTAGGTGGTGTTTGACAAATTCAGGTGCCTCATTCCATGCAACTCCTAACAGATTTATTCTGAAAATTATATACCAAAGACCCAGAAAAAGTATACTTGGGGGATGCCGAACCTTATAGTATTGTAGGCAGAGGGGATGTACAAATTCAAATGCAGGGATTCAAATGTTGTTTGAAAGATGTACATTATGTTCTGAAGCTAAAAAAACCTGATTTCAGTCAGGTAGCTTGGAGCATCAGGCTATGTTTCGACATTCACAGGAGATTCATGGAAACTCTCTGATTAATCATGGTAAGAAATATGGTACTCTTTACTTAACTTCACATCCTAGTAACACCCTAGCAATTGCAGATGATAAAGCCAGTTATGTGGCACAGTACGTTAGGACACATTAGTGAAAAGGGAATGAAGATTTTGCACTCAAAGGGAACATTACTAAACATCAAGTCAATAGGCATTAACATGTGTGAGAGTTGTATCTTTGGAAAGCATAAGAGGATTACCTTTCAGAAATGTGGTAGTCCTCCAAAGGCTTGCAAACTCGAGTTGGTTTACACAAATGTATAGAGTCCATTTATAGCATCTTCTTTAGGTGGTTCTAAATACTTTGTTACCTTTATTGATGATTACTCGGAAAAGGTATGGGTATACTTATAAAGCATAAGTTAGAGGTGTTTGAAGTCTTCAAAAAGTGAAGTCTTAGTTGAAAATGAAACAGTTTTAAAAGTGAAGTGTCTGAGATCAAACAATGGTGGAAAGTATGAGATGGGGAAATATAAGGAAATGTTTGCCCTAAATGGGATTTGTTTAGAGAAAACACCTCTAGGGACACCGCAACTTAATGGTCTTGCAAGGATGAACATGACCTTGACTGAACATGCTAGAAGCATGCAGATACATGCAGGCTTGCCAAAGTGTTTTTGGGCAGATGCAGTATCCACAGCAGCATACTTGATTAATCATGGGCCATCAGTTCCATTGTAATTTGGGATACCAGAAGAGGTTTGGAGTGGTAAACAGGTAAAGCTCTCTCATTTAATTTTTTTTTAATGCATGTTTTATGTCCATATTAGTGACCATGTCAGGGACAAACTAGATGTTAAGTCACAAAATTATACTTCGATCGGGTATGGCATTGATGAGTTTGGGTATCGTTTTTGGGATGATACAAACAGGAGGATTATTACGAGTAGGGATGTTGTATTTGATGAAAGCATATTGTACAAAAACAGGGACAACAAACAAGAGAACACCACAACAGATAAAGATCCATCCATGTACTTGGAGCTGGAAGAGCCTCCAGATGATAGTGGAGTTGAGCCCAGTTCTGATCATCCAAATTAGACCAAGGTTCAAAAATACGTGAGGCGGGAACGGTACGGCCGAAGGCTGTACGGATATACGGGCGCCTCAGTACGGTCGAGGCGGGCGCCTCAACCTTACACAATAATTTTATGCTGGAAATATTATCATAGTAAAATAACTTAAATTTCTCCACAACTTTAATAGAAATATATTACAATCATAATAGTCTTACACTTTATAAAATCAAACTAAAAATATAAATCAAGTCTCACTCAAAAACAAAATTAAGTCTTTGTAATCAATTTCAAATATTCAATAAAACAAAACAACTGAAGGTCTCAAATAGACACTCTAATCTTAATTGAATAGTGTGTCATCCGTATCTAATGGTCGAAATTTTGGATCCCAAAATGGTTCTTCACTAGAAAAGTCATCCGTTTCCGGTTCATCTTCCGATTCAATCAAAATGTTTTTTCCTTTTCCTACACCAAAATAATTAAAAATAACATCAATATATATATATATATAATTTTAAATATAATGAAATTTTTTCATTTAATTATTAAACATTACTAAACTTACTTGAACTTCTACTTGTCTCTCCTTGCAAATTTTCACTTGGTTCGCATGAAAGGTTTGCAAAATCTCCATCAATATCATCTTCAATTATCCATTCATCATCCGAAGGCACATCAGTGGCTAGTAGAGAGTCAACACCATCAGGTAAGTTTTGTTTTCTAATGAACTTATCCCTCAACTTTCTATTATACATGATATAAACTAAAGAGTTTAGTTTCTCTGTGCCAATCGATTTCTTCTTTTAGAATGAATCTACAAATATAAATGAAAATAAAATTAGTATAAATAAATATATATTAAAAAATATATTGTAAATTTGTAATTCCATACGTACCCAATTGAATGCACTCCAATTTCGTTCACAACCTGGATGATGAACAAGTGAGACTTAAAACTCTCACCGCAAAAGATCTTAACTCGGGGTATGATCCCCAAATTGAATCCACCAATCGGCTACAATAATAATTCACCTAGTTAGAAATTAGATAAATAATTATAGAATACTTAAATGAGATTTTGACTTACCGGGTTTATATTTATGTATAGTACTTTGTGCCAATGTGAAGCCAAACAACCCATTCTTTTCTCCTGAAATCGTAATTTGTAGACAAGCCTTCTCTCTTTCTTCAAAATTTGGTATAAGCTTCTCCATGCACATCAATAACCCAGTCTTAATCTCTATATGAGTGGAGATTTGTTCGAATATTGAAATCTAGGATTCATAAAATAAGCATTTGCATGCAAAGGGCGATGTAATTGGAAATCCCATTTGTTGTCAATAATCTTCCAAATCTCACTATATGCTCCATATTCATCCCCTAAATTTTTGGCTATCTCCTCTTTAGCCGCATCCATTGCTCCATAAATAAATCCCATTCCAGGGATCTTCTCGAATCCGCTAATCTCAACACACTAACAAGAGGTCTAGTTGTCTTCAATGCATAAGACATACTTAACCAAAAATTCTCATCCCTCACAATGATCTTTTTCAATTCTTTTCCTTCTACTTTATTCGCCCACGAGCTTTCCCTCCATTCTTGTGAAGTTAACATCTGCTCCAAAGGCTCACGCAATTCATACAAACTTTGTAATGTCAAGTACGCCGTAGCAAACCTAGTAGGAGCAGGCCGAATTAAGTCTTTTTTTTGTAAACTTCCTCATCAATGCCAATATCCACCCATGATTATAAATAAACTGGGTCACCTATTAAGAAACACACAATTTAGTAATGAAAGTTTAATTAAATAAATAATATCGTAAAGAAATAAATATACCTTCTTTGCTTTTCTCAACGCCATTTTATGTTGGGGTAGTTCTCCAATTTTCTCAAGAATCAAATCCAAGCAATGTGCAAGCACATGGTGTCCACCATAATTTTGTCCTTTTCTTCATTAACATTTGTCCAACCTTTTTTATAGTTAGAGGCATTATCAGTTACTACTTGAACAACAAAATCCTCTCCAATCTCTTCAACTACATCATCCAATATTTGAAATATCATCTTTGCATCTTTCACTGCATCACTAACATCAATAGAACGCAAGAAAATTGTTCCACGTGGATTATTGACAAGAATGTTGATCAACTGTCGCCCCCTTGTATCTTTCCAACCATCTGATAATATGGACACTCCTGTTTGCACCCATGTCTTCTTCACTTCATTCACAAAAGTTTGAGTATTTTCTTCCTCCTTTTTTAAAATGGTAGTCTTCAACTCATAACTACTAGGTACTTTCAAACCAATTCCATAACGGCCGATTGCCCGACACATGCTAATAAATGATGGACTATCAATAACATTAAAAGCAAGAGCATTATCAAAGAAACATCGACCAATCTCCGCACACACATCCTCACGTAATTCCTTATTAGTAAGTCTTTTTTTAGGTTCACTTTTATCCATATCATTGATCTCCTCAACATCATCCTCTAAAATCCCCAAGAATCTATCCATAGGTCCCCTATTCATTCTTTGAGTAACACCATCACTACTTGAACCTCTCATAGACCCACTGTTCAATGTTGTGCACCTGTCAATAATCTCTTCTTTAGCTAGTTGATTTAATTTTTTTGACTTCTCCGAATCATCAAAAAAATTTTTCATTTCATCTCTAACTTCTGGTTGAACTTTTGGACATGGGGCAACATTACCCCTTTTACCTGCAAGATGTTCCTTCAATCTAAATACACCCCCTCTTATTTCCTTTTCACAAAATTTGCATCGAATATACTTATATCCTTTTTTTTATCTTTCTCAATTTCAATCCCATACTTCCAAGCTGGATCTTTTCTTTGATTGCTTGCCATTACACCATAAATGGAAGTATGCTCAATGATCAACAACAATAAACAACACTGCAATTTGAATAATTAAACATACAAACTAATATTAATGTTATTAATATATAACATAATGTTAATTAAATAAAAACAATTAGAAAAATATATATTAAGTATAATATATACTCACAGCCACAACAGTTTCGGGCGAGAGGGAATCGGGCGAGAGAGAAGTGACAGAATCGGGCGAGAGGGACTGCGTCGAGGCTCGCGAGACTGCGGCGAGGCTGCGTCGAGGCTCGCGAGACTGCGTGGACGGGAGGCAAGGCTCGGCGAGGCTTGGCGAGGCTGTGTCGAGCTCGGCGAGACTGTGTCGACGCGAGTAGAGGCTAGGCGAAGCTCGGCGAGGCTGCGTCGACGCGAGGCGAGGCTGCGTCGAGGCACGGCGCGGCGAGGGACAGATCGTCGATGACGATTGCAGCGATCGTCGGTCGAGGCGGCTGCGTCGGGTACTGAGGTAGGGCTGCGTCGCGAGTGAATGAAACGGTACGTTTTTTATACGTCGTTTTTTTTTTTTTTTAAAATAAAGTCGCCCGCCTCACCCCGTACCGTGTGTGAGGCGGGCGTACAGACGGTGAGGCGGCCGCCTCACCCGCCCAGAACGGCCGGCGAGTGTTCGCCGGCTCAGAGCGGCCGCCTCCGTACGTTCAGCTGCTGAGGCGCCGAGGCGCCGTACAGAGGCGGCGCCTCTGTACGTATTTTCGAACCGTGAATTAGACAGATTCAAAGGCAGTTTCAAGTAACCCCACCAGAGAGTTGAGGAGATCATATAGAGTACACAAACCTAATCCCAAATATCTTTCTTCACTTCATTACTTGCTCTTGACAGATAGTCAGAAACCAGAAAATTATGATGAAGCTTTACAAGTGAGTCTGTTATGTGGGAGTAGGCTAATGCAGGAAGAGATGGATTCTATTCACACTAATAAGGCTTTGGAGTTGGCTAAACTTCCTGCAGGGAAGAAAGATTTGCATAATAAATGGGTTTACAAACTTAAGCGAGAAAGTGATGGAAACAAGAGATATAAGGCCTGATTAGTGGGGCAAGGTTTCCAACAAATGGAAGGGGTTGACTATACAAAGATATTCTCACCCGTTATGAAGATAACCATTATCAAAGTGATATTGAGTTTGATAGCTGATAATAATCTCTACCTTGAGCAGTTAGATGTTAAAACTGGCTTTTCTTCTTGGTGATTTGAATGAAGAAATCTACATGAAGTAACATGTTGACTTCCTTGAAGAAGGAAAGGAATAGATGGTGTATAGAATCAAGAAGAGTCTATATGGTTTGAAAAGGCCCCAGACAGTGGTACGGAAAATTGGATGGCTTTATGTAGCACAATGGGTATGAAAGATGCAGTTCATATCATTGTTATTTTAAGAGATATGAGTCTAGTTACATTATTTTATTACTCTATATTGATGATATGCTGGTAGTAGGATTTTGTTTAGAGATAAACAAGCTCAAGCAACAGTTGGCAAAAAAGTTTGCCATGAAGAATTTGGGTGTAGTAGAGAAAGGACTCAACACATCTTGAAATATAGTCAAGCTGAGTATATTGAACAAGGAGAGGTTCAATATGCAAAATGCCAAAGCAGTTGGCATGTCCTTAGGGAGTCACTTCACACTTTCCAAGAAGCACTCTCCTAATACAAATGCAGAAAAGGAGTACATGGCTAAAGTTCCTTATGCATAATCCATTGGTAGCTTTTATGTATGCAATGGTTTGCACAAAGTCAGATGTAGTGAGAGTTTTAAGCAAATTTGCTAGCAATCCAGGAAAATAGCATTGGGAAGGAGTTAAGTGGTTATTGAGTTACCACATGTTTATCATTGTGCTTTGAGAAAAAAGACTTGATTCTTAGGGGATATGTGAATGTTGACTTCACTAGTGACATTATTTACGACAGAAGTTGAGTATGTAGTCGTAACTAAAGCTAGTAAGGAGATTATTTGGTTTAAAGGTTTATTGAGAGAATTGGTCTAAAGCAGGAGAACGATGTTCTTTATGGTGATAGTTAGTGTTATACACCTTGCTAAGAATCTAGTTTTCAATGTCAAAACGAAGCATATTGATATGCCATACCATTTCATTCGTTCACTTTTGGTTGATGGGAATTTGCTGCTAGAAAAGATTTTAGGCATCAAAAATCCACATGTTGACTAAGGTTGTTATGGAGAAACTGAAGTTGCACACTTCTGCAACTTCAGTTTCCATTCACACTTAAAAGTTGAAGTGCCTGAGCTACACCAAGAGTGAGATCACTGCATTCATTATATAATGAGAAAGTTCAATTTTATTATCTCCGAGTGGAAGATTGTTAGGAATGGAGTTATAAAAATAAACGGGAACGATCCACTGGAATAGTGTTCGATACTCTCCTGCCCGAAGCTCCCTGCTCGAGACTTCTTCAACATTGGGTTGATGCTTAGCCAGTCAAGCTACTGTCCGAAACACCCCTGCCTGAACATCGGGTTGGTTTATCCTCTATATATACCTATATGATTTGTGCTGAAAATACGGTTGTGATAATGATTGTTATAAGATTAAATGTTGTTTTTCAATATAGTGAATTGATGTGGTTCCAAGGACGTAGGCAAGTTGCTGAAAATCGTAAATCCGTCTCTCTTTTTCTCTCTTCTTTCTTGCATGGATATTTTCTGTTTGCTGTTTGTTTTTCAATAATTTATAGTTTCCAAGATTAGGGGACTTAGGTATTGTTTAATCCTATCACCAAACACCCAAAAAAACCACTTGCTGATCAAATCAGATAATGGGGGTTTTCAGCACTAAGTGCAAGCAACTGCCCCCAATTATGCATTTATTATATTAAACTCTTCCTCATTTCTGTTACCGTGAAAATCTTGGACTAAGATAGCGTTTATATAATGAAACAATGGAAAATGATGCAGCTGGATAAAGAGGGGTTGAAGAGCTTTTGCATTTATTAGCTATCTAAAATAACACAAGGCACTGACTGTAGGTTTCTGACAAGGTCTGATCAATCTGTTTTTGTTTTTTTTTTTTTTTTTGATATTGGTTTTGCTTATTTGAATATTTTCTGTAAAATATTCTCTCAAATCCACGTGGCATTTTTCTCGTGACATTAATAGGTGCATCTATTAAGGACAATGCTTCAATGGGAGGAGCAGTTGTGGTCTGAGGCAGGTATTAAGGAAGATGTCTGTGGTTTTGGAAAAGATGCTGGACCTGAATCTATACTTCTCAGTGAAGTTGCGGTGGTGTGCTGGCCTCATGGTCATATTATGAAGTTGGGGAGTGGTAGCACCGCAGCAGATGCTGCTAGCAGAATGGGACATGAGGGAAAGCTGGTTTTGATAAATGGTCAGCTTGTATTGCCAGATACAGAACTCAAAGATGGTGATATTGTTGAAGTCAGAGCATGAAGAAACCTAAGCTGATAATATGGCATGGTAAAATTGCTTGGTAACAATATACAGCCATCTCTCCTAGGGAAATGATTTTTTTTAACGCTTAACAAAATTTGTTCCTCTGTTCGGTAGCATTGTGTTGTATACTGCACTGGAGTTGTAGACGTGCAATTCATGTGAAACTTTGAGCAGGATGACTAGAGTGGTTAAATGCAAATAAAAATAATTTTTTTAGTGCACAATACTAGTTCAAATATGCGCTACACCCCCATTTTAAATTATTCTATTTTATTATTATGATTATTATTATGATTATGATTATTATTATTATTATGATTATTATTATTATTATTATTATTATTATGATTATTATTATTATTCTGATTATTATTATTATTATGATTATTATTATTATTATTATTATTATTATTATTATTATTATTATTATTATTGTGTCTTTACTTTAATCTTTAATCTTTTTTTATTATTAGATTAAAATATTATTTCTTTTAAATAAATATAAAGAAGAGAGAAAATAGGGGTGAAAATTGAAAGAAAAAAATAATAAAAAAATATAATTATTCAAAAGTTGAATATTAAATGTTAAATTTAAAATAATGCTATTTATTATTATTTTTAAAATAAATAAATTTAACTTTAAAAAATAATGTTGTATCTCTAAACTAATATAGTCATCTGATTTTATTTTATTTTTTTTTCTAAAACAAGACCCTTTCCCATAAGCACATGATTAATTGTTACCACATGCTTAGCCAAAATTTTCCTATCATATTATAATTAGTAAATTTGGTTTCTAATGTACCATCGTTTGAATTCTAATAAAGGTACTTAGAGCATTCACAATAGGTTTAGTATAATCAAATTTTTTCTATAATGTAAAAAAATATACAAATTTATCAAAAACTCATCTACATTAGGTTTCCTAAAATAGAATATAAAAATATAAATGAATAGCAAATTTCTATATTTAGGAATTTACTATTCATCCCTAAATGTTTTTCTTATAATTTTTTAATATATGTTATTATACTTGTAAACTTTTGATTGGTGATAATAAATGAAAGAAAGAGAAAGGAAATAGCACAAAATAAATTAAAGAATAAAATGTAGATAGAAATAGAAAATGAGATATTTAATGTTTTTGAAAAATAAATAAATTATACATTATTTATCTCCAAAATAAGAATAATGATGTTAAAGTTGATGGATGCTCTTACACACACTAAATTAATTAATATATTCATCTATTTATAATTTAATAAAAATAATTTTAACTCATCATTTGTATTTCCTTTTTCAAATATGATGTAGCACTAAATTAGCTATAGCAAAGGTAGCAATGCGATTATATGTCTTATTTGAAATTATTTAAAAAAAAAATCAAATAGGAATGATGATGAAAACTAAATATACAATTAATATTTATAATTAAGTTTTAAAATAATTTTACAATTATATTTTCATAAATTTAATATTTAATTATTTAATTAAAATTTTAAAGTATAAAATTTTAATTTTATTCACAAGTACATTCACACAAAATATCATCTCTATTAACCAAGAAGAAATTATAATAAACACAAAGTATTAGTTGATACTAATAGTTTGTGTGTTTACGAAGAGTTTGAAATGATGTATACCGATTACGAAACACACGATCCTCGGTTAGTTGAGCCTGGGTTAATAGTCATAGTTATATACCCTCTAGTATAAATTATATTTATATTATTAGTCAAATTTAATTAAATAATAACTAAAATATGAAGAAAAAAACAGCTAAATATTATTTTAAAATAAAATAAGAATTATGGATCTTGTTTCGTTTAGCAGTGACTAAAATAATCGATGGTTATTCTCTGTGACGGCCGATGGATGAGGCAAATTAGGCTCATTAGCAATTCTTAGCCTGATCTAACATCAGCATCGACAGATGAGGCTCTCATGGACAAGGGCGATCAGTGACGAGTTGATCGGCGTTGAAGTAGGCGACGACGGCCTTGAGGACCTCGTTGCCAATGGAAGGGATGAGGACCTTCTCGTTATAAATATATATGACTATTAACGAGGGGTTTTATGAGTAATATATTTTAGTGTATGGTTGTTATAAATTTATTTTATTGCAATTATTAGTGTATCGTGTATTTGATGACATTTACCTATTATTTTGTCTGCGGTGAAAGGGCGGAGATCCATGGTTGCTCCAGATGCTCGTTGTCGGGGAAGGCTAAGATCCATGGTGGGAACGAGCGGCGACAGGCGGTCGGTTTGGACGGTCGGACGGGGACGGCGATGGTTGAAAAACGAGATAGAGGACAGGCGTGGTTGAAAAACATTGAAAAACATTGAAAAACGAGCGGCGATAGTTAAATTTAAAAGTAGTTAGGTGATTGAATAATCTTTGGATAACTATGACGATGTGATAGTCTATTAATTCATCATTCATCGAGAAAAAAAAAATTATAACTCTTCAATCCCGATTATATAAAAATATCACGAGTTAATTATATAAATATTTATTTTAAATTTAATATAGAGCCATGTGAAGTTATTTTTAAAATATTAATTATTTTTTAGTTAAATTTAAGCTTTAGCCGGTACAATTTCTTTAACCACACATCTCTCACCTTCCACGCAACATATGACAAACATATGACAAATAACAATTTCTTTAACCACACACATCTCACCTTCCACGCAACATATGATAAACATATGACAAATAACAATTTCTTTAACCGCTCACATCTCACCGTCCACGCAACAACTTGACTGGCTACTGGTTAGCACCACCACGTGCACGGTTCGTGGCAGGGGCGGAGTCCGACGTGGCACATCACTCCACAGTTCCTCTCCACGGTATCCGCGCGCGCAGCTCACGCGCAGAAGCGTGGTCGCCTGCGGAGGTGCGGCGAGTCCCGCCACGTCACACGTCCCATTATAATTTATTAGGGATGTAAAACGGTCCGGTCTGATCCGGTGCGGCGAGTCCGTACTTTTAATGGATCAGAATTTTTCTAGTCTGATCCGGTCCACATGCGAACACGGACCTGTCCATATTTATTTATTTAAAAACTTATTATAAGTTAATTTTATTTAAAATAATTTAAAATTTTAATTTAAAAATTATATTTATAGTTTATATTTTTAAATATTTATTTTAAAATTAATAGATTTATGCTATAGGTACTAATATATTAAGTAAAGTATATAATAGTTTTAAAAAAATTATTTTTAAAAAATAAAAAGGCCGGTCCGCGGATTGGTCTGTGTCCGCACGGATTTAGTCCACATGGACCGAGCCTAAACGGACCAGTCCGTTTAGTAATAGACCAGATTTTCTCTGATCCAATCCGCTCCGGTCCGCACGGACCACAGACTAGTCCACAGACCGACGGTCTATTTTACACCTCTATAATTTATAACACGACGAACCAGGCAACGGACCAACAACCTGCAGTTCCCCCACTAAAACGGAGTCCTATATATATATATATATATTATTAACATTTTGTTTATTAGTCCAACCACGTCACATGTATCGGATTACAGATGTTGAAAGAGGTGATCACTGTGAACCTTTGGAGCTGCAATAAGTGCCCTCATGAGATAACGATAGGGTGGAACTGGAAGAGGGGTGGGTTTTAAAAAAAAAAAAACCACCATCTCTCCCATCTCATACTCTTCGAAATAAGCTTACATGAAAGGTGCAAGATGCGATGTATCCCTGCAAATAATATATATATATCAACACATTAAATTTGTTATTGAAGAGGATAAAAAAATTATAATATATATATATATACTAAAATTATAAATTTTAATTGTAACTATATATATATATATTATATTTATCTATCATTACTTGTTAATTATGTTGTAAAATCAAGTTTCATATGCATATTTAAAATAGAATGTCCAATCAGCTATTTTACAAAATGGTAATTTTTTAATAAGACAGAAATATTAAGACATGTTTATTTTATTATTTTCTTTTGTTTTCGTGTACAAAATATGATAATTGTTTTTAAGTAAAAAAATATAAAATTTTAAAAAAATCATTCTTTGGGACCTAAAATATAAAAATATTTTTAGTTTTTTAATTTTATGTTCTCAAAAATAACTATCATATTTAAAAAATAAAAACAAAAAACAAATAAAACAAATGTACCCTTAATTTTTCTTTCAAACTCCATCTCAATATCAATTTCTGCTCTAACTCTTTGTTTGCCCATTCATTTTTCTATTACAAATGTATTAAATAATTATTGTAAGTTACTAAAATGTCCTTATTTAATTTGAATTGTGAGACTCTTCATAATTTTATTAATAGAAAACAATAATAGGATGATGTTCTCATGGTAGACAGCGATAAATAAATAGAGATAGAAATAAATAATAAGATATAAAAAGTTTTAAGAAAATAAATAAATTATAATTAATAGGTGTCTTATTCATTTCCAAAAAAGAAATAAATAAATTAAACCTAATGATGTTTTTATGTCACTTATGGTTGTTATTTGCTTTTGACAGTTAAATATTAATCAAGTACAAGTATGACTTACTCAAGTTTTTTTACAAATATAAGATAAAATATATTTGTGAATTGTTGTGAGCAGTAATAATAAATCTACTAGAATCATATGACAAAGTATCAATTGTTTAACCTTTAAAGAACAAAAAGCTTTAGTTGAAATTAAGAACTTTATAATTATAAAAGTAACTGAATTTAAAAGTATACCAATTCAACATCTTCTCATTACAACACATTACAGCTAGCCATTCTTCTTTTACAAACATAAAATAAGACATCAACTACCCAGCTGCCATGGGTATGTAAGCATTAGTGTATTCTAAAATTAATATTTAACTTTATTATAAATATGATTGAAATTCTATGACGTAATTTAAATTTATTCAAATTTAAAATTAGAACCATAAAAGTCAGGAGCAATTGGAAGAGGAAAAAAAACCTGTCAGTACATTGTCACTGGGTAAATTGGTATAGCATGAAGAGAACTTTATGTCACTAGATACCTAAGAACAACATATAATGGAGGTATATTGTGATGAATTTTTTGAATACATCAATAATTTGAACACGCGCGCACACACACACAAAGTTGGAAAAAAAAAATCTCATATTAAGGAATTATGAGTACTAACTAATACAAAGTTCGAATAACAATAATTACAAGCATTTTCACATAAATTAAGTGTTTATGATCTAATTATCACTTAAGTCTTGTTTGGTTGTCTTCGGGGATTCTTCAATGTCCTCGATCCTTCATAGCTTTCATCTTATTAAATCAGTGGCTTAAAAAACCACTACAAATTATATTGCATTACATCTATAAAATAGAAGGTAAGCGCATAATTATTTTACAAAAAAAAAAAAAAAACTTTTTGTACGTGTGCGGCTGTGCGAGTCTGTCATTGATTATCAATTCATCATGTAAATCATCACTGTAAAAGACTAAACAAAAAATAATAAACACATACATATACTGTTTTATAACTTGGTTTTGTTTTTATGTCTTTTAGGTTCGACTATGTAGTGTATTCAATAAATGTTAGATACCTGCCTCTAAACATATAATAAATAAAATTTAAAAAAAAAAAAAAAAAAAAGATAGGTGCATGGAGTCCGGCGTGGCACTTGTAGCTGACGTGGCCCATCACTCCCACCGGCTCTCCACGGTCCTGGCGCGCGCAGAAGCGTGGTCGCTGCGGGGGGCGGGGCGCCCCCGCCACGTCGGACGTCCGCATTATAACACCCCACACACACCTCTTCGACGACGGACCGACAATAACCAAACCGTCATCGCAAACCAACAATCGCCGTTAGCATGGACAGCCGTTGATCACCTTCTCCGGCGTCGGGAACCCGATCGGAGCTCCTATCTCGCCGGCCACGCCCCTCTCGATGGCGTCGTCGCTGGTAGCACCCAACCCCGGGACCTCGCTCGCCTCCTTCTCCTCCTCGGCGGAGCAGCGGGGCCGTCGGATCCTCCTCAAGTCCTCGTCCATCCGGAAGAAGCTCCCCCGGAATCACTGTACGTCGATGCGGACGGTCAGATCCGGCCGTTCTCCGGTCGCCAGAGCCACCTCCGTCGGATCGCCTCGGCTAGTCCCTTCGGTTCTCACCACCTCTCGCGAAGAAGCGACCGTCCCTGCCAACCAAACCAGAAAGATCATTGGTGAGGGCGAGGTCACCACAGATCTTGACCGGTGGATGAAGCACTCCGTCACCGAGGTGATTGATTCATCGCCGTCTCTCTTGATTTTGGATATATAATGTGTGTAAATATTCCTCAGCGCTCTGATGCGCGAATTGAATTCGGTTCTGCAGATTGTGAGGAACGTCGGAGAAGCGCCGCTGCTGGTGCGCATCTACAGCGACGGAATCGGTTCAGGAGTTTCGTCGAACACCTGTGGGGTGAGGCTGGTGACGGAGAAGGCCGAACCAGATAGCTGGTCTCAGATCACTCGAAGGTGGGAGCAAGGAACGGACATAGCCCCTAATGGCATCATCTTGGTCGAAGAACTCAACAACGCACCGCAACAGGGCAGGTATCTATTATCCGATAACTCCGACGACAGCAGCGCCGATATGTCGCAGAACACGGCAGCGACGGCGACCAGGCTGTGGGGGCTGTTGATCCAGGGACAGGGGGCGGCGGACGGAGGCGCGTGTTATGTGCTGAAGACATGCCGGGTGCTGTCGGCGTTCGGAGCGTGCACGCATTTCTGCTTGGCCAAGGCGGACTGCTCGTCTGGGGAGAGCGCGGAGCTGCAAATGAAGAAGGTCTGGTTGCAGGCGGCGCTGAGTTGGTGACGAGAATTATTGAGGGGGTGTGTGTGTGTTTTTTTTTCTTCCCAAAATTGTTGCAACAAATTAAATTTTATGTAACAATAGACTGATTGATGTAAAATTGATATCACAAAAGTTTTATTTATGAATAAAAGAAGTTTTTGATTTTTCCAAACAGAACAAATTTAACTTGGTGTCTCGATAAATTTAACCAAATTCAGATAGTTGGTGTCTTGATGTTTGGGTTTTAATAAAGTTTGTATTGAAAACACAGATCTCTCGAATATAATTTGTGACTCATATTGTTTCATATAAGCAAATTTAACTAAAAATTTATAAAGGCAGCACCACCTGATGCTCTAAAAGTCAGCAGTGTTATATCTTTTACTTAAATCATTTTACAATCAATACAGTATTCACATTGTACCTATTTTTTTCTCTAGATTTTAGTTTAAAAAATATATTTATTAAAATTTTATTTTAAAGTTTTATTTATTTTAACATATTCTTTTTTCACTTATATTTATCATAATCATTTAAAAATCCATAATTTCATAAATATATGAATTTTCTATTTATTTCTTATATTCAACTCCATTTTAGGAAAGAAATATATGCAAAAGCTTTTATTATAACCGATAACTTTTATTTTAGCCAGTGTTGGTTAATGCATTCTTGAGTTAGTTGTAATTTCCAAGTCACATTATATCATTTAACCTATAATGCACTTAAATGTGATTAATATATCATGAAAGCATGCATGTGATTATTAAAAATGTTTTAAACGGTTTAATTTTTATTTTTATTTGAATAAAATTTTACTACAGTAATTATAGTAAAATAATAATAAAATAAAAATTAAAAACATATTTAATTGTCCAATTAAAGTATTATATTAAACATATTGTTGTTGGGAATAAGTACTCTTCAAATTGGCTTACCTGTTTCCATCTCTATTCTTATGCCTTATGTTTCGAAGTGTATGCTTTTACGTCCTATTGACATAAAGTGTGAAAAGATTATCCTTCAAGGTTGAATATGTATAGACCTTTTTTTACCCATCCCCTACTTTCCACTTAGCTTTCTCTCATATTTGTTGGCACTATCATTGCATCAATAAGAGGTTCATTATTATACAATAGTATAGTTTTCCCATCAAATATGTATAGGCTTGGAAGATCAAATACATGTGCTATGGCCATTTATTTAATATGACTGAATCATGTGTGTATTTTATTAAATTACTATATGATTTGACATAAAAATTGGGTTTTGGATAGTAGTATTCATTTTGAATAAATTTTATAATCAACGGTGTTTTCATTATTTAATCTCTCTATAATTGTGTGACTAAAAGCACACTTGAAGCCATATTGAAGTATCCACAATAGCTTCATATTTTAAATATTTTGAGATCTTTAAAAAACCTCACAGATAGCATCCTCTAGTTCATTTTTATGTAATAAATTAATATTTTTCAAATAATTATTAATTATTTTCCTCCGTCTTTTATTTACAATTTATTCTTTTTTAGCTCTCACCTTTATATTTATATAATAAGATATTATTTTTTAAACGTTTACAAAATCTATAGTAGATTTTCAAGTAAGTATGCATATTTATTGTAGAAATTCTATTCCTAATATCTAATATATGAAAATTTATAGGGTATGATGTAATGTAATTTTTATTTATAATTTTGAAACTTTCTTTAAAAAAAAAAAAAAGATTTAAATGAGATAGTGTGATATCCTTATATTACAAATATCACATGATTTATTTTGTCATTCACTATCCACACTAATGAATAAATAATACTTTCACATTCGAGTCTAATAAGTACTAATTAATCATATAGAGTAATCAAATTAGGTAAATATCTACATTTTCTTCCATTATCTAACTATTGTCTGAATTTTTACGGGCGGTTAATATATACTTACTTTAACAAAATTAAAATGTTTTTGTTTGTCTATTTTTTTCCAGATAATTATGTATATTTTCATATTTTTAGTTTTCAAATATTAAAAGTTGCCACATATATTACTGTTTATAGTCTATATACAAATATTAAATTTTAAATTTAAATAATTAATAATATGAGAGTTCAGTATACATTAGCAGATGAGAAAAAAAAAACAAAGAAAAAAAAAAAGAATCAGCTCTCCAAAGACGGTTACCCGACCCACTTCCATCCCTCCCTGCGTACCCGGGCTTGTGGTTCTCCTTCGCAGACACGCCTTTCGAAACCCTAATCCTCATATCACTCTCTGCAACGTCCCTCTCCCTTTGGGATTAGACCAGCTATTTGAAGCAACAACAGAGGTGCGATGAGTAGTAGGCCCTCATTCAGGCCTCGACCTCTCGACATCCACAAGAAGCTACCTATTGTGAAATCCGTCAAAGATTTCGAGGATTTCGAGGACGTCCCTCCCACTGCCTCCACCCGCAACTCCCAAGTCCTCCGTCTCGCCGCTGCCGACACCGATAACGAGGTGGGCGTTCCTCATTCATTTCCCAATTTCCCTACAATTATGTTTCATGGTCTTCACTTGGTTCGGTTTATATTGCATGTTTACTGTGTCTATCACATGGGCGTGTGTCCTGCCCGCAATTATGCATGTATATGCTCCTTGGTTGATATTGTCCCTTGAAACTAAAACTGAGGGTTTTCGTTTGTCAATTACTGTGCAATGGAAATGAAAAAGAATTTAAAAGAGTCATATGAGAGGCATGAAAAATGTCAAAATAAACACAATGGATTAGGTATTTTTAACGATCATTGATCATTCAACACGCAGAGGAATTACTCCTACCAATTCTATGTTTTATTTTGTCCAAGCGGATTAAGTTTTACGGTTATGATTGGATCACCATATTTGTTGTTACCATAAGAAAATCCCCATAATGGACTCATATCGTATTTAATACCTACAAACATACTGTTGCTGCTAGGGTTTTGTGAATTATCATGGTGCATTAGGTATTTATTTTACTTTTCTTCGCAGTGCAGTTTGTTTAATAAATGCCAAAGGTTTTGTTCTTTCTGATTTGTGCTATGATTAATGATCTTCAATTGGTCATGTGTTTGTCGGTGCCTTTTTTTTCTTACACTTTTAGCTCATGTAATTATTGCTTCAGTAGCCTTACATTGCGGTTAATTGTTAAAACCAAATCAAACCAATAAACTTTAATCTCAATTATATGAGATCAGCTATATGAACAATGACATGTAGAAAGTTTATTTTTGATCAAATACATGGGTTTTTCTTTTTCAAAACTTTTTTATTATCTACCATATCTTCTTCTAAATCTAGTAATTTGATATCTTTTGTTATCACTTTCATTCAAGTTACTTTTAGTATTTTTTTACCTTGTTTAATGTTAATCTTTTTCATTTTCATAACAGGTGCATCCATTAGCTTACGTCCTAAATGGCCAAACCAACGTAAGTGATTTTATCTATCTTGTTTTCAATCAGATACTCTAACGACACGGTGAATATCTTCATAAATCTTGTTCATCATAATCGTACTACACATCCATCTTAACATTCTTATCTCAGCGACACTGAGCTTCTGTGTATGTTATTTTATTTTGGCCTAACACTATATTTCATATAACAAAGAAGGTCTAACATTCCTTTTTTATTGTTGTTAATTGTTACTTTAACAAAAATAAGAAATTGTGATCTAGGAATGTAAGATCAATTTAAGCATGTGAGTTTTAAACAAATGTATTTGCACTTCTTTTTGAGTTGATTAATAGGATTTTTGTTAGGCCCACAGATCAGATTCAGTGTGGATATGACTATATTCATATTTGATTCATTTATTTCAAATTGATTATGGATCTTATCGGATTTTAAATCAAATTGAATTGAATTTGAATATTATTGGATTTTTACATATTCACGTAATTTCTTATATCAGACTATTATTATTAGAAGAAAATAAAGGAAAATTAAATTAAAATTGTGTTCAATGATACTTAAATCCATGTATATGTGTAATTTATAAGATTCATATAGCTCTTGAGCTATGCAAATATTATATAATTAATTTAAACAATTAAAATATATAATTATAAATATAAATTGATAAAAGTACTTAAAAAGTTGAGTATTCATATCAAATGGGTCCTTATTGAATTGAATGTGGCCATATTTGTATTTGATTCGTTTAAATTAAATCCGAATACAAGCATGCTTTAATCAAATTTGAACCGGGTCGGTAATCTTTTTTTGGATATTTTTTAAGGCATAATTTTTGTTTTTCAGGTACATCATATTCCAAGCAAGAAAGTGGCTTCTGAAATACCTACTCCAGAGTTTGTTGTTGTAGACACATATGAAAGGGACTACTCCTCCACATTTAGTCAACCAACATCGTATTTGCGTGGAAGAGGAGGTTTGTGGATGACTGGATCCCATATATTCTGATTTGCAATTTATTTACCTAGTCACAAGCATAAGCTAAAATTTGTGAAACTATTCCTAGCTCGTGCTGAGATCGGAGAATTTGTTGAGTATGACTTGGACAATGATGATGAAGATTGGCTTCAAGAGTTCAACACTGAAAAGACAATTCTTACGTCTGAAAAGTAAAATTATTTGAATATTCTCTAGTTTTTTCTTTTTTTCTTTTTCATATAATTATTTCTACTTGTCAAAGACAAAAATATTCAATCGATTTTATTTAAAATGTGAAAGTTTATATTAATTTATTGTAGAAGTTGATCTTTAGAATAACTGGAAACAGTAGGATGTTGAGTGTGTATACTTGTTTTAAGCGAGCAGTAGTTGGGACTTGGGAGGACTCCATCCATCGTGTTCCTTTTTAGCTTCTTTTCTTTATTTTAGTTTATATTTGTATTTGGTTTTCATTAGCACGGTTGATTTAAATTATATTAAAAAATAATTTGAAATTTGGACTTAAGATGTTTTTTGTTTTGGTCTGATAAAAAAATGATTTTGTTTTGGTGGACTGATGAACACAAACAAAGGATGTGTTGTTAAACTTGGAAGTTCTAATATTATAAATGAGGGGATTTATGTAAATTAAAGTTAGCTTTCATGGAGGATAAGATGAGAGAATGTTGAGTGACGTGAGCTGCTCATATGCCCTTTAGACCGTTGAGCACACTGACTAGTAGTGAAGCAAATAATTTGAATAGCCTAGAAATTTGACGGGTATACAGCATGGGGACTCAGATTATAGTATGACAAAAGTTATGTATATTGGAGATATAGAAGATGTACCTTTCAAAATCAGAAATACAAGTTCTTGGGTCCAAGACATGGTTTGTTGTTTTATCCTATTTTGCTCAAGCTGCTATCTACAATTCAATAAACTAGAGTTTTTATGAGATATAAATAAGGAAGTTACTTTTTAGCAATCCCTATGTTGAATGATACTAAAGTAAAGGGACCTATATGAGTATTTTTTGTAAAGCTTAGTGCATCTAGTCACGCAAATCTATCTTCGAACTTTATGCAATGATATATTCAATAGATATTTATGATTTGGCAATAAAGATAGAATGGTGGTTTGTTAGTCACTTTCTATGTTTGCCTGTGCTTGTCACTGCAGGTTTGAGAGCCTTTTGTTTAAATTGGAGGTATTAGACCATAAGACTCGTGAAAGAGCAGGTGTCATAACCCCTACTCTTGGCTCCCCGATTCCAGTGCTATTGCAGTTTGATGCTGCTGTTGAGGTGAAATTCCTTTTGTTTTTAAAATATTATTTTATTCTTTATGCTCTTATTTGTCTTAATGTCTTTGCTTCCAATATTTGTTTCCCGTGTTTTTCTTTTCCTCCTAAAGTTTATTTTTCTCATGTTCTATCATAACCTTCTTAAATATAGCATCTGTGCATGGGATCATATCTCAATGAACCCATTACATCATTGAAAATTTTACCTCAACTAGATTTCCTTTGAAAAGAAGTCGTAGACTCTTAATCAATTAATCTATCAGGTTTACGAATTCTTCTGCTGTCTGTTAGTGTTAGATGTCATGATGGTTGTTAGTGTTACGAATTCTTCTGCTGTTTTGTTAGATGAAACTACTCTTTAATACAATGCTAGATAATGCAATTTATGAGGCGTTCATGTCATTATTCTTTGTCTTGGGAGGCCCTAACATTTTTTTTTGTTATTAATTTTTTTGTTTCTGATTATATTTATTGCATTGCTTCTCATATTTGTCTTTTTTTTAAAAAAAATTACGAAGTAATGCATACAGGGTTTCAAATAGTAATGTGTTTTTGTTGTAAGAGGTTAATAGATACATGTTCTGTAATGCGTACATGTAGGTTTTGTTCATGCTGCTGTTTTTTGTATGCTGATTTCATTAGTCATGTGTAAATCTTAACATAAAAATGCATTGAATCTAATTTTTTTTCCTTTCAATTGTATACTCATGGCAGGCCCTACAAGCTCAAACCATACAATATTCTGCTTTCCAGTCTATTTATAATTACTGGAAGGAGAAGGTACTAATTAAATTTAAATATAATGATGCACATGTTTTTTTGGTTCCGTGAGATAAAGTTCCTTTTCAGCTGTCCATGCTGCCATGCAATATGTTTTAGTTGCTGATGTCATGCTATTTGATGACTTTTTTGGCTACTTTTAACTGTTTGTATGTAATCATATCTTTAGTATCCTCTGTTAAGCTAACAGTGAAGCCACTTTCCCCTAGTTGGTGAATAAGCTATTTGAAAGTATTATAAGATGAAACCAGTTAGCAATATAATTTATTCTCTCACCATAATGAATTGTATTTATCATTTTTAAATGCATGGAAAGACAGCTCCTATCTATTTTTAGATTTGTGTTAACTGCTTCATGCTTCTGCAATATTTTCACTGAGCAGATTCCTACAAGCTAGTCAATTTATTATCTCTTCCAATTGGTTCAAATGTTTGTTATCTTCATGAAAGAAGTTCTTACATGTGCTTTCTTATCCTCCCTGTTTGAGTAGCGTGAGCGGTGGCGAAAGCCTATTTTGCGGCGTTTGCAGGTTTGTTGTACATTCAATAATTTCTCCTATTTTTTTTACTGCTTTTGTGGTTTGATTATGGATGTCTAGGTTTATTGCTATATTTACGTTTCTGTATGTAATATTGTGCAAATGATGATTAAGCTGATAGAAATACCATATTTCTTTGTCTGCTCAGCCTCCCCCACCGGTTAATGATACCAACCCTTACAATGTGTTTCGGCCAAGGGAGAAAGCCCACAGGTTGCACACAAGAAGAGTAAGTGGCTAATATGGCTTGTAAAAGTTCTTTAATCAATAATTTGAACGCCTATCAGTTATCTAATACATAACAACAATTTTCTGAGTTGTGTATCTTACTATCTTATGTGTTTTGTGTCTCTTAGATGCAAAGAAGGGAAAACAATGTGCAATCATTTGAAAAGCTTCGACAGGTTAGGTTTGAAGTTTTGTATTCATTGAGTATTTTGCTTTAGTTAATTTGTATTGTGTCTGTAAACGTATGTTTGTGTGGATATTTTATCTGTAATGGGCTTTCACAAGCATATTTCCTTTCTTCTTGCCCCTTCATATTTCAGTATGATTATATATTTTACTTGCTCGTGGCTGTCATAGCAGTGGATTGAACCATGTAGCTATGACTAAAATCTTTAAATTCCATTTTAGATGTTAAGTTCAATTTATTTTGATATTTTCCATGAAAAATGTCCTTAGTCATAGGTTTCGTTTAAAAACCAGAAATCTATGAGAACATTTAACTTACAATTCAATGCTTGGGCTAGTCTTTATATTCTGGGAACAGTTTCGTGCCCCTTCTCATGTGTTAAACATGTTAAGTCTAACCTAGGTTGGGCTCGTATTTGGATTCAAGATTGAAAATTAGTTTCCCCAAAGGGCCAAAAAGAAATCTTTGTTGTTCTTTCGATGTCTAGTAGAGTATCTTTCAATTAAATTGAATATATTTTTTATTAAGTATCTTACCACAAAAGCTTTACCTGAAGTTACATTACTCTTTTTCCCTTTCACGGGTGCTTGTTAGCAATTAAAATCAACAAGGTTCTTGTATGTGGTCGTGTTCTAAAATTAGTGAAGCAGAATCTATGATTGTCTCTATCCTACTTTTTACTTTTTTGTTATTTTATTGTTAGTCCTGATCGTTTTTTTATTGTTTGTTATGATTCAGATTGCTGATTTTGCTTACTATTGATCCTTTGTTTATGTTTCTTTATTTTTGTTCAAGAAATAGTTGATTAAGTCGATCAACGTAGGAACTTATAGTAGATTTGGTTCATTATGATATATAACATAAAGAGTTATATGCTTCCGCTCTAAATCGCACAATTGTCTGGCTATTTTATCATCTCTGTTATGTGTATTATTTCTGACATGCATGTTAAAATTTATCATTTCCAGGTTAGGCGCAACCTCGACCAAGCAAAGGCCATGCTGGAGGCTTTGATTAAGGTTCACATTTATGTGTAAAGTTTTGTTATAAATCTTCGGTAATTTTTGTATTGAGAAATGTGTTTTCAAGGTTGACCTTAAACTGTGAACATGGTATTACCTGAGATTTACTTCCCAAATGACATTATGTTGATAAATGTAATGAACTTATGATTTTTTTTAAAATCAAGATAATTAAACCTTAATTAATTCTCTAAGGTCCAATTGAGGATCTCATTGCTTTTTTGTAATATATTGAGTTGGGATTATATGGCCCTTTATAAAATTTCACCCTATGCCTGTGCAGAGAGAAGAGAAGAAGAGGGATGTCATGGAAATTGAAGTAAGCGTTCAAAGAATTCAAATTAAGTACAAGGTATGCATGCAATTTCTTATGAGTCATGATGGTTGTATGGAACTCTGATGAAAAAGCAGCCAGCCAACCACAATTAGAATTTATTGGTGTCTTTCTTAAGTCAGCTGAGTGGTCTAAATATTTTTATTGAATGCGAACTAGATTATTTGAAATATGTTGGAGCATTGTGATTGTTTTTTGTTTTTTTTCTTGGATTTGAATACTTCCTAGTTGCTATTACTACTAGAGTGAGGTTTTTACTGTGTTCTATTATTGTTTTATCGAATGAAATTTTGATTTTTTTTTCTTGGATTTTTTGTTCCTATTACTATTAGAGTGAGGTTTTTACTGCGTTCTATTATTCACCACAATAAGCCCTGTTTGTGGGCCATATGACTCCATGTCTGTCACTGATTGAAATTCGTTGGTCTCAGAATGACTCTGAGTTCATTGAAGATAGCTTGGCGTTGCCTGGGTTCACTTCCTTCCCTTGCAAGTTCGGCTCAAGCGAAGAGGAATTCATGGACTCGGATGACTTTACCAGCCACCGGCCTCATAGCAGACCTGTTATGGCTTGCAATTCACCTTTCACAGAGTCACAACTTATGCCTTCTGCAAGGAATAGCATGAGGCAACAAGACTCTAGACTGCAACATGGGTTCCATGGATGGCTTCAGAAAATAGTAAAATCCCAACTCTTGCCTCACGCCCATTGCTTTTGGTTTGAATTTTTTTTTTCCCTATCAGCAAGATGAAAAGAAAAAGAAAGAAAGAAAAGGGAATGCTTGGATTTGCTTTGCAGTTTCAATTGTGACATAATGATGGAAGCTGTTTTGGTTACTGCAGGATCCCAGCGAACCACTGATGTTGTTCACTAAACCAATAGATCCAGAGACACTGGCATCGGCTGGCATTACACCCCCATCAAATTCTTCCACAAGAGACAATGCGTCATCACCATCCTATAAAATACGCGGGAGAATTGGCCGGGGAGGACGAATTATATTTGATAGATGCAATCCACTCATGCACACTCCCAGTGACTACGGTAGTTCATTCTTCTCACCACTGCAGCGCACCCCAGCGCATTTCATCTAGTGCCCCTGCCATAATTTTCTCCTGCTCAGCAAGTCCCTCCCAACGACCTTTTTGGTTGAAAATTTGGAGGGAAGCAAGGGAAGTTATGGAGTGTGAATATGTTGATAGCCCAAACCTAAAATAATTGATTAAAAAAAATGATTTAGTGCTCAATCAATCTTTAGGTAGTTTGAAAGGGATTGCGAAATGCGTATGTATTGATTGTTATTGTATGTATTGTATTTGTAACACTCCAATAATATCATTCTTCTCTTCAGGTTTTTTTTTGGCCTTGTTTATTTTTCGTTGTCCATGGGACTACCTATTTTGCATCTGATATGAACCAGTGATGTATGCTTGCATCGCGTGAAGGGTGCGGGTGTTATTTATGTGAAGAGTTATTTTTTAACTTGTATTTTAATATTAATTTTAAATTGTTTTTTATTATTACTAAAATAAAAAATTTATTTTCTTACTCCTTTTCCCTTTTTTTGTCTTTACCAAACGGTAGCCAGCTCTTAGGGTGACAGTGGCAGCAGCATTGGAGGGAGGGAGAAGGTGGCTGTGGAGACGGTGACGGTGGTGGTGCCTAGGGAGGAGCCGGCATAAATCTGCTAACCCGTTGGCCTTTTCATGCTCTTCTTGTGGCTGGCACGGTGGTACCTTGGGAGGAGGCGGCAGTCGCAGTGGAGGGAGGAGGAGGCAGTGGGTGGCAGCATAGGAAAGATGTGGCTGACGGCTGTGGCGGCAGATTTGACATAGTGAGAGGAGATAGAACATTAAGAAAATATAATATTGTTTATTGAGTGAATAAATAAATTTTTTGAAGTTATAGTTGTAATAAATAAATATAAAAGATGAAAGGAAGTGTTGGAATTAATTTTTAATATTTATCTTTTTATTTATAAACAATAGAGAGTTTATTAGAATTATTCTAAGAAAAAAAGTACAAAAGTAATATTATTTAAAATATTAATTTTATTTTATGTATATAATTGTATAATATGAATTTTTTATAATTCAATATTTTTATATAACTTTTTATTATTTTAATTATCATTTCTTTTCACATTTTATTTTACATATTTTGACGTGAGGCCATCTCTAAGTCATAGTTAAAAGCATAGTCAAAGTTATATTTTGTCTAATGTATCAGTTTGCAGTTAAAGCAATAAATGAAATAAATTTTTACTTATTGTGTCTATCAAATAATGCGAATTCGCACATCTACCCCACCCAGCCGGAGGCGTGCACTTCACTCGAACGTCCTCCACGTGTCCCCTCAACGCTAGCCCGAAGTTGTCGAGCCTCGCGTTCCAGTGGGCGTCAAGAAGGACCGCTGGCGATGAGGTTGCCGTCCCAGATCTACTTGTGCACAAATCTGTAAGGGTTGCAGAGACCAAGTGGGCTTTAGTTGGGGACTGAGACGAGGCCGGCCGGCACAGCTGTCGAAAACGCGACTAGGCCCTCAGACTCATCGACAGGGATGGAGATGGCAAAATCTCCCCCTAGCTGGGACCTCTCGGAGCTGCTCGCCCGAGTCGGGCCCAATCCACCTCCTAGCGACGGTGAGCAGATTAACCATGCTCCAATAGGCTGACAATTGCATTAGCTTGGATGCTCACAGTCGAAACTTGCCAATGAGACCAGGAGCGAGGCGGTGGGGAGGAAGACGACCGTGGGAAAATGCAAAGTGAACGTGGCTAAACTTAGTAGCAGATTCTAAGTTTAACTTAGTGGCTAACGTAACGTGAAAAAAAAAAAGTTATAAAATTATTTCACCATGTTTCATATTTAATTTTCTCTATCAAGTTTATATAGTGTTTACTAATATATATTGAGAAATATTATTTACTTCCTATAATTATTAAATTATATCTAAAAAACTTCTCTCACCTCTCTTTTTTTCTCATAATATTAACTTTTATTTCATATTAAATTATAAAAAATAGTTTTAAATAAATAAGTAACATAAAATATTATTTTAATGATATAGAGGATAATTTAAGAAATCTATTATGATGTATATTTGTATAGGAAAATAAAAAGTAATTTAAAACTGTAAATTTAAAGAAACTTACTGGAAAGCTGTTGTTATTGCTCTAAAGGCTTTGTGTTTGTTGGGGATGGTATTGGTAGTTTAGGGTAGTTTAAAAAAAACAAAAATAGTATAATATTTGATTATCATTAAAATATAAATAGTGTAGCAAATTAAAATAATTTTAGCCGCATAAGATGTAGAAAATCAATTTACAAAATCTTTCCTTTATTTTCTATACATTTTGTATAGTTATCAAGGCAAGTGACGGTTAGATTTTAGAAATGATAATTTACGAAATCTTTCCTTTTTTTTTCTTGTCTCACTCCAATGAGATAATGAAGCAATTACGTATATTAGCTACCTTGATTTGATATTTTAAAAAAATAAATAAATAATTTTATCTTAAAATATTAATGACCACCTCAACCTATCCACTCAGTAGTACTGCCCATGTTTGACTCCGAACTTATCCAAAATAGGTTCGGATTACTCATTATTCGGTTGCAACCCGTCCTGTTACCATTTAATTACATGATGTCTCTTGACACGTAGCAAAACATTTTTTAAATGACCACATAATAGGACTTATCAAGAGCTTATTAATTAGTTAATTTATTTTGGCCAATCGAACCTTTTTTATATTATCATAATAACATTATTATTATTATGGGTAAATAGAGTTCATTAAAGTCCAATCCCGCTTTTCTCTCAAATCCCAGGCGGAGAGGCCCGGCCCGACTCACCCCGCGCCACGCCGCTTACCGAGTAATAAAATGAATCTGGACATTCTGGGAACGCTGTCGATAAAAAGACCGACAGGCGACAGCTTCCGAAGTCGAAACAAACCGTAGATCTAAAAATTTCGGAACCTTTTTGTTTGGTTTGGTTTGGTTTTTTGTTCAATCAAAATTGGACGGCTACAGCCCAGAAAAACAATCCCCCCACAGAATACCAGAACCAGATCTACTGCCACAACCAGACCAGTCCCAACAAACCCACCACCGTTTCCTATTACCTTCCGAAACCCTAGATCAAATGTTGATCGCCCCCGTCCCCGAATCAAATGCATTGACATATTGAATCGACCCAGATAGTGGTTTTGCAGTAGATTCCATAATCTTCGATCTCTGAGTCCCATGGGCTCCTCACAATCCGTTCAAGTAGACGAGGACGAAGAAGAAGAAGAAGAGGAGGAGGAGGAGGAGGGCGAGGATGACGTTCATGGCGGCGAGACCAATCGCCGAGAATTGGGGAACCTGTTGGTGAAGAAGGTCCTGGAACAAGAGCCGGAGATGCTTCCCTGCCACTCCTCCGCGTCTCCACTGTCCCCTCAGCTCTCCTCACTTGGGACCCCACGCCTCGGACCGTCCATTAAGGTATGGGACCCCTACAATGTCCTCGCCCCTCCCCCTCCTCCTCCCCCGCCTCCGCCGCCGGAGTTCCCTCGTAGCTGCTCCATGGACCGACTCGGCGGTAGCGACGATCGTCGGACGGTGTCGGTGACGGAGGTGTTCCTGATTAATCACGGCGAATGCGAGATGAGTCTGCAGCCGGAGCTGGTTTCCGGCCGCTGCCCCCAGACGGCATTGACTCCCGCCGGGAAACGGCAGGCGAGGGCTCTAGCTGTATTCTTGAATTCCCAGGGGGTCCGGTTCGCCGCCGTTTATTCGTCGCCGCTTGTCCGGGCCAGAGAAACTGCTGCTTCAGTGTGTCTGGTATTTATAATCATCTTCATGTTACCTTGTTGTCTGTTGTGTTGTGGTGTCTTGTGTTTATTGGTGATATTAATTTCAATGATACAATCGTGCTCTAGGACCCTCGGGGGCTGCCTGGAATATGAGAGATTGGGTTCTGATATAGATAAATGTTCCAACGCTCAGTAAGCTTAAATTTCATGTGTGAATCAAGAAGAGTTCAAGTCTATTAAGTTATAACAAATTTGACTAAACCAAGGTCATGACAAATTTTTCTATTGAAAATCAATCTGCCTGTTCATTTTAACATGCACTCTTGATTTTTGATTGTCGTAATTCACTCAGTTGTCTTACAAGCACTTCTTACAGCTTTATTTCGGGGAATGTCTTGCACTTAACCGCCTGGTTTATACTAAGTTGGTAATTTCAGATGCATTAAATGTAGCTTTAAACAGACATTGCCCCAGCCATTAGCACCGTCTATAATTTGGGGTGGAGTATTCTTATGTTAGTTTATGGTTTCTCTCTTTCTATTGGGCTGCTCTGCAGTAGTAATGCTTGATGCCTAGGGAAATCGGTAAAAGAGTAACAGTAATGATGATCAAGTGTTTACATTGATAACTAAAATAACTTGTAAAACCATCAATTATGATTTATGTCCTGTTAATTAATATCTATTTTCTCTCACATAAAAGGATTATCAAATTTCTCAGAAATACATTAATAGTTGTCTATAGAGTATGGAATGCTATTTTGGGCTTTTTGAGACTAAATAATTCTTTTAATCAGCCTCAGGGCACAACTGAATGAATTATATATCCACATTATTAGTTTATTTTAATGGGTTTTGTGACTTTTTGCCCACATATTTCAAAAAAATGTGGTGTGGATCCAGCATGCCTACCGGTAGTTGGAGTCTATATCACTGTATGCCTATGTATTAAGTGCATACTGATAATTATTGAAATTCTGTTATGATTTCTCATGATGACGGACTTTGAACTAAAGCTTAGTTCTTGGCAGTTTTAACTATCACAAGATTTTGTGCCGTTTTGGTCATGTACATTCATCTTTATTTGAATGCACCGAAATGTAGGAGATGGCTTTTGCTGAGGAACAAATACAATCCTCGGATGCCCTTGTGGAGATGAGTCAGGGCCACTGGGAAGGTTGTCTCAGATCTGAAATTTACACGCCTGAAATATTGAATTTCATTGACAGATTGCAGCCTGATTTCTCTGCACCATCTGGGGAGTCAATTAGGCAGGTTGAATTCCGGATGGTTCAGTTCCTAAATGGAACAGTTTTGGGGCTTCCTGACAAGTTGAGGTCCGATTTATCCTCAATTCACCAGAATGAGAGCCATAGCTCACATGCCCTTGTGAACTCCGGTCATGACCGGGACGGGGCTCTTCAATCACCCCGCTGGGATTTGTTTCACAAGCCCCGCCAAGGGCCTTCAAGGAAGAAATCTGGTAAGAGTAGGCTTCAATTTGTGACTACAACTGGACATCAGGAGGCCGAGGTCGAGGATGAGGTCTCTCCTCAGGAAACCAACTACCTAGGGCCCCTGCATGGAGCAAGTGTCAGAAGCTCCACTTCTGGTGTTACCTCTATTGGGGTATTTACTCATTCAGTGCCAATTAAGTGTCTCATCACAGGCCTCCTGGGTTGCAACCCAATGATGTCACAGAAGATCTGCTTAGAAGAATCATCAGTGACAGTGTTACAACATGCGTGGAACACAGGCTGGCAGCTAAAGAGATTGAATGACACTGCACATCTCCGACTTCTTTAGTTGGAAACACTGGATTCCTTGTTATGGAAAGGGACGAGGCCTGAACATTGGTTGGGGAAAAAACTTTTGTCGACTATCAAAATTGTTTGTTGTTGTGGGTTCTCATTTTGCATATACGAGTGATACACTTACACTTTTCCTGTAACCTTCCCTATGTATTTCCAGTTCAAGGGAAAAAAAAAATCCATGTGGGAGCTGGATCTGGGTCTCGGGGTAATTCTTTTGATTTGTAGCATTAAGGAGGAATTTTCATAGTGTGAGTGACTGTTTGTTGTATTTCCCAAATTTGGGTTAACAATAAATTGATTTCAAAAATTCATCTTTATTTATTTGTGGAAATTATATTTCTTTCTGAAACAGAGCTCTCCGCCCAAACTCAATTGAGCCTCATGATCTATTGTTTTCTCAGTCGAAGTGCTCAAAACTCCAAAGAGATGCTCTCAACGACAGCTTGCCATTTTGTTTTTGTTGATTCAGCATATATCCCTAACTCCAGTATTGAGCTCTCAAATCCTGCGGAAGCCCCTACACGTTCTACAACAATGAATTTACTTTTTCGGTTTCATTTGCTTAATGACCTGTTTTGTCTTCAGACTTTTTGGGTGGATGGACAATCTTTGCACCATAAAAATCAAAGTAATTTTGCCATTAAGTTAATATTTATTTTAAAAATTAACATTGAATATTCATAAGTATTTAAATCTAATGATTAAATTATGCACAAAAATTAATTTTACCGTACAAATAAGTAACATAAAATAGTTTCCAACAAAGCCACACTGCCTACCCGAAGAAGGGTCTCACAGATTTGAAAATTATGCTTCAAAGAAACTCAGTGAGAGAGATACAACACACAGTAAGCAAAATTAGATAGCGGATTCCATCAACTCAAAATCACCAATCTACTCTCTCAATACTTTTTTCTTTTTTTCCTTTTTTGTACACAGAATTAGAAACTATTTTTCCTCTCTTCTCAGTCCACAGGTTCTTTTTAACAATGAAATTTTCTTAAAAATGAGATATCTCAAGCATTTACAAAATCCATTTAACATCAGGAGCAACTGGGTGAAAATTTTCAAAATAATCACAGAAAATCTAAAACTGCTTTCCTTAATTAACACGACTTCAAAATGACACCAAATCCTCGATCACTTCAATAGACAGAGTTCCCCACTTCCTTAGTGCCCATACATATTGCCACCACTCACCAGTGCAGTGAAGTCCAAGAAACGGACAAAGGCACATCACATGAATGAAACTCATCCAATAACGTTGCATGGATTGCTCCAAACAACGATTCTAGCCACCCACGTCGATATCCCATATCTCCATCTCATTCTAGTAACAATAAACTATCAGTCTATCACATTTATATTTATATACCCACTTACCCAGAACAAAAAAAAAATAAAAATCTCTCGGTTTGGTATCCATATAAATCTAACACTTCAGTTCAACTAGGTCAAAATCAAAAATCAACCCAATTTAAAGGGTGGGAAAACAACATAGGCAATGAAAAGATTCACAACGTCCCAAACTAGGCAACACCAAATACCAAAAAAAAAAAAAAAAAAAACTACAACGAATTAGAAAATGGTTGGACAAGAACTCAAGACATGGGTTGATGTTAACATCAACAAGAATGCAATCACACGAAAAAGGGAAAAGTATAAGGAGATTGAAACCCAAGAATTCAACTAAAACATCAATACCGATATGGAATCAACAACGCATAAGATCAAAACCAGCTGCGCACCATTGCTCAGAGAGAATCCTAGCACGAAGCCAGCGCGAAGGAAGGAGACACCGCCCGCGCCTCCGTCTCGGCCAGGCGGGGCATTCGGAGACATCTACGGCGACTCCGGCGGCGAGCAGCGTCCAATGGTCTGTGGAGACGAAGAACTGAGAGGGAACGGGCACCGTTGCGGGTGCGGCATGAAACGGCGTCGTTTCATACAACGCCCGGTGACGAGATGCCTTTACTATGCTTACGTCAAAAATGTGTGCGAGGAGACGAATATGGTTTGGAATTCAATCAGATTGAGAGGAGCCTCCCGCCAACTCTACGAACGCCGTTTCTCGACAAAGCCGTCCGACCTCGTACCCTTCTTCGACAAATACGTGGACAGAGACCGCGTCTCCTCCTGGAACTCGGTGATCGCCGATTTGGCTCGCTCCGGCGACTCGGCCGTTGCTCTTCGAGCCTTCTGCTCCATGCGAAGGCACTCTCTCAAACCCAACCGCTCCACCCTCCCTTGCGCCCTCAAGTCCTGCTCGGCTCTGCTCGATATCCGGTCCGGAACGCAGGCCCATCAACAAGCTGTGATCTTCGGCCTTGAATGTGACCTCTTTGTGAACTCTGCCCTCATTGATATGTACTCCAAATGCGACCAATTGAAGGATGCCCGCAAGGTGTTCGACGAAATGCCTGAAAGAAACATTGTCTGTTGGACGTCCATGATTGTTGGGTACGCTAAAACTGGAAATGCTGGAGATTCGATTCAGATTTTCAAAGAGTTATTGAGTGAAGAAAGCGAGGGCCTCCGAGAAGGGAGCGCCTGCTTGGATTCAGTAGCTCTGGCTTCAGTTGTAACGGCCTGTGCTCGCCTTTCGGAGAAAAGCATCACCCAATTGATTCATGGTTTCTTGATGAAGACTGGGTTTGAGGGGGATTTATCTGTTAGTAACACGTTGATGGATGCGTATGCTAAGAGTGGAGAGGTGGGTGTATCTAGGAAGTTGTTTGATGAAATGCCTGAGAGGGATGTTGTTTCATGGAATTCGATGATATCACTGTATGCACAAAATGGGTTGTCCAAAGACTCTTTGGAGACTTTTTATGCGATGGTGAATGATAAGAACGTCCATTATAATGGCACAACTCTGTCAGCAGCATTGTTAGCCTGCTCGCACTCTGGGGCCTTGCAAGTTGGAAAATGTATACACGATCAGGTAACTATGCCATTTCTAGTCTTGAAACTTATGCTTTTAAGTAATTGACATTGACTTTGATATGGTCCTTACCATGCATCGTCTCTGTCATTGCTGTTTTTTTTATTAAATTATCCTGCTGTGTGAATTAATTTGATTATACTGCATTCGTATGTTGTGATATAGGTTATTAAGACGGGTTTGGAAGAGAATGTGTTTGTCGGAACTTCAATTATTGACATGTACTGTAAATGTGGGAGAGTAGAGAAGGCAAGGAATGCATTTGAACGTGTAAAGCATAAGAATGTGAAGTCATGGACTGCCATGGTGTCTGGTTATGGAATGCATGGCCTTGCCAAAGAAGCTTTGGGAGTTTTTTATGAAATGATGAAGGTTGGAATGAGACCAAATTTTATAACTTTCATAACAGTATTAGCTGCATGCAGCCATGCGGGTCTACTGAAAGAAGGATGGCATTGGTTTAGAGCCATGAAACATGAATTTTGTATAGAACCAGGGGTTGAGCATTATGGATGCATGGTTGACCTTCTTGGTCGTGCAGGGTTTCTCAAGGAAGCCTATGAACTGATTAAGGAAATGAAGGTAAAACCTGATTCTGTTGTTTGGGGCGCTCTTCTTAGTGCGTGTAGAGTTCACAAGAATGTGGACCTTGGGGAAATTTCTGCAAGTAAATTGTTTGAATTAGAACCAAATAATTGTGGGTACTATGTGTTGCTCTCAAATATGTATGCTGATGCTGGAAGATGGAAGGATGTAGAGAGGATGAGAGTTTTAATGATGAAACACCAACTAGTTAAGCCGCCAGGATTTAGTTTGTTAGAAGTTAAAGGAAGGGTTCATGTCTTTCTTGTTGGGGATAAGGAGCATCCTCAGCATGAAGAAATTTATGAATATTTGAGGAAGCTATCTGTGAAGTTGCTGGAAATTGGTTATGTTCCAAATATGACATCTGTTCTTCATGATGTTGATCCCGAGGAAAAAGAAATGATGCTTCGGGTTCACAGTGAGAAACTTGCTGTTGCCTTTGGTCTCATGAGTGCAGTCCCCGGAACAACAATTCATATCATCAAGAATCTTAGGGTTTGCAGTGACTGTCATACTGCAATCAAGCTTATTGCAAAGATAGTTGGTCGAGATATTGTCATTAGAGACTCAAAGCGGTTTCATCATTTCAAGGATGGATCTTGTTCCTGTGGAGATTATTGGTGATACAAATATAAGAACTCATCCTGAGGATCTGCCAATATTGCCAGTTGTCTGCATTCTTTCAACTTTCCCCAAGGTCACTAGTGAGAGAAATTTTTGATAAATACCATTACAGATCATATTTATTTTTTCGTTCTTTCTATGAGGGTAAGAAATAAGAGGCTTTAAGAGCCTTTTTGCTCAGAAAATTAGATTTGGGGGGTCAGACTGTTGCCACTGAATTTATTGACGTGCGGAGGTGGCAAGTGAAGCATATGAGTAAGAACATAAATTGTTGCTAACTCCGTAGGTTTCTCAACATGAAACAGTGGGGCAGTGAAAAGCATTCTGAGAAAATTTACTTGTATACCGGAGGGGCTCTCTTATTATTTACTACATCAAATACCGGAAAGCAAGAGGGAAGGCTTTCTTTGACGAATACATAAAATGGTTGGTCCTCAAAAACCTTCTGTGAAGAAGTGACCTTGACTTACTCAATTCAATCCTGAATTCTAAATTGGCATTGCTTCACAACTTTTGGGCCTCCAATTGCCTCAACTCTCAATTACTTAAATGACTTCTGTCTTCTTCAATCTTCCTAATCAACTCCCACTGGTGCTGCTGCTGCTGGATTTTGTTCACAAGTTTTGTAGCTTTAGAACACATGATTTTGTGCTCAGAACTTCATAAAATTTTCATTTCCCTCCATGGTGACATTTTAGGAGAAGTTAGTGGATTTACAGTGCATTTGATCATTATGGCTCCTATTTTGGTCTTGAAATTTGCTTTTGTTTGGCTCAGTTAATTCCAGGCTAGCTTCTAATTTATTACCCAATCGATAGCCTCCAGATTTAAGACATAATGTGAATTTATAATGTGATTAAGAAAACTAGGGAAGA
Organism: Taxillus chinensis; assembly: GCA_023512835.1. Lineage (NCBI taxonomy): Eukaryota > Viridiplantae > Streptophyta > Magnoliopsida > Santalales > Loranthaceae > Taxillus > Taxillus chinensis. The sequence goes on along the minus strand of CM042088.1, from coordinate 44,580,171 downwards.
TTATTATATAAAAAACGCAAACGCCCACCGTGGGGCTCGAACCCACGACCACAAGGTTAAGAGCCTTGCGCTCTACCGACTGAGCTAGACGGGCTTATGATACGTTCTTCCAATTATTGTAATGTAACTATAATAATATGTAATTAATGACAAAAGAAGAAGAACAAGACGAGGCGAAAATACAAGATCTTGAGCAGCTACGTCACAAAACAGATACGAACCAAATTAACAAGCCTACTCAAAATACAAGATCTTTGAGTAGAAAGTGCCAGAAAAGGCATCGAGAGCGTCAATGACGATGTTGGGCCTTTGCTCGATATGTCGGAATTCAAGTTCAATTATGCTCGACATGTTAGAATTCGAGCTCAATTGTGCTTAATATGTCAAAATTTAAGCGATAGGATTCTCAAGCAAATGCGAGTAATCTTTGCACTTAATGAATAGATCACGATGCAGTGTTGTCTGTCTTTTATTGATTTGGCATCGTTTCGGTCTATATCAGGACGGCCATAGAGAAAAACTACACCAAGGTATCTGACTGTGTTTGCTAATCTATGAGTTAATGGCCTTATTTATGTGTTACATTCGTGTGTAAATAATTATAATAACATTTGAGTGAATATAAGTAGTACATTTTTAAAAAAATAAATACATTTTTTCCTGTAATGTAAAAGTATTTTTTTTATTAAATGATCAAAAAATCAAATTCTTAATGTCATCTATACTAAAATTCTTAATGAAATTTTAGTGTGTGCACATCACACACTAAAATTATTTACTAATCTAGTGGCTCATTTAGTATGTGTGAATGAAATTAAAGAAAATAAAATTAACATAAAAATAATTTATTATCTTACACATAATTGATATATGAATATTTATTTGAAAATTATAAATTTATCCATGTGAGTTTTGCCATGTATTTGAAATAGGAAAAATGAAACTATCACCGTCATGGCTACCAAATTCTGATTGCGTAGCTAGCATCGTCACCCCACACATGCATTGCCATGGTAAGCTCCCCTCCCGCGTTATCATCCCGCTCATCCCTTTGTTGGAAAATTTGATTATTTTACATAAGGTAATCAATCACTCAATACCCAAATAAGTGAAAATAATTACTAATAACTTATTCAAGATAATGTTCATTCAAATGTAATTAAACATTATCTCCCATTATTTTATCAAATAAAAATAAATTTCATTTTCATTCACCAAACATACTAGAAAAGCTTATTAGACTACAGTACCTTTTATTTATTTATTCCATTTATGTCATGAATATGTGTGTTATATATATATATATATATATATATATATATATAGTTTTGTTAATACGAAGTGTGATTCCAAATTGTCTAGTTTGAGTTCTATCAAACAATTTAAAATAATCTGTGATGATGTGGTACTATTAGTCATCATGTCTCCCGCCAATTAAGTGCTAAATCAGATTTGTTAATTTGATGGGTGTTTCAATATATATTTTTTTTTATATATATATATATATATATATATATATATATAAATCGGAATATTATGCACATGAAAATATAAAATGTGTCTCCACGACATATATACAATCACGCAGTCCAATTGACTCGTCGCAGGAGTATATATGGCTGATTGTGTCACACGAGGCGACCATGCGGTGAATATATTTAGTAGGAGTATTTTTTGTTTTTGTTTTTAAAATATAATAGTTATTTTTAAGTATATAAAATTTTTATTTTTATGTTGTAAATAAAAATAATATTTTATTATTTTTAATTTTTATATTTTAATATTTAAAAATAACTATCATAAAAAAAAAATTATAACCTATATTTTCACATTGCTATTGGTGGATTTATTATATTATATTATTTAGATAAAATATGATCCCATGCTCAAACCCTAAAACACTGCGACCATAGCAAGTTTGGGGAGAAGAAGACGGTTCCACAACAATACAAATCCATGGCGGAGGTCAACAGCTCCGCCGCATTTCCCGCCAAGAGAAAGCCCGATCCGAGCCTCCCCTTCGAGGAAGACGAACCCATAGACAAGCATCGGAAGCTAGAATCTACCTCCGACCAAACCCTCCAAATCCAAAAACCAAACCCTCCTGCTGAGATCGACTCGCAAAGGCCTCGAATAGAGCTACCAAAGCTCGAAACCGGAGATGATGGCGGCGTCGGAGGCCGAGGAGGAGCCGAGCACTCCAATGGAAATTCATCTGAAGACGAAGAAGTGAAGAAAGTGCCGCTAGGAATCGAGGAGGACAAGGTCGGGCTCTCGGAGCCGACGGAGCCTGAAATTTCCGGGGATTCCAATGCCGAAAACGATGGTCCAACTGATAGGAAGGGGAAGGGGATTTCGATCCAGGACAAGGGAAAAGGGAAATTGATGGAAGAAGAAGAGAGCGACGAAGACGATTCTAGCAGCGACGACGACGACGACGACGACGACGACGTCATAAGCCTATCGGGCAGCGACAGCGGCGGCGATCCGCTCGAGGAAGTTGATCCGAGTAATATACTTCCGTCTAGGACTCGCCGGCGGGTGCCGCAGCCTGGATTCTATTTTAACAGTAATATCCCTGCGGGCGATGAATGCGACGACAGCAGCGATGACAGCGATGCTTAGGTCGATGGGAATGAAGGTGAGTGGAATCTGTTAGTCTGTTAGGAGATTGTACTTGGGTCGGATTATGTTGATTCATTGTTATAGGGTGTCATTTTGCTGCTGCTGCTGCTTCTGAGTTCTGACCATAACCGCATATTGTCACTTGATTCGACATGCTCTTGGTACTATGTTACAGTTTTACTACTTTTTTTATCTTCTATGTTCCACCGCATCGCGGGTGTTGATATTGTGTTGGTTCTGGTGATATGGTCACTGTCAAATGCTTGCATCGTTCAAAACAAGTAAATGTCATGAAGTTCATAAAAGGTCAAGGTTCTCCTATTCTGGGGTGTATGTGAGGCTGCACCAATGTTTCCAACCCGAGACTGCTCCCATGTAATGAAGTTCATTTCACAAGAAAATTTGACTGAAGCCACAAAGATGCTGGTTGATATGCTCATCAGAAACAAGTGACAAGACAAGTTGTGCGAAACCACTAGACCATGGTGTTATATTCTGTGATTCCATAATGGGTCATCTCTATGACTTAGTGATTCTAATAGTCTATTGGAGAGAGAACCTTATGGTAGCTTGTATCCATAGATTAGAAGTTTACCGGAAATTACATCCCTCAGTCCATGATGGGGATAAACCGTTAAAAATGGAACCTTGTGGTAGTTTGCATCCATAGATTAGACGTTATGGTTCATAGCAATTAGTGTGTTGCATGCTTATCATAGTTTCCTTCTAATTTGGTCAGAGTTAGAATAGCATTGCAATGCCTTGCGACTCTGCTTTTCCTGAAATGCACTGGATATCTCTTTCCCTCATATAAGTTTTTATCATTTCTGTCCTTTCAAAAGCTTTTCACATGCCTGGTTCTTGTCCATCACCTTTGTATGTTGGAAATAAATTATTTGACGGCTCGGTGATTTTTATTTGGATATGGGATGTCGATTTGCATTTAGGATCCATGCAATTGGGGTCACCCACCACATGTTTTTTAGTAGGTAAGCTGTGAATTGTTGCTGCTCCGTTTGGTATAGTTTTGGAAAGTGTACGGATTTAGGTTGTGAATAGTTTTATAATAGAGAGGATTGGGGAATAATGCACTAGGTGCAGAAGGGATTTGCGTCTATGACTCTTTCAGTGCAAGTTCCAACATCGGCAGAATTATGAGTTCTCAAGGCTTTTTAAATGTTTGCACTGCTTGATTCTAGGATTAATTGGTACTTGGTAGTAATGGCTTTGCTGTCATAAATTAGCAAAAAAGCATGTATGATTTTGTCGGGATCGATGAGGTTACAACTTACAACCGGTAAATATATTTCCAAGCTCTAAGATCTCAGCATTCATGTCTGTAGCAACGCCCGGGTCACCGCTGGAAACCTCAAATTAATGCTTCTAATTGATTTATGTCTTTCTGGTTTGTTACTGCTCAAACCTTGCGTATATTCTCTGGTTTGCATGTTGATTTCAGAAGATATTGGCTTGCGTTCAAATTTGTTTTTAATTCCTGGTTCTTAGAACAGGATCATTTGCACATTTGATTCTTGGCAGCTGACTTTTGATGATTGCTACAATCATCTGTGTTGGACGATGAAAGCTCCATAACGTTCCTTCCCCCTAAACTGATGTCTGCATACGCGTTACTCCTGTCCGACATGCAGTCAGTCGGGCAACGGGATCTTTTCTCTCACCTGTCCGAAACTCTTTTTTTTTTTTTATTAAACTTTTCTGTATGCTCATATTTTCTGGACCTGCTTTAAAAACACATATTTCGGGAGTCACTGCTGGGTTAATCAACACGCTGAACGAAGAGGGGTCAATCACAGTGGACGCTGTACATATCCAACGATTTTGGCTCTGGAAGGCCCAGCAGTTGATGCATGTCCCTTCAAATTTCTAGTTTTGTGTTGTGAGTTGACATTATATGTTTCTTTTTCTTATCCAATTGATTTATCATAATTGCTCATTTTAAAGGACTTCTAATATATTTGAAATTTTGAAAACATCTATAAAATATTTCCAATTGTTGTGGAAGCGTCGAGGAAAATGTGTTTAAATGATGTTGCTTGATATATATATATTATTTTGACAAATAATTTTAAAGGCAATTTCGGTATTAAGCCTTAGTGATTTTTAAATCAATCGGACAAATACATCCTTCTTCCATCAAATTTCCCTCAAAAATCCTAAGTTGTTTAGGATGCATTTGTATGACATGAATGATTAGGTGCTTTTTTTTTTCGAAGTGAGGGATTTATATAAATTTAAAATTATTTAATTTTATAATGTAATTTTTAAAACGGGTGGTTATCATATATGTTCTTAAAAATTATTTTTAAATTAAATTCTGTTTTAAAATTTAGTTTAAATTTTTTTATTTTAATTTAAATTTTTTAAATTTTATATCTTGAATTTATAATATTTTATTTTATTTTAATTTTTTTGTGGGGTTTAATTTTTAAAAACACGTAAACAAAAATTATTTTGAAAATAAAAGTTAACATTAAATCCAATTATTAATATAATTGCCAAACATATCATAAATTTTATGAATTGCCTTCCGAAACATATAATGTAAAAATTAAAACTCATACCAAACGTATTTTTAACATTTCTATGCTCTTAATATAAAACCTAGTAGGTTCTCTCAAAAAGCCTTATTCTTTAAAATTCATTATACGCAATCTAAACTATTTATTTATTTTTGTTGTGCCACCTATTTAATTGAAAATCTTTTATGATAGCAACCTGCTTTATCTTTCAGAATCTTTGCAATTTTTGCATGACAATTATTATTAAAGAATTCACAATTTGTCACATACATGTTGAAAATTAAAGTCAATGCGAATTAATCATAAGTTTTTTTAGCTGTAGAATATACTCCAATTAATCATTTAAGTATTATGGTTGAGATAATATGAAGATAATACGAATTTACTTTGTAATCTGGACTCGTGTACGCACATGAATAACACTTGATTCAAAAAAAACTTTTTAATACTAGTGTTCTTGATACATGTTGGGCCCCATAGAGATGTACAAAGAGTGGAAACTCTCTGTGAACTTACACTTGGTCCATCAACTTAATTGTAGTAAAAAAGAATTGTAGAAGTCTTTTATGTGTATGAACTAAGTTCTAACACACTAATTAATATTACCAGCAATAATACTAATACATATAAGTCTTTTTTGTGTAGACGTATCATACACATCTACTTGTATTGTTTTTCTTTTTAGCGTGTATATAATTATATATATTCGGCCCCCGGTACACTTTCGTGGCCCGACGCTGCTTGAGAAAGCCCAAACTCATGGTCGGTAGCCCCCTTAAGAAAAGGGCCCAATTCCCAAATTCTAGTTTTCAGGGGCAAATTCGACCATTTTGTAAAAAGGCGTTCGCCGCCCGAACCCTAGCTCCACTTGTCTCTATCTAAATAAGATCGAATACACACTGACGCCACCATCCATCCCTTGTTCCTCTATCCGTCTGCGGCGGCAACAGCGTCAGCTCCGTCCTTCTTCCGACCGTCGGTGGGTACTACCTGTTCTAACTTTTCTCGTACTCCCTGTTCCTCGCGAATCCAAATCTGTTACGTAACTGTGTGTGTAACCTAGATTTAAGAAGTTTATGTTGGTTTGTTTTCTTTTTAAAAAACAAGTGGATTCGAGATGCTTTTTCTCCGCCATCAAACATATCTGTCTATCTGTGTGCGTGTTCGTGTTCGTGTTACACATCTTGTATTTCGTTGTTTGTTCTATGATCTATGATGGGATTTATTTACATTGTAGATTCCATTGTAGAACAAGGTATGCTGTTAGTTCTGATCTGATGTTTTTCTTTTATTTTAAATGTGGTCAGCTTGTTTAATTTCCGAAATTGAAGTAGATCCGAGCTTTGTTATTTTCTGAGATCTGTATTTTTCGTTGTGGGTCATTCGTCAGTTCATATCCATGGCAAAAAAATGATCTTATATTTTTAATGCGGGTCATTTTGTTACTTGTAAGGATCCGAGGTTTTCTATTTCCTTTCTCTCTTCCCCAACACATCTATCTATGTGCGTAATTGTATTTCGTTGTTCGGTGTATGATACACGGGTAGGGTGTATGAACCTTGTTTGTGTTTTTTTATTCTTGACGTGGTTCTCCTTTTATTTTCAGAAATGGCAGTAGAAGTAGCCATGCAAGTGGTTCCGGAGTCTGTGTTGAAAAAGAGGAAGAGGGCTGAGGAATGGGAGACTGTAAGAAAGCAACAGCTTGGAGCAGCAAAGAAGAAGGCTGCAGAGAACAGGAAGCTGATCTGCAGTCGGGCTAAACAATACTCCAAGGAATATGAAGAGCAGGTTGTGTTATTTAATATGTGGTGTTTTTTTCGCGCTGCCTGTTAATTTTTGTAGTGACTAACTAGTTCTTACATCGTTATGTGAACTTTTCAGGAGAAGGATTTGATTCGATTTAAGCGTGAGGCAAAGCTGAAAGGAGGATTTTATGTGGATCCAGAACCCAAACTGTTGTTCATCATTCGAATCCGTGGGTATGCATTCATTTCCTCCCACTGGTATTTGCATGCAAGTAGATACAGATTGATGGTGTACGCGTCATATTTTTCCCTGTTTTGCATTTTCAGTATCAATGCTATGGACCCAAAGACGAGGACAATTCTGCAGCTCTTGCGATTGAGACAGGTAGTGATGGATACACATTGATAATTTTGGGATCTTAATTGCCAATGTGATTAATATTTCTGGAATCCTGTTGTATCAGGAAGACCTCACTGTAGTTCTAAAAGTAGCATAAGTTGATTAGTGAACTTGTTCATTCTTGTTGGAATGGCGTTTTTTTCCAAGCTCTGTGATGAGTTTGTGTTACTGAACGTGGCATCAATTACTAGTGCAAAAGGCTTCATTACCCCTTTTGTCTTCAAATTTATTAGCACTTCAAACTGCTCCATTATTTTGATCCTCGATAGAGTTAGGACCAATTTTGCTTTAGTTTACTGTAAATCTCAATTCTCATTATAAAGTTTGATGGATTTTTTATATGTGGTTAATATTTTACTTTTCCCCTAAGCATCATTTATCAAGCCTTTATGGTGGACTACTGTAATTATTTTAAAGTCATTTCTAATTCTAGAAGTAGAGCAGCATGATGAATTTTAAATTATATTAATTTGGTATTGCTGTTTCTTTTACCGAATTTTGTACTGCTATCTACTATAATCATCTAATTTTTAATTTTTGTACTTTTCTATGGATGTGTTATATATATATATATATATATTCAAACCCCCCTCCCCCGGACTTAATATGCATGGTTGCATTGTTTTGTGGTTAAAAAAAAAGACCTGGCTGTTCTCATCATTTATTGCCTTCCTCATTTTAAGATTTCCTGATGCAGATATTCAATGGTGTTTTCTTGAAAGTAAACAAAGCAACCTTGAATATGCTACATCGGGTTGAGCCTTATGTGACCTATGGGTAAGCATCTCATTTAGAATACTGGAAATTGATTTTTTAAAACTTGTTTTAGGCCAACTCCTTTTATTTATTGATACATGGAACCCTTCCTTTTGTTTTCTGTTTATATGCAACATGGATCTGTTTTAGTTGCCCATCACATGTCAAATTAAAGCATTATTGCAATGAAAATGAAAGTAGGCCACTCTTTATATAAAGGCCTACTGTTTTTTTTAAAAGGTGTTAATGAAGCATTTTAGATTCTTCCTCTGTTGTCTGCTACTCTATATATCAAGATAAAATCATTTTTACAGTGAAGATATTTTAATTTTTGTTGGAAGACAAGCCGTTGGATTCCATGTAAAATAGACTTTCAGTTTATGAAGGTTTATATAGTCCCTATTGGTAGTAAGGGACCTCTGTGTAGTAGTTACCTGCTGTGGTCTTGTTTTCTGAATACTGTGTATCCTTTACATTTATCACAGCTGATTATTAACTAATTGTGCAACCTCTCTCCGGCCTGCCTAAAAATCTAGGTATCCCAATCGGAAAAGTGTTAGGGAATTGATCTATAAGAGGGGTTATGGGAAGGTTAACAAGCAGAGACTGTCTCTCACCGACAACTCCATCATCGAACAGGTTTGTTTGCAACTACATGTCAATGTTTTTATGCTGAATAGGCGTTGGTCCTGATCTGCCATTGTTAATCTGAATACAGGTTCTAGGTAAATTTGGGATCATCTGTGTGGAAGATCTTATCCATGAGATCATGACTGTCGGGCCACATTTCAAGGAGGCCAACAACTTTCTGTGGCCATTCAAGCTTAAGGCTCCATTGGGCGGTCTGAAAAAGAAGCGGAACCACTATGTTGAGGGCGGAGATGCGGGTAATCGCGAGAATCACATCAACAGGCTTATCAGGAGGATGAACTGAACTTATTAAGATGAACTTAATTGGAGGACTGGTGGTGCATTTCACTGCTCTTTTCATATGGATTCAAGTTAGTTTTGTCCTCCAGTTGAAATGGTCACTTTTTTTAGTGTGGATTCTATTACGCGTGTTTTATTGAAGGTTTAGTCTTTAATCTTTGAGATAATTTTATTATCTCTCAAGTCTACCGTTGAAGTCAGAAGTAAGAGGTGGGATAAAGATCTATTCCATGTATTTTTCCTTAATTTCGTTCTTGACATGGTATTGAATCAGAGAGATTGAGTTTTGAAAGCTTAATGTAAAAGCGTGAAAAGATTCAAATAATTCAGGGCTACGATTTCGCCGCCACCCAAAAAAGACTTAAAAGGTTAAAGAGGCTCGCGTATGTTGGTTGCGTGGCCTCTGGGCTTGTAACTTTCAAGTCTGATCATCGATTCGGTTGATGTTTTTTTTCATTCGATCCCTCTTTTGTCTATAAATATTTACCTGTTAACGATTTATCTCAATCATTATGTACTTTAAGTTAGGTCCCAGCAATTTAAGTATCCATACGTGAACTTTGAGCACTAGCTTATGCAAACATGCGATCATTGTGCCTGCAATCCTTCCGCATGTATAGCCCCTCCGTGTTCTGGGTGTTAGGAGCAGTGGTTGTATGATTATGCTTGAACCTTTTGCACGTTTATGCATGCGATTGACGTCTAATTTGTTTCTACCTAAAACTAGCAAAGAAAGCTTGCCTACTGAATAGGGGAGATGCAATGAAGGTGTAGTGTTGTGGCTGTTGTTTGCCTCCCATTCATTATTTTAAAATTGTTTATTTAAACTTAAAAAATGAAAAGAAAACACGTATGACGTGTTCGGCCATGAGTTCACAAAATATGTGGCTTGGGGTCAGGTCTGTTAGCTTGGAACAAGATGATACATAGATACTATTGTTTGAAAGCTATTCATCAAATGCTTACTGTGTAAGCTTCAAAAAATTCTTTTCTGTCTTGTTTGTACTGTATACATGAAAGCTATTCATTCGATGCTTACTGTCGAACAGCTCCAACACATTCTTTTATTTGAATTTTTGTGTACTGTATACACGAATAACTATCGACTATTCATCAAATGCTTATTGGTGAAAGCCCCAAAACATTCTTTAACTCGAATTTTTGTGTACTGCATACATATTCATCAAATGCTTTCTGGTGAAAGCTCCAGAACATTCTTTTATATGAATTTTATGTGTACTGTGCACATAAACAACTCCTGCAGGCACCAGCTGGTTGGTTGGTGGAGGATAGTTAATCTCTCTGCAGTTCTATCCTCTCTTTCTTCCTTCATTTTTCTTCTTCTAATAATTGTATCTACTAAGACTTGAGTTGACAGCTGCGCTGCGTTGTGTGTTCAAATTGCCTGGGCCTGCTGGGCCTCATAAAGTAGTCAAAAGTCTCATTGTTTTGGTTGCCCATTAAAGCTTGTCTTTTCTATCAGTCAATGCTTGGTTCATGATGCATCAAGCAAAGTGAGATCTACATCTTAGGATTTAACAGCATTATGGACACTACTTCTCACAATGTTCAATCAAAGTGAAAAGTATTCGACCACATGGGGCCTCTATCATACGTTACTGGCTCAGATTGGCACTGGTTGACCATATAAAATCCTACCCACATATGGATGATCCTATGTACACAAAGTTAAACCAGACCTCTTAAAAAACACAGTTTTGCCCACTGAATCCGAAAAGCACTTCCCGGGCAAAAATCAATCTTGGACACCCTATTATGTTTGCCTTTGTTTAGAATTTGGTATTCTCTTTCTTGTATGCTGCAAGACCCAATGGAAGCTTCCTCTTTCTATTGTCTGGTTGAAATTAGTAGAGAGCTGAGGTTGGACAATTTGGACAATTGTTGTGGTGTGGTCGTATGCCCTTAACTGGTCCACATCTTTCAAATTATTTTGTCCAAGTTTTTGTGGCGTGGTTTTATGCCCTTTCCTGGTCCCCAAACCATGTCATACTAAATTACATTTATGTTCTATTTCCTCTTCTTTTTTCCTCTGGAAAACAACAACAGCCATGTGCGTGATGTTCCAATGTCATGATGGACTGAAAGCAACATCTCAACTTTTCATCCCCAAGACATTTAGATTAGGATGAGCCAAAACTTCACTCAAATTAGCTTACTAGTTTCAAACAGTTACGGTATATTAATTAATTATCTGGCATTATCAATGTCTGATTGGGATGTTAAACTGATAAGGGACGTCCCATCTCACACAACATTAATGCAGCACCTGTGTTGGATACAAGGTGCTTCCTAGTTCTTTCCTACGCATTAGGTACCATCAAATACTGGCTGCTTCTTAAGTGTATATTTCGTCTTTGTCGCTTTCGGTGCGTTGAAAGGTTTGTGCTTTTTAATGTTAGATGTACTGGTTTGAAAAATGCCCAGGAAAAAATGCGTTTTATTTAATACTTATTATCGGTTATCGGTGGCTGTCGCTCTCAATTGTTTGATTCTTGGTTTCATAATAATGCCCAGTGGAGCCATATCCCACCGATTTCTGCCAAACACGCGTTATTAAAAATTAAAACTGAAAATGCCATATGCCACCATATGTTTGCATCTATTTTATTTCATTCCATTTAGTTAAATATTTAAAGAAGCAAATTGAGGATGGGGTAAAATAATTCATAGGAAATAGTCTACCATGGTTTCCAAAGACGGCCATGGATTTTTTTTTTTTGTATAAAAAAACTCCTGCAAGACATGCAGAGTTTTATGTTAAAATGATCTGTCTTCATATTCATTAATACAATAATGTCTTATTAATAAAAAATAATTGTAATATATAAACTAATGAAACATATTAGGTGATCTGCCGCAATATGAGTAACCAGCTAGTGTTTTTTTTTTCCACTTATTTGTTTGCATTCACACTCTAATTACTTGTAGACGTATCAATCTGTACCCATGCCCGTGAGTACTTGCTTGGGCGGATAACGGATACAAATATTGTACGAGTTTTGAAAACGGGTTATGTAATGTACCACAAGTATTTTGATGATTTGGTGTGTAGGACTTGAAACTAAATAATTTTTCCTGGGTTGAGCTTCAAGGGCAGAATAAATACGTAATAGCACAGAATTAGTTAAGGTACTATATGCATATACGATATATTCCAAATCTTTGTTTGTAGGTGTGCTTTGATTTTTAAAATTTGATCGTTTTTTTAATCTCTTGTTTGACGCGAGATCTGCGTATTCACATATGTTTGTCTTAAAAAACTGTTTGATCAAATTTATTAAATTTGAAAGTGTCATCAAATCATACTCAATTGGTTGCTTTGAAGAAAATTCTTTGTTTGCATGGTATATGTAGAATTTGTTAAGTTTTAATATGAAATATGAGTTAACTTATCGTAGAAGTAAATCCAATAAACACTAAATTGGATAACAATAAGAACGTACTATTTTTTTTTGGAATGATTTCATCATAATTGAAAAATAATTTGATTTCTTGAAAAGAATCAATGTATTTCAGATAATGCATCACTTAATTAGAAAAAGCATATTTATTTAAAGTATAATTCATGTTATTAGAACAAATATAACATTTTCAAAAAGAATCAAAGATTTCAAAGAGGTTGCACAAACAAGTTAAAGCTAAAGACTAAGTTTTTTCGATAAATTTTTTTTAATTTGATTTAAGTGATCAAATATATGCTTAAGGATGAAGCTTAATATGTGATCAAAGATTGGAGAGCCAATGCTGAACATGTGCTATGAAGTTTGAAAACTACAAAAAGGCTCAAACATTGCTTTGATGCTCAAGTATTCCGAACACATTTTTTCAGGATATCTACTTAATCTCCCATTATCTAATAAGTGGTATCAATGAATTCTACAAACTTTCGTAGAGATCCAAATGGAAGGAGAAATTAACACCTTTGCCACCAACGCCAACTCCTCCACTAGTGATGCCAACAACAACAATAGCAACGACAACAACTATATCATATATTGCTGGGCAGTCATCAAAATATACTTAAACCTTATCATCAAAATATAGTAAACACTTTAGTTTGTATAGATGAACTTAGGAAAAAAACATATATCGATTAATAACTCGATCTAAGATCAACTGAAAAAATAATTTTATGAGATCTAAATAGTAAACCTGAACAAAATTTGCTATTTTTAATGACTATTTATTTTACCAATTTAGATATGAATGTATAAAATTATAGTTATACCCAATGCAATATCGTAATTTGTAATAATTATATTCATGAAATATAAATTTATAGTATTTATCTAAAAATTTAAATCAAGTTTATAGTCTGTATTATTTGAATAATAAATTAATTATGTGATTATATATCTAGATTATTATTTAATTCCCATTTTCATTTGTTTCAGGATATTACGAATTTGCAATAACAGCAAAATATTCATTGTTTCCAAATAAAACAATGAATGTTAAGTTTATTCACCCGTTAAAATGTATGAATTTATTAAGTTAAATATAAAAATGTTAAAATAAGGTTGTAAACTACTGGTAAATAATAATGAGTTTTTGCATCCGATGGAGAATTTAGATCAATTGAATTCAAATTTAGAACATAATCACAAATTAAAAAATCCAATATAAGCCATCAAAATAAAAATTAAAATACCATACATATTCCCGAGACTTAGCTAGTATTACCTTGAGATTGGGTTAGGAGTTTATGACCTATGTGGCCGATACAATAGTTCGACCTGACCCAGCCAATGCAAAGACTAGTCTTTTCATGAATGGCTTATTGTGATTATTTTTCCGTATGTTAATCCTTTTATTGTTAGTATTATTAACTCTTCATTTTTTTTTTATATAAAAATTAGACAGTGAATGTAAAGTATATGTGATTGGGATAGGGCCATAGGGGCGGGTCACGTATGAGACGAGTTGAATCCAACCCATTTTTGTCGTGGTAACGTTTTCTTTATCCATATTCTAACCCGATACCCATCGAGTAACGGTTAATTTGTTTAAGTATTTTTATCTTGTTGTTTTTATTACATAATATTTTTTATATAATAAATTTGATAAACAAATATTGAAAATAAATTCTTATATATAAATCTAATATAATATTTAATTATTTCACTGAATGATTACGTTTGGGTAACCAATAAAGTCCCCAATTCAAAAAAATAATTAACAAATAAAATTCATTATCCATTTTAAAATGGGTATTATTTGACCTCAAATACCCAATAAATTAAAATAAAGTCCCTGCACGATTGATCCAATGTAAAACATTATTCATAATTAAAAAAAAAAAGCTTTTTAAAAAGTGAAAAAAAAACTTACAAAAAAGTAGAATCATCTCACACGCCTTGTATTATTATTATTTGTTTCCAAATGCCCAATCGGCGCTCGACATTTCAACGTTTGAAACAAACAATCGATATAAAAACGTGGCAGAACCCTGTTGAGACAGCTGGCCGATATGACAAATATTTTTTTATTAAAAAAAGTACAAATTAATCTCTAAGCCGAGATTAACGATCACAAAGTTAAAACCTATTAATTAATTAATACCCAAATTTTGATCTATAATGATTTTCTAGTGATTAAAGATGTACATACATGCATGCCCCCGATTCAATTCCCGTTTTTTTTTTTTTTTTTTTACTATTTAACCCCGTGATTTCCTTGTGCACACATCACATCGCGTTGGGTGTTACTGTTGAGTGCTGACTAGCGACCAATGGCCCAGATCCCACCAAATTCAACTCGTCACCCGACACTAGCCGTTGGATCCGGAGCTCCCGCGAACCGCGGTTAGCTCAGACACAGTCACGCATGAACCATGGTTTAGCTTAGATTCGTGTGTCACTGTTCCTGTACCTGTCAACCAAGACAGTGGCTTAAGCTTTAACACAGTCAGTACGGAGTCATATTCATATTCCATGTATATCATATGAGTGTGCGTCTACGGGAGAGAGAGAGAGAGAGAGAGGGAGGGGGGGCTCATTTGCTTTGTGGGTTTGTGTTTCTCTGTCTCATCATGTAACAATTTTCTTTGGTATCCTTCTCTCCTCCAATTTTCAATTTAATGAAGATTTTCCGCTTTAAGAAAATTTAGTTAGATCATCGGATCTGTCAATTTGAATTTATTTGATCTTCTGCCCTGTTCGATTTTTCGCTTCCTTAATCATCGTTTTCTTGTTTTTTTTTTTTTGGATTCCTAAGATGTCGATCCGAGAATAATTCCCACCCATTTCGGGTATCGAATCTGGAATCTCGCCTTCTGAGATCTGGTCTTTGTTCTCGAAGATTCCGACCAACCTCCTCGTAGAAGATCTGCAAACCTCTGTTTGTTTGTGTGTGTGTGTGTGTGTTTTTTTTTTTTTTTAAATTTATATTTCCTCTGCCAATCGAATGTTGTTGTTAGAATCTTAATTTGTTCCGTTAAGTTATTTATTTTCAAGATTTCCCAGCACCCAGGAAAAGGCCTTCCTGCGGGTCTCTGTTTGTTTGTTTGTTTGTTTTTTTTCCTTTTTTTTTTCCTTTTTTATCAATTGAAAGTTGTCGCGGATCGATTTTAAGAGAAACCCAAAAAAAGAAAAAGACATGGTGAGCATGAATTGTTTCCCGGATGAGGTTCTGGAGCTGGTGTTTGATTTCCTGGATTCGCAGCGAGACAGGAACGCGGTGTCTCTGGTGTGCAAATCGTGGTTCAAGGTGGAGAGCTACAGCAGGGAAAAGGTGTTCATAGGCAATTGTTACGCGATCGATCCGGAGAGAGTGGCGGAGAGGTTTCCCAGGCTGAAGGCGATTGTGCTGAAAGGGAAGCCCCATTTCGCGGACTTCAATTTGGTCCCTGGCGACTGGGGAGGCTTTGTGGATCCATGGATTGAAGTCCTCTCCAGGCACTGCCCTTCCATGGAGGAGCTTCGCTTGAAGCGTATGGTCCTGTCCGATGATGGTCTGGAGCTCCTCTCCCGGTCCTTTCCCAACTTCAAGTCTTTGGTTCTTGTGAGCTGTGAAGGTTTCACCACAGACGGCCTCGCCGCCATAGCGTCCAACTGTAGGTGGGTGGGTTTGGTGTCTCTGTTTTGTTCATCTAGCTAGCTTCTCAACCCTGCTCTCTCTTCTCTTACCATACAATTTCTTAAGTTATTGCTGTTATTTATATTACGTAGTTGCTGCTCGCATAATGGTTGGTGGCTAATTGCTGGTATTTTCATTCTTTGGTTAGAAGTTAAAGTAGACTTCTTGGGTCAGGTAACCGTTTGTTTTGTATGTATCGTTTCCTGGGTGTTTTTTTTTCTTTTTCGCACACCGAGCAGTTTAATTTATTGTTAGTTGAAATTTGAAAGGCAATGAAATTACTATCGGATGCTTTGAACAAGATTAAAAAAAAAAGACTTGGATTGGATGGAGGTGGAAGCAAATAATATGAAATAGAATTTTAACTTTCTGGAGCCTCAATTGGGATTAAGGCTGTTTGGTTTGGTTTGGTTTATGGACTTATACTTGTTTTTGGGTTGGCTCTGTATCGAACGATGATCACTTCAAGCTCTGATTACTAGTTGGAGGATTTCTATTTTAGCTGTATTGTCATGGACGTATCAGATATTGCTGCTGGTTTTTTTGGACTGGCTACGTTATGTATGGTATGCTGAACGCTTCAAGCTCTGACTACTGTTTGGCATAAATATCAGATACGCATATTTTGTTGGGTTTTTATTTTTATTGTTTTTATTTTTTTTGAGTTTGCTGACTGCTGTATTTCCATTGACTAAGTTATCAATTGGATTTGAAGCACTTCTATGCTTGAATTGCCATTCAGCGCATGTCAATTGGAATCCCCATTAATATCTTCTAGTTTTGTGGCTAGTTTTGTTCTGCTATGATGCAAACAAACTAATTGAATTCCATTGTCGATTACTGATGACCTATTCTCTTTGTAGATGTACCATTGCTCTCACGTCCAGAGGATCTGAAAATATAGACTTTGCAATTGATGTAAAAATCACATTGATGGGCTTTTAAGAAGTTTTGTATATAACTGAGATGATTGTCCTCTCATGAAGTTTCTTTGTTGCTTTCTGTTATTCTGTCATTTTATTATTACTATTTTTATTATTTTTTTGGTTAGATTTTTTTTCCTGCCTTTGTCAATCAATTTGTTCTTGGGACTGTAATGAAACGTTGACCTGGTGGGTTTCATTACCTGGATATTAGGTCTTAGTATCAATCAAGTTCTAATTGTACTTGAAATCACCGTTGTTGTTTGCTTTTCTTTTAGGTTTCTTAAGGAGCTTGACTTGCAAGAAAATGAAGTTGAGGATCGGAGAGGACATTGGCTTAGCTGCTTTCCTGAAAGTTGTACATCACTTGTCTCTCTAAATTTTGCATGCCTCAAAGGAGAAGTTAATTTGGCAGCTCTTGTGAGACTAGTTGCAAGATCTCCTAATCTAAGGAGTTTGAAGTTGAACCGTGCAGTGCCCTTTGACGCTCTTCAAAAAATTCTGGCTCGGGCTCCTCAGCTGGTGGACTTAGGTGTAGGTTCTTATGTGCATAATTCGAATTCTGAATCCTATGTCAAACTGGAAAGTACTTTTCGGAAGTGTAAATCCATTAGGAGCCTTTCAGGGTTTTTGGAGGTTTCCCCTTTGTGCTTGCCAGCTGTTTACCTGATTTGCTCGAGCTTGACTTCCTTGAACTTGAGCTATGCACCAGGAATTCCTGGCACCGAACTTACAAGGTTGATTAGTTACTGTAAAAATCTTCAGCGCCTATGGGTATGATCCTAAGAACATGCTCATGCTGAAAATAATTTCTATTTACGCCCATCTTTTTAACTGAAATGGTTGACAAGGTTTGGTCTATCTGCAGGTCCTGGACTGCATTGGAGACCAAGGTCTTGCCGTTGTGGCTTCTGCTTGCTGTGAACTACAAGAGTTGAGGGTTTTCCCATCTGATCCTTTTGAGGTTGGGAATTCGTCTGTAACAGAGGAGGGTCTTGTTGCCATATCCTTTGGCTGCCCAAAGCTGACTTCATTGCTATACTTCTGTGAGCAGATGACTAATGATGCTCTAATTACTGTAGCTAAGAATTGCCCCAACTTCATCCGCTTTAGGCTGTGCATACTTAACCCCATAAGCCCTGATGCTGTAACCATGCAGTCGCTGGATAAAGGCTTTGGAGCCATAGTGGAGTCATGCAAAAGCCTTAGACGGTTGTCAATGTCTGGCTTTCTAACCGATGAGGTTTTTCACTATATTGGAACGTACGCCAAGCAGCTTGAAATGCTTTCGGTTGCTTTTGCTGGGAAGACTGACAGGGGCATGCTCTCTGTGTTAAATGGGTGTAAGAAGCTGAGGAAGTTGGAGATAAGGGACAGCCCATTCGGTGATGAGGCACTTCTGGCAGGTGTGGGAAAGTATGAAACAATGCGATCCCTTTGGATGTCGTCGTGTAGCATTACTCTTGGTGGCTGCAGGAGACTTGCAAGGGAGATGCCCATGCTGAACGTGGAGATTATAGATGAAAACAATCAGATGGATTGTCATTCCTCGGAGGGACAAAGCGTAGAGAAGATGTACTTGTACCGGACCCTGGTTAGACCAAGAATAGATGCTCCGAATTTTGTGCAGACCCTGTAGCTGCTGTGTTTAAAGAATTCAGTCTTTGCTCCGCATGTGAATGAATGCCTCTCCAACCAGAACTTGGGAGAGAAGGCCAACATGCACATTCCAATGTCTTCCACTGGTGTGGTGTTGTCTTGTCCCACCAGAGAGATCATCGGAGGCATCAAAGACTGGCTCCTAACTGAGGGGAAAAACCATTCTTGAAGAGTGCTCCTTTTCTGCCTCTGCTAAATGCTCTCTGGTAAAAGGGCTGTTGTACTACTAGTCACGAATAGTGTGTTAGGCTTCTGTTATTGTTGTTTTATGTTCATGGGGGTGGATGGATACTGGCGTACTGATTTGTAGCTATTTTATCTTTATATTTATGCAGATTGTTTAAGTCTTCGGATTCACAAATTGCAGCTGCTGATGTACCCTGCACAACAAATGGAGCCTTTTTTAAATTATTAAATGGCCGTTAAATATACATCAGCATCAACCGTATCCGTATGTGATCAATGGTTGTATGTTGGCTTCTAGCATGAGGCAGTCGTATGAACTTATATATGTATGAACTCAACAGATTATATATATGCGTGTGGGTGTGTGTGTGTGTGTGTTTTAAAATTATAGAAAAAGCTTGAAACAAAAGCAAATGAACCGAGTGACACATTTTTAATATTTTTGAGCTTATCCACTAATTTGTTATATACAAAAGGAGTCGAATTTTAAACAAAACCATTGTGGAGTGCCTCGCGGCCTTAATAAGAAATAAATCTTCTAATTAATTTAAAACAATTATCCCAAAATCTAAACATCCACAATAAATACACTGTTACATTTCGGAATAATCATCAACCGAATGTGTTTATAAAAAACACATCTCACCCTAAATTGGATAAGTGTACTAAAGCAATCCTGGCGCACGTTTTTCAGGCTTAACTTGTGAAAATCCAAAATAAATTCAAAGAGCAGCTAAAGGAATAATCATCAACCGAATGTGTTTAAAGAATATCCAAAATTGATACGCAGATAACCTAACATACAAACACAAGTTCTAACACTAAACATTTGTATGTCACGTCCCAGCCTCGAGCAACCAAGTGTCCTAAGAGTTTAACATTAAAATGTTATAAATTAGGGCAGCATCTACTGCCTAGGCATATGAGGTCCTACTCCTTTCTTCTGGGTATCAGATCAGATGGCAAACTGCAGGTGGTATCAGAACAGTTAACGCTTCTTCTTGCTCTTCCCAGGCGTGGATTTTGGCGGGGACGCGACCAGGTAGACAAACAACACAACAATGGATAACACGGATATTTGGGATCCATATTTTGCAAGCAACCTCTGCATGGCATAAATACGTAGGATATATCAGATTGTATAATGTATTGACAAGAAAACGAAGTGGCTTTTTTGCTCCATCCAATAAGCCAAAAAATGCTTGAGAATGTTCATTTTTACATGGTTCCAAATGTTTGGGCCCCAAAAGACACCAAGACCGAAATAAAAGTTCTAACTGACGCCACAACGATAGTGTAATAAATAAATAAATAAAAAGGAAAAATGAGATTAATAACGATAAAAAAAAGGGCTACCTTAGCCTTCAAGAATTATGGCCACCAGCGGAGATGATTACATGACATCATAACAGCAATTCAAGTCAGTAAATAAACAATAATAGCAGTGAAAAAAATAATTAGTTGGTTTGTTAACTGACCAACTCAAATTTCTTCTCAGGGGGTCTATCTGCAAGGATATCTAGTGGCAAAGTTGGCGTGGAATATGCCTCCTGCAAGAAATAGGGGCAATAAAATAATATGAGAAATCCTTGACATAGTTTCACAGAAGTAATCAAACATGAGTCAACTATTTAACCTGAAGAGCTGCTTTTGTGGGGATGCGGAATGTGATGACAGCAGGTGCCCCATGATACATTCCTTTCACTTGGGATTCAAGTTCAAATGAGTGTAAAAGAGAAGCACCACTGACAATAAAATGAAACAGAACATTTAGGGAACGAAAAAGAACAAAAACAATAAAGCAATGTAGACTGACTATTTGTATCAGAGTATATCAAAGATAAATATTTGTATCAGTACAAAATGAAACTCACGCATCAAGCCTTTCCCATGACTTTGAAGTGTTACCACTGACTATATTAAACATATCTCGAGGCCAGCTATTATCTGTAAGACTCACATCATAAGCAGTCCTGAAAAATAACAAGAAGAAAAAGCATTGCATTAGTTTGTCAAAGAACGTACACAACATCATCACTTGAACAGCTAATATCATTTCTTCACAGGAAAATGTATCACAATAGAAATAGCTAATTTGGCAACAACAAATGGAGATGAACAGTGAATATCAAGAGTTGGACTCGTCGAACTTTTTTCAGGGAGTTGGAATCTCTAATTAGGGTGCATGCAAAAACAATCAATGTACTTCAAAATAGTATTCTATCATAGATTACTAATCTTGAACTTGTAACTAGATGACAACAATAGTGACAAGCCATATGGAATAAGGAATCCAAAAAAGTAGAGTCAGAAGATGAGACCATATTGTAACCGGCAGGCTATATTGTAAATAGTGACAAGCCATATTGTAACCAGCAGGCTATTAAGCCACCAAAAAAACATAAAACAGCAACTAGTAAAATCGCTTAATCATATGAACGATCAGAAACTATTCTTTCATGTATATTATGAAAACAAATACAATGAATGATAATAAAAACAACTCAAAGGAGAAAGTCGATACAGGCATTAAGGACGAGTTGTTTCTGGAATAAGAACTTCTTTTTCACTCAATTCAATATCACATTATTTTCATTTTAAAAAAAAAAAAAAAACTTTCCCCGAAAGTTGTAAATAGTATCTAAAGGAGACAAGACTCAAACCCGGGGCGTCGTCACCACCCAATAGGCTATGAGCTCCCACAGAGTTTACTAACAATACCATGAACCCACAGATTATGGAAGACTAGGAGACTTAAAATCTTGGGCAAGGCCATTTGATAGAAACTTTTATGCAATACATGGAATGGATTAAAAACATTGACAAACAAAGAGTATATACAATTCACCAAAACACTGATCGCATATTCAAACCAACAATCATTAAAATATCTCTAAAACCTGTAGATTCGCTCTATATAACGTAAAGTTTAAAACATTCGAAACAAAATCTCATAAACCCAATTCAAATCCACCAAAAACAACATATCAAACACTCGCACTTAGAACAGGAAATATTGAACTGCGGAGAACGTACGCAGATCCTTGGTTGTAGACATCAATGGAGATCGACACTCGTTCGGCTCCAGATTTGAGCCTGGTGAGGCTGGCCTTCTTGTGCGCGACGATGAATGGAACCTCCGAGCTCGCGAGCGCCGAAGAGACGAAGATCGCAGCGAAGATAAAAGAGATCAGAGCCTTTGCGATCGAAAACGCCATTGAAGAGCTGGTCTCGAATCTGCAGCGAAAGGATCAGAGACGACGAGAAATGTTCTCGGAGACTTCAAGTCCAATTTTGCGGATTAATAGGTATATGGGGGTGTGGTGCAAAAATAAATAATGTAGAACAAGCCCCCAATAGTTTGTCGAAATTCACATTAACCCTTTAGAGTTTTTTTGCTTTAATTCAGTCCTCACTTGCCATTCACATCTAATAATTTTAAAAAACAATTTAAGATTTTAATAAAAATAATCATTCATCATCGGCTTCTGTAAAATATAATTTGGAGGTAAAAATTAATAAATTATTATTTAAACTCCAAAAGTTTTTTCTATAAAAGTTTCTATTATTTTTAACACATGTTAATTTTTAAATAACTTTTAATAAGAGAGAAAAATATAAAAATTATAGAGAATAAATATACAAGGTCTTTGGAAAATGAATAAATTTTAAGAAGTATTATTTTTAATTGAAATTTAAAAATATATATAGAAAATCCACTATCTAATGATATTATAATATGAGTAATTAAATTTTAATTTCACTGTTAAATATTTAATAGACCACTTCTAATAGTTAAATTAATTTTTATCTTGTCTATTTCGATGATAAAACTTAATATATTGAAACAGCTAGAAAAATTGTAATTAAAGGCATATGGCAGATATGAATGTTATAAGTTGACTACAAAATATAGTAATTTTTCCGTACAAAGAAGTGAACTCCGAAAATGGGGAGTGAGTAAAAAAAAAAAAGGCACACGGGAAATAAACGGACAAGTTGTGGAAAGAAATTGGGGCTTTATGGGTTTTGATGATGATTTATTAGAATTATGTTGTTATCATTTATTTTTGTATTCATGAAAACTTAAATCTCATATCTCCTCACCCTATCATTTATTTATTTTATCTAGCTACCATTGCCACCATGTCTCAATTAACAGAAAGTCTATTTCTTTTTTGTGCATGCCTCTATGCGCATGTCACCATTTGGCTCTATGCACTATGTTCTCAATCAATATTACCACGTTCCTTAATTAATGTTCGCGTATTCCTAGGCATGTTCTTTCTTTCAATAATTTCGTGGCCAAATCCTGTGTCCTTGGCGTGCGTTTCTCTAGCTCATTTATGTATTGGATTGGTTGGATCCAGATTTAATATTACCCATTGTTGCAGCATTCTACGTACTGTGCCTAATGCCTTAAAAAGGGGACTCATTTGCGTGCAGAGAGGTTTTTCCTCTTGATTGATCGTCACCCACTAGGACTAAAGTCCTGAATTCCATGATTACTTTGTTTGTAGGATGTTTTATGTGGCTTTGATTCCGGGAAAGGAGAATGGGGTATGCTACTTTCATCCTCAGTGTTCGTGTGGTTTCCATGATGAAGGGGAGAAGGAAGAAAAAGAAGATAATGACCATTCCTGAAGTTGTGGTTTATGTCCCTGGGATGCAAATTCCGGCACAGGTTAATGTCCACAAGATGCTGAAGGGACTGGTTCATAAGGATCTGGTGGACAGGTTTTCATCACTTCAGAAATCAGATCATCTTAGTGGCAGAAGTTTATATATAACATCAGATAAGGTTACATTCAGAATTAATAGTCTAACAAAAATTCTTAATTAACAAGATATCTCAATGGAAATTTGGTTGATTATCTCTTGGATCTTCTGTAATTTATGAAATCTGTTAATGATTCAGGGGTATCCATACATTGCCCGGCCTTCCGGATTTCTCCTTGTCTTTGGAGCCTGATGAATACAAATTGCCTGATATCGATCCAGCGTGGGACTCTGAAAACTGGGAAGCCCAGCCCCAGACCCTCAGACAACACCTAAAAGATTGTGATTAGAATATTAGAATACTACCTGGTGTGATGTGATGATCTTACTATGTTCATAGAAGCTGAAGTTTTACTGCATAATAGCTGTAATTTCTGGCTTTCTGTTTTATAATGAAAACCCCATTAAATTGGTCTAGATTTTCCTCTTTTGCAAGAAATACAATATGCCACTCGTATTGTGTCATGGACTCTCTCTCTCTCTCTCTCTCTCTCTCTCTCTCTCTCTCTCTCTCCATTTTCATAATCTTTTATAATGTGATGAGAATTGTAAATAGAAAATCGTGTCTATTTTAGTAAATACAGAACCAGTTGGTGGGCTGCAATCACCAACTATAAACGTGAAGTGAGCATACAAAGAAACCCATACAGAATCACCCTCTGATTACAAAAAATTCTCTCCTTTCTCCCTCCAAATGCCACCCTGTGGTATTGCAGCAATCTTAGTAGTTCCCTCTGGCCTCAGCCACAATAGCTCCAGATTTGAGGCCATTGGCAGACAGGATGGCGAGCAAGAAAAAACAGAGGAAGCCCAAAAAAGATAGGAGAATGGAAGCCATCACCCTGTCGCAGAACCTGCTGACCTGATCGCAAATCGGCATCCAGCCAGATTGCTCCTGTCCCTTTCGGCTCACGTAGCCGATCGCTGCAGACGCTGCACACCCCGCAGCTAGCAACACCGTGACAACCTGAATCAGTAAAGCCGAGGATTAAAAACAAACTTAGAACAGAACACAAAAACAGAGAGGCACTCCGACTCCGGCCGACAACGGTTAACTAATAAATTCACACTAATTATTACCAGATCATTCAAGAAAAGGAGGAAATCATAGGTAGGAATCGATCCCAGATGGCATGATACGTGAACGAAGATCAGAGAGAGCAGAGACAAAACGCAGGCCGCGATGTCCGCGGCGAGTAAGAACCTGCAAACAAAAGCCATTGATTTAAAGAAGAAGAAAAAAAAACACAGAGCACGAAGCAAAGCAGTTCAAATTCCCTGAAGTTGCGGGTGCGTAGTATACCTGAAGGCGGGCGAGTAGTGGAACTGAGCGGTGAATCGGATACCAAATATGGTGACTGATTGCTTGCTGGTGACCAAGACGCCGATGGCAGCGAGTGTGACAACGAAGGCTGCGACTCTCAGGATGCTTCCCCGCTGAATGCGCGAGGCCTTGAGAGAGCCTGAAAAGGCTTTCATCCCCTCCGTCTCCACTGCCGAGGTTTGAATCGAGAGAGGTTGAGAGGACAGGTGAAGCGGGAAGGTCAATGCCTATATATATATATATATATATATATATATATATATATATATATATGGTAAAGAGAAAAGTCGCACGTTTTGGGGGAAGGATGCTCTGTTTTTGTACTATGTTCTGTTTTTCAATTGCAGCGAAGAAGCAGACCTGGAGACAGATATAGGTTGCCTACCCACACTACCTTAAACGGCTGCCATCTGGTCGGTACCGATCTGCTGACTCCTCATCTCTCCCTAGTACTTGTTTGTTTTTGTTTTTTTTTTTTTTTTGTAACTTCACTCTTTAAAATTGCATTTTGGTTCATGGTTTCAAAAATTCACACCTCATTTTCTGAATTTTGAAAAATGATGATTACTTTGTAATTTATCAAAAATAAATTAAATTTAAGCGGATGAAATCAACCTCATTTTTCTTTTAAAAAATATGTATTATTGGGCGGTGGTCCCAGCCCCAAAAATATAGCCATTTGGTGTCTTATCAGTGGGTCTGTTTACTGGTGGGTCCAATAAAAAAATGTGGCCAACTAAACATTGATATTTTTTTATTTATTTAGAAAACATTGGTTTTATTTTATAAATAAGAAAAACAAATTCACAGCGAAGCAGTCATAAATGAAATCCAAAAGAAGCATTTACCTCAAATAGTAATAAAAATGAAAAAAAAAAAAAAAAAAGGTTGCGTGCCTACGGCCCACGGGGCTAAAAAACAAAACAAGTTATAACCAACTTGTTATGAGACAGCTGGTAATTGAGTAGTGAGGAGTGTGAATCGCGTAGCCATCTTGATTAAGACACGTGGCATATTATTCAATAGCGGCTGAGATTTGCATGCAATATCATCAAGAAAGCGATCCAACGACCATAAATCAGTCACACCAGAAGCAATCAATCCGATTAATTAACTTAACCCCCACATACAAATGAATCCCAGGCGGGCCAAATATTCACCGGCCGGAAACCGACGTGGCTCCGACACAGCACGGTGGTTTGAATCGTACGCGTGCACATATATATATATAACATTCGGCACACACGCCATAGTGCTCAAACATTATGTATATCCATGCACAAAAAACATGTACATTAGAAAAACAATTATGTGTGTGTGTGGATGTGTGTGTATACATATATAGAGAGAGATTGAAAAGCCGCTGAGTTGATGATGAAACATAACTACATAAACATCGTCTTTAACGTGAAAAACCCTTATAAAACTAAGCTAGCTCTGCACATACATCACTCATGAAGCTAGCTTATGCACATAATACCCAAAAGCACATATAGTTCATGTACGTACGGCCTATCATAAAACCCTAATTTAACCTGACCCAACAAAACAGAACAAAATACGAGGCAGAAACTAACAAGATAGATAGAGGGCCCGGATATATAAAACATTAAAAAAAAAAACATATTAAATATGTATAAGAGACCCAATAACAGACACAGATCTAGATAGATATGATGGACAGAGATGAGGGAATCACAGGCGAAGAGTGAGATCGATGTTGACGTTGCTCTCGGAATCGACGGCGGTTGGCAGCGGGAAGCCTGTTGGTGTGGAACCTACGCCACGGTACTCGTACGGATACGGGTACGGCGCCGTCGGCGGGTAATGGTGGGGATGAGGTGTCAAGGCGGCGGCGGCGGCGGCGTGGATGGGCCTGGGTGTCATGGGGTCGAGCCAGCTGATCAGCAGCGACGAGGCGGGGACGTCGTCGGTCGGGGAGGGCTCATCGGGGTGATGGAGGTGGGATGGTCCGGTGGTGGCGGCCCCGATGGAGCGGCGGAATGCTTCGCGCTCGCGCTTGTGGGCGTTCTGGTGGCCGCCGAGGGCCTGGGAGGTGGCGAACCGGCGGGGACAGAAGAGGCATTGGTAAACCCGGTTCGCCTGGACCGGTTTTATGCCGCCGCCGCCGCCGCCGCCGGTTTTGTCGTCCTCCAAAGAGGACTTCCCGCTCATGAAGTCGTAGAGCCCAGAGTCCTCCATTGTACTGCACACACTGACACACACACTGACACTGACACACAATGGAGAGAGAGAGAGAGAGAGAGAGAGCGCGGTACCTGGTGGTGGCCTAGTACGTGTGTGTTTACAACCGATTTGTTTATGCTCCAAGGCAGGATTGGGGGTCGAATTTTAAATGACGAAAATGACCCTATATTTTTGGGTTTGTAATTTCCATGCTCTGAAATGTCATATATTGTAATATTAATGTACACAATTATTGAGATTATATTGATTTTTTTAATGTTTGTTTCTATTTGAAATTTGAATAGCTAGGGACTTTTTGACTATCATTATTATTATTATTATTATTATTATTATTTTAACTATGATTTTTGTGATATTGGGGTGCGATAGGGTAGGATTAGAGTTGGCCGGTTTATGACATTGGCGGTGCGGCATGAGAGGATTAATCATTAATTATCATATTTTCGTCTAATTAATGACGTCTAACACAGATGCAAATGCAAAAATGTGAAGTACGATAGCCATGGAGATGGAGGCTAGCTGAACAGCTTCCGGATTTATTAGATAGCCAGTGACACGGTTCAAACGACTAGATCGTCGAAAGTTTCTTGGGTTGTAAAAAAAACACACACACATTTTCCTATATATATATATATATAATGAAAAATTATATATAATTAGTGAAAGTGTGATATACTTTTATTTAAATGGAATGCTGTGGCAACTATCATAACACATATAAACAGTTAGATAAAAGTAAGATCAGTCATATAATTGTACCTGTGCTCATTAGATTATTTTTACCTTAAATTATAATATTTTTATTTTCAAATAAAAAAGAAAAAGAACTATTATATATTAAAATTATGTTATTTTAAAGTTTTTTAAAAAAATATTAAGACAATATAATTTTGAGATAAAAAATAATAAAACAGAGTACTTTTAATTTATACCATTCCTACAATTAAAGCAAAAGATATGATTTTACTTTATGTATAGTAATTTTACAACTTGGTATTTGTTTTCGAAACGCATTTTCTGTTTTTTAATACCGAAAACGCATTTTTTTATGTTTAGCATGTGTTTTGAAAATAAATTTTCGAAAATAATACCGGAAAACGAAAATACTTTACGTGTGTTTTCATTTTTGCCGACGACCCTGTAAACCCCAGAGAAACAGTAACCAAATTAAAAAATAAAATTCAATGATAATTTTTAAAAATATTAAATATCATTTTTCAAAAATCAAAAACAAAATAACGATAGATACATACTCGACCTATATGTAGATAGAGGTCTCCTTAATTTATGTATATATACCGGTACCAATAGATGGCAGGCAGTTGGGCTTCCATCAATTCTCGGTATCAACGAAATGGGTAATTAATTAATTAATTAATGGGCTTCCATCAATTCTCCTTAACGTACTAGGTCGGTATAAATTGGAATGGACGACAAGGATCTGACTGACATGATGTGGCTGACTCTTTTAATGTCATGACCATAAAATGTAATAGATGTTTTTTTATTTTTATTTTAAAATATAATATTTTAAAATAAAATTAAAAAAGTCGAAAATAGTTCTCGAGTATTTGGGCTTTAATATATATATATACTATATATGGCTAAGGCTGGTGGACGAAGTCAGAGCAAGTCCGGTCCATGGCCCACTCGTAGAATGCAATAAAAAAGTTTAAATAATAAGTGGGCTGCTTACTTGTAACTTAGAAACAAACAGCCAAATAAAAATAGGCCCACTTGCAGATCAATTATAGTTAAATTGAAACTACCTTCTTGCAGGAAATTTGGGCATAAATTTGTTATGAAGTGCTAAATGAACTGGCTCACTTAGGCTCATATTTTTAATAAATTAAAAATTTATTGGTTCAATCTAATCTGCATATTTTAAAAATATTATGAGTTAATTTTATTAAATATTTTTAAAAATTTTAATTTTAAAATCATATTTTAAAGTTTATATTTCTAAACTTTAATTTTAAAATTAATAAGTTTAGGCTCTAGGTATTAATATACTAGGTAGGATAGGTAATAGTTTTTCAAAATATTTTTAAAAAATATCGATTTGCGAACCGATTCGTGTCCGCACGAATTTGGTCCTCACGGACCGATCCATTTAAGCCCATAATTGAAATAGATTAGAAAAATTATGATTCAGTCGCTCTGGTTCACAGGAACCGTGGGATAGTCCAAAGACCGACAATCCATTTTACACTCCTACAAAAATTTGTAATATAATAATAAACAATGTAAGATTTGATTAAATGTAATGAGTTGACATGACAAATATCTTGCAGACCTCTATAGATGAGCTCCTTTTTTTTTGTAACAGAGTATCCTCTCGTACCAAACCGTAAGCTTCGCTGCAGACAACAAGAGATCGAGCAAGACAAGTCTCGGCTCCGCTGGGCCCCTTAACACCAGTTTTAGCGTCCGAGCCCCCTCACACCGGCACCTACCCTGGTAGCCTGCCCCGGACTGCTGCCACGCGAGACTAATCCCCGATGGTCCCACCCGCCCTAGTGGGTTTGCCCACAAGTAAGTCAACGGGGTGGGAAATAAATCCCTCTCTCAAGCCCCCAGTGCGAATCGATCCCGAGTGCCGTAGCCTCCAAAGCACAATGCGCACTAGCTGACCTGCCCCCGCGGGGCTTCTATAGATGAGCTCCTTGATGTAAATGATGGTTGCACTTTGGGCAAAATAGTTCCTTGTTGACATTGTGAGGTGGTTCAAAATAAAAGTGGGGCAATGCCCATCGACGGCAATCACTACACAAAATTAGTCAACATTGAGAAAAAAAAAAGTTAATATTATATTTTGAAGTGACCCTTTTTAAGTATACCTTTCATGTGCTTGTTTGAATCAAATAATAGCATGCTTTCTAGAATTGATGCTAGAATTATTTCTTGTGCGGAAAAAAGATGCAGTGAAAAAAGAATTATTTCATGTGCATAAATAAATTAATTATATTAAAATTAATACTTTAATATTTAAAACTGAACTACACTCATCACTCTAAGAGTACTCATTGGATTTAGAGTTGAATTAATTTAATAAGTTAACATAAACAAGACATAATTTTAAGCAAAACATGGAGACTTCAATACATGTATATATTTTTAGTCACTCGTAACTATAACCCCAATGATGACAAACCATTGAGGCTCTAGTGGTTGGAGGATTGTCTATATATTCCCTGACTCCCATGTTGTACAACGTTCATTGACTCTAGTAGTTTTATCAATTTTAAAAACTATCTTATTAATGATAGATTAATCATATTTTAGGTGACATAATAACATGAACATTATAATGGTAATGCATCAAAGTAAATCATGAAAATGGATTTTAAAGTATTTATTTCATAGAGTTCCTCTCATTTTATTTTAATGATTTATGCACCTTGGATGTAATTTTTGATGGATTTTACGTAATATGTAATCCATTTGACATATTTTTGGCACTTTCAATATAATCTTTTGTTTGATGTTTTTGGATGTAAACAATCCCATGGTTTTTTTATAGCCACTTGTATATGATTATTTTGAATTTGTTAGACATTCCTTTCAAACACTATTTAACTCATTCCATATTCTTGTATATAAAAACAATGCCAATTCAAACAAAAAGATGAAAAATTGATAATTTATTTTCATGAACAATAACAACTTCAATTATAAAAGGATAAGAAAGCCATCACAAAAGATTGGTTGGTCTTTACAAAAAGATGAGAATGTGATTACAAAAGAATAACCGAGTACAAAAAATTCATACATCCACAATATTCCGTCTAATACATTTATTTCACATAACATCCTTTATATTTATTTCACTTAACACTTAACAACACCGTTACCTTAATAGTCCAAAATCAACACATCCAACTAAAGTCACGGCACATGCCTACATCAAATGGTCCTAGCTTTATTATATGCAAATAATGTTACACAAACCCTCATATAAATTGCTTGAGTACACAAAAATATACTAGTATTTCCTCATAAATAATAAATAATTAAGAAATTAAACCCAGTCCTCAAGTTCACATTGTCTTTAACATTCTAAACATATGTTATTCATGGCTTTTTTTTAATTACTTATTTTTCTCAAACAAATTTTCAGTCCTTGGGTTCTTATTATATACACATAAAACCTTAAAGTCATGGGCTTGACTAAGGGTAGCTAGAAATCAATTCGGGCCGATAAATCGAATCGAACAAAACTATATAAAGTTATAAACTAAAAATACATAATTTTTAAAATTGATTTGAAATTTTAAGAAACTGATATATTATAGTTGATTTATAATTTAGCGAATTTGGAGACCGAAACAATCGAATATAATATAATATATATTAAATAATTTTATATCTCTCTTCCTATTTAGATCACTCATAGACACAATCATAGTCCTCGTGAATTCAAATTCTTCTCAAAAATTGTACTAAAGAATCAACATAACAAGCATTATTGGTTAGATCAAAGATGTTAATGGTAGATACATTGTCCGAAATGATTTCATATATATGTGCATAATATCTAGTCTATGAACTTTATAAATTTATTAGTCTATCATTTGAGGCTTTCGTGATTTTTAATTGAACGTTAACAGTAATCAAAAACTGATAAACGGAACTAAAAACTAATAAATCCATAAATAGACCATATCTATGGACTTGTTTAGAGCTGAACTAATTTGGATTCTATCTCCAAAATGCCACTGTTTTGTTACGTTTATTTTCTGACAACTAATAATCCAAACGATATCGCTTTTGCTTACCATAGTAGCTTTCCACTATAGAGGGTTTTTACGAGATAGGTTGTGATGGATAGAATCATAAAAATATTTAAAAAATAAAGAAAACACAGCAAATAAATGTGAAATCTAAGCAATACTTTGAGATTTAAAGCAACTCCAAGAGGCTTTCTATTATCTACAAATAAAAAGTCAAATGTCAAAAATAAGTTCTAACAAATTCTTCATTTGACTCTTCACGTATACAAAAGGCTATAGTAAGAGCATCTCAAACAATAATATGTATTCTATTTTCACATGTAATAATTTTTTTTATTTGGGAAAAGTATTTTTTTTACTCTTCATTTTAATTTTATTAAAATAATAAATTTTATTATATTTATAATAAAATAAACTTTTATTTGAAAAGGAAATAGAGAAGATAAAAGATAAAAGATAATAAAATAATATATAAAAAATAAATAATAACTCTTTGAAAATAAAAAATTACTATAACATTTTATACATAAAAACAGTCAAATGAAGAGTTTATTAAAACTTCATTTAACATTTGATTTTCTATTTATAAATAATAAATAACCTCTTGAAATTGCTTTAACTTTTTATTTTTAAAAAATTACTATTTATTCTCCACATATTATTTTATTACTTTTTATCTTCTCTATCCTCTCTCCAACTAAAAGTTTATTATGTTATAAATATAATAAAATTATTATTTTAGTAAAAATAAAGTTTAAATAAAAAATATTATTAAAATTAAAAGAAATAAATACTATTCACAAATAAAAAAAATTTCTATATTGGAGACGCTGTCATAGGCTACAGTCACTACAGTTATATTTTTAAAAATAATAAAAATCTTCTAAATAGAGACCGTCAAACTAAAATGTCCAATATTTGAATACCTCAATGCCGACTATATTTGGAATCACGAACTCAAAAGAAATGCTGATTTGCGTTTTCCATTTATTTATTTTCGCGATCACTTATGGCTGTCTGTACATTTTGCAATCCGCTAAAGATTACTTCGTCTGTTTCCAATCGAAAAAGCATTAAAGAAACCTGCAAATGTGTTAACGGTAGTAGTACCCTACACACACTTGGGTCAAAGTTTCATAATCTACATCACTTCTCTACCACATTATACTAACTCGGATACGCCAACTTGAGAGGAAATGAGCTGAAGTGCAGGGTGCTCAAACGTGCCTGTACGTGAATTTTATTTTTCCTTATTTTGTACAAGAATACATCGACGCAGCTCCACTCCAGCCAGCTTATGCAATACATTTGGCAAAATTTATAGAATTGAAAGGTGAGCTAAATTGTTGGTTCCCTAATTGCACACATGATATGGTGATAATTATATTGACGCAATTGTAACAAAGACTTTTCTCATTCTAATCAACACCAAACAATGAAAAGATTGAAAAGAGAAACAAAAGTGGTGCATCCTATATACACACATGTACCTATTGAGAATGCAGTTGAGAGGAGAATCTTAGCATCACGAAGTATCTTCCATGCAATCAGCTTCCACCTGCATCCAATGAAGACATTCAGACAACAGAAAAACTTATGAAGCAGATGAACAGATGGGTCTAGTCACTATCAAACATCGGTCCCAATTACCTCTGTGGCTAGATATGTCATCTTCAGCAATAGTTGAATACGATCTCATGTCTAGAAAGGGGATGTGGATGTTAGTGGAGGAGAGGCAACCCTTTCAAAAGATTTGCTTGCGATTTGGGGACCTTCCAAAAGCCCCGCCACATGTGGTTCTGTTCCTTGATCACTGCATGGAGGTGTGGAGAAACTTCTCCCAACAATTGATGGAGGAGTTGGAAGCGGAGAGGCAGCACTTGGTACAACTGGAAATATATTTTTTGTTGTAGGGGGCTCTTGACTCTTGTAAACCAGAGGGGCAGAGTGACCAGTCAAATGGGGAGATTTTACTGTCTTCATGATCAAAAGACCAGGTGGCCTAGGGAGCTCGTGAAGCTCATTTATTCTGGGGGAAGATGTCAGAGGTGGAGAAGCAGATGGAGATACTTTTGGAGATGAAGACAGCATAGTTGATACACGGGGCAATCCAGAAGAAGGTTGGGGAACTTCTGCAGAACCAATTGGACCACTGGAAGAAGAAACTAACTTCGATGATGATGGTTTAACTGCTAACGGTCCTGAAAATGCTTGTCTTTTAATTTTTTTAGAACCATATATGTTGTGCATATCCATCTGCGGAGGTCGGTGATCCTCCATTGGAGAAGCAGGTGGCCGGATGGAGGCACACTTGCAGTTTCTATCTGGTAAAACAGATACTCCCTTAGAGAATGGAGTAGAAAGTGACAAATTGTGGTTATGCCCCCTTTGGTCTATCAGTCTTGTACATGGATCTGAAAAACTTGTCCTATTTGAAGTTTTAGCAAGAACAGGTGTCGGCAGTACATAAGCATGAGACTTCCTTGATGAAAGTGGCTGCATTTGTGTTATTTTGTCAGCTGGATCAATTTTCTTCTCTGCAAATATTGGGGCTGAATGGCTGCCGACTTTAAGTCCTCGATTGTAATCCTGGAGCTCCCCATGGCTATTGTTTGGTATAACCTGTAAATTGACAGACTAAAATAAATGTTCACAAACACTAAACCACAGATGACTTTTGTAACTAATAGAATGGAAACTTCAAAGTTGGGAAAGAATATCTTAAAAGCTAACTGTATTGAAAAAGGTATAAAAGGACTTCCAGTTCTATTGGAAGACTGAAAACTATTTCCTGTTGTTGAGCCTAGCCCTCAACAGTTTCTGCTTCCTTAAAGAAACCATAAACCAAATAACAATATTACATCTACTCTGAATACCTCTGCATAATCAAACGTTGTGGCCTGATGAAATGAAACGTCTGACTGCTCCAACTGTGAAACCATACAGCACATAATTAATCATCTAATGGATGGATAAGTGTATAAAAATACCAGAGAGCTGTGGATGGCTAGCAAAAGATTAAGAAAATCAAACAGAGTAGGTCTCTAGAGAATAAGTTCAGAGTAGGCAGATGGCCTTACTGCCCCACCTCCATTGAATTTCTTGATGTGGAAACAACTTCAAGTCCCTGCTTATTATCTATGTAATCAAAGCTCAATTCCCCATCATCATCAGTGTCATTATCGTTTTCACTATCATACTCCCCAACTTCACCGCCATCTTCTTCAAGCCCGGTGAAGTGATAATCAATATGTTGTTGTTCTGTAACCATACTCACATGTGGTTCAACTGCCTCGAGAGATTGCAGTCCCTTCCGATAGAAATTCAACTGCTCGCAAAGCAAACAAAAAGAAAGCAAATGACCGAATTAATTATATAATTATGAACCCTTAAACAATTGAATTTGTTAGGAGAAGTATATTTATAAAAGACCTGAGCTGCATGATGACGAGCTGCCTGTGTCAAGAGACTTCGGGATTGCCCTTGTTTTAGAGATTTTACGCGGAAGACACACAGGGTTGCCTCATCCTCATACTCAGCACGAGCTGTTTGCAATTGCTGTGCAGTAAAAGTTACCTTCTTCCCACTCTTTGATCTCCCATTCAATCTCCGTTGAGCCGTCATGTATTCATATACACTCCTGAAAACCATTTTCCCAGTAAAAAAATATTGAATTTGACCAAGAAAATATATTTATATCAAATCAAAATATTATTTACCTTTTTTCATCGCATTGGCGCTTCATTTCCTGCAACATCAAACAGGACATTTATTAATCATTATCTACACTACATTGTTATCATTAAAACACACCATTATGGAGGAATCGGCAACCACAACAGCTAAAATGAAGTTATGTAACATTTTCCGTGTATCATGCATATTAAAGAGTCCTTAAGGACAAACCTCTACAGTTCGAAGTTCATTGAGAAGAGACTCAGATGGATTTGTAATTGTCAGAAATATATGTGAGCGCTGAAATACAAAGAACAAATAATTTAATAATTGCAGTTAGGGTGGTAAATAAGAAAGATGATATCCAGAGAGAACTACAGATTAACACATTACAATAACTACTCACATAGCTGTCAACAAGTTTTTGAAGCTCAAATTGCACTCTTCCTAGCATAAAAAGAGCTCTGCCTGCACATAAAATGAGGAACAGTGAGCTATTCAACATCTCGATAATACAACATATATATATATGGTTGCAGAAAACAATTTTCACACCCCAGCCCTAAAAAAGAAAATAAAGGTACTGTATGCATGTCAGTATGTTTTTTTATATGTGCATCAAATTAAACAAATGAAACCAGTTGGCAAACTGACTGTTTTCTCTATGGAAGAAAATTCATATTTAAAAAAATTTGGCATAAGTTCTGAGGAGTATGATATGACTGTAACTCATAATGATCAACATAATCCTACATAAAAATGACTCACTTACTGGTTTTCGCATCATCATTTAGTGCATTTTTCTGCTGTAGACAAGCGCCCATTTCCTGCAAGGACTCAGAAAACTCTGGAAGAGTACAGTGTATTAGCTGGGAGACCTTTTCAAGACGGTTACAATATCAGCATAATAATAATAATGTTTTTCAGGAAGATTCTTTTCATGACCTATATTAGATTTAGTAAACCTATCAGTGATAATATGTAATACAATGCTTCAATTGATTTATAGTGTCTGTTTGGAAGATTCTTTTCTTGTCCAATATTAGATTTAATAAACTTACCACTGATAAATACACAATGCAAAGCTACAAGTGATTCATAAGCACGTATATATCATCAACATTTAGCCTTTCTTTTAAAACTGTAATACTAGTCACCATATAAAAACTACACGAGTTTTAGTATCATCATTGTTATATGTTAGTTTCTGGCACCTAATTGAATTCTATCCCCTTTATATTGTCAATGTTGCCCAAAAATGTATCTAAAATAGGCAAAAGGCCGCCACGTAAAAAAAAGAAATGCATTACAGTCAACCATATTATATCAATATTAAATAATGGAGTAAGACTAATAGTAACGTAAGAATTAAGTTAGACATAAAGAGCTAAATGCAAGGAAATGCCTACCATATGCACTGTTTGCTGTGGCAGCAGCTGCAGAGAGTAAGCTATCATAGCAATTTTTCAACTGTTGCATATCCTGAAAATTACATGGGACAGAAGGATAACAAATCGTTATTTAATAATCGACTTTTCAGGAAAGTGGGCTAAGCAGATGGTCATGGATAAAACAATAAGCCAACATGTATGATGTTTCTAAAATATAAATTCCCTTATGTTCACTGTTAGGGTAATATAGTATATGCTCATAGAATAAAGAATCCCTATCCCTCATTGCCTCTGAAGTTAACTATCTGATAAAATAGATATATTTGGCATCCCAGCACAATTGTTCTGGAGCACTCGCCACTGCAGGCAATCAAACTGATAATCTCAAAACAATATAGGTACCTGAATACATTCACAAACACAAATGTCCACATTTTTATGTTCCTTTTATTCTTTTATTCCAGGGTTGGAACTCCTTTTTAGAGTATTATTCAGAAAATACTGTTGCAGAATATTTGATATTTTATAACCATTTAAGATCTTTTTCTAATATAACCTGTACTAAAAGAAAGAAAAGGAACACTAACCAGTACTATACACACACAAACACACCAGAGCAATGAGAAAAACCTATCAATAATTTCATCAGTTTGTCTCATCATAAAAAAAAATTCACAAAGAATCAACTTATTCCCTATGAATCGAATCCTATAATCAAAAGGGTTTTTCTAATGCCACTTGTAAACCAAATAATAATAACATTAAAAAAAAAAACTGAATCTTATGTTTCAAATTGAACTTTTACATCCTAAAGATCGTGAGAGGAACAATAATAGATTCTCATATTATATCGAGTCTGCGCACAAAAATACTACAAATTTGATGTAAAGCGAACAATTTTCCAAGCAGATATTCAAAATTAGAAAAAGCAGTGAAAAAGAATTCTCCCTGACGTCAAG
Source organism: Taxillus chinensis (assembly GCA_023512835.1). Taxonomy (NCBI): domain Eukaryota; kingdom Viridiplantae; phylum Streptophyta; class Magnoliopsida; order Santalales; family Loranthaceae; genus Taxillus; species Taxillus chinensis. The sequence goes on along the minus strand of CM042088.1, from coordinate 44,542,240 downwards.
TACCTGAGCAGCCTGAGCGAGCTCGTCGACGTGTGCTGGAGGATGAAACTCATAATTCTCCTTTAAATCACCCCTGCGAAGCGCCGCCAGCTGGCGCAGCTTTCTCAAAGGTGACTTCATCTCCTAAGCCCACAACAAAATGTCGGTGCGAGGGAGAGAGAGAGAGAGAGAGACGAACCAGAGAGACAAACAATCAATACTTCGAAATCGAAATCAATAGAAGCCCACTGCACTCCAAAGCGAACGCCACTGAAGAAGCCCTGGCTTTGATTAGGCCGAATCAAAGCACACGAAACGAAGCCAAATCGAAGAACAGAGATGTGGAACCGGAACTAAATGCCACTGTGGGACAATCAATCACCTTCCTTCGAATCCGATGAATCACCGGAGGCTGATCCAAGAACGACGAGGAATCAAAACCGATCAGGTCACCAACACTCGAAACCAAATCGAAGACCAGAGAGAGGGAGAGAGAGAGAGAGAGAGAGAGAGAGAGAGAGCGCGAAAGCGAGGGAGAGAGAGAGGGACGAAGGGTGAAGTGCGGAGGAGGGAATTTGTCTACGTTGTTATTCGCCGCTGTTGAAAAAGCAGTCAAACTACCCGCCGCTGCGCCGACACGTGTCGAATGCGGTCAATGCATCGGCTTTGAACGTGGTGACGTACATTTCCGTGCGTACGACCGACATCCGACGGCTCGTAATTTCCCACGTGTCGATGCTCGCATGCGATTTCAATATCTCGGGAGCACAATGCTCGCACCTGTCAGAGATAGCCGGGCTGGAAGTGGCCGTCCACCTAATTATTAAATGCTGGGGAGTCGCCTGTTAAGCAATGCAATTAAAAATAAAATGAGTGCTTAGAGCATTACACTAGGTTTGGTATTCCTATAATTTAGAAAAAAAATATATAGATTTATCAAAAATTCATTTGCATCAGGTTTCCTAAAATAAGATATAAGGATAGGAAATGAATAGTAAATCCCTATATTTAGAGATTCACTATTCATCCCTAAAAAATTTCCCCATAATTTTTAAATATATATTATTATATTTATAATATTTTGATTGGTGATAATAAATGAAAGGAGGAAAGAGAAAATAATATAAAATAAATTATATAAGAAATGTAGATGGAAATAGGGAATGAGATATTTGATGTTTTTGAAAAATAAACAAATTATATACTATTCATCCCCCAAAATAGGGATTAAAATGCCAAAATTGATGTGGATGCTCTGTATTTCCATTTTAACAAAAATAATACATGCACCTATGTGTATATATATATATATATGAGCATCCGCGTCTATTAAAACATTCAAATCTATATTGAATTTTTCATCCCTAGAGTGCATTACTTTTCTATTATTTGTTTGTCTGAAAAAATTTCCACATTTCTTGTTTTTAACTCTGTTTTTTATAATAATATTTTTAAATCAAAATTTTAAGAATTTATTATACATACTCTATCTCCGAATTTTATTTTAAGTGAAGAGCCTTTTTTAAAACTTTTAAAAATTATCTGAAAAAACAAACAGGACTCTTATGTTAGAGTATTTTCAACATAAAATTTTTTTCCTCTCTTCTTATTAATACATATAATGAGATAAAAACACCCACCCTCTAGCTTTTCCGAAATACACTTTTTTTTTTACGATTTAAAGAAATTTTTAACTTTTAGATAATAACTATACGGTATTATGTCATCTCCGCTATAAAAGCTAGAGATTAAAAATAGAGACCGAAGAAATAAATTTCATATTTAATGATTATTATTTATTTTTAAAATATTTTAAAAAAAATTATATTTATTGGCGGATGTTTATTTTTGATTGATTGTAATAAATTAAAAGGAGAAAATTTTAATAAATACAAATACAAAAATATAATTTTAAAGAATAAAAATAAAGATAGAAAATAAGTTTTTAAAATAATAAATAAAATATATCAAATACTATATTATTTATTTTTAAAAATAAAATATATAAATTAAAAAGTGATGTGAATGCTATATATAACTCATTTAAAACATTCTTATTATTAATTTTTCAATAACTCTAATCTTACTCTTCATTTTATCTTTATATATATATATACACGCACATCGCGGATCTGGTTATTTGCACGCGGCATACAGGGTCGTCACTTTCACGGTCACAGCTTCTTCGTATGTGTCTCCGGATATAATATTAAAACATAATCTGTAATTTTGACCGCAACACGTTTCAGCCATTTATCTTGAAATGTTTAGTGGAAATAAATAATATTAAAAGTTAAAATATAATAATGGTTCCACACGTAAATAGGAATTATAATATGTAGAGTTACTTCGAGCACTATTTTTATGATTTTAGGCAAAAAAATGCGTTGAGTTTTTTCGAACAAAACACAAAAAAAAAAAGGTTTCCTTTGATAAAATGACTAAGAGAACTCTATATCATTAATGCTTCTAGCTTGTAGATTGACTTATCTTTGCTTTTAAAAAAAAACTAAAGAAAAGTATTTTAAACAAATTTAAAAAAATCATTCGTTTTTTAATCAAAGCAAAGTTATAACCGATGACTACTACTATAATGCTGATGAAAAATTAAAAACGTGACTAAATTTGATGTTAGGTAACTTTTTTTTCTTGTCTCTTTCCCTACTTAAACTGGGCGTCCTACAAGTACATTTAGCCTTTCATAATAAAAACGAATTAATTATATTGCCTATTTTCAAAGCCTGGCTAACAGAAGATGGATGGACCGTACACTATAACATTAAACATTGATTAGCATTTTTAAAGTTGGTCAAAGGAATGACCAAGACCAAGAGCATGTATATTACGTGCGATAATAATTGAGTATCAGTTTCATTTTGTCATGGTTTCTCGATCGAGCATAATGATATTATATCGAAGTACGTGCGATAATAATTTACAAATACATCAATCAATTTAAAAATTTTCCCTATTGAGAATTGTATATACAACCGAAACCACATGAGAACATATTAAATCCAAGTCCAACCTTTAATTCACTATATATATATATATATATATATATATGTAACATCATGCAACATTAAATATTCAACCAATAGTTGTTAAATATGCAATCCATAGTTATTAAATATTATAATTATATTAATTAATCAACGTGTAGAGCGAGGTTACAAACATCTTTTATACTCATATGTTAAAAAAAATATTCATGAAAAAATATTTAAAAATAACATTTAATAACATCAATAATTATATTAACTATTATTGTAAAAGAAATATAATTATATTAAATTTATTATTTATTAAATTTATTAAATAACAAGCACCCGGCAAAACCCCTCCTGTCCGAGAGTTCTGCAATTTCTTGCACCAAAAACAAATGAAAATTAGTGTTAAAATTGAAGTAACATAATAATAACTCTCGTCTCGGCATATAAAAAAAAATGTACGCATACCCAAAAAAAAAAAAACAAAAACGTTGAAAATGCTATACAATACACTTTATTATAATCAATATATTTTTTGAACTGTCGTACATAGGTTTATAATTAAAATATGAAGATTTCCGGCGCCACATAAATTTGACCGCTATCTATGTGGAAATGTTTGTGTTTCCGTATTCACAGTGGTAACCGAAGCTGTCCCCGACGACCAGCCCTTCTCGTTCAACTCCAATCCATGGCCGCCGCCAGTCCATAGCTGCGATCCTACGACGGTGGTCCGTTCTGCACGCGAGAAATGTTAAATAAAAAATTATAGAAGAAGAAGAAAAAAAAAAAGAAGGTAATAATATAAAAACAAGACTTTCAATAATATAATAGAAATTTGAATTTGTACTTGTTGGAATCGAGTATCGAGCGCAGTCAAAAAGTTAGCTCCGTGAACACGAGTACGCGACAGACTCATATTACAGTAAAGCCTGCAGTAGTAATTAAGTGCAACTATCTTTTGTTTTTATAGCAACTAGCAAGGAGCATATTCTTATATTCTTCGATTGTTATTTATTTAATATATATATATATATAATATCATTCGCAATATATTTTATATTTAACTTTTCATATGATTTTTTTTTTAAATATATTAAAATATTCTCTTTTCTTTGTTCGCTTTGCATTTTATATAACTATTGGTTTTATTTTATATTAAATTATAAAAAATATATATGAAATTAATTTAATAATATAAATATTAATTTAAAAAATCTATTCTAATATATATACTCTTTATATTGATGTTCTTATTTGCAATTAGTAACTTTGAAATAAAATTTATTCAGCTATACATACTTGTCAAGTGTATTATATTATATGTCCAGTCGTAATGGGCCTGAATCGCACGCCAGCCCAATATGCGTGTGGACCTTCCGCCCATGCCATGAGTGTGGCAACACGACTATTCTTTGTAATTTCGCCCGGTCACCCCATAGAGAGAGAAACAGATAGAAAAAAAATTGTCGTGCGAAAGTTAAAAAAAAAAAAAAAAAAAGTTATAACAACCAACTAATAGATTCAGACTCAATTTTTTTAAAAAGCATTTATACTAGCTTTATAGTCTCTATTATATTTTAAAATTTTTATTTTTATTTTTATTTTTTATCTTATTTAAAAAATAAAAAATATATATATATTTTATTTATTCTTTCACATATCATTCTTTATCTCTGATTTTATTCTTTTAAATTATATTTTTAATTTTATATTTAATAATAATTTTTATCTTACATTTACTACAATAAATCAAAATATCACATATATCAATAAATATATTAAAAAATATTTGAATGATAAATAATAATTCCTCAAATATAAAGATTATCTCTTCAATTACTATTTCCAAACTTTTTTTTGGAAAACTTTATGTACACGAAACTCTAAAGCTATCTTTAAATTATAAATAAAATATCATTATAGATGAATTGAGTGGTTGCTCTGAGTGCAGTAAAGGGTTTATTAGTGAACTAAACTTAGCTTTATATATATATATATATATAGAGAGAGAGAGAGAGAGAGAGAGAGAGAGAGAGTGTGTGTGTGTGTGTGTAATAGCGTGTTTTGATACAATGAGAACGTAAAGTCAACTTTTTATCATGAAAACTTTACTATGACACGTTAGATGTTACAACCAACGACTCATATTAAACTTTTATTTAACTACAACTATGTCATAATGAATCCGCTTTAGTTAAATTAAAGTCTAATATGGGCCGTTAAATTTTAATTTAATGACTTAAATTAAAAGTTATTGTAATAATAAACTGGTCTCACATCATATACATAACATGAATATATATATATATATATATATAACATTTAATAATAATAATCACCATTATCATATCATATGTACATGTATATATATGTATTTAAAAAAACACAAAGTAAATATATTTATATATGCATAAAAATAATATTTACTTACATTAATAATATTTTAATATATAATACAAAATATATATATATATATATATGCATACTAAAATTCATTTTTAACCATTTAGATTATATAAGAAATTAGTTAAAATAATTATTATATATACCAAAAAAATGATCATTTAAATTTATAAATAAATAGTGAACCGTTAAAATAATTTATGTCTTTAATTAACTAAAAACAAAGCTAAAAAAATACAATTTCCTTTTTTCTTTCTTCATAATTGACATGAATCCCCTATAATTCAAAAATTAATAAATAGCTAAAACCAATTTTAGTTTGCCATAGTATTACTTTATATATTCGTATTATAATGCTACATCACCAATATATCCTTATATGCTTTCCTAGTTAAAACTAACATGATCGATTGTGTTCCAATCCAATCCAATCCATTGCTAACCCTCACCCAACTTCTTTGACAATTCGCCATCAACATTGATTCATTGGATTTTTCAATATCTTGATGTATCGGTTGTTGTGAATGTGTCACCCAAGTTTGTTCATCCATTTGATTTTTGTTATTTAAATAGTTTTGAACTCTAGCCCTAGAAGAAGAAAAAAATGAAATTCTATTTGTATTCGACCAAGGCCACCTTGCTTGAGGGGAGTGATGGAGATTTTGTCATGAGCGCTCGGCTAGCACTTGTTACGGGAGACGGTAGGGGCATCAACAGTTACCGATTCCGATGATTTCTTACTGAAAATGATTTTATTTTTATGGATTTTGGTGGATTTAGGTGTTGGAGTTGGTTGGTGCCTAATTCTTTCTTCCTTTCATGTTCTTCTCTTTCACACATTTATTGGATTTGTGGGGGGATTGGGCGTGGAATTCATCCTTATTTACTGAGCTAATATTATCAGCCAAATCAAAAGTTAAATTTATATTTAACTTTTATTATTATTTTTCTTAATGGTTTAATTAGACCATTTAAAAATAATTTTAATCAAATTTTGCTATAACTAATGAATATGGATGACAATATTGATCCGGTCAGGCGGCTTGACATGTCTTGATTTGATTTGACCCGTCTCGACAAGCTATTAGGTTGGGCTGAAGTCTTTTATGCCCTGACCCAATTTGATTTTTTAAACAAATGTAAGTTAAAAATTCTTGACTCGCCTTGCCTCAAACTTCCCAAACTATTGGATCGGTTGAAACTCTAGATGTCCATCGGGTTCAGGTTAGACAGTACCCGAATCCAATCCAATCCGTTGCAATCATTATAATGGATTGGAGACGTGTCCCTTTCTATATATTTTTTATGTAAAAAATTATTGACAATATGCCCGTGAACAGAAATATTTTATTCCAATGTCAAATTATTTCCAATATATCCGAAACAAAATATACTGCTTTGATTTAGATCAGGCATACAAAGAGTCGAATACCATTAAACTCAAATTCAAATTCAAATTGTTTTCCTTATTGGTACTTGTTTCTAATAATTCATTGAATTTTTTAAGTCATATTAATTAATATATTTAAGAATTATTTTTAAAATAAAACAATTTTTAAATTTTAAAAATCAATAAAATAATATTTTAAAATAGAAAATATAATAACTAAATTAATTTATTTTAGATAAATATTAAATATTAAAATTATATAAGTTATAGCGTCATAATAAAAAACTTATTATTATTTTTTAAAAAAGTAATATTCAAATTAAAACATTGAAATTTAAAAAGTAAAATTCATTATTAAAATATAAATATTTCTAACTCGTAACTATAAAATAATAGTAATAAAATACTTTTATTAGAATAAGTAGTAATAAAAATAAAATAAAATTTAAAGTGAATGGAATTTAAATTTATCCTCGGGTAAATCCAACTTCAAACCCGAATTAAAAAACCACGGAACGGATAATTTCAAGTTTCAACCCCTTGGACTATCAAATAAATATAATAAATATAATAATAATAATAATAATAATAATAATAGCAGCGTCACTAATTGGATGTCAAATTCTTATTCTTTGTGATTATGATATTGAAAAGTTTTGTGGGAATAAGTGCCCAACTTCATCATCCCCACCAGACATGGACACCACATTTATGCGTTCTTGATATGATCCCATGTGCGGATGCTCTGTCCGAACGTCAGCTTTTTGTGTTCATGCATACATGATATGCGCGCCCCCCCACCCTCTATTTTCTTTCTCCTCTCCCTTTTTTGTTGTCTTTGTTGTCGTTGTTGTTGTTGTTGCTGTTGTGTTTATTGTTATTGTTAGTGTGTGTATGTGCGTGTGCGTGCGTGCGTGCGTGCGTTTAAAATAAGGATAACACTCCTCGCCTCGCCCATGAAGAAAGGATAATGCAGAAATGATTTCTTTTCAGTGGGCGCTGGCTGGAACTCCATTCCGGACGCTCAAATACTATTTCTAATTTTCTATGGACGAGGCGATGAGAGAGAGAGAGAGAGAGAAGGAAAAATACTATTTCGAGTTGGTCGATGATAAATTTTAATTTTTTCTTTATTAATTTTGTCGTGGGCCCAGTTTGAGTATTTTCTTTATAAACAATTCAGATTGAAAGTTAGATACCATAGGTTCTTATTGTGTATATATATATGCTAATTTTTAAAACTAAGCAACAATCTTAAGTAAACAATTTCATTTTGGACCGTTTGAATTTGAGATTAACGTTTGATATAAAGTTTTGTTCATCTGTTACAATACTACTACTATAATTAAATGAAATTTTAATATTGATCTTGAATCAAGCAGTCCAATTTGAAGTTGCTCATGCAATTTACTTTTGCAAGTTAACACACACACACACACATATATAATTAGTGATAAACAACTGAAATTATAATATTATTTAACTATAGTATATAATTGCAGTGGGTGAACAATTAAATAAAATTATAATTTCATCAAATCAAACGATCCAAATTAAAAGCTCGTTACCGTAAAAGATTGTTGGTTGTCATTGAATTATAACTATATATATAGTTTTGGTAAAATGACATCTGAAATCTTTTAATTTGAATAATTTGATCTTAATTTTTATGGTAACCTATAATAATTTATAATATTTTTTTAATCTCTTAACCCGTGGCAGGAAGTGAAGGCTATTACAAAATAAATTTTTGTTATTTGTTTTTTCATAGAGTATTTTTTATAATTATTATAATAAAACATTACATTAACTGAAGTTTTATTATAATTATAAGAAAATATATTTTATGAAGAAAAGTAACATAAAATAATTTTTTAACTGACCTTATTTTTCTACCGGTTAAGGAATTTAAAAGCTATTCCAGGTTACCAATTCATGACATATTATAAGTCTATATTCGATTATATGACAGCAAACAACCAAACATGCTTGTTGACCAGATTATTGACTCGGCAAAAAAAAAAAAAAAAACTGGCTACATCATCCGTTAAGAGTTTAATGAATGAACTAACATAAGAGTACCAGTTAGGTACGAATTTGAAAGATAATGTACCTTTTTTATTAGTAACATGTTCGAAACGTAAAGCAGGTATGGCGTGTGATAATTTTGTTTATTATTGTTTTTATCTTTTATTCCGCAACCACGTACGTCTTGTCTCGTTTCCTCCTCTGGCCTCATGCGTAAAATACTATTTTCTTTAATACTTTTTTTATTCAGACAGATGAGCAGAAATACCCAAATAATTTTAAGAACAACAAAAAAAATGTAGGAGCGAGTAGTAATTGATCAGTGTCAACACGAATGAACCCTCATCGCGTGTACTTGTAAATACTTGATAATGACATGTCTTGCCTGGTATGAATATCTAACCACGTACCAACAATTTACAACGTTTCAATGACTGTCCCAGACAAGTGTAACGTGTTCAAAATCACAAAGGAAGAACTCCACAGGCGTTGTTAGATCACATGTATTATGCATGGTAAATCTTTGCAGACTCGATTGATCACTAGGGGAAATAAAATGAAAGCATTAACTTTTGAAGGTAACAACAAACTAAAGCAAATTAAATTTATAAAAATGATAGATTTGCTTTCCAGAGAGAATCTTGCAGAGTTGTCACTACAATCAAAATGCTTCAAACTATTACTACTTATTATCTTCATTTTTTCATCCGCCCTGGAATTCCCTACCAAGTACAAACAAAAGCTGCACAATAGAAAGCCGAGTAGTGTGAGAACTGAACCTCTCTATTGAAATGATAATGCTTTGTCCCATTTGAAATTGAAGCGAGTGAGAGAGAAAGAAAGAGAGTAGATTTCAATTTGAACTTGGAATTGAAAACTCTCGGTACTGCAACTCTCATACAAGAATCTCAAAAACACCCAATACAATGAGGATTGCTGCTTTCTTCTTGTCCCTCAAATTCATTTTTGGAGGATGATGAGGATGAGGAGGAGGAAGGCTGAGGAGGTCCAAAGTCAGAGCCATCTTCCCCAACCTTGATCTCCTCCACAGCATCTCCAACACGTCCATGGCAACACAATGCCTCCGGAACGACGCTATTTCTTCTGCTGCATCTTCTGTTCTTCTGGAATATGCAGTAAACAGCCCAATCTCCCAATTTCTGTGTTGCACACACGCAGAAACTAATAAGAAGACAAACACGCGCATAATTGCCATAACCGAAAACATCTCTTCCCTACTTGGCAACCGGTCTACAACAACACGTGACATGTCTGTGTTTGAGTTCGAATTATAGACGGATCCTTCATAAGTTTCCAATATTTTTATATGCTTCTATATGCTATGGCTCAAAGGAAATGGATGATGGCTCGAAACCCAGATGCAGTTCACACTCAAAATGACGGTATCAAAACACATATTACAGTTACAGCATCTGAAAATTTGTTGCATCAATACCTGGGATGGCCAAGGGTTTGAATGGGAGCCCAGGAGGCGAAATTCGTGCATGACCCAAGGCGTTCGGGCAGCGTGGCGTCGCTTCCCTTGGTAGAAAGCGCGCGTTCTCTTGGACCCAATTGCGATGTTGGTTCCGGGAGCGACGATCGCGGTGGCTTTGCCCAAACGCTTCCAACAACCGGACCGAGTCTTGCAGATTCTGTCGCATTTGTTGCTGTTCCATTTCCGATTCGCGAAGAAGTACCTCTTCTCCTTGGAATCCCCTGAACACGCGCACACGCACACGCACACACGCACACCACAACGCAACCACCCACGAATTTCAAAATCAAAACCCTGAATCGAACCCAACCTAACCTATGGGTACAACAAGAAACACTAACCGGGCAAATCGGAGGGATCGAGGCGTGGTGCGTCGAGGTCGAGGATGACGGAGGCCGGCAATGGTAGATTGAAGGCCTTACGCTTGAGATAGTAAGCGACGAGTTCTAAGTCGGTGGGACAGAACCTGAATCCGACCGGCAATCTGAGGCCTCCTCGTCCAAGGGTAACAACGTTTGTTGGCTTCTCCATTTGCAGAGACAGAGAGGGAAAGAGAGATATTTGTGGTCTGGTGTGTTGTGTTGGGTTTTACTTTTTTGTGTGAATTACGGGTTGTCAAAGAGTCAGAAATATTCGATTCGGGAGGAGCAAAAAAAACGCAAGGCAAAAAGCGGTGGTGGTGGAGAAAAGGAGAGGAACTTTGTGGAGAAGGAAATGAGAGGCTCCCTTTATATCAGAGAGAGAGAGAGAGAGAGAGGAGGTAGATGTGGGTTGGTTTTGTGAAGGCTTTGACGGCCGTTTGCTTATGAGGGGTGGTTTTGAATGACCTTTGGCTCTCCATTTATGGCTACAAAAAATTATATCCATTTTCTTTTTCTTAAACTTTGTGATGTTTGCAATTTTGTTTTCATCATAATAATGATGGTCTTTTTATATTCTATTCTCATTTAAATGCCAAAACAGCTATTTAAGAAAAATTTAAAGACTAGAATACCTTCCTGACCCAAGTCAATTTTTGGTTGATTTTACACTTCAACTTGTAGGTTTCCTTTTTCATCATTAATGAAATATTAACTAATTTTTTCTTGATATATTTTTTTTTAAATAATTTTGACTTCTTTAATTTTAGATCGTGGATTATATCTCAAAGATATATAAAAATAAAATTAATGTTATTTTGTACTTTATAGGATTGTCGAGGATAAGTCAAAGTTATATACATCCTTCATTAGTTGGTTTATATTTTTTGGAGAGCAAATTATAATGAGTTATAAATAAAAATTGTTTACTATTTTAAAAAAATATTATTACATAATTTCTCTCATATATTTTTTTTATTACATAATTGCTTTGAATTTTCAAACTCTCAACTTACTAATATTAAATTTACTAGTTATCTATGCCCGTGGAGCACTTACAATGACTTGAAAGAAATAAAAATATTTATGCCAATAGGTGTTTGAAATACGAGAACCATTTCAAAAGCCATAATGAAAGTTGTGTTAGCCAATTAAACTTTAATATCTAAGTAGAATTGGAAGTTGGATAAACCAATCAAACTTTAATATGTACATAAAATTTATTATTATATAGTAAATCCTCTACTTTTATTTATTTTTATGTATGATGGTTTAACTTTCATATGAAAAATCTCTAATACTTTTAATTGCTATATCCAACATTTATGTTTTCCTTTGTAACTTTTGTAATAGAAATATGTATGACCATTGCTAAAAATTTACATACATAAGAGCATCTCCAATGCTAATAAGTTAAATTGACTAGCTAAAGTCATATTTAGCTTGTTATAGTGAGACTTTAACTAATGGTACTTCAATGATATATCATCTTTTTTTTTTGCTTAATAATTATTTTTTCCAATCTATCCCTACATTACATTTCTCAAATTCCACATCTTTAATGGAGGACTGGCATTGGGTGGGGGGCACACATGCTAGGTAGCGGCTTATAGTGGGGGGTGTGCGATGGGAAGGAGAGGAGGAGGAGGGGGTGTGCGATAGGTAGCAGCTTGGAGTGGGGTGGCGTGCGACAAGGAGGAGAGGAGGAGGGGGTGTGTGACGGGAAATAGAGGAGAGGGCGTGACGGGTAGCGACTTGGAGAGGGGTGGCATGTGACAGGGAGGATAGGAGGTGGAGGGGCGTGTGACAAGGATGAGAGGATGAGGGGTGGGGACTGACGTGTAATTTGTTCTTATTTGCCAGCATGACAAGATCAACTAAAGCAAAAGCTATATTTAACTTTTATTTTTACTTTGGCTAGAGGTTTACCTAAACTATTGAAGAACAATTTCAGCCATATTTTGTTATAGCTTTTGCTATAGCTGATGGGTTGGAAATGCTCTAATAAACAAAAAACAATAAACGGCTAATGGTAAGAAACTAACCATTGATAGCAATAATAAGACATTGAGTATTGTCTCACAAGTCTCACTAAAAACATTGGAAGGAGTGAAAAAAATGTGTAGGCTAGTGTATAAAATTATTTGGCATCTGATTAGTAACACTATTAATTATCACCAAAAGCTATAGTCACCTTGTGAACTTAATTCATGAAAACTATAGGTGTTAACAAAATAATCTAGAAAGTAATCATGTGCATATGTGCTAAAATTAAATTATATATATATATATATATAAAAATTTGAGAAAATTTGATAAAAATAACTTATATATGTTATTTAGAACAAGAAATATAAATACTTGGTCGAAAGCAATTACGACTCCAAAAAATATTATATATGGTGATGTTTAGATTGTATTTTACTACTAAAATAAGATTATTCATACCCACTTTGACCATTATTTTAGTCTAGTGGGCCTAATAATGTGTTACTTAACAGTTTTATTGTTTCCTTTGAAGTTTATTTAATATTTAACAGACTTAAGCATAACAAAGAGAACAAAATAACAAAATAGTTTCCAACTATGACAAAGCTTCCCATGTGTTTGTATCGCGGAAGATTTTTTTTTAATGGTTTCCTTAATATACACGATGTAGAGAAGGAGTATATATATTTGTACTATGGCAAAAAGATAAAGTGTGCAACGATACATTAAAGCCTAGAAGACTAAAAGTTATACGCCAATGGTATACTGTGGTCTATAAAGGAGGCTTAATGCAAAGATGAGAAAAGATGAGTTTTTCTCAGGGTAGAAAAGTATTTCAATGAAGACAGATTAGCTATGGATAATGAATTTGTACCGCAACAAAATAGCTTTTGTCATGGTACACTCAACTTTATAGCGGTGGGATAGGCTGGGGGGGGGATGGAAAGTTAGACAAAAGAGACATGGCTGAGGATTATTTTAAGTTGCTTAGGCGATCGTAGAAGAGAGCCAAAGAATAGAATAATATAGCTAAGGAGGAAGAGGAATTCTCCCACATATTTAACCGGTAGGGGTCACCTTTGACTATGTATTGCCAAAAGAGGACACGCAGAGCACTATCATTTGTTTCATCAAAAGTTAATACAAATTTAAAAATTAATAAAAATTGAAAAAAAAAAACAGCATTGAAATGACTAAAGTATTAGATGGGAACCTTTTAACTATAAGAAATCTACAAATTTTGCCAAATTTGACAATGTATGTTGATAAAAAAATTAATATACAATATTAAATAAGCTTTTTCTCTCTTTAAAATTAATAATACAACAATAGAAATCTCCAGCCCATCTCATTCACATGATATCTATAATTTTTTTATTATAATAATATTATTTTATTATTATTTTGATCAATGAGATCACTAATCCAATATAGGTTTATAAAGATAGAGACTTTAAATTTATGTAAAATTGTATTTTTTTCATTAACATTTGTCATTGACTTTTATGAGGCCAATGCCAATACTTTTACTGCCTTTGCATTTGGCTGGTTAATACTGTAATTAATCGTTGAACAAGGGATCTAAGGAAAATTTTAAAGATTATGCAAGAAGTTAAAGAAAAATAGTTACATAGGTACAATTACCTTTAATTGATCACGGTTGGACTAGAAAAGCAAAGCTAAAATTATTTTAGCTAACCTTTCAGGTTGGTCTAGTCCGAGAAAGATTAAGAAATGTATATCTCAATTTTAGAAAATATTTCAAATAAATAACTATTTTTAGCTTAAGAGAAAATGTCATGATTTGCTTATTTTGTAAAATACACTGTTGGATGCATTCTCCCTTATTAGTTAAATTATCAGCAAAGGAAGAAGTTTTTAGTCGATGTTAAATATTATATTTTTAAAGATCTAATGTTATTCAAAACACGTGGGGATGGATGCACTCAAATTAATATTTGTTCTCTTGTTTATATTTCCTCGTGTGTTCTCGTTTGTGCTCACCGGTGATAAATTTTGAAATTTCAAAAATTTTACAAGAAAGGATAAAATGCATTTCACTAATATTCTAGAGGTTTGTGATCTTCCGTACATGAGAAATTGACTTTATGAGACCTTAAGAACCAATATATTTTGTTTGCTGTATATTATATATGAAGATGGATTTAGGTAATTTTTTTGTTACATTAATTTAGTATTATTGAATATGTATTTTTCTATTTGAATTATTTATTATAATATTTTATATTAATTTAATGCAAAAATATATAAATATAAGAATTTTTATTTTATAAAAATTATTTATCGGGGTATATTTGACAGTACAGTACAACTTATTTTTAAATTTAATTGCAACAAAGTAGAATTTTAAATAAAACTTATTTTAAAAGATAATTATGGTAATTACTAACCAATGCTCTTTAAAATAAACAGAACTAAAATATTGTGTTCTTTAAACAATTGGCCAATTGGGTATATTTGAGCTAGATGGTATTAACGGCTATTTGTTGACTGTTGTCAGTGATTGCGATCGGGAGGAGGGCGAAGAAGAGGACGACAAAGTAGAGGCGCGATGCAATTACGCCTTGAAGTCCTTAAATTTCATAATTTTGCTCGTCTATATATATCAATGACTAAATAATTATTGTAGTAATAATAATACATCTAAAACTACTTTTTTTTACCACAACATTTGAAATTAATATTTATATGACAATAGAACAACAAAATAGAAGTCTTCTTTTTTCTTACTTCCCCTCCGAATAATTTTAATTAAAGGGACGGATGGGTTTTATTTTGTTGTTTTTTATTTATATTTTAATTTCAGATAAGGTAATAAAAATGTTTTTGTTTAAAATGTATAATTACCAACCTAGAAACCATGCCGTGAATATTTTTAACAATATTAAGATATGTTATTACATTAAAAAAAAAGAGAGAGAGAACCGTTTTGCAATGCATACAATTTAGATTTTATTTGTATTAAATTAATAACTTAATAGCCTAATAGTTTTGAAAATTATTTAAAAATTAAATTATATTTTATTTGAAGACCAAACGATATTATTGTCAGAATAAAACAAATTAACTGTATAATCTAAAACCATGCCTACTTAACTTAGTAATAAAACCAAATTTAACTTGAATTTAAATTAAACCGTTTTCAATATATATAGTAGCAAAATTTCAATGCCTAACCACAAGCGATGGACGGTGGCCGTACGTACATCCCACTCTACCAAAGGTCCGTTAATGCAAATAATCCGTAAAGATTTGCCCAAAACACGTCTCTCCTTAATCATTGGTTTCAAAACATTCTTAGGTTTTCTAGAGCATGTTTAAGATACTTATGGATCGCTTTCACGAGTCTGTTTAAAGTCACAGACATTTTCCTTATCTTTTAACGTGGCGATCCGAGCAGGTGATCATTGTCCAGAACAGTACATGTTATGGTTGTTTCATTAAAAAAGAGAGTAATAATATGATTAGATGGGATTGCGTATATTTTAATCGGATACATATAATTTATGGAACCATACCAATCGCTATTTATTTTCCTGCGGCTGATTGGATATGAAAGACCCTACGAGCTAGCTAGATTATAATTGAATGGTGAGTGTGGAATAAAAGCACAGCTCGTTTCAATTGATTAGTGAATTATATTGACGTTTTTATGATAATTATGGATATATATATATATATATATATATATATTTGTAGTTTTGAATTCAAAAGTTTAATACCTAAACAGATATAATAAGCTTGATGCAAAATGACTTTCCAAATGATGACAATCGTTTGCGTTTGGTTTTAAATAACCAACTCATATATGAATTTTCTTGAAATATGATGAAGGCTTCAAGTTTGAGATTTTTGCATATGTCGTCCACCTCCTCCGACAAATTTGTCTAGAGAAAACAGGTGGCCCATTTTGTATAGACATTTGCCTATTTCATTAGAGTGTATTTTTTTTTAAAATTAGAGAGATAAAATGCCTAAAATACCTTTTTGTCTTCGGAAAATGCTCTTAATAACTCATTTATTAAAAAATTAAAATTTTAAAAGCCTCACATTCACAAATAATTATTTTTCTATTTATTCATACTTATACAATTAAATTAAACAGACGTAAAATCACTTACCTAGATTGAGCCTTGAATTGTCCCAAGTTGATGAAAAACTTACTCATTTTCCTTTCCTTTTATTTTTATTCCAATAATTATAAAAATTTAATTTAAAATGCCATAAATTCACTTAAACTTTACAAGAAAAAAATAAAAAAATTATCAATATTTGAATTTCAAATTACACCAAATTACAGTCAAAATGTACGAATCACATCACTATTTAGATATTTTTAATGCTATCTAGAGACTATCTTCTAAGCTTATTCAATTATGGGTCTCTATACTAGTCTACCCACGTTCTCTTTAGGTCTTATTTAGTTACAAGTTTAAGGAATGCAATTTTCACAGTCAACACTATCTTTAAAGGATTTACAACCTTAACTTGTTCTTGGGTGTTATGAGGCACACTAACAACTTCTTTCCTTTTAAATTTACCAACTGTCAAACCATAATCATAGTTTGAGGAAATTCTATCTTTTTCTTAATTCGAAGCTCTCCTATTTTTGGTGAGGCCTCTCTTGTAATTTTCCACTTGCTTTATGTTTCTTATAAGCTTCTAGATTGAGGTAAACTTCTCTTTCTTATTGTCTTTTGTGTTATTTTAAGCTCACTAGGACACTTCCTCTTATAATGATTTAGGGGTTGTTTCCCCTTTGAAATCCTTTATCTTGTTTAATAAAAGAATAGGTATAACCTCAATAGTTATTACTCTCCTTGCCTTTAACAAACTTTATCCCTGTGTAGTTGCCTTGAATGGAGTAGTTAAGAGGACTAAACTTTTTAAACTATTAATACATGCTTGCATGTATTTTACCATTGCGAACAAAAGTTCCACTTTTGATAATAATTGTGTATATTTAGCGATCTCACTTCAATTTATTATTAGGGCTGTTCATTGATCGATTTGAATGCGTTAGACTGCTTGTTCAAACTAAACCAAATTTATCGGTCGGGTTGGTTGGGTTAGACAACCTGTTCAACTAATTAATTTATTTGGGTTGAACTGACCAATGAGTTAATCGGCTTGGTTGGTTCAACCCGAATAACTCGAACTATAAACAATAATTGAATATAAAATTTTAAAAATAAGACTTCAAAACACCGCAACACATTATGCTAAATAGCCGTAAAGAAAAAAAAGTGATAACTGTTAGGGGGTTTTTCTAACACTTTTTAGTGTCAAATGAAGGGGATTTCATGATAAAAGATCACATCTTAAACTTCATTTTGATGAATTTGAATGATTAATGAACTAACTCCCTAACATAGCATTAGTAGATCCTTTGTGGTGTTTTTGTTGTCTTTGAATGGAAAATACAGCCAAGTACAAGGTCCAAAGAAACTACTTTTCCCCCCCCCCTTCCACTCCCGCGGATCGACTGCTGGAACCATCGTTCCACTCCTACGGATTGATCGTCGTTGGTGATTCCCCCCACTCACGGACCAATCCTGGACTCATCGATCCGGACTAACTCCTCGGACTATCGATCGGACTAACTCCTCCGGACTGCGATCCGGACTAATTCCTCTCGGACTACGACCCGGACTAATTCCTCCGGACTAACTACTCCTGGACTGCGATCCGAAAAAACATTTCACCTAGTCCAGGAAACACACCATTCACATAGTCCCCAGGAAAAACCTCGCTTAGGAAAAACACTGCTTATCGTCGTCGTTTTTGCCAATTTTCTCGCCTAGAACGGCAACCCAGAGCCCCAAACACTCATAAACACATTTATTTTGATATACACCCCATTACACGTCTTAAATAACTCTAAATTTCATGTAATCAATGAAATACCTCTTTTATGCATTTAAATCACAAGATTCAACCAAAAATTGGGTTTCCCCCAAATCTTAAGGTTCACCCCCAAATTAAGCATGCTAAGCCTACTATGAATCATATAAGGAGTTAGAATCAATCCTAGGAATGAGTTAATCGGCTTGGTTGGTTCAACCCGAATAACTCGAACTATAAACAATAATTGAATATAAAATTTTAAAAATAAGACTTCAAAACACCGCAACACATTATGCTAAATAGCCGTAAAGAAAAAAAAGTGATAACTGTTAGGGGGTTTTTCTAACACTTTTTAGTGTCAAATGAAGGGGATTTCATGATAAAAGATCACATCTTAAACTTCATTTTGATGAATTTGAATGATTAATGAACTAACTCCCTAACATAGCATTAGTAGATCCTTTGTGGTGTTTTTGTTGTCTTTGAATGGAAAACAGGCCAAGTACAAGGTCCAAAGAAAGAATGAAGGAGCAAGGAATAATCTGCACTGCGGTCATTTCAAATTTGAAATGACCAAAACGAAATGACGGGACCAATTGAGTTGACCAGAAGCTCCCGAGAGCTTGATCATTTGAAACGGTCATTTGAACAAATGAATTGACCATGGCGGTTCGGACAACGTATTCTATTGATCAACGAATCCTCATAGATGCCACGTGTACAGCCTGTAATTCTTCATTAAAGGATCTGACGATGCTCATTCAACCTTTTTGAGAGGAAAACGAGTTTGAATTAATGGAGGGAATAGTTCTAACAGTTAGGGATGCGGTTATGCAGAGGATGGTAAGACAAAAAGGAATTTTTCATGTAATTTGGGGGTATCGTTCATTCTGGGAGAGAGAGAGAAGTGTATTGGGTTCTCATAGTAAGAACAATGGTTTTCTTATTTGCTATGGTAGCTTGAACCTCCATGGGAGGAGGATGGATTTGATGTAAGTTTTTAATTCCTTTTCTTTTGGCTAGTTAATTTGAAATTCCCTGTTATGTTTATCAAGTCTTTTGAGTTAGCATGTAAGATTTAAGTTCGGCCACCTTAAATTTTGTATAAGGTTAATTAATCATGGATCGGAAGAAGACATTGATAACCTGGATAGTTAAGAGACTTGACTTGCTAAGATTATAATTTGCGAAAGCCAGTAATCTTGCTTGTAACCTAGTTAGGGTTGGTGTGATGCCAATCTACACTCAAACAACTTAAGCACATAATGGGTTGCCCGTTCCCCAAGCTAGGGTATACACACGGCTAGATCACTCGAAAGAGGTTAGTACATGCAAAGGTGTTGGGTTTTAAACAAAAAGGGGAAGTTTGAATTAATATGCCTTAAGAATAAGAGATTAATTAATTACATTGATTGACATCCAAATCCCTATTTTCTCCCATAAGAACATTTACATTGCTTTGTTTAATTAAATTACAACATTCAAATTGCTAATGATACAAAACCAACTTTAGATACATCATGGATTTACAAAATGAGCTTTTTACTTGATCATTTTCCATGTGGGTTCGACATCCGGACTTTGAGTCCACTTTATTACTTGTAACGATCCGTACGCTTGTGGAATTGCTAACAATAACTTTGGAAAGAAAAACATACAGACTTGACAAATTTGCATTAAATGCAAACTAGGAAAATAATAAATAAACCCTCCAAATCGCCAAATCCAAACATGCACAACTTACTCCTCCCTAATACTACCGTCATCCGCCTTACATCTAGTTGTCCACTGTTGTCCTTCTCTCTACAATAGCTTCATGCCAACAAATCATCTCTAGCCCCCTCTCTTCTTTATGTTTCTCCGGTGGACATCTTTATGCAACCGAATCAGCCCATCACCCAGAGATCGCAAAGGAGAAACGATCATCTCCCTACAACTATACCTACAACAACGACCATGATGTCCTTCTACACCTATTATGGCGAGTTTCGGTTGATTTCGATTTAGACCGACTTTCACTACCGCAAATTGAAACCCATCCAATGGATTGTTATTCAGGATCAAGTTAAGTTGGGTTGCCTTTTTGTCAATTTGGGTGATTGTTCAATCAATTTAACTAGATTAAATGGGATTAACGGTTTTATTGCACAATCATATTCAGTATCCATTGAAAACAGTTTTCCTTCTAAGGTAGAAATTTGATCACGCACAATATACATATCAGTCTTTACATTTGTTATAATCTAGCTATGAGCCTCATATTTCAATTAATATACTTATTGAAACTTCTAAGATACAAAACTTGATCACGGACAATAGAGACCAAGGATTCTAAAAAGGTTGATGCCTAAAGACCCTATACTTTTTTAACTTTGTAGTAAAGGAACTTTTTAAGTTTCTAGTCTGGCATGCTATTTTGAACTAGATAGAGTACTACCAATACTACCACCGATAGGTGTAGTAAAATCAAACTTACATATCAAAAATAAAATCAACCTCGCTAATAATTACAACAACAATATTATTATTATTATTATTATTTTGTGAGTATATTTTTGAAGAAAATATTAAAGTTACAGGTTTTAACTAACTACACACCTATACCCCTTCGGTTATTTTGTTTACATATAACACATAAACAGCCTAGTATTCGAACACTTTCTCCAGCTTCTAAACTGCGTAATTATAAGTTATATTATTCAAACACTTAACCTTCTTATAGCTTAAAGTTATATAAACTCCTTTTAAAAAAAGAAAATTACATATATCTTATAAACACAAAAGTTCAGCCCCCTTAGATTGGCTTGTTTGCATTTGGTGCGCGACAATGAGTGAATTTTAAGTGGTGATTAAAATTTATTTAATGACGAATGTTATTTCTACCCATTAATAAAACACATTAAATATTCAATTTCAACAATAATTTTTATTCTGTAACATTAATTTAACCAATTAATATACATATGACCAAAACAAACGAAATGGGTCAGAATCAGAATCAGACCCAAAGGAAAGAATAATCACACACATAAAATGTGAATAAATCCCAGATTTCATGGCAGAAGAAGAAAATTTGAAATTAGCCGCACACTGTTTTGGTATTGGAATGAAGCAACACAGACTACTCAGAGAGAGAGAGAGAGAGAGAGAGAGAGAGAGAGAGAGAGAGAGAGAGAGAGAGAGAGAGAGAGAGTGGCAATGCCACAGAGAGAGGAGAGAGAGACTGACAAATGACAATGCTGCAGGAGCAGGAGGAGCACGCGAGGTCTTTTTGCCTGTCTAGGCTGTGACGTTGCGTGTGTGAACACGCCGCTTTTGACCCCGCTTTGTGACATCTATTAAACATTTAAACTGGAACACCGATGGTGACCTCTCGAATTGACCATGTAACGTTTGCATTATTTTGGATGTTGTTGTTCACGGATGGTGCAATTTTAATTTTATATTAGTAAAAGTATAAACCTTTGCATTTATTTTTTATTTTGTTATAATAGCCTTCTCATTTTCAGGTGTGAACACTTGGTTTTTTTTTTTTTTGTTATTATTTATTAATGGGTCGGCCAGGTTGCTTGGTGAACCCCCCCTTCCCTCCACACTCGGACAATCCATCCGGCCGGTCACACGTTATTTCTATTTGTTTTTTTTTAAATAAATAATTACTAAATTCATATTAAAGAGTAGATTATAAAATGAGCCTATTTGCTGCCGTACAAGTTCGGTTTTGTTTTTGTACTCGACCCGCTCGCATACGTTATGTTATTAATTCAATTGTATATATAATTGATTAATAATATAGTATTACAATATTACATGCAAAGTGATAATATATTATTACGATAATATAATTATATTTATGAATTATAATTTTTATATATGTCACTTACTTTTTTAAAAATATATTAATAATTATGCTATATAAATTATAAAATTAACAAGTAAAATTTTTTTAATTATAGTGAATATAAATTTATTTAAACTATAAAAAATAGACTTTTAATTTATTTGTTGTTGTTGTTGTTGTTTGTTTGTTTGTTTTGTGTTGATTTTGATTTTTTAAATGTTTTTTTTCTGATATTATTTTCATTTTGCTATTCTAATAAAAAAGGTGGAGGATATAACAAAGTGAGTGAAGTGAGGCCAGCTGACAAAGTGGAAGCCGTCACAGCTTACGCCCATTACGTTATGGGGCAATGAATCCCCTGTTAACTAACAAGCAACCATTGTCCCTAATAAATAATTAGTTGATTAGCAAAGAAAAAAACAGAGGAACAATCATCATGAATTCGTCATCTTATAAATCATATAAATTTGTTGCTTTCTTACTCCACAAAACAACACGTAGCTAGAATTGTATTTTATATTTTATATATAAAAAATTGAAATTGACATCGGAATAAAATTTACTATATATGCCAATGAATTAATAATTTATGTTTAATTATTAAAATATCTTATCAATTAAATACTCTTTTTTTTTTTTAAAATATTGAATTAAAATATAAAATCCAAACTTAATCGCTATCATCTTCCTCTCTATCCAGTTCTCCACCCACCAGGCACCACCCCACCCCCGATCATGTATCTTCTTCACCATCCTCCTCCATATCCTCGTACTCAAGTTCTGAATGAGAATGGTATATTTTGATAAGGAAAACAATATAACCAAACATGCCTGAGCTCGTTGCCAAGAGAATATAAAATATACCATTCTCATTCAGACTTACCAAACGCCAAATTCGAAATTAGAAATGAGCAAGAGAACATCTCATACCAAAGCACACATCGTCGTCTCTGAATAGCAAAAATAAAATTAAAAATATCAACAGTATCTTATACATATGGAACCTGTGGCTTTCTTACTCCATCGAGAGAGAGAGAAAAAAAAGAAGGTAAAACCCATTTTCCCTAGATTTCATCATATTTCCCAAATTAATTCTTCAACCCCGCCAAAATAAAAAAGTGAAAAACCAAATTCCCCATAACACAGAAACATCTTATGGATTATGATCCCACAAACCAAATCCCTCATCGACTCAACCCGGTGACAAACATCTTTTAGCCCTTCTTGCCTCTACCTATCCATCACAGCTTTACATCTGCATGCCGGCTCGCGGGTAACAAGCTGCTGCTGCTGCCAGCTTCAGTTCGATTTGAATCCCCTAGTCTAGCTGCCATAGCTAGAACTTCAGGTGATGCTTCCCAGTTTCCACTTTTCCTTCCCCAGCTGGAGCGCCTGGGATGGATTCCTGGGCGACCACCAATGTCATCTACAGACGTCGTCGTCCTCATATCCGGGGACACTTCACCCGTCCCGCCATCTTTGACATCCAAACCAACGTTTCCAAATGGCAGTTCACCGCACTCTTCTCTGGACACAATATCTCCCCACACTGTTTTTCTGCCCATTTCTATGTCTTCCACGGCTTTTCCCATGTTTGGACTGACAAAACCTGCACCAACCGTTCGAGGTAGAAACTCAGGATCCTTTGGGACTTCTGCCCTAAAATTGTTCTTTGAAGGTGGGATGCTGCTGCAGAATATATCCAAAAAGTTCTGTAGCACTCCTTTGTTATAGGGGTTGGTTCGGTTGTCGTATCGATACCTAAAATTCTCATAAGTAGTCTGCGTAAACAGGCAAGAAAGTTGCTTCCTTGAATGATAAAAACTGAACCTTCGACGACATATATATATGGTCATAACAAGAGAAAAACAGTCCTACCTGATTCGTGCTGATGAGATATAGATGGAAAGTAGTGAGGCCACCAACAAACCAGACAGCAATAAAAGTATATAGTATTAGCACGATGGAGACAGGGGTCTTGATCATGGCTTTCCATACTGTGATCTTCTCTGCATCCATGATCTTTACAATGTAGACCCAGCAGAACGCAAAAACATATATACAAAGAAGAGTCGTCGAGAAGACAAACATGAAAAAGAATCGATAATTCCGCTGCATAAGTAATTGCAAGTGCTTAGATTCATAAACTGTCAACCAAAATCAATTGGAATATGTATGGCATGTTCATGCTGATGATGGCTGGATTTGGAAAGTAACAAAATCAATGTTAAGATATCTTACCCATTAAGAACTACGTTGCTAAATCAACTGATCGCAGAAATTTAACAGTAATATTATATTTTTTTTATGGCACCAAAACCATCAAAATATGTTGCTTTGTAAATTGTAAACAAACATGATCTTCGAATATGAATGACATTCTCAAGGTATTATAGAACATATTGCTTACTAGTCCAATACATTGGCCAACCCAAGGGCAGTGGTGATCAAATCGTTCTACACAATTATTGCAAATTGAACAGTGTGAACAGCGAGGGGGCCTGTAGAGCATGCAAGTATCACAATACTTGATCTTAATTGTAACTCCATTGACCTCCACTTCTTTCATGCGAGGCAAGCGTAGCTGTGGTGTCTGAGTGCCCCCAACTTCTGCACTAGCATCATAGCCTTCGGGTTCAGGAGGATGTGAATTACGAGGAATTATACCAGGATCTCTTCCAGAGGTTAGAAACAGAAGAACAATGACCTGAAAAATAAAACATATATTCTAATTTTGAGATTAAATAAATGCCAAAACATACATTTAAGAATCTCTTTAAAGAAGTGCATGAACAGATGATGAAAAACCAAGTATGAGCAGTGCAAGAACAAACCCACCCATAAACCATATCATCAAGAAAATAACTGTAACTATTATCTTATGAGCAAGCTAATCTCGTAACATTCCATAAGCTCATCTAATCAATGAATTTACCTTCAACAATTCAATAATGAGGCCATAGGGGACAATATTTCTGCCCCACAATAAAGATATGCAAAATAGCAAGACGGGAGAGATTAATATTTCCTTCACCAGATGCCAGAACAACATCAGGACCATGAAAAAAAGCAGGTCCAAAGTCAAAATTTTGTATGCAGTTCTGTGTACTCATTAAAACACCTCAGTTGGACCTTACTATTTACTTCATGGTGCAAGTAAATTCATTATTTGTTTGACATCCAAAGATAAACACATTGAGATTACTGTCCTACCCCGCAACATTCTAGGTCTTGAAAATATGGTGGCCAGATTGGCATTGTCATGTTGGCCCATGGCCTAGCAATTAAAACTCGTTCGTCACATGGTAGCTAATCATTAGAGATCAAAATCAAAAGGAATAATAGATCTTTACAAGGAGTTATTTCATATCAAAGGACAAAGGAAGAGTTAAACTATTAATTTTCCATATGAAATATATCATAACAGACCCGTGGCTTTCTATTGAAATTAGCACATACATGATACATTTGTTTTTTGGTGTGTGTTTGTGTGGGAAGGGGTGAGGAGAGAGAGAGAGATAGACTCACATAAGCTGTGAATACAGAAGCAACGACTATTATCGATATACCCCAGTTGTCAAAATCATCAATCAGTTTCCTCGCAACAAACACACAAAAATTTGCAACTGGAGCAATGATAAGAAATATGGTCAGTGCCAGTGATCTTACATCTGGTCCAAATATAAACCTCCCTTGGAAGATGAATTTCTGCCAAAAACATAAAAGAAAAAGAAGGTATAGTTAAGACTTAGCCACCCTCTGACAATGTTTTCTACAATTTATTCGAAATATAAAAGATGGAAGATGATTTATGTATACATATATAAATAAGACAATTTGTAGTCAAAGAGATGGAAGATGATTTATGTATACATATATAAATAAGACTGAATCACAAGAACGTCAATGTAACTTAAAACAAATTCAATACAATGCTCCCTTGCGTCACCCATTCTAGAGACTAAACCCATCACAAGAAATGGAACATATAGTACTCAAATTTCTACCATGAAATTGGCCATAGTATCGCCAAAATCATAACTGCAATATTTATATACATAGAACTAACTCTCCATTGATCAGTAAACCTAAAAAATAAAAACTATACTCTCGCTTCTATGGTTTCCTCAACACCTCTTAACTAAAATTAATAACATACAAATCGCCAATCAATAACAAATGTCAATAATATAAGCAAAATCTTATAGCCCTAAATTAAATGTCTCGACAATATAAGAATTTATAGCCCAACTTCTAACCCAAGCATGCCAATCAAACAAAGACCATCAATTCGCCCCACAAGACTAACTCGAAAAACATTAATGCCAAACAAAAACCAACAAACAAAACCCTAGAAATACAGGCGAAGCTCACGTTACTTCCTTTCCAGGCCTGATATGTCCTCAACAGCTCCGAGCCGCCATCCGTACCGGACTTCGACCCGGATCTCTGACCCGCTAACATCTCCATCCCTCCCTCCCTCCCTTTCGTCTCTCTCGATCGTCACGATCAGCAGCAGACACCAGCTCCAAGGAGTCGAATCGAATTAGCAAATCGGAGGCGCGAGGATGACGACGGCATGAGATTCGGGGGTCAACTTAGGTTCCGTCGGGGATTCGCCGGCGGGGACGCTTGGACGGTCAATTTAGTGTCCGGCGAGAAGCCATGAGGGGGCTCATGTCATGGAGAAAAACATGGCTGCCTTCGGACTGCGAGTCTGCGGACGAGTGCGAAGACCGAAGAAGAGCGCCCCTGTGTGAATTAAGTTAAAGTGCAGTACTCTTCGCATTAAACAAAGGCTTAAAAAGCCCTTTTATGATTTTTATAGATCTCAAAGAAGAGAAAATTAGTGCACGGGTGAATAGTAGCAAACTCAATAGAAAATTTTCAGCCACCAAAACAAAAAGTCTAAAACCAACTATACATAATACCAGGTCAAATATTCTTTTCATTCCCGCTAAAGCTTTTTCTCATTTCTTCCATGTTTAACATTCCCAACTAGGAAGTTTTTTGAATGCATCCATCCATCAATTTTAACTTGATATCGTTTCATATCATGATTTTCTTTTTTTGAAAATATTTTTTTAAATAATGGGTTTAATTATTTAAAAGTATTTATAAGTAATATAAATTTATTTAGATTCTGTTTTTAAAAATAATTTTATTTTAAAAATAATTATACCCAACCAAACATGACCCAAAGGTTTTATCATTGTATTAGTAACCTGATGTGTATTCTTTTATGGTAAATGAAAAATATAATTCCTTCATCATTTCTTAAGAAATGAAAGTGAACTTCCCCGTAAGTTTATTTTTTCCATGCATAATAAGATTTTTGAATAGCTTAATGGTGGAGCTCTTACTTCAATTGATGTAGGTGTCTGCTTCTACTTCATAACCAAACTCTTTAAGAATTCTCTTCATTCAAATAACTTGACACACACACACACAATAGTTGTTACAAACTTAGCTCCAGTGGGTGGTGGATAGTGTAACAATAGTTGTTTCTTTGAGCTCCATGCAACTGCCCCTAAACTAAACATAAAAACATATTTACTTTTATTAACTTTTATATCTCTTGCCTAATTACTATTAACGTAGGTTTAATCTTTATCTAAATTATAGTGGCTAACAACTTAACAGGTAACCTTTATCATTGTACATATCAACCATCATCTTGTTGTGCATTTATCATTGTTTTTTTAAAAATGTTTTTGATATATTAACCTTTAAAATTTTGTCTCTCATTATTATCTAAATTTTAATTTTAAAAAAACAATATACATGATAGACTATTCAAGTGTTTATTGTGATCGATACTTTTCGAATAGAATTAATTTTCGTCTGTTTTTTTTTCTCATGTATGTTTGACTGTACAATCCAATTTAGGAGCCATCTTTTCCGAGGAAGGATCCAAAAACCCTCTCTTAACTTCAATATCATTTGTACATGGGAAACCTGTGGAAAGTATAAAATATGTTGTCAACAATGGCCAACTCTTTCATTTAAAAACAAAAAAAAACAAAACAAAACAAAAAACAATGGCCAACTTAATTTGCCTCACTCTCCCTCGCATAACAAGTCCGAGGAGGACACAAAGTGGATAATTTTCGTGGGTTTAAAGACGCAACCAGCTTCTTCTGTCAGTTATTCACAAGCTCCAAAAGGCTGGAAATAGCTTTTCCTCGTGTGGGTGGGTGCCCATAAGGCTGCAACGTTTCCGGGTGGTTTTAAACAGACGACACCAAGGCTTGGCCCGGTGATTTGCAGCTATACATGCGAGTACATGTCTGTCACACACGACACAACACTCACAAACCTTCGAGAAAAAGAACAAAAAAAACAAGAAAAAAGAAACTGTGCCTTACTGACTAGTCCATATGATGACAACTACTTCAAGTGCTTTGCCGTCGCTTTTCCCTCCAACTTTCGCCCCACATCTTGGCCTCCGCAACGGCCCGCTCTCGGTCTAAATCCTTGGTCAGCATTCTTGTTGTTTCCTTCATGGGACTGTCGGTTTCTGGCGGGGGCAGATCTCCCGTACTCAAGTTTCTACCTCCTACCGCAGCTGCATAGTTTTCGCCACTGTCTTCCTCGTCCTCGTACTTGCAGTCATCGCTGCAAGGACCTGCGGGAACTTCGTTGGGGTCACAGTGTTGGGACAACAAGTAGTTCAGCGCAAGCACTACGTCGGTCATGGAAGGACGAGAATTAGCAGTCTCCCGAACACACATGGACGCCACCTCTATTGCCCTACGCAGAACAGGCCCTATGCATTGTCCTCTAAGCGGTGGATCCACCAATTGCATATAGTTTTTACGGTCTCTTAACACAGGGCGCACCTGCCAAAATGACAAAACTTACCACAACTTAATTGCCGCAGACAATGTTCTAAACAGCCTACACAGTTCTAGTGCCTATCAATGATTTTTTAAACTTTTTATGTACAAATGTCATAAAAATAGCACTTCCCTAAGAAGTGTACCGACATAAACAAACAAAATAAACAAGTCATGATTTCACAATTAGTTTACACTAATTGCGGAGTAAGCAATGTGTCCTTACAAGACAGAATCATCTATATTCCCTTCACTTACGGAAACCAAACCCCGTGCAAATGTTACACAGGGCATAGGAACAAACAGGGCGAGTTACATTAGGAAAGAAAAATCTACATACCCGATACTAAAATGCATTGCATGAGAGTTTGGATGGAGCTTGTGGCCAAAATAAGCTCAAATCAGTAAATGATTTGCTGATTGGAGATACTAAAATGCATTGCATGAGAGTTAGCTAGCGTTATTGGAGATTATTCATAAAGTCTAGTAAATGATTTATCCTACCCCTACAGAGAATCGAATAAGAAGCAAAAGAATTTGCTGGGCAAGCCTAGAGACACCTAAAAGTTGTGAATATTGAACAACCAGAAAAGAACAGAAAAATACCAATTCAACGAGATTTTGTCTCCCTCGGCCCCGAGATGGATCGAGTGCCCTTCGTCCTGTAATTAGTTCCAGGAAGACTACCCCAAAGCTGTAGATGTCAGACTTCACAGTCAGTTTTCCTGTTAACGCATACTCTGGGGCACAATAACCATGAGTGCCCATGACTCTGGTGGAGACATGCGAGTTATCGCCACTTGGTCCAAACTTGGCAAGGCCAAAATCAGAGAGCTTTGGATGGAACTCCTCCCCCAACAGGATGTTAGATGATTTGAAGTCTCTGTATATGACAGCAGGATTTGCTTCATTGTGCAGGTAATCCAATCCCTTGGCTGCCCCAGCAGCTATCATCATCCTTGTGTTCCAATCCAACGGCTCCTTCCCAGGTTCAATATCTACACAGAAGCCACGAGTCATTCTTTAGTTTCACGTACATACTGAGATGAGTGCAACAATGAGCAGCATTTGCGTGCTGGAGTTATTCACTTGACCATGCTAACGTGATGTGCAGTAAGTCAACTAAATCTAGTTTAAAGAAGTATTTTGGCACGAAATGTTAACGCCTACATGAATTGTAGCTAACCATATATTTCTCAAAAACTTGAGTTTTTGGTGAATTAACCTCTCTCTCTCTCTCTCTCTCTCTCTCTCTACATATACATATATATATATAATAATAATAAAAAAGAGATACGGAAAATGGATCATACCAAAATTTTTGTAAAAGAACTCTTATATTACAAAGCTAAACTTCCATGGTACCTCCCGTCTAAAAATTAAAGGCAGACAAACATAAGGGTTTTAATAATGAAATTCTATATTACCATGTAGGTGATCCTCCAAGGAGCCTAAGGCCATGTATTCATAGACAAGAAGTCGCTGCTCCCCTTCCGCACAATAACCAATCAAACTAACAAGGTTAGGGTGGCGAAGTAAAGAAAGCATGAGAACCTCCACTAAGAACTCCTTATCCCCTTGGAGACCTGTCAAGTTCAGTTTTTTGATTGCTACAACCTACCACAGACACAACATAACAGAAAGTAGTCATTTTTTCCATTTTCAAAATATTAGCCACAGTCCAGGTCATACCTAAAAAAAATAAAAATCGAACATTTCAATTTTAAAGAAAAATAAAAAAGAGTAGCCTAATAGCCCTAATGTCCCAAAAGATGGTATTGGTACTGTGAGCTAATGAAGTGAAATAATGTTTACAAAAGTGCTCGTGGTCAAAAGCAACAAGTGATTTTACCTGACCACTGCAACCTAATTGCCCTTTGTAAACAGACCCAAATCCACCTTCCCCAATAAGAGACTCTGGCCTGAAATTCTGTGTAGCATCTTTGAGTTCCTGGTAAGTGAAGATGTGAGCTCTATTATGAGCAACAGGCATATCCTCTGAAATCAAAGGGTCTAGTTTTGAATCTGCATTGATATTAGAATTTGCATTTTCTCCTAAAAAAGAAAAGAAAAAAAAAACCATCAGGAGCACGTGACCTATAGAAATTATAGGACAAACAAAATCATGCTCAACTTTGAAACTGTCACAAGTTGAATGAAGAAAAGGAATTAATGTCTAGTTTTTTTATTGGTACTTGCTGTCTTTATGGAATTTAAAACTTGCAGCAGCAGCAGCAACAACAATAATATTAATACTAACAATATAAATTTTACAAGAAATACACAAAACAAAATAACATAAGCACTTAGTCTCATCCCAAAAATCAGAATGAATTGATCTGTTGACACCGAAAACTTTGAGCGCATGGGAAGATATTCACCTACCTATCTTCTTTATGACAGATATAGTCTTCTAGTAATAATCCCATCATGATTCTTTGGGATATAAGTTGTTGTAAATTCTAGTGTGCTATGACTTGCAACTTAAATGATATTGTATAGCTTGAGATCAAAGTAACGTTCGTAGGGGCTAG
The DNA here is from genome assembly GCA_023512835.1 of Taxillus chinensis. Lineage (NCBI taxonomy): Eukaryota > Viridiplantae > Streptophyta > Magnoliopsida > Santalales > Loranthaceae > Taxillus > Taxillus chinensis. The sequence continues at coordinate 44,510,519 of CM042088.1, read as the reverse complement.
AGGTCCTCCTAACAGAACCAATTCTATGCATTTCATTTACCTAGTTGAATAAATCTTGTACAGGTAGAATGTGGAACCATGTAGCAACCAACATGAATGTGCTGATTACCTGTGTATGTTTTTCTTTTCCTTTTTTTTCTAATTTTATTTTCAGTTCTGCACCAAACCTTGTAGAGTTGTACTCGGAAACTTTCTCTACTTACGACTCTGCCTATAATTTCCATTCCATCTCCAATTTAAAAGGTAAGGGTCATTAAATCATCATGAGTGTGCAACCAATTTTCACAGAACTTACATGAAACATGTAAGGAACACAAATTTAAGGGAGAACAAGGAAACTTAAAAAAAAAAAAAAACAACGAACATGTCAAATCACGGTAACAATACAAACACAATTATAAAAACTTGTTTTGTTTTTGAAACCTGTCGGTAAGTTAGCGGTGTTTGATATGGGTTTTTCAAAATTTTCTTCGGCTTCGCTGTGCGACTTCTTCTTCCCCTTCTTGACACCAAAGCATACGCAATAGCTAGCCATATGCCCAGACAAATACCAGTACCTTCAACACAATCAAAAACAGAGGAACCAAACATTATTTCAAAATTTTGATTCATTTCCGATTCAATCCATCGCCGACACAGTCCCATGACCTTCTTTTTTTTTTTTTTTTGATTCGCCTCAAGAACACTGCCTATGCAACGAAAAACTGTGAATGCGGCCATCTCCATAACCTGGGACGAATGGAGCGATGTTATATACCTGAGCTTCTGTTTTTTTTTTACAATATCATTGAAGAACAGGTACGAGGTTGATTGAGGTTTCTGAACATTCACGGCGAATCTGGCACCGCCGATGACATCCTCGGAGCCTCGTCTTCGATCATCATCGAGAACTCGGATGATATATACGACTATATATATATATACATATGCAGGCTTTCTTCATCAGAAATTATGTTTACGCCAAAAAAAAAAAAAGAATTTCAAACGGCGGTCACGTCTTCCGCGTGCATGTGACGCCCAATGAGCAACCGCCACGTCAACTTTAACGGCAAACAATTGTAACGCTGAGGACATTTGAATAGATTCATCAACAATTAATAATTAATTGCTGATTAATCCATGAAAATAAATTGATTGGTAATTAATATTTGGATAACATTTTGTATGCTCGTCTCATCGTCCGAGGACCGAGACGGGCGGGCATCCCTCCAACGTGAAGTTTGACAATTAGCGTACTCAAACAAATTCATGTAACAATGCTTTACTTTGTTGTTTTTTTTTTTTTAAATAAATAAATGAAATAAAATTTAAGAGTATAGTGAGGTGTTATGACCAACGGCCACTATTTTTAAATCATGAGAATGGTATTTTTACTTATTAATCCTGAAGAGTTAAGCACAGATCCTCATATATTTCACGTAACTAAGTTCGGAGTGCTTAAACATTGGAAATAACCTTAAAAGCATAATATCAGTCTTTTTCCTTGTGACTTTTAACAATGAGCTAATTTTTTTATGGTTAGAATTTCATAGTTCTATATTAAAGTAACATATACTAATACTTACCATACAATATTTCTCCGTGGTATTTTATTTACATTGATATAGGCTTAAATTCATACGGGTATATATCTTGTTCTTTCGGTGGGATTTTAAATTAAACCATATAGAAATCATCAACAAATCCTTTGATTTATCATAAAATTTTGAATTGAACAACAATTTTTCTTTGTTAAATCATAAAAAGTTCAAATTCTATATGAATGCAGTACATTAAAACTACATTGATATATATATATATATATTAAATAGTATAAGAAAATAACATAAATTTTAATATAAAAATATTAAAACGATATAATTTTAATGTATTACATCATGTAACTATAAAGACTCATAATTTAATCATAAAATTCAACTATACTAGTCTTTTTACCAATTAGACAAAGCAAAATTCATAAAACAATAACACTATATCATCTTAAATGTTTTGAAATAGCCTATTTAGGGTCTCTTTTTTTTTTTAGAAAAATTGTATATGCATGTAAATTGTGTAGGTGAATTATACAGGATATCTCTCTACTATTGTATTGACTTTTTTTAAAAATATTAATTCAATAACAAAAAGTATGGCCCACACAATTTAAATGTACAATATATTTATATGTATAGCATTGCTCTTTTGTATATTGTAAATAGTTAATTATTTTACTTATTTATGTATTTGCATCCCCATATATCAAGAGTTTGTGTTACAATATAATGAGATCTTATATATCAGCAAATATTTGGTCCAAATTTTCATAACTAATGCCCCCGCATTATATAGTTGTATTAGATCTGAACCGTTGGATTCAAATTTGATGAATATTATTTCATTATATCATAAACTCTTTATATATATATTTTTATATATTTAATCATAGTTATTATTTGATGTTATATATTGGAAAATAATATTTATTTATTTTCCCCATAAATTGTTGTTTATGGTTTGTTTTTTCAAAAACACTTATGCATTCTCCAGAGAAAATAAAATATTTGTGAGGGAGTATTGAAAAATGCATTTTAGGTATTGAACAAATATAATAACAATTTTCTTCTTTAGGATATACATGGATGCAAATATTAATAAAACGTGTTTCCTACTTTTTTTCGAATAAGTTATTTAAATTTAATGGCATTTCCTTAACTGGATTGATACGGATACAGGTAATTGTTCGTGATGAAATATCTCTGCCAGAATAGTGAGCAAGGTTAAGACAAATAATTATATATATAGCTTTTAATCCCCTGATTAAATTGAGTTCCTTTAATTATATTGAATTTTGTTTACTGATTATTTACCATAAATGATTATATATATATATGTGTGTGTGTGACACCACCTGGCACCACACATGACGTCAATTTGAAGTTTGAAATTTGAAATTTACGAAGAAAGAGGAGGAAAAGCAAAAAAGAAACAGCGGGCCAATTAATTAATTAACCAATCTATATTTTCAAAAACAAATAATAAATTCTGCGAACAGAATGATTTTCAAAAGGATAAGAATAAATGGACCATCAAATTTATTATCACACCTATCATCAATATGAAATCACTAAATTACCTCTTATAAGTATAATAATAAAAAACTATTTACATATTAATATTTTAATATTAAATAAATATTCGAATAATATTATTTGAATAAAAATATTTTTCAGAATTATTTGCAGATAAATTTAATATTTGAAATATTATTTTCGAATAAAGAGTATTCAAAAAACTAATTAGAACATAAATATAATATTCGAATAATATTTTTCGATCATTCTATTTATGTTCTAAGATTATTATTCGAAGAGTATTAAAAATATACTTTTTAGAGTATTTTTATACTTTTATATGTAATTTAAAATAGTAGGTGGATATGTTTAGCCTTTTGGAGAGTGTGAGTATCATTTTCCTCTTCAAAATGTTCATTTTTATAAAGAAAAAAGTGATAAAGCATTCATATTAGCTCCTTTAAAATATTATTTTTTAAAAAATAAACTTTTAGATAAAAAACAATACTATATCAGATCCTTTAAACTATAAAATTTAGAGATTAAAAATAGATATTTGAGATAAAATCATCATATTTGGAGGATCATTATTTATCATTCAAATATTTTTTATAATATTTGTTAACACACGCACACTTTTAATTGGTTATAATAAATAAATAAAATAAAATAAAATAATATATATATATATATATATGAAAAATGAAATATAAATGATAAATAAAATGTATCAAATAGTGTACTATTAATTTCCTAAAACATAAATGAAGCTTATAAAACTAGTGAAAATATTTTAAAAGATAAAATAGAGACTCATGTTGAAAAGTAATGGAAATATTAGATGTAAAAACAATATTCTGGTGTTAGAACAAGCAATTCGGATATATTCTCCAACTAAAATATTATTGTAACATACTTAATTCCACTTGAACAACTTTACTTTTAAAAATTGAATGTGTGTGTATATATATAATACAACTCGCTTTTTATATTATCCAAAATCATTCCATTCTTATGTCATGATGCTCTCACGATTTGAAAGTAAGATATCCATAGAATTTGACTCAATAATAAGAGTATGCACAATAATTTAAAAAAAAAATCATAAGACATCACTTTTTACCGTACACTTTTTAGTTTTTTTACTTTAACAATTTATTATCAATATGTTGTTAAAAAAATATTTGTCAAATATTTATTTATTTGTTGAAAATAAAAAGAGGAAAGAAAAATTAAAAAGGGGAAAAATAGAAAGTATTATTATTTAAAAAGTTGATAGTGAATAGTAGATGTTAATTCCAAAAAAGAACAACTTGTAATGTTAAATTTTTGGTTAAAATAAATAGATTGAAAAGTGATGTTTAAAAAAAAAGTTAAATTCTCCAACTAGGCTATTGAGAAGTGCATTATTAACTCTGACATTCCTTGTGTAAATCTTGAAGATGTGTAAAGTATCAATGTCATTAGCATTGACTACATTTATTTATTTTTATTGCTGGTGATATTTTATTGATTCCAGCTTCAATACTTTTTTAGATTAGCCATTAGCCTCAGTGAAGTTTGCGTTTGACTGGTACAAGTAAATTTCATAATATTTCTCGGGTACTGAGCTAAAATAAGGAGAGTCTTTTCAATTTTGTAGGTTTGATTGTGAAGGCAATTACTGGATGCGTGATTAGTACTGCCTGGTGAGGAAAACATTTATGGCAAGTGACAACCTTCTACTTTCTCATTCACATTGGGAATCATGTAATAGTCAGCCCTATTGATACTAAAATTCATCATTATTCAACCTACGTATATTAAAATTTATGAATACATTAGATTTATGTTCTTTCTTCCAAATTTACTTGGTGTTGCAGGATAAGAAAAAATAATTAAACGGGAGCCCATTAAATATGGTGTAATGCTCCTCCATGTAATTTTTTATTTTTTATTGAATACATAATTTGGTTTGCAACTGGATAAGTAGGCTTTCAATTGCAGAATGGTACTATGATTATACAGCGTTGTTAATGGAATGCTTGGAATAGTTATCCTGCACAATTGGTCATTGTATGGGTGTGCCCATTTTTGGTATTCCTTCTTTGTATAGAATCCGTACGATATTTTCCAATACAACAATTGACCACAAGATATGTAGTCCTCCAACAGCTACACATACACTGCATTTGCGCAACATTAACATTAGTTGCACTGACATGTTTAACAAGAACAATTCCCATCCTTGATCCAAAAAGCAACAATGGGGTGGTGCCAGGAATTTTCTTCTCTCTTAGGACCACGTGAGGAGAAATAAGGACCACCCGCGGTAATTAAAAGCCTGGGCTCTATTACCTATCAGACTAGTTTTTAGTAAAGCCAATTGGAGAAGCCAGAGTGGGCGTTCGCTTTAAAAGGCTTGTTAGATAGAGCCTAAAAGGGATGCCATATTTCTCTTGTTATACAATTGTCAAGAGGACCTATTTGACCCGCCCAATATATGAACTACCAAAATTAAAATAAATAAACAAAATAAAGTCAAAACCACAAACAAGCAAAAAAAAAAAAAAAGAACAAGAGAAACACGGATACAACTTGAAAGTTTTTTTTTTGGGTTTTTTTGTTGAAAAATGATAAATATGATTAAAAAAGAAAGTCAAACTTGAGTTGCAATTAAAATGAATAATGAGCAAAACAAGAAAAAAATTTATGCTCATTTTAATGATATTCCTCTTGCAATAAAAAATGCAACTTTTTTTCTCTCCCCTCTAATTTTGTTTGTATATGATGTGATGTAAACTAATGTTGTTAAGTTATGGTTACTAGTACACAAAATAATGGTCCCTAATGATTGATGATAGGATAATGGTCACTAATTGAATGGTATAAGATGATAGTTCTAAATGTTTAGTAGTGTGAGATAATAATCTTAAATGTTTTGCAATCTAGAATAATGGTCATAAATGTATTGCAATATGTATTGTTTTAAATGAAGAGTAATGGTCTCAACACCTATACAAAACAACTATTGTAATAAGTGGTAATGACCCATATCAATAGCAAGTAATCATTGTCCTATTTCCCAACTTTATGTAATGACTCAATTTGTGATTCTCTAATGACACATAATGTTTTAATTTGAGACAACTTATATGAAGACTAATGCATTCTTTGAATGCTAACAACTTATTGGAATGCAGGGAACATTCTGGATGCGAATAGTCATTAACATGAATAATTCAATTCATTTTTATATTAGAGCTCGTTCAACTTTAGACTTTTATTCACTATCATTGATTTGATATTGAATAATATTGACTATTGCTCCTACTAACATGAAATTGATTTTCGCTAACCTTTTAACACTTACTTTAGTTTGATTTAATTTAAGATCCAATAATACATCATTGATTGACTTAATCATCTTATTATAAAATTGTTATACATTTCACGAATGACGCTCACAACTTATATCACCAGCAGTATATCAATCAAAACTACTAATTAGTAAATGTTAGGTCTAACTTTTTCATTAACTCATTAGTAAATATCATGATAACAAGTATTATGAATCCAACTCAGTTACACTCAAACATTTTAATTATGTTAGAATTTCAAAACTAGTGATATTATTTGACATCACTAATTAATACAACATTTAATATAAACCACATATTAACCTATAAAAAGATATAAGGTTGACATCTTATAATAATAGAACACGGGTAAAAAGTTCATGAGATAAAACTGTCTTAATTATTATATAATGTGAAATTTATGAAAAATATTATTTGCTTTAAAAAAATGACATGTTATAAATTGAGTAAGATCAAACCATATTATAATTTAAGTGTTTTTTAAATATAATAATTACATGATAATAAATATTTAAAATTTAAATAATATTGTCCAAGTAATTTATTTTTTTTAAAAGAATTAAATTTGATAATAGACAAACACACAATTTTTTTTATTCATAAATTCTTTTACATACAAACGTATTTACACATAATACGGTAGACATCGCGGCATGATCAGTATTACACCTTACGTTTTTTCGCAAGTATATTCGGGCCCCCCCCCCCCCCCCCCCCCCCCCCCCCCCCCAAACCCCCGCCCCCCCCCCCCCCCCCCCCCCCAACCCCCCCCCCCCCCCCCCCCCCCCCCCCCCCCCCCCCCCCCCCCCCCCCCCCCCCCCCCCCCCCCCCCCCCCCCCCCCCCCCCCCCCCCCCCCCCCCCCCCCCCCCCCCCCCCCCCCCCCCCCCCCCCCCCCCCCCCCCCCCCCCCCCCCCCCCCCCCCCCCCCCCCCCCCCCCCCCCCCCCCCCCCCCCCCCCCCCCCCCCCCCCCCCCCCCCCCCCCCCCCCCCCCCCCCCCCCCCCCCCCCCCCCCCCCCCCCCCTCACACCCCCCCCCGTATATTTACACACACCATTTGTATGTCTACAACTACAAACATTAAAAAAAAAACACGAAAAATGAATAAATTGCCGGTATCGGTTCCACCACGCGACACACGCGGCCACGGGGGCAACGGTTATTAATAAATTAAACACGCATTATAATTTTAAAAAACACACGATCAGTCCTTAAACAAAGGGTAGTTTAGGAATTTTAAAAAATCCCCACACGCTTTAGCGTCCCTGCGGCGGAGGCGAAGAAGCCCGAAACCTGTAAAAACTCAACTCAGTCGGTTTCGAGGCCAAAGCCGCGCAGCCTCTTCTCTCCACACTATCTCTCTCTCTTCCCTGCTCTGCCCTGTTCTGCTCTGCTCTGTTCTGCTCTCTTCTGTTCTATTTGATTTCTTCTCGGAATAGGGAAGACTCGAGAGTCGATTATCGATTCATGCTCGAGCAGCGTTCACGCCAATCCCTAACTTGAATGAAGAATCAGAGTAAACTATCTCATTGTTGATAGTTCGATTGTCGCGCGATTCTACAGCATTGTTTGTTCCTCTCAGTCGCAGGTTAATTACTGTTCACCGATTTTGTTCTCTGTTTAATTCTTGCTTTCCACTTACTTTTAGGTTGAATGGCGCTCATTCATCGTATGTGTTCTGGAAACTCACAACGATTTGTGTTGCCGGCCCGTTTGTTTTTTAAGAGTGCTTTGTCGCTTGGGGCGCATAAACTAAGAAGCTACTGATTAGGTGTTTTTATTGAGTGAGAACTGAGAATTGTAAAGGGTAGTTACTGGTTTTATGGGATTCGGTTACGGTTTTGACTCTTGAAACTGGATTAATAATGGACAAGTTGACTCACACCGTCATGTGAGATGCTGTTTGTGGGGGTTTTAGGGTCTGGTTGCTTGCTAGTTAAGGGTGAAGAAGAGTCTGCAGTGGGCGACAAGCGTGCAATATCGTAAATTTAGGATGCATAAGAAAGACCCACCTAAAAAGGCAACCTGAAAATCCGAATCTGGAGAACCGAAAATACAGGTCAGTACTGATTGAATTTCAAAATTAGTAGTATGAAAAGGTAAACCTCAATGTGGCCTCCCAATTCGTGTGAAAATCAATTAATAGACAGCCCCATTGGAAACCCACCTGAAGACTAGAGATTAGAGTCTACTTAATTGCTAAACGGTAATTAATCTTATGTGATTTGGATTGAAACCTGACTAAAGGGGTTGGGTAGAGTCTCTGATATCTCTTGGAACTGAATAGTATTTGATCAAATCTAGATGGCAGGAGAGGTTGTTTCAGGATTGAAAGAATGAATGTAATGTACAAGTGGTGTAGGCCAGTCCCAGCTAGGATTTTATTCCTCAAATTTAGGGTTTTGAAAACTGTACGTATTTTTGTAGAACAAAATGAAGAAATCAATAGGGTGGAAGAAGAAGAAAAATAGTGTCTCACAGTTTCAAGCATTAAGCTAGCTCTCAATAGAAAGCCCTTAAAAACTTACGGAACTAATAGGTATAAGTAGTAGAAGAAGATGAGTACCCCGCTACTATCAAAAAAGAAAAAAAGAAGATAGAATAGCATCTTACAGTTTCAAGCATTAAGCTGGCTCTCAATAGAAAATCCTTATAACTTAGGAAACTGATAGGCATAAGTAGTTCCAAATATAGGATACAAAAGGAAAAAAAGAATATACTTTATTGAATCTTTTGGTTTCAGGGAGTTTGAAGGAATTGTCTTGGAGAAAGGGATAGAAAATGGATCATGCAGCTAAGAAAGCTCATAACAAAATTTAGTGAAGAATTTTTCATATATAATGTCATCATGTTATACACAAAGTAGGGAAAAAAAGATAAAAAGAAATAACAAGAAATAACAAGAATTTTTCAGTGTTGATCATGTGAATTATGAGGCTTGTGTGCCATCCCAAGAAAAATATTCCAACAGGACCTCCTCCTCCTCTTTTCTCTTTCCAATGATTCCCAATGTCATGGCATGCTTATTTATTTCACTGTATATGACTGGAGTGTATTATTATCTTATTTAATGTTTGATTCTACCTTGTTAACTTAAGTGATCGCTCATTTTGTTTTGCTCTTCTTTTTTCTTTTTTAGAGACTTGCCTCTGGCTGGATCTAATTTTATCAGAAACAATGAGCAGTACGTTTAATCAACAGATTTTGGTTGAAAAGCTCGCCAAGCTAAATGTTTCACAGCAGAGCATAGAAAGTATCCTCCTTAAGTTTTAAAATTACTTTAATTCCTTAATTGAAGTTTTTTTTCATCGTATAATCTTCTAGATAGCCTTGCCTATTTTCACTTAATTTGGATAGGCCACAACAATTCACGTTTTGTTCAATTACCATGTTAGTTGAAATATAGATTGGACGATTGGGTTAAGTCCTTTCCTAACGTGATTATGATCAAATTCAAGTTCTAAAGCTACAATTTCTAGAAAACTGCAGACTTCTTCCCATCACACAATGAGAATATTGATCATTTTTGTTTATTGGGACTTATTAATTTCATTATTATGTTGCATCTGAACAGAGCCTTTACTGTTGAAATTGAATATCAATATGGTATTAATGTTATAAACATCTGTAATCATGAATCACCTCACACTTATTTACTTACTATACTTAACATTGCTCTCTTTAAAAGGATTCTAAGCACTAACATATTTACCATGTTTAATAAATAGTACTTAATAGGCTCTCCTTAATGTATTTAAGCTTTATCCCACTGGTGTATATTTCATATGAACAAAGCAAAGCAAGTCGTTGAGACATGGGATGCCCAATTTCATCACTCTCCACCTGAGCAGAGATTGGCTTTTCTATATCTTGCAAATGATATTCTGCAGAATAGCAGGCGGAAGGGTTCTGAGTTTGTTGGTGAATTTTGGAAGGTTCTTCCTGATGCTCTTCGTGATGTGATTGAGCATGGTGATGGATTTGGAAGAAATGCTGCTATGCGAATGGTATATTAGTATAAAATTCCATATTAAATCTTATCTGTCTTAGAATTTCATATGGATTTGTGTGTGCCTTATATTCAATTGACAATCACATTTAACTGAAATTTATTTTATGTTAAATAACTTCAAAGCCATCCTTTCCTGAAGTATAAGATTTAAGTGCCCAACATAGTACATGCTGCATCCTTCCATGTTATGAAACCCAAAGTGTCTAACATCTTCATAACTCTTGGAAGGAAAGCATTGATAGTTCTTGCTACCATGGTTCTAAAGTTAATTTTAAGAGCTGAGACATGATCAGCCATCAATAACTGGAAATATTTTCTTGAAGCACTGGGTGGATAAAATTGATGTGACACAATGGTTGTAGATATTTCATGATTATTATTTTTGTGTGAGCTCATAAATTTGAAAAATTAATCCATTACCAATTTAATTGTTAAATCTTTGTGTCATGCAGTCATAATATGAGAACCATGTTAAAGCAAAAAAACAAATATAGACATTGTTGGATGAATAAGAAAGCTCTTTGTCTATGGGTCTAAGACATAGTATTGAAATTGATAATACAAGTAAAGCTTCTGCAAGTTCCATGATGCATTACTGATTATCACTACTGTATATTTATGACCAAAATCATTATTTTAAGTGATACTTGTTATTGTGGAATTCTTTATTTTAGTTATCTAAAATCTAATGGCCTTTTCTCTAACGTCTTTGTTATACTGGGTATCATAAGGACACTCCAATTGTGGTGATATGGATCTTCCTGCCCCTTCATTTTCCAATAATATGTCATCCTCTCTTTCTCTAATTCCCATGTCCATTGTTATCACTTGTAAACCTTCTATGGTCTACCCTTGATGCCCTAAGTTTTTAAATTTGAATATGTTACTTGTAGGAGGTACTGAATAATTTTTTTACAATGTGGATAAAATTTTGAAATTTTCCCACACTAAAAAGTAACTGGATTTACAATCAGATTGGCATATGGGAAGAGAGAAAGGTGTTTGGTTCTCGTGGCCAAATTCTTAAGGAAGAGCTCATGGGAAGGCAGCTGGAAAATAATATAAAAAATGGGAAGCAGCCAGGCCTCAAGCCGGTAACTTGATGTATTTTTTATTTTGTTCGTTTTGTTCTTTTAGCAAAATAAAATAAAAATAAAAATTTGTTGCTTGGCCTGTTGTATGGATATAATTATTACCTCATATTTTTATTTTGTGTTGTGCAACCTGACATCGCCCTCTTTTCTGTTTTGCACTGTCAGAAACAAACTCTTGGAAATTCAGTTGACAAAATAGTTTCAGGGTATCAAATTTTGTATGGTGGCCAACTGGATGAAGAAGTCATACTGAGCAAATGTGGAAATGCAATTAACTTTGTTGATAAAGTTGATAAGGAGATCACTGGTGATATGAGTTCAGGTATATTTTAAACAATTTATTATTAAAGCAAAATAGCATTGGTTGGAAATGCTTCAACGAGAGGTTCTTGAATTTGAATTCATTTATATATGGACGTTGCATGTTTGTCTACTTAAGTTCATAACCAATATGTTCCCATTCTTTGTTGAAAATGTGGAAATGCAATTAATTTTGTTGATAAAGTTGATAAGGAGATCACTGGTGATATGAGTTCAGGTATATTTTAAACAATTTATTATTAAAGCAAAATAGCATTGGTCAGAAATGCTTCAACGAGAGGTTCTTGAATTTGAATTCATTTATATGTGGACGTTGCATGTTTGTCTACTTAAGTTCATCACCAATATGTTTCCATTCTTTAACTTGTTGGGGATGCACTTTTTGTAGTTATTTGTGTATATTGTATATCGTTGATTATTCATCTCTAAGTAGAACCTCCGAAATGGTACCATTCTGACTCAGAATCTCGTGTTGGAAAATCTTGTTTTGCTGGTCAAATTCAAGTAGCTCGAATTCTGATGGCAATATTCTGATAAATGCTAGATGGTGTTGAGCAATATGCCTAGGTGTTTTATGCATAAGTTTTTAGATTTCTGACTTAACAAATATGTCAACATAACATTTATATAAGTATATATATCTTATTAAGTTATAATGTATCTACTACTTCTTTTTCCCAAAACTGTAATTCATAAGTAAATGTTCAAATGTATCAAGTTAACATAATGTTTATATAAGTATACTTATCTTATTAAGTTATAATGTATTTATTCTGTATAATTTGGAATGTATCTATAAGTAAATGATAAAATAAATGTCGGTAAAAAAATAGTGGGTAGATGTTTAAAGAGTTGTAAATACTTATAGTATTTAATAGCATTTATGACATTTAACAGATATATGCATATGATGTGCTCTATTTAGCTGTATTTTTTCCTTCAAATATTTAATAGTGTTATTAGTTTCAATATTTCTCTCATGTCTCTCACTCTTTCCTGTGCCCTATTCCTAATAATTAGTTACTTTCCCTTTTCCCCTTCTTTCTCACCCTCTCCTGTGTCCTTTTTTTCTCTCTTTCAAAAGTTAGATTACTCGACTTGTTTTTATTCTCTCAGTCTCCCACACCCTTTTCTTAAAAATTTAGTGCATTTACTCTGCTCCACCTCCCCCCCCCCCCCCCCCCCCCCCCCCCAATCCCCAGATTTCATATTATTTATAATATTTACTTTTTGTAGTTATTTGTGTATTATGTTGTATATCGTTTATTATTCATCTCTAAGTAGAAGCTCCAAAATGACACCATTCTGACTCAAAATCTTGTTTTGCTGGTCCAATTCAAGTAGCCTGAATTCCAATGGCAATGTTCTAATAAATGCTATATGGTTTTGAGCAATTTGCTTAGGTGTTTTATGCACAAATTTTTAGAATTCTGACTTAACAAATGTGTCAACATAATATTTATATAAGTATATATATCTTATTAAGTTTAATATATCTACTTCCTTTTTCCAAAACTGCACTTCACAAGTAAATATTCAAATGTATCAAGTTAACATAACATTTATATAAGTACACGTATTTTATTAAGTTATAATGTATATATATTCTGTATAATAAATAATAATGTATACTCTATAAATAAATGATAAAATACATATGGCTGTACAAAAAATAGTGGATAGCTGTTTAAAGAGTTGTAAATACTTGGTATTTAATAGCATTTATTACATTTAACAGATATATGAATATGGGCGTGCTCTATTTAGCTATATTTTTTCCTCCAAATATGTAATAGTGTTATTAGTTTTGATGTTTTTCTCATGTCTTTCACTCTCTCCTACGCCCTATTCCTAATAATTAATTACTTTCCCTTTTTTCTCTTCTTCCTCATTCTCTCCTGTGTCTTTTTTTTTTTTTTCTTTTTCTGAATTTAGATTACTCTCCTTGTTTTTCTTCTCCCACTCTCCTACACCTCTTTCTTAAAACTTTAGTGTATTTACTTTGCTCCAACTTTTTTTCTCCTCATTCTCCCATGTTTAGCAGTCCATTCCGGTGAAAAAATCTGCCAGGGCCACACGATTCAACCTAGGCCAATATTTGGAATGCTGCTCAAGCATGTGTATCAAATCTTTGGTTCTTAGCCTAGGTTTTGGACTTATGGGTTCAAAACCTTTGACTTGATCTATTGACTGTGTTATGTTTACCTGATTGAAATATAACAATAAAATAAAAAATAAAAAATCTTTTTGTAGTTAGATTTTGCTAGCCACCGGGGATCACAATTTGGAAAGCATTTGTAATTTTACAATGTTGCCTGAGGATGAAGAACCCACCCATGTCAATTATAAGGAAAAGATATTTTGCTACTCATTAAATTCCTTTTCTGTAGATAATAGGAAAAGATATACACCTTATAAGACTTTTGGAACAGGTAAACTCTATGGATCAGAACGCGTGGTGGAACTGCAGGGGCAGCATGGTGTACTGAGGGACTGTATTGAACAACTGGCAGCTGTTGAATCAGCTAGAGCAACTCTTGTATCTAATTTAAGGGAGGCTCTTCAGGACCAGGTTGGTTATCGATTATTTGTTATGTTATTTTAGTGACATGTTGGCTCGAGATAATTGACAATTCTTTCTTCTACATGTATGCATGTCTTTCAGGAATACAAGCTAGATCAAGTTCGTAATCAACTTCAGGTATGTCTTTCGGCATTTCACATCCCTTTATTGGAGACTGCATGACTTCACGGGATATCTATTTATGTGTAGTATTGTACTATAGAATGGTAAACTTATTGACTACCAAATTGTGGTTAGGTGGAATGGTTGTTCTTGTTCCCTATTAAAAGGATACTGTAGCATATTCACAAACAGCATTATTCCTGCCTGCATATTCCAAAAAGCAAGGAAATATAATTTGGTAGACAAGCATGATTAATTTTCTTTTAATTATTAAATATGGTTGTAGAAATGAGTTTAGGAGAAAAAAGTAACATGCAGTGAGGTCAATGCTTGGCAGAAAACTAATGATTTCAGAAACCTGTTTTTGTTTTTTGAAAAGCCATTTTTGAGCTTCTAAAAGCTCTTTTTACAGTGTAAGCCAAATGCTTTATACTTTTGACAAAGAGCACCTTTCTGGTCAGCTCTTGTTGAAGCGCCAATTCACCAAAAAGCTTCTTTTCGAAACTGGCCTTTACTGTGATTGGTCTACATTTTTAGGTTTTTCTTGACGTTGCCTCCTGCTATTTAAGTGTATCCTTGTTGATTAGTATAGAAAAATGACGCTATGCTTTACTACTTGATTTTTAATTTGTTGGATTCTCTATATTCAAAATGAAGGTAAGTAACCACAAGCACTTGTTATTTATGCTAATATATTTGATATTTTGTCTGAAGTTAGAATCCATGAATCCTAAATCCGTTTGGTCACTTTTTCAGTAAGCACGTAGACAAGGATATGTTTGCTGTAAAATATATGCTAGAGCTTCTTTAACCTTTATTTCTGTGAGACTGCTTTAATTAGAAATTTGGAAATGGGAGAGTTTAGGAGCTGAACTGACAATAAAACTTGTTGGGCCTGGTCGATTTTTGGAGTTCAGAAGCTGTCGGTGTTGATACCATTTAAAAAGGCTTGCATTAGTAGTAAAGGGCACTTTTTAAAGCAATACTGAATGGTAGGAAGTGTTTTCTATACTTCATTTCTTGCTTTTGTAAGGGAGAATATCATTCTGGCTTCTAAGAGAGGGAAATAACAGAGGTTGTTGGGCTCCATCATTAAGATGCAACCGGATTGCTCAAGAAACAAGTCAGTGATGGCAGGCGCTTGATTTTTAGCTTTTGCTGTGGGATGGGGGTTCCTTATTCCTTATTAGTTATTAGTACGGATGCTTTTAAAAAATTGTTAGGTAGTCCCGGGTTTCCACTCAAGATCATAATTACTTATTGATGTAATCTCGCACTTTAAAATTAAACATTCAATGTGTCATGATAATATTGTTTAGTTGTCAGTTAAAATAGACCTGAAGATAATCAACCCTATGTGGAAATCTGGGGTATCCAATATTTCTTTTTTTTTTTTTTTCTTTTTTCAACCAATTTTTCAAATGCCCTCCTCTCCCTCTACCCCGATCTTAAAGTCATTTCATTCCATTCCTTTGAAATTCTAAACCACCAAACCTGCGGCCTTACCGTTATGCCTATCACCAAAAAGTGAGATAGAAAGGCAAACTACAAAGTTGCTAGAAGCTTGTTTTATAAGGCCAAGCACTAGTTCTTTTGTTAGCCCTGTTCTATTGGTGAAAAAGAAGGATAATTATTGGAGAATGTGGGTGGATTATTGGCAATTCAACAGTTTCACTGCGCCGGGCAAGTATCCTATTTCAGCGGTGGAAGAACTTTTGGACGAGCTGCATGGAGCCACTATTTTTTCTAAAATTGATCTTACGTCCGGTTATCACCAAATTTGTGTGCATCCAATGACATTTATAAGACAGCCTTTCGCACACGTTCTGGTCATTATGAGTTTTTGGTAATGCGTTTTGGGCTTACCAATGTACCTTTCATATTCCAATCGGTCATAAATGATTTCTTATGGCCTTTTTTGCGAAAGTTTATTGTCATCTTCTTCTACGACATATTGGTATATAGCGCTAATGAGAATGTACATGTGGAGCATCTTACTCAAACCTTGGAACTCCTGCAAACTCATCAATTCTATGCAAAGTCATCCAAATGTAGTTTGGACCAATTAGAGATTTCTTTTTTGGGACATGTGGTTTCCGCTCAAGGAGTGTCCGTGGATCAGGACAAAATTATGGAGGTCACCAAATAGCCCACACCTGGTTCAATGAAAGAGCTATGGGGTTTCTTGGGATTAGCCGAGTATTACCTCCATTTTGTCAAAGATTATGAAATTTTTGCCCGACCCTTAATGGAATAGACAAAGAAGGATGCTTTTCGCTGGACTTGCTTTGTTGATCAGGCTTTCAAACATCTTAAAACGGCATTGACCATAGTACCAGTTCTCCTCTTGCCCAAGTTCTCTGAGCTGTTTATGGTCGAGTGTGATGCCCCTAATGAGGGTATTGGTGCTATTATCTTGCAATCGGTCCATCCAGTGGCGTATAATAGTAAGGGTTTCTCATTTTTCAATCGCTTTAAATCTACTTATAATCGAAAACTTCTTTTTTTGGTTCTAGCCTTGCAAAAGTGGCGACACTATCTCATGGGATCCAAATTCACTATGCGCACGGACCATAAAAGTCTATTGCATCTCCTTCAATAGCGTATCACCACCAACATGCAGCAATAGTTATTGTTGAAGCTTTTGCCTTTTGATTTTGTCATACAATTCAAGTGTGGTTCGGAAAATTTTGGGGTTGATGCTCTTTCTTGGCGTCCATAACAAGCTGATTTTTTAGCTTGTGCTATTACATTAGCTACAACTGTTTTTTTTTTTTTTTGTTTTTTTGCAATCTAAAGCACGAGTCTACGGGTACGTATTTAAATTTTTCCTTGTTTCATGACAAATTATTTTATAAAACTCGTTTGGTGGTCTTCTCTAATGAAGAGTTAAAAAATTTTTACATGAGGGCCATAATACACCTGATGTTGGTCCAGGTGGTTTTCTTAAGACCTTACAGCGTATTTCCTCAACTTTTTATTGGTCACAATTGAAAGCTCATGTGTGATGGCTTGTGCAAGATTGTTTGGTGTCAACGTGCTAAATATTAAACAATGGCGCCTGGAGGGCTCTTATCTCTTTTGCCCATTCTGGAACAGATTTGGAAGGATTTTTTTTGGACTTTATTTCTGGTCTGCATGGATTGAATGTGGTTTTAGTTGTTATTGATCGGCTAAGCAAGTATGTTCACTTTATTGGACTGTAGCACCCTTATACTGCCAAGTCAGTCGTTTTCCTATTTTATAAGGATATTGTCCATCTCCATGGTTTGCCGCGCTCTATAGTTTCGGATTGGGACTTTGTCTTTTTAAGTTCTTTTTGGATTTACTTTTTCAAACTCAATGACACCAAAATGCACATGAGCTATGCGTATCATCCACAATCTGATGGTCAAACTAAAGTGGTCAACCGTTGTTTGGAAACATATCTTCGTTGCTTTGCCATGAAGCAGCCAAAAAGATGGAGTCAATTTTTGTCATGGGCTGAGTATTCCTGTTGTTCCATTTGTGCGTGGAGAAACTCGATTTTCAGATCTGGAGGAGTTTCTCTCTGTTCGTGATGAGTTTCTTGTTGTCCTCAAACAAAATCTGTCCAAAGCCCAACAGCGGATGAAGCAGATGGCTGGTTCTCATAGGTGGGAAGTTCATTTTGACGAAGGTGCCCTAGTGTTTCTTCGGTTGCAGCCATATCGTCAGAAAACTCTTGCTAGATGTGTCACCCGGAAATTGTCTCTGGTATTTTTGTCCCTACAAGATTTTGTGTCGTATTGGGTCTGTTGCTTATGAATTGGACCTACCACCTGCCTCCAAAATCCATCCAGTCTTTCATGTATCTCTTTTGCGCCCGGCTCATGGTGCTGCAGTGCCTCATCAAGTCCTCCTCCCATCAATGAGGCCTTTGAATTCATTGTTTAGCCGGAAAAAATTGTCTCACCCTTGGCGTAAATTTGAAAATTCTTAAGTTCTGAAAATTTTGGTTGCTTGGCTGTCTCGTGCCATTGAAGAAGCTATTTGGAAAGACTATGATATTATTAAACAACAATTTCTGGTGTTTCCACTTGAGGACAAGTCATTTTTTCCGGGTGCACTGTTATGGGACAACCGTATATCACTTATCAAAGGAGGAAAAAGTCTAATATTTTCTCCATGATTCATGTAGTAGAGTAGTGGGGTAGTTTTTTTAATAATAATGGGAAAGTTAGTAAATTAGTGGGATAGTGAGAGTTATTGCATTGTAGGGCTATTTATAGCCAAGTCTTTATCCTTGTAATGCATGTTTTGATATTAATCCAAAGAGTATGTTGGAGAGTTTCCTTAAAATATCATCTTGCTAGATTCTGAAATTGAGTGATCCATATCAGTGTCATGGCCAGTGGAGCTACTCCCCCTGGTTATATCCCATATTTCCTTTGGACTTTTTCCTAGTTTCTGACATCAGTGCCTGCCTCTCACAAAAGCAGACCAGACCTCACAAATTTTGCGTATAACTAATGTAAGAGATTGCTTGTGGAATGTGTGATTCAGTGGCAGACCATCTTTTCTTATTGGAAGCTGACTGAAGTTTTAAATAATTCAATTATATTTGAGATTTTGTCCAGTTAAGAGATGAACTGAATCTTCTACTGCAAGGCATCATTTTAAAAGTTGTGAGGATCTGCATGCCACTCGTGGCATTCACAATATCTCCTAAAGTTGAAGAAATATGCTGCAACCAAGCAAAAATAACCTTAAAAATTGTTTTTATCACGTGGCATTTATTTTTTAACTAGTGACCACCCATGCTATCAACTTGGGTTTCAGGGCATAATCATTGTTCCTTCCCTCCAGTAGATAAAGCTTTCGATGTACAGTTACCTCTATAAATATCATTTATTTAATTTTTGCTAGGCTTTAATATCATTGTTCTTTAGCTCTCTTGATTATTCATACATGTTAGTCCTTTACCTTGGTTAGTCACCTCCAGGAGATAAAACTTGACATCCACATTTTCCTTTAAAAATATTATCTATTTATTCTTTGATTATACTTGCATGTTGGTCTTTCGATTTGGCTTTGAATTTAGAATGTGTTTAAATTTTTTTTTAAAATAATTGTGTGTAGCCTTTGTAGATATATAGTAACTTTTTGTTTTGTCATTCCTACCTGTTCTAAGTGTACATGCTCTATTATTTATTCTCTTTTAGGCTGCACAGGCCCATTCAGGGCAGGCAAGTAATATTTGCAGGCAGCTACTTAACAGCAACAACATGCGACAGCCACAATCTGACCAGGGTCTGAAGGAACCTCCAGCCTCCAAAGCATCTTGCAGTTTAATGGGCAAGGATGTAGAACAATCTGCTCCAGTAATGTATGCACATCAGATGCCTTATATGGAGAAGTCCAGCCATAATGAAGATGATGCCCGCAAATCTGCGGCGGCTGCTGTAGCCGCAAAGCTCACAGCATCAACTTCTTCGGCCCAGATGCTTACCTATGTTCTCTCCTCTCTCGCATCCGAGGGCGTAATTGGAAATTCAATCAAAGAATCCTCTGGAGATTACCCTCCCGAGAAGAGATCTAAACTTGAGAATGATCAGTCTGGCTATGTGCCGATGCCAGCTCAAACACCTCAGCTGAATTCACTGGCACCTTTTGGACATGCCGAAACCTTGCAGCACAATGTCACCACCACTTCACAAGCAGCCTCAAGTGAGCAACCACCTCATCCTTCGGCTGCTCCACTGCCTCTACTGCCCCCAGCGCCCCCTTATACAGAACCCCAGTTTGTGCCAGGGACCGGCTCAATACCTAATGTGTCATATGGCTATGGAACAAACCAATTGCAACCACCTTCCCTGCCTGGATATCCTACAGTTGGGGCTGTTTCAGTGACTGGTATTTCTCCCTATAATGCCCCACCAACGAATCCTTACCAGAGTTTTCCGGTACCTGAAGGGGGCTTTTACACCCAGCAGTCGTCTTTGCCCATGGCACCAATGTCCCGACAGTAGTGTAGCCTCCGTTATTTATTGGTGTCACTTTGTTGCTTGTAGATTAAAAGCCAAAAACAAAAAAAAAAATAGAGGCTTCTCTTCAGGCTTTGCTTGAATGCCCCCGTAATTTGTGTCTATAACACTACATGCTAGATTCTGCACATAATTATGATTCTGTGGCTGTAATTCACCTACTTATTAGTTTTACTAACAAATCGGGTATTAAATCAAATTCTTTTGCGCTTTTGCGGCTGGGACCATAAATGGGGAAACCTAAGGTTTTTTTATGGGATTTATTTATTCAATGAATAACATTTTTATTATGGTCGGACGGACTTGTTAAATAGGTACTCTTATCATTTTTTCTATTTACTCGTTTTTATGCGGGTATGAAACAATGTAGCAGTTATCTACCCGCCATCGGTATGATGTAATTTGCGGGTGTCAGTTTTTTGTTAAATATTAATTCTTCTAGTTAATATTTTATTCAAAAATTTCTAAAATATACTAATATAATTATAAAAGCAATAACAATATACTTATATAATATTTATTAACATATTATAACTAAAAAAAAATTAAAAATTTTATATTATTAGTTATAACATTAATATCAATGAATCTAATACAAAACATAGTAATATAAGCTAAATTTAATTCAATTCAATAAAATAAATATAACATTATAATTATACAATATTATTAACAAATTTTGACCAAAAAAAATTATAAATTATGTTATATATTTATAATATTGTATTTCGTAATTTTAACACTTCATTCAAGATTTCAATCTTATAATAAAATTTAATAACATAAACTAAATTTAATTCAACTCAATCAAATATATAATTATATACTATTGTTAAACAATTTAAATTAAGAAATTTATAACCTATATTATATAATTATGATTTTGTTATTTGTAAATTTGATAATCTATATTGAATTCTATTTTGTCTGAATTACATATTACTTTGCTACTATTATTTAGCTTACATTTTTGTTGTTGTTGTGTCAGTTTTTTTTTGGGGGGGCGAATTACATAAAAATATATAAATTGTGTTATCATTATATATAACAAAAAAAGATCTTGTATTGTGTCATATTGTAGGGCGTTAGTGGTGTCCTTGTGCATGCCAAATACCATGTATATGTAAAACAAAACAAATTTACAAGGTTTTGGGACACTGTGGTACCATATAGCCTCCAAGCCATATTAAGAGAACCATAAGACACCATTTGCCATTATATATAATGGTAGCGTTGTGTGTAAGACAGACGCATCATGTGGCTGTCTGAAATTTGTCATTTAAGATCTTATGAAACACCCCCTACACATCCCTTTAATTTTTTGGAGAACCATAAGAAGCCTCCAAGCCATATTATGAGTTTTAAGACACCAATATTCTTTGAAACATGGAGGGAAACATTGAGAAAAACGAGGAAAATAAGAAAGAAAAAACCCTCCATCACACTTTCATTTGTGAACTATGGCCGTATAAGCTCTCTCATGCACTCTAAAAGACATGACTGGCCTCTCCCTCAATACGCAACCATACACAGCACTTTTAAGTTCTCAAAATGCATTCCCAAAGCTTTACTCCATTTTCTATCATTCCAAAGAGTTCTATTCTCTTTTCCCTCCACAATCCCTCAAGAGCATTGCCAACTTCTTCCTTTTTTTTTTCTAAGAATTTCAAAATTTTGGCCACTCTCAACCAAATTTCGGCAAGCTTATTAAATTTAAGTTCCATCCTGTTAGTCCTAGTTTTTTTTAAAAAACTGCGCCCCTATGAAAAATAGGTCAGTGTATCGACTGTGTACGTATAGCAGACTCATGGGTCGCACTCATCACATGCAGGACCTATTAATTAGTTAGGTGTAGGGGGCAATGCACACAAAAATGGCCCCGACAAGCATAATCCATTTACTATCGTTTTAGTTTTCTTCCCCAATTCTCTTTATGTCCTTTTTACATGCAACAATATTGCAGCGCGGTCTGAATGCCTGTACCTCTACAGCGTCTGCACTCTGCACACCCATCACTACCTTCAAAAAAATCATTTAATTAATTTGAACAATAATTAATTAATTTAGGAACCATTTTATATATTGATAACTTCAAAAAGCAGCAAATAATGAATTAACAAATGATACAAAAATAAAAATAATGAATGAAATTAAATATTAAAACAATTTATTTTGAAAATTATACAAAAGCAACAATAACAAATTATTATACACAAAAAATATTTATAATAATTATAAATTGATCCGATCGAATTGAAGTTGGTCTGATCAGTTTTTTTTTTAATAAAAAATATCAAAACTTGGATTTGAATGATTTTTTATTTTTACGAACGATCTTTACCTAATTTTATTTTTTTAAAATGACCAATTAGCTAGATTAGCGCATTTAGTCAGGTGGAGTGATATTTTTACAAATTATGTCGTGTTTTTTTAAAGGAGGGGAGGGTAAAACAGAATTAAAGTGGTTAGAGCAAAAAAAATTATATAATGGGTGTATCTTTAACCTTTTTTGTTTTTTTTGCTCATGTTTTCAAATTATCCGTCACCAACATTTGTATTTGTTTGGTTATTTTTTGTAGTAAAGGCCACCTTGGATTTTTGATAAGGGACAATCGTGTATCTCGTACTCGAACTCGTACACAGAAATAAATGAAATTTAATATAGAACAAAACACAAATGTTTTTAATGTCGTTCGGTTAAACAATTATATAATTTGTCAAATCAAATATTATTATTTTATCGCCCATTTTTTTTGTTTTTCTCATTAATTAATACATTAAATACAAATTATTGTAGTAATAATTTTAACAAAACAAAATATAAGAGTATTTTCTATAAAAATCTATTTTTTTATATTTATAAAAAATAAAGTTAATAAAGTAAACTATTTTATATTTTACTTTTTTATAATACTATTCTGTAATTATTAAATTATATAAAATTTTTATTTTTTTTATTTTTACTTTTATTTTATATTAAATTATAAAAAAATATTATTACATTTTTAAAATAATATAAAATATAATTATATTGATATAGAGAGTGCTTTAAAAAATATATATATATATATATATATATGTGTGTGTGTGTGTGTGTATAAAAAAGTTAAACGTAATTTAAATTTAAAAGTTTTTTTAAAATTTATTGAAAAATGTATGTGAATGCTCTGTTTACGTGTTCTACACCGTCCACGGCTCATTTATTAAGGTGCACAGTGCATGCTCCCATCGAGTACGTGATGGTTTTAAATCATATTTATTAAAGCGTGCAAGAAAGTGGATTGGATTTGCTTATACTGTGCAAAAGTAGGTTAGGATCGAGTTAGGGTGTCAGAAAAAGAGAGGAGTTTTGGCGATGGCCACCACACGTTCCCTCTGAGTCTATGAACCCTCTTTCCATCACGCGCGCGGACGGCGGACCTGAGAAGTGACAAGAAGGACGAGGATTTAACTGCGACAGAGCTGATCCTGGTCCTGGATAACAAAAGCCAACCATGAACCACCCCCTCTCTCCCTTTGATCCCAAATTGCCTTCTCCTCCGGTCTCTCCTTGCTAGCCCATGTTCCACAGTTCCACTCCTTTCTCATTTTATGACTATATTTTATTAATAATAACTACAGATATGAGATTATGCTAGCCCCTGTGCTGTGATCCACAACAACTATATATTGTAAGTTGAACGGTTTAAATTATTGTTTTATTTAATTATAAGAACACTAAAGTAATTAAAATTATTATAGTAAAAATTACAATTAATTAAATAAAAATATAATATAGAATATTGGATGCAGATTTATTAGTTCAGGTCAAAAGAGATCAATAAAATAACTTCACGCAATATATGAGGTCGCGTGCATTTACTTAATTATCCATTAATGGATGAACCTCAAGTTTAACTTGTCGAGGGTGTAATTGTAAAATAAACTAAATTGTTGTTTTTCTAAAGCCTTCGTAAAGATGACAACAAGGTGAATAGAAGTGTGGACGTACAAATGCATCACACCAGTAGTAGACAATAAGCCTTTCAGCCTTTTTAATTAACAAATGGTGGTGTTTGCCATGGCATTTAGAGGAAGACCGAGACGGTATTTGTAGCTTCGTTAAAAGATGGTGAATTTCTCAAAAGAACAAAATAATAGGTCCAGTTGTGTAAAAATAAAATAAAGTTAAAATAAATATTATTTTAATAAAAACAACCATATATAAAATGAAAAAGAATTGAAATTACGAAATAATGATATAAATATTTTTAAATATACAAATAAAATAAAAATACTAATGAGTATTTATAAACTAGCTAGTGTGCATTATACTCATTTATGTCATTTTTTTTTCTAATAACACTAGAAGTAGATTTTCTATTTATTTTCATATATTTAATAAAAAAAATTAAAAAGTCATAAAATTATCTCCGCAACAGATGTTCAGCCTATATTTAACTTTCTTTATAGATTTTATATAATATTTTTTTATGTATTGAGAAATATTATTCACTATCTATAATTATTAAATTATATATAAATTTTTTCTCTTACCTCTCTTTTTTATGTTTTTCATATCATTCACTTTTATTTAGTATTAAATTATAAAAATTTTATTATGAAATAATATAAGTAGTATAAAATATATTTTAATAATGTAAAATATTGCCATTTCTAACAATCCCCCACAAATGGCAAAGAAAAAAAAAAAACCCAAAAGCAAAGAAAAGGGAGATCCCTTAAAAAAAAAAACTTCTTTCTAAAAAAAAAAAGAATGATTGAGAAGAATCAGAAAGTGTAATATTCTTGAACTCAAAGAACCTTCATTTGACGACCCCCCCCAAACCCTTGAATCACAGATCTCCGCGAAAAAAAAAAACGCGCCAACAACGCCCATGCGCCTACCTTGGGATTCATGAGTGCTCTAGAAAGATGTCCCAAATATTTAAGGAGCCCACCCAAGTAAATCCACCAAGGCAACTCTACACCCACCTCACTAGATTATTAGGGACTTATTAAGAGGCGCAATTTATCCTCTAAAGCCCCACCATAAGCAAACACACCCGGACCCCATAATTCACTCTATACTTGTTATGAACTAAATTATGGCATAAGCTTAAATTTGATATTATATATATATATATATATATATAAATTTTAAGATCAAGGTGGTTTCGTTTGACCACAAAGATGGTATCCACCAAACTCCTCAAGCATTGGCTTCCCCCCTATGGAGGACTCCAAGACCATTTTCTTTGTTAGACCTTTAGTAAAAGGTCGCCAATTTCTTCCGGTTTTCCATAATCCAATGAATTAACACCATTTTTCAAAGGTTTGACTACAGGTCTTATGCGAATATGCCTTTCTTGCCATTATAGACACTGTTCTTGAAATCAATTGGCTTGAGAATCAAAAATTAGATTTAAAACGGGTTTGCCCCTTTTGAAGATCTTCCAAATAGTCCCTCCCAAAAAATATCCTTGTGAACTTTTCCCCTACTTCCCCCCCCCAAAACCAAAACCAAACCCCACAAAAAAAAAACCAAAAATTTAAATTTCAAATTACACCCCAAAAATTCCCCCCCCCAAACAAAAAAAAAAAAAAAACCCTCCTCACCCTTCATCCCTCCCAAATACCCCCCCAATTAACCCCCCCCACCCACTCCCACCCCCAAAAAAAAATAAAAATAAAAATCCCAAAAATATAAACAATTTTAATTTACTTCCCCACATTTCTCCCCCCCCCCCCCCCCCCCCCCCCCCCTTTTCAAGTGAATGCTAGAATCAAAAGTTCTAAGAACACAAATCAAAGCAATTAAATTTTTTTTTTCAATTTTTTTTTCTCGTGAAAAAATTTATTTATAGAAAAAAACCCCATTCCCTTTTGGCCCGCCCCCCCCCCAAAAAAACCACCTCCCCCCTTCCCCTGTCTTTC
Organism: Taxillus chinensis; assembly: GCA_023512835.1. NCBI lineage: Eukaryota > Viridiplantae > Streptophyta > Magnoliopsida > Santalales > Loranthaceae > Taxillus > Taxillus chinensis. The sequence goes on along the minus strand of CM042088.1, from coordinate 44,484,078 downwards.
CAAAAAAAAAAAAAAAAAACCCCCCCCCCCCCCCCCCCCCCCCAATATTTAAAATGTGTTAAAATTCCCCAAAATTAACACAATCGATCCAACCATTTTTGAATAAAGGCAGGAAACAAAAATTTTACCAAAAAAAAAAAAAAGGAGGGAAAAAATACAATTAAATTTTTCATACCATTGTTTTGGAGCTTGTTTAAGTCCATATAAGGACTTCTTTAGTTTACACACTTTATCCTCTTGATTTGGAGAACTAAAACCCTCAAGTTGTTCCATATATATTTCTTCCTCTAAATCACCATTTAAAGAAAGTTCGTTTTTGATCCATTTGATGTACAACTAAGTCAAGAATAGTAGCCAAGGCAACAAGAGTCCTTATGAATTTGCAATTTAGAATGGAGAATAGTTGTCAAAATAATCAAAGTCCTTTCTTTGGGGCTTCCCCCCCCCCCCTGGAATACTAAAGTAGCCTTGAACTCATCCACACCACCCTAGCCCCCCCTTTCCTTCACTAAAAATCCATTTACATTTAATGGGTTTGGATCCCTTAGGCAAGTCTACTAAATCCCAAGTATGATAGATAAAATAGAATTTAACCATTGCCTCTTAAAAAGAAAAAATTCCCCCTTCCCAAAGTCCCTCAAAACCCCTTTTATAAGTTTTGGGATCTTCACCAATAATGAATCAAGACCATATGATATCAATTTTATCAGGATTTTCAATTAACATAGTAGTGATAAAATCGGTCCAAAGTCTTTTTCAATCCTTTGCCTTTACTTTTTCTAAGTTCATTTTCAAAGGAAGAAAAACTGTCATCAAGTGAAATATATTCGGAACTAGTTATAGATTTCTTTAAAGGAAACCTCAAGTCAACCTAAATCCTATATAAATGCCCACCAAAACATAACCAATAAAATTGCATCAAACGTTTTAGACCTATGGTGAACCTTTTAGAGGAGGTAAACAAACCTTAGCAAGACACCCCCACTTTTTTAAAACATTTAAATTAGAGGAAAACCTTTCCATAATTCATAAGGGTTAAATCCATTCTTTTATAGAACCCTATTAAGAATATAACAAGACAAAAAAACACTTCCCCCCCATATTGTGCAAACCCTAGCTTATTAACATAGCATTCATCATATCTTTAAGTGTTCTATTTTTTTTCGCATACCATTTTCTTTGGAGGAGAATAAGGGCCCCGAATTCATGTATAATTCCATATTTTTCACAAAATTCCTTAAGATGAGTGGTAGCATATTCTCCTCCCTATCGGATCTAACTCTTTTTATTTTCCTATCCAATTGATTTTCCACCCTCTGATTTATACTTCAAGAACATTTCTTCCTTCAAATTTATTTCTTAGAGATAAACTTTAGTATATCTAGAAAATCATCTATAAAAGTCACATAGTATTTTTTGCCTCCTTTATAACAACGTTCTTGAAGTCCGCCAAGTCGGTGTGGATTAATTCTAAAAGTTCCGTCCCTTCTATTTTCAATAGATTTAAAAGGTTTCTTGGCATATTTAGCTTCAACACAAACGAGCATTTGAGAACTCTTTCACATTAAAAGAGGGAATTAAGTTTAATTTTTTAAGTCTTTTTAATAGAAGCTAAGTTTATATGACCAAGTCTACCATGCCATAAATCAATGGATTCAACAATATAAGCAAACCGGAAGAACTACCATTGCTCTTAGAATCAATGTTTAATACAACCCTAAAAAACCCCCAGATTCCCCATTTTTGGTCAAGACTATTTTATCACCTTTAACACAAATTTCAAACCAACCTTGTTTAATAAAGACCGGAAATTAAATTCTTACGCAAGAAGGAACATAAAGCACATTATTTAAAGCTAAAGTTTTTCCGAAGTGAGTTTAAGGAAGATCTTCCCTTTACCGTAACGGCGACGCTTTGGTTTCCCATGTAGGACCCTCGTGGGGGTCACAACCTATCACATTTTTTTTCTACCGGTGGCTTGGCGGCCCAAACCCCTCCCCATAAAACACCCCCCCTTGTTTTCCCGGTCCCCCCCCCCCCCCCCCCCCCCCCCCGCGTTGATACTGTAAGCCTTATGACCGGGAGTAGCGCAACCACAGACGACTGAAGTTTAGTCCTCCCCTTTTCAATTTTATAGCCCCCTTTGTGGTAAACAATAGGCTCCCGCACCCCCCGTGGGTGTGGCTTGGATCAATCTTAACTTGTCCCCCCCCCCCCCCCCCCCCCCCCCCCCCCGGGGCTTCTGGAGTGGGTCGGAGCGGATGGCGGCGGACAGCACGTTTGTTGGTGGTCATCAACGAAAGATTCTCATATGCATGCACTTGCCCATAAGGCATCGTGCAACCATCCGGCGGAATTGCCAACCCACGACATACTTCTTCCCCACAAACACCCCCCCCCCACCCCCCAGCACATTCCAAATATCTTTGGCGTTTTGTAGAATAAATCAAAAAGAGAGTTACTCATGTGATTTAGAAGATGTCCTCTCCACACTTGTTTTTTTTTTTAATTTTTTTTTTAAACCCCCCTCCCCCCCCTTTTGGTACCAGAAGGGGGAAAAAAAAATAGGAAAAAAAAAAAAAAAAAGACGTTGCGAGGTGCCCATTTCAACAACAGGGAAATCCGAAAATAGCACATAATCAACCTCAAGTTGTTCAAAGAAAATTAACAACTTTTGGGACCAACGCCTATAATTTGTGCCATCTAATGGTTCTTGTTTAAATAGGTCGGGTAGGGCTTTAGCCTTCGAGCAAGAGTCATGGAGAAAAATCGCTTTTTAAAATGATGGAAAATATCAGGAAAGATGGAGGAAATAAAGCACAAGATAAAACAACAAAAGAAATAAGAATGGCCATGACGTGAATGACCACCCCCTAAAAAAATATTACAAAAAAAACCAAAAAAAAAAAAAACCCCCCCCCCCCCTTCCCCTCCCAAACCCTAAAAAAAACCCTTACCAAAAAAAAAAAAAAAAAAAAAAAAAAAAAAAAAAAAAAAAAAAAAAAAAAAAAAAAAAAAAAAAAAAAAAAAACCACACCCAATCTTAAACAAAAAAAAAAAAAAAAAAAAAAAAAAACAAAAAAAAAAAAAAAAAAAAAAAAAAAAAAAAAAAAAAAAAAAAAAAAAAAAAAAAAAAAAAAAAAAAAAAAAAAAAAAAAAAAAAAAAAAAAAAAAAAAAAAAAAAAAAAAAAAAAAAAAAAAAAAAAAAAAAAAAAAAAAAAAAAAAAAAAAAAAAAAAAAAAAAAAAACCAACACCGACAAAAGAGGAAGGGGGGAAAAAAAAAAAAAAAAAAAAACAAACCCCTTTTGCGGTGGGTGGGGAAGGGGGAAGAGAAAAGGGGGGGAGAAAAATAAAATTTAAATAAATTCAAATACCCCCACCCCCCACCCCCCCTCTCCCCCCCTTTTTTCTCCTTCCCCCCCCCCCCCCCCGCACGAGCTGGACGAGGATCCGAGGGGGACGGACATGGAGTCGGCGCTGTCGTATCTCCTAGGCGGCTGGGCGGGGGTAGTGCCCGTGGTGTTCATCGGTGGCAAGCTCGTCGGAGCCACGGATAGAGTCATGGCGTCCCACATCAACGCCACCCTCCTTCCTCTCCTCAAGGATGCCGGAGCTCTCTGGCTTTCAATTTAACTGTCATATATACTATATAGTACGTACGTGGCCTCGTTATTTAATATTTTTTGGGGTTTCATCATTTGGCTTCTTTGATTAATAAAATAAATAAATAAATTTTGAGCTCTTCCTGTTCCACGTAGAGGCGATCATCTATCACTTTACGTAAACTTTATAATTTAAACCCAAAACCTATAGTTTGAACAAATAATCAATTAAAATCGATCAATTCAATTAAAAAATTATCGGGCAGGTTTGATTCAGTACATAAATGTTCGATTCGTTATTTTTTGACCATCATTAGCGTTTAATTAATAACAATTAAAGTAAAAAAAAATAATATATTAATAACTTGAGTGTTTTGCTTAATTAGATACTAAATCAGCAAGGCAATCTATCCATTATTAATATTTCTAATTTGTTAGTTAACTAATGCTTGTACATATTTGTATATATGTATTAGTATTGATTCTATGTTAACATTTTAAAGAATAATTTAAATTTATGAGAGTTGTGACTGCATTTGCAAATAAACTAGAAAAAAAAGACATAAATAACATCTTTGAATATATATTATATAATATTTAATCAATTTGATCAATTCATTTCCGAAATAACTAAACCGTAAACTAGTCATAAGATAGTTTTTTTAATTTTTAAATCATATAAACCAAATCAATTTTTACATGTACACAATACATTTCCGCTTTATATGATTCCCAAAAAATCTGTACCTAGAACCAAAACACACACACACACACACACACAAAGCCCCATTCCCCAAAGGACCACAGGTCCACAATGCTCTGGCAGCAAAGGAAATAGTAACTCGTTTTTTTTTTTGGGGGGGAGGTCGAAAGTAAAATATTTTATCAATGCGAACGACCAATTTTCCGATAAATGGGTTTTGAGTGTTGGGTAAGGCAATTTTGGGTATACCCTAATTTGTAATTTTTTAAAAAATATATAGAAAAAACAAAAAGAACTAATTTTCTTTTTAAAAAAAGAATGGACAAAAATAGGAAAAATAGGCCTTTGTTCAACTTGTTGATGAGAAATGTGTTTCTATGATGATATAGAATTAATAAAATACTATTGTATCACGGTGCACATGAGAACTTATGTGAGAAGACAACATAATTTATATTTTTATTAGTCGACTTGTATTTTTTATTTTATCACGTAAAAATTAATATATACTAGTGTCATTACACATTTTTCGCATGTGTCCTGAGGTATAGTTCTTTGGATTTTCTTTTAAACAGAAATTAATAAATGTGCCAATGTTAGACAAGTTATTAAAAAAATAAAATAAAACAAAGACAATAATATTTTGGAAAAAAAAAAGATACCATATTAAAACTTTGAGAAATAGTGTTTAAAGGGAATAACTTCGACTATTATTAGAATATTGATAAGATATTTCCTATAATAATCTGTTTCACTTTATTATGGAAAAAAGTAAAAAGAAAATTATAAAAACATTCTCAAAGCCATATAATTAACCTTTTTTGTAAAATTTATATAGTATTTCTAAAGTAATATTACTTGTTATGATTATTAAATTATAAAAATTCTATTTATATTATCTCTCTTCTTTATATTTTCTATAACTTTAACTTTTTTCTTTATTAAATCATAAAAAATATTATTAAATAAAAAACTATAAAATATTATTTTAATAATATAGAAAATGATTAGTAGAATTTGTTGTATATATTATAGGAAAACAAAAATGATTGGGAAGCTACAGCTAATACCCTTATTCCTAAAAAAAAAAAGGCTCTTTGTGACATGATTTTAGGCATTAGTTTATGCGCCTTCCAAACTCATTTTGGACAATCAAAGTGCTTTAATCCTGGTGGATTATATTTTATTTTTTTTAATACAATTCACCCTTATTCAAAAAAAAAAAAAAACTCCTATTCCACGGTGCTCCTAAGATTTGGAAGCAATACATCCATCAAATGTAAAGCTGTATATATTAACCATTAGGCTATCTCATAAGGGTTAATAGACTAAAATATTTGACATCTCTGGAATTTGGTCAATGGCTCTAATGTTATTTTTTAAAAGCTTGATATAATGAAAGCATGTGATATATTAGATTGGAGATTACTATTTAAAAGGCTTGCTCAATTTGACATTAATTTCTTTTTGGATTCTCAAAATAAGTTGATAACTAATTGTTGGTTTTTTTATAGTTGTTAATGGTTCTATGGTTGTTAATCCAATAAAGCAAGTATCACCCCTAGTAGCCGACTATTTTAGTACTTATACCATATCACACTCCGTATATGCGTCCACCCATCCATCATTATAGACATCCTTGTATTTCCAACCACTCAAAGAATCTAACCTCTAGGAAATCTTCGATTTGCAATTTTCCCTATAAGAAGGATATGTCTGCACCGATCTAATAATCGTGTTGATTTCAATCCTGTTGGCAATCCCCTTGACAACCCATGAAGTCCTCTTTAAAACCTCTATCATTGAAGTCTTCGAATTGCATGTGTCGTGCTACTTCGAGTGGGCGTCTACCGTCAAGCCGACCAAGGATTAGTTCCTAGGCTCCATCATCGATCGTTGGTAGGGGTGGGATTAGGCGCTAGAGTTGTACCCATTGAGGCATTGAGAACAGGAAGTCTTAACAAGAGTTGCTACATTACTTTTAGCCTCTCCACAGGCTGTTACGACTCGTCAATCACCATCCAAACGCCACTGTCCTTGCAATCACCGTTAACCATCGTCAAGGTGGTAAGGTTGTGGCATTTGGCCCTTTCTTATTTACCGTCATACAAATAACTAGCAATCTAAAGATTCATCCTTGTGGCAGTAAGTTTTTATTTTCTTAGTTGAACTGATAGGTCCAGTATGCATTCTGTCATTAGATCCTGAATTTATATGAATGAGGTTCACGTGGTTTGGATTGTTTCTCCTGTGTCTCGCCTGCCTCGTGCCACAATTATTAACGTGAGATCTTTATTAGTGTCTGCCTGGTCTGTCTTGAAATTGGAAGAGGTCTGCCCGTGACTGGGTTCTATAGTCTTGTCTCATGCCTTCATAGGCGTTACAACTTGCTTTCAGAGCTATACATACTCACTTTCCCTACTCAATTATTTCAGTTGCAGAGGCTTTAGAATTAGAGAGGACAAGACAAGAGATAAGTTTTTTTTTTTTTTTGTAAACAAGTATCCCCGATGCATAATGCAAATCTCTGGCATGCCTCGCCGCATCTTCCTGTCCGCAATGACACCCTGCACTACATTTTTATGGTTAAACAGGCCCAATAAGTACACCATGCCCATGTCCCATACCGTCCCTAATCCTCCATATAATACACCGCCTAGGTCCCCCAGTCATTAAATTAAGCAAGCATTGCACGCCCGTGAATCTCCAAATAAGTCACACAACCTTTGAAAAAGGCCACTCTCTTTCTCTCTCCTCCCCAGTACATGACAAAGGACATTCACATGTCTATCGGTTGTGAAAAAATTAGAGCTGTTCTCGGGTCCTTTTGTCTTGTTTTGTTCAACAATTGGTGCTCACTGTCCACACAATATTCAATATCAACAGCTACGACATTACATAAGATCTGTTTTTCCCCAGAGCCATTGAACAAAATCCTTTCTCATGTTCTCCAAATTTACTGTCATGAATCCCTTGATACTGTTCCTCCTCTCATCTTTCTTCACTTGGTCATTTTCATCATCCAAGGTTCAACCCGCAAAACACAACACCCATTCCCAGATCACTGTAATGGGTAATGTCTATTGTGACTTCTGCGCCAACAACACCTTCTCCAGGCACAGCTACTTCCTACCAGGTGATGTATCTTGGATACCCATTTACTTGTTTTCATTTTCAGAAATATGCTTCAAATAAACCTCAGTTGCACATTGACTGTTTTTCAGATATTTCAGAAAAAATTCAACTTCAGTCGCGTATTTCAGAAAAACTTCAAACGCTCGTTAGTTAGATTTCATGCTCAGTCGTATTTTACAACATTTTCAAGTACCTATTCATTAGAAATCAACTTCAATCACATTATTAAGGATTTCCCTCGAAGCAGAGGGCCTAATAAAATTTTTATGGGTTTCCTTGTACAGGTGCAGAGGTCAAAATAGATTGCAAATTCAATGTGTTTTCACCGAAAACAGTAGAGCAGATATCATTCTCCGTGAAGAGAACCACCAACAAACTCGGGTACTACAAGCTGGAAATACCTTCGGTGGATGGGATTGAGTGTGCCGAATCTCCAGGGATTGAATCAGCATGCCAAGCGAGCCTGGTAAGCAGCTCGTCCTCTTCATGCAACGTGCCTGGTTACAAGACTACATCTGATGAGATATCAATTAAATCAAAGCAAGCCAATCTCTGCATCTATAGCCTCAGTGCTCTGACTTTTCGGCCACTCAAGAGAAACGTTGCCCTGTGTGGAAACTAGAAGGAGGGCTTGGTTGTATTCTTCATTTCAACCCTTCGCCTCCAAATGCTTCCAAAATTGGCAGTTGTCAATTTTTTCGAAACCATCATCCCCATGTCTGTACAGAACCCAAGGGATCTAGTACCTGGGATACCTTTAGTATTGCCTGTAGCCAACTTGAACTTCAAAAATATGGCTTCAATAAGCAGAGTTGGTGTTTTCGTTACTGCATAACTTTGCTTGGTAAGCACTGTGTTGTTTGTCATCTACAATCTGGTATATTCAGATTAGCAAGTGCGTAATGAGAACTGATGCTTTACTTTTATTCATAGTTCTGCTAATGACCATGAAACACACACACACACACACACACACACACAATATATATATATATATATATATGAAAAGTGCGCAAGGAAATTCTATATAAGCCATGCCTCTCCCACGCAACCTTCCTTTACGTGACAGCATTAGTGATTTGGTCAGGTCTACCCGTTATTTTGTCTAAACCAATTGGATATCATTTGCTGTAATAACCCTTGATGCTATTTATATATGGGTCATACTACATAAGCCATTTTGCGCGATCCTCCCTGCTCTCAATGGTTATGACAGCACGAAGAACATGCCGTTTCAACTCATAAAAGAGGTTTCTACTTCGTGTATAAATCACTGCTGTCTAGGGCTGTAAATGACCGGTAAATTAAGTTCATAAATATTTTCGTGATCGAACCACACCTTCATTCCTTCATTAAGCCTATTCAAATTGTTTATTTCGTGTAGATACGTTCGAAAACAAATATTGTTAAAATATTGTTTGGTACCAGAAATTCGCCCATATTATGTATATCTTTTATATTACTTGTATTAACTATGTTAAATAATTATAACAATATGTTAAATTATATTGGAATCATTTGATTTATTAATTTTATAAAAAATATTATCATTAGTATAATATATAAAATCATAATTCCTTTATCTTTTTGATATTTTTAATATAAATTGAGATGTGAAAAAAAAAAGATTTTGTTTATTTTTACTATATTATAAAACAATTTGATTGAATAAATGAGAAAATAAATGTTTGTTTTGTTTGTGAATCGATACAAATCTTATCTACAAATATGTTTATTAACAATAAATATGAAATTTTTTATTAAATAGTAAATATGAAAATTTTTATTAAATAAGTAAATCATTGGATTTAACTATGAATTGGTATAATTTTTTAATAATTTAATATCAATTCACGGATTAACTTTAACTTTCATGACCTATAAATAGAAAGCTGATATTTTGTCAGATGATTCAATTAAATTTGTAATCGAATGATAACGTGACATAACTTTAATCATAGAATTTATAATGAAATGATGACGTGACATAATATTAATATTCAAAAAAACAGATCATATTATTATTATTATCTTAAACATTAATAAATAGTTCTCGCCAGCACTCATTAAATAAACAAACATCACTAATTCAAAGGACAATGGAGTTCAACAATATATATTAAAATAGTATGATGTTGGCTTCCATTGACCAGAGTCTATAAAAATAAAAAATGAAGGCGTAAAATTAATGAAGGCCGGCAATATAAGTTGGAGCAAGAGTGTAACTGAAATTAATTGTCAGCAATAAAAATAAAAATAATAACACCCCCATTAATTGGCTATAGTCTTTATACCATTGGTTCACATGGAAGCTGGTTTTTGTGGTCAGTCCGGACCTCCCTGCCAGGTTGAAGTTCTAGGTACAAAACAAACCTCACAAAAAATTGATATAGAGCTGGAGAATGAGTGTAGCCGAAATTAAAATGTTACATAGAGACGGAGATGGGAACTACTACATAATCTCTAATAATAATAATAATGGGAGGAAAAGACAACATGCTGGGACTTCCAATTACAATGAATCAGTTCACATATACCATACCAACAAACTGTTTCTTGATTCTAACTAATGAACCACCATTGCTCAATAACGATACCATGAACCTACTTGACAGACCTATAATGCAGAGTCAAACAGGAACCAAGTAATTTCATTGTTTGCCCATGGTAGACTTGGTGATTGTTCGCCCAATCCTTCCATGACAATCCCATTCACGAGAGCCTTGTAAAATGCCTTAATACTTCTTCACCAATTAATTGATTGTTTGTGCGCGTTTTGTTGGAACTGCAGATCTTTTGGAATTGAGTGAGTTGATGCTGAGAGCAATATGAGGTGACCCAATGCAAAATGAAGCAATCTTGGCCAACTGTAGATGGCAACGAAATCCCAACTGCAAACTGGTCCGAAACAGAGAAGGCCAATCTTTCTTCTTGATCTAGCTTCCCCAGTATTTCACGTGCACTAAAATGGGATGCTGATGCCATTGCTGGTTCTATCCTGCTGTGACTTGTGACTTTGGATCTACTGAAGTAAGCTTCTCTTAATTGAAGGAGGCATGGGAACCAGTTAAATCAAATCCAACCCTCCTTGTGACTTTAGAGTCTGCAGACTCCGAGGCGTTTCCATGCTGTGGCTCTGATAGTTCCCTGGTCCTCAATTGCCAATCTTGTACTTCTGTAAAGTTGCGCGAGCCATTTTCGATGCATAAGCCAGGGTAAGAATGGGATTCCAACGATTTGTACTGTGTGGTGAAGGAAACGGGGGTTTAGGCATTGGATCAGTCCTCCCCTTATGCTCTAACCATGAATCAAATTGTTAACAGAAAACCGTCAAGTGGATGCTGGAACAAAGACATGTCTTGTGATTAAGGAACTAGGCATTAAGGATGCTGGAACCGTCAAGTGGATGCTATTGAAGGGTGTATCCAAATAAACAAGGCAATAGTACATACTGTTGGAAAATTATATCTTAGAAGAAAGCGGGACATAATAAGATAGAGCAAACTTCAAAATATTATAATACTTATTAAAGCCGGGGCTGTTCGAAGTGAATAGTATTATGACATATGGACAGATTTGCATTTTGATGTGATCATAACACATATAATATGAAAATAAATACACAGATTAATACTAATATTTAGGAACTTTTCGATGCCTAGCTCAACATACAAAGTAAAGTATCCTCCCATCAACCAGCGATAGAAATTTTACTTGCTTCGGAGGCGATTTTGTAGATGGAAAAACACCACCTGTTTTGTTTCATCTGGCATGAGTTTAATAATATTAATATAAAATTTTGTTATCTCTTGCTTTTTAAAAATAAATTTGGATTTTCTACTAATATTTGAAAGTTAATTGGCTTTTTTTTCTCCCTTGAAAGGATAAAATTACCAATCCATTTCATATTATTGGAATGAAATACGACTATGGAAATAAAGTTTGTACACGTGTTTGGTAGCAAGTGATAGTCTTCGTTATATTTATTTATTTTTACTAATGCTATTATGAATGTTACTTATTTATTTTCATTTTACAAACTAATCAAATATTACAAAATTTTTATTCAATTGAGATGTTGGAAATATTATTATAACGGTAGTTTATTTAAATATTGTATTTATATCCTAAAATTTCAATAAGTATATTTTATTTATATTATGATATTAGTATTTTGCCTATAACTACAAACAAATCGAACCGAGCCGAATAATAAAGTGTTCGAATGTATTTGTTATTATTCAGTAAGGAACCAAGTCGAACAGGAGCTTTAAACTATAATGTTCATAAACCGTTCGCGAACATTATTCTGTTGTTCACGAACGATTCATAAACGTTTCCGAACATGTATTAATAAATTTGTTTACGAACGTTTACGAAAATAATTATAAAATTATAAAAATCTGCAAAAAGATTCATACCGTAAACTTATTCAAAAAATATAATTAATTAACTATTATATTATGTTATTTTTGTTTAATATATTTAAACAATTATTATATATAATTCAAGAAAAATATTATAATAATAGTAATAATAAACAAATAAATCAAATATTTTTTATTTAATAATAATATAAAAGTTTATGCTTATTAAATCATATTTAATAAAAGTATTTTATATTTATATTTAATAAAATTACTTTTATACATATTCATTAATTTGTTAATTTTTCGTTTACAAATAATTTTAACGAACACGAACGATACTCACGAATTATTCGTAAACGTTCACAAATATAATAATGATATTCCCGAATTGTTCACGAATGGTATTATTTCTTAACGATTTTTTATTGAGCCAAACACTTATTTATGAACGTTTGGTTCATTTATAACCCTAATTGCCTAATGTAAATATTTCAATATTAACATATTTTTGTTCTAGATTAGAAGTTTTTTTTTAATTCACCTTTCATAATAATAACTGTTTGGTATGTTTTTTTTTTCAATTGGTATGTTTAGTTGAGATTTTTTTTTCTTTTTGTTTTAAAAATATAATAGCTATTTTTGAATACAGAAAAATTTAAAATTGAAAATAATAAAAATTTAACGAATGAAAATAATATTTTATTATTTTTAATTTTATATTTTTATATTTAAAAATAATTATTATATTTTAAAACCAAAACAGTTAAACGCGAATTATTTTATAAATCTATAAAACGGGTGAATTATTTTATAAATTTTTTTCGTTTTTGTTATACGTGGGCCGAAACGCGATTGGATTTTCCAGACACGACACAAACGGCCCAACAAGATTGATTGGTCCGGCGAATTCACGGTTTGGGAATGCGATTAACACGAAAAAAATATTAAAATTATAATTCCCCTCCATCTCTCTCTCTCTCTCTTCCAAATTAAAATTCACACTCGCTCTCCTCTCTGTTCCGATCGATACACCCTAACCTTCACCAACCCTAGCTTCTCTCTCTCTCTCTCTCTCCTCTCTCTACCTTTGGCCTCACTTTGGTGCTTCGAACCCTAAAACCCTCTCTCGATTCCAACCCCGCGTCGCATTTTCAATCTCAATTTCAATATCGCTTTGTTGTGTGTGCGTGTGTCGTTGTTTGTTTGTTGCATTTGAATTCTCAAAACCTCCGATCTCTCCAATCCGATTCGCGCAATCCTGTCCGCTGCGATGATGGCTGATGGCAAGGTCGATCTTCCCAATGATATCCTCTCCTTGAAGCCGACCAATGAACACGGCATCGCCCAAGGTGTTTGTTGGATTCGCTGTTTGTTTGTTTAATTTCTCATGTGGCATTGGATTTGATTCATCGGTTGTTCTATTCGATGTTTCGCTTGAAATGTAATCTCATAGGATCTGCCGGATGTTTAATTCTTGATTGCTGTGAATCCTGTGCTGGGTGGAGAGAATATCAAATCTTTATAAGTCACCTGTCGAGTTCTTTTATTTGTTTCGCTCTTTCGATTTATCGATTCACGTTTTATTTGTTGCATCTGCGCAGATCCATGTTCAAGGTTCACTGGTCGCGGTGCTAGCTTTTTACTGAGTTTTTTATTTACCTTTTCATTTTCTTAGGTTTTACCGACATGAGCTTAAAGCAGTCTTCTATTTTGTGTTGACTGTTGAGCTTGTTTAAACCCCTGCCTGCATGTTTTATCGTAAAAATTCTATGGATAGTTGGTTATTGATTTTGGGATTTTTGAGCTTATTTACTGCGTTGATTTTTCCAAAAATGTTTTACAGACATGTTATCGTTGCATGTTTGTGTGTGTGTGTATATATATATATATATATATATAAAATCATTGGATGGTTTGGGCTCATTATAGCCCTCATATATACACATATTTTTGGTTGTTTTAATTTCTTGGATTTATAAATTAAGATAAATAAGGTTTCTTAATACCTTGGGGGCTATGCGGTTGTCACCACCAGCTGTTTGCTTGACTTAGATATTCTTGGTTCATATAGCTGACCTCATATTATTGAGATTAAGGATTTTTGCTTTGGTTTGGTTTGGTATGATAATGTTTCAAGTGTTATGTGCTAATTTCTTCTAGGGAGCCACTTGTTTATCTTTTAGTTTCTTAATGAACTATACTATCTATTGTTAAGTTAATTTGTTTGTTATTTGTTTGTTTATGGATTTGTCTTACTTTAGATGAAGGATTGGGAGGATATGGTGAGGAGAAACTTGCACTGAGCTTGCTTGATGATCCAAAAGGTAGGCATCTTCGGTTTGAAGTATTTATCATTGGAGCTCTTGAATGGTCATATGTCAGCGTCATAATTGTATTTAGAATGAAACTTACTTTATATTTCCCCTTTTTTTCTTGACAGCAGCTGATAATAATTTATTTTTTAATTGCAGATCAAATAACATCGGAGAGCATACCTTTGTCTCCTCAATGGCTTTATTCTAAACCAGTTGAAACTAAATTAATGGCTGGTGCATCAGGGGTATAAATTGCTTAAGCATTACCCTTGTTTTTTTTGTTTTTTTTATTTCACTTATGATTGGATCATCACTAGTTTTTTTTATGATTATATTTTGATGTTTAATTGACAAAATTGGATGATTATATTATGGGGAAAATTTCAACTGCTCTCATATAAATCTAAAAGATTATTCACGTTGCATGACACAGTGGAATCTCATTTATGATTTAGCATTGTATTGGGTGTTGCATGTTCATTTGAAAGCGTAATTACTTCTTTTGGTGTCTCTGAATCTGAGTATTTGTTGATTTTATGCTGTTTTTATGATAATTTAGAGCATAGCTAATTCTAATTGAAGCACAACTTTGATGAAAGACAAGGTAAGTTTTAGTTGCTAGTGATAGATAAGAATGTCTTAGTGTATTGGGGTAGTTTAAGGAGTACAAAAATTAAAATTTAAAGGGCAGTTTATTCCAATTGATCTTTCCAAAATGCGTAATTGATGAGGCATGTAAGTTAATTTTAACGTCTATTTGAGTGTTTTTCTATGTGCACGTTTTATAGATCGGTTGATTTGCACAGTTTTGACCCTTTTATTTTTCTTATTGTTCAAGATGCTTCTGATATTATGCATTTTGCTGATATTACTTGTTTCTATTTTTTTACACTATATGGACTTCCGAAGTTGTCTCTGTAGGTAGCTTAGCTTTCATTGTCAGTCTTTGTATCTTTGTCAATGTTATATCCAATTTACATATCTAGAAAACGGGAAAAATTAAATTGAAGAGGCTAAAAATTACAGGAATTTCGTGGACCAAATCCTTCACTTCCTGGAGTCTCTACCGACTCCACTCAGAAAGAGGTTTGGCATTTAGATGGATCTCAGGATAAGAAAGATTGGAGACGGCCTGCTTCTGAAGTTGAAAGCACTCGCCGCTGGCGTGAAGAGGAGAGGGAGACTGGTTTACTTGGAAGAAGGGATCGCAGAAAAGAAGATCGTCGTTCTGATGCCATTTCAACAAGAGAAATCACTGAGAATAGGGCTCCATCTTCTTCTGATCGTTGGCATGATAATAATCGCACTTCTGTCCATGACACACGCCGAGACAACAAGTGGTCTTCAAGGTGGGGTCCTGAAGATAGGGAAAAGGATTCTCGAATTGAAAGGAGAGCAGATGTTGATAAGGAAGATGCTCATGTCGACAAGCAATCATTGGTTGGTAGCAACCGGACAGCTTCTGAGCGTGATACTGATTCTCGTGACAAATGGAGGCCAAGACATCGTATGGAGGTACAACCAGTTGGATCAGCTGCTTATCGTGCTGCACCAGGTTTTGGCTTGGAGAGAGGACGAGTAGAGGGTTCAACTGTGCGATTTGCTCCTGGGCGTGGAAAGCCTAGTGTTAATGGATCACTACATATTGGCAGACCTTCCTCTGGCCCAATCGGTTCTGTTTCGTTGGAGAAGAATGATAATTTTAATGGCAAATCTAGTTTCTCTGTTCACGCATATTGTTATCCCAGGGGAAAACTTCTTGATATTTACCGGAAGCAAAAGTCCCTTCCAGTTTTTGGTGCAGCACCTGATGGAATGGAGCAAGAACCTCCAGTAACTCTAATAGCCTCTATGGAGCCACTGGCTTTTGTCACGCCTGACACAGAAGAAGAGGTATTTACCCTCTTATCCTTATATTTTCTTCTCATATTTACCTATCTATTTTCTGCATGCTTGTGAGATATTGTAGAATGCATTTAAGTGAATTGCGAACATGTGGTATTGATTTAAATTCCCCATTTTTGCTTCTTTAAATTGAATGCTGATGTTTGCAGGCCGTCCTTGGAGATATATGGAAGGGAAAAATTACTAGCAGTGAAGTGGTTCATAACTCTTTTAGGGAGAGGAATGGGTCTTCAAGTGAAAATGTAACAGGTATCAGGGCGTTAATGTCATTGCTTTAAGAATTATAAATTAGTTAGTATTTTTTCTGATTTAAAATGAGTAATTTCATTAGGCATCATGGAGATGAGGTCAACTGAGGCAAAAAAGAAAACCTCAAATTACTTCGAAGAAGGTTCCGATTCTGCTCAATCACCTGATCAAGGTCAATATACGAAGGGCCTAGTTACTTCCACATCGCAGTTAAATATGGTTGAGGGTAAGTCGCCATTGTCAAATATTTACCCACAGAAGCTCCTTTCATTGCCTTAAACAATTTTTGGACCATTTTTGGGCTCTTTTCATTGCTCCTTTAAATTCGGCATTAGAGTTAAATATGGTTGAGGGTAAGTGGCTGATAGTGTATTAATAACATATGTTTTTCTTATTATTGCAGTTGATGTTTTGCCCCCTAGATTTGATAGCAAGGGCAATGATCCTAGCAATGTCATTGGGATTGGTGGTACAAACCATGATATTGCTGTTCTGAAAGCTTTTAAAGATGATGCTGATCAGCCAATTTCAAGTTCAGATTTTCCAGGTGACCATAAGCTGGAAGATATTGATCCAACTTCTTTTTGTCAGCTTCCAGATGATTCGAGTTCTCTTTTTGATTTTCCTTCTTCGGATTGTCGTCCGAGCAATGATCATCACTCTTTAAAGAGTACTGACGAGTCATATGTTGTTGGGAGAGTCAGCCTGCCTGAGGAGTTGAGCCTGTTCTATCAAGATCCTCAAGGGGCTATCCAGGGTCCATTTCTAGGGATTGACATTATCTCATGGTATGAGCAAGGCTTCTTTGGAACTGATCTATTAGTTCGATTGTCAGAAGCACCCGAGGGATCCCCTTTTCAGTGTCTTGGTGAAGTTATGCCACATTTGAATTTAAAATCCAAGTCTGTCTCCAGTGCCAATGAAGTTCATAAATTTGAACAAACTGTTGATTTTGGAGGCAGCCTAGAAGACACTCTATCTACTTCTGCCTCTAATGCTGAATTTAGGGCGTGGGCTGCGAGAAGCAACCAGCAGCAAGATTCCTCTGTAGGTGTCGGTGTTCAGTCAGCTGTACCAAAACATGATATCTACTCCAATTTGTTGTATCCTGAGAACCAAGTTGTTCATGACGAGGGTAAGATATTTCACTTCTAATGGTACTTTTAATTCTCTCTTTAATTTTTTAAATTTTTTTATTCTTCGATGGATTCCAATATGAAGGGATTTTTATTTCATTTGGATTTGTCGGATGCAGAAATTGTCTTTCCTGGGAGGCCTGGAAGTGGTAGCAGTGATGGGATAGGCCGACATACAGTGAGGCCAGGAAGTAGCGGCAGTCACCCTTTTGTACATGAATCTAATGAGACCAAAATGTCTAAACCTAAGGATAATGAGTTGCATCCTTTTGGCCTGCTCATGTCGGAGCTCAGAAGCAGTAATTTGAGGCGTGCCCAATCATCCAGCCTTTCTCCAAGTTTGAGTGACCAGGGTCAGTATATGGATCCCTTAATTGAGAGGGATGCTAATTTTGCGGGCCACAACTCCTTTAATGCTTTGGCTGATCAAGCTTCAGTTGCAGGAACTTGGCCTGATGATCGTAGAAGGAATACATTTTCTAACCCCAACCTAAACCCTGGTGCAGTGGACCCTCAGCGCATGTCGCGTATGGAGCAAGCATTAAGTGGTTTTGACTTTGGAGAGCATCTCTTTTCACAAAAATTGCAAAATGAACAGTTGCAAATGCAGAACCATCGGCCTCGGCACCCAAGTTCACATTTTGTTGGACCGAGTGTAGAGCAATTTCCTGGCTATGCACACTCTGAACATAATAACCCCGTTGGGCTACCTCCAATTAATCGCAATGTGCCAGGTTTAGATCATCTGTTGGAGATGCAGTTCCACCAGCAACAACAAAGACAGTTCGAGCTTCAACAACATCGCAAGTTGCAACAGGAGCAGCAGCAACAGTTGCTTTTTCACCAACACATGAAATATCAGCAGCAGCAGCAGCAGCAACAACAACAGCTACAGCAGTCTCAGGTTCAGCAGTTGCTTCTTGAACAATTATTGCACCAACAGATGGCTGAGTCTCCTGCAGGAGAGAATTTGCTTGACCAAGTTTTACTTAGGAACCAACTACTCAATGAATTGCAGCAAAATTCCCATCTTTCAAGGCATCATGATCCATCTCTGGAACAGTTTATTCAAGCAAAAATGGCCCATGGACGGTCGGATGATTTTTCTGAACTTATATCAGGGCCAAAGCTGGGGAATTTTCTCAATGCAGAACAGCAGTTTCGTTATCAACAGGAACAGCTACAGGCTCAGCAGTTGCCTATGGGATTGAGGCATCCCACGGGGATGGATGGAGACAGGCTTGCTAGTGAGGCTTGGTTGGTTGATGAGGCACGCCAATATGGCAGAACCCCTGCCGGTCATCACCCAGCCCAATCAGCAGAATTTAATGCTTTAGATTTTTATCAGCAACAGCAGAGCCTTTCTTCTAGGGAACAGGTAGGCCGTCTTGACTGGAATCTTGCTGTTCAAGAGCAACAGCAGCGAGAATTTTTTGATCCTGGCACTGTCTCATTTGAGAGGTCTAAGTCATCTTCTTCTGGTATTCCTGGGATGAGCTCTGGTGTGCAAGGTATGGATATTCAAGAGCAGCGTCCTTATATGCGGTCAATGGATCAGTTCAGCGCTCTATCATCTGGTCACTCTTCTCGTATTTTTGAACAGTTCCATTCTCCTCTAGCAGACACTTTAGAGAGTGGTAATTATGGTAACAGTGGCAAATCAGGAAATAACTGGTTGGATGCTCATATGGGACAACTGCATCTTGGGATTGAACAACAGAAAAAACAGTCTGAAGTTTCTGCACCGTCTTTGTATTCTAAATATCTTTCTTCAATGAGAGATGGTGATGATGATTATTCAAAGCGAGTCCTGAGGGACATGCTTCATGAAAAATTGGGGCTTCAATCTACCCAGTATTCTGATGCGGATCACCTTTTTCCTTTATCTCATGAACAAAGAGAACCATCTTGGTTATTTCCCAATTCAAGTTCATCGGATTGTCTTCCAAATCATTTCCCAAATCAACAAGTTGGGTTAAACAATTCCTTCACTGAAGGGCCTCAAAATTTCAATGCAGGCAACATGTTGCAAGATCGCTTGATTAATGTTGGTGTGAACGGGCAGTTAAATGATACGGATAGCAATGAAAGATTTTTCCTTGGTTCAAATTCTGGTTCATTGACGGAAGAGTTGCCATTTTTCTCTGGTTTAAGAGATAATTGCCACTCCAGCCTTTTGGATTCTAACTTGGTTAGGATGCCGTCCAGGGACAAAATGTTTCCAGAGTTTGATGGACCCAATGGAAAAAAGCGTGGTTCTGAGGACCAGAATGCGTTGAATACACTTAAACCAGGTGTTCCTGAAGAATTGGCTGAGCAAGCAGAAACTCCTGGTGATTATAGTGACTTGCTGGCTACTGCGCACACAAGACATGTTGCGCCTGATATTTCAGGTGTCTTGTCATATCTACTTTTCTTGACTAGCTTTGTTTTACTTTTATAAAAATTTTAAATTTTGGGAAAATGGCGCAGGTGGAAGTGTCGGCATGTACAGATATGATCTAGGATTAGAAAAAACATCTGGAGAGTTTTCGAATGACAGGTAATAATTTTAGCATCATTTTTTGCACTGCATGATTGATTTTCAAAGCTCCTCAACATGTATTCTTTACATAGGTGGTGTTTGATGTCTGAAAGCATTGAGTCTAAATCTGATTCGGTCAAAAAAAGTCATTTGGCTCCTTTGTTTTAACTGAAAATGGCTGACTTGATACAAATAATGTAGTCTTCAGTCTCCAGTCATACACGAGCATCATCGCCTACCCCTGCATCTGCACCCATACTTGGTCCTGCACCGGCACAGGAGCTGCTACTAAAATATGTACATGCGTGTAAACACCCTGATTCAGTGAATGTGTCCTGTCTCGCACTTTAATTATAATTTGTAGTATGACTTAAAATGATGAATTACTCTACGGACACACACATGTATATAGTTCAGAAGGACTGGAATTGGGTTAGCAACTAATGGTTGAAACGCTGAGACAACAAAATGAAACATAAAGTATCCAGTTGACAGAACTTGTATTGTAATTCAAGGGTAAAAGATTTATCTCTGAAATTAAAAGGGGGCACATATATATGGAAAAAATTAATATACCCAAGTTTGATAAAATATAGCTGAGAAAATTACCAAAAAAAAGGAGCATGTTATATTTGTATTTTGCTGTCAGTGGAAGAGTGTGTTTTTAGCCCAATCCAGATAAAACTTGCATTACCATCACTACAAAATGTCCTTTGCGTCTCTGTTTTCTCGCAACACTTCCTTGTAGACATTCCACTTGCCATTGCAACTTCGTTGTTCCCATGATCCATTCCCCCACAGCTACAACATGGCATACTATACCCTGCCACCACTGCATGCCCATGATTGCTGCCATGCTGTTGCAATATACCACAGAGGTAGCTGATGAGCGATGATGACAGTCGTTGTAGGTGAGAGAGTTGAACTTCTTGATTGTGATAGAATAATTCTATTTGTATGTGGGACAGTGGATGGTGTGGTGGGCAATATTCTATTTGTATGTGGGACAGTGGATGGTGTGGTGGGCAATCTACCACAAACGAAGCTCATGCTTGTATATTATGTTTCGTAAGGCTCTTTAAAAAACCTGTATGGTAGTCCCACGAATTTTATCAAATCACCTGCTCCTATTTTATGGGTTGGGACCAGGGAGAGATGAAAAGGGTTAGGTTCTGTTTGATGACAATGGCTGGCGGGCTTTCAGTTACAGTGGTGGTCTCGGGGGTCGCATAGTAGTTCATGCGGGACTGGCAGCGATGTTGAACTGGGTTACAGAGTATGGTGTTGGTGTGAAATTGCAGGTGTTCTCTATGAGATTAGTAGTGCCAGTGCTCGGAGGAGAGCTAAGAGGTTAACGCGAAATATAAATTCAAAATTTTAAAACGCTATCATTTTATTAGAACGTTTCCACTCATCTCAATTTGAAAAATTGATTGACGTCTCAGACCCTGTATCATTATATATATGTTTCATTGTTGAGAACTAAATGTATTGATTCCATTGGTATCAATTTTATTGTGATTATTATTTAATGAGAATCTTTATATTTTGTAATGATGAAGTTTTATTTATTTGTGTTTGTATAATCATTAGTTCATATCAATCAGTATTTTTTATTATTTTGTTTTGCAGATTGCTCAATCACTCGTCTAAAAGTCTGGACAAAAGTTTACCCAGGTGTCCTGGCTCTGGAATCTTTTCAGCTCAGGATGTGTGGTCTGAACAGGCATCAGCCCCCCTCGTCAAGCAGAAAAGTTCAATGAGCCTTGGAACATTTGATGGTCAGTTTGGACTTTTTCATACTAGATGTGTTTGTGCACTTATGTTGTAGAATACGGATTGTTAATGTGCTTAGTTTCATGTATCTTCATGGTATCAAAAGACAATCTAGACGACCATCTAGATCGAGATGGTTCCTTATCAAAAAACTGATATAAGGCCATCAAACATTAGAAAAAGCTAAGGGTTCAGAATTATTGTGACATTATCATGCTTTTGTGTTGCATATTTATTTGAAATAATAATTTAAAAAAAAACTAATAACTGGTAGATAGTTAAAAAATACTATTCCTTATGTTTTTTTATAGTTGTATGCACATATACCAAAATCTAACTGCCGCTAGTGTATTTATAATTTATTTGAAATAATATTTAAAAAAAAAACTAAAATCTAACTATTCCTTGTTGTATGTTTGTGTATTCCTACGCATATATTGTTGTATATGCAGAAGGAAGGAAGGAGTTTGGGGTAAATCCAGCAGCTGCAACTTGGAGTTCGGAAGGCAAGAAAGATATTCATTTTAGGCGGACGTCTTCTTGCAGTGACGGCTCTGTATCAGAGGCATCATTTATGGACATGCTAAAGAAACCCGTGGTGGCAGAGGCGGATATTTGTGCAGCGGAGGGTTCTGAGGGTGGGGGACAAGGTGGGAGAGGCAAGAAGAAAGGGAAGAAAGGAAGGCAAATTGATCCTGCCCTCCTTGGTTTTAAAGTTTCGAGCAACCGCATCATGATGGGTGAGATCCAGCGCCTTGACGATTGATCCTGCTCTCCTGCCTGCATGTAAAATCATTACCGTGTAAATTCTTGTTAGTGCAGATTCGTGTGTACAGTTTATTTGTATAGCCCCGGTTCGATTCCACCACTTTGTTCTTGTAATTTTTATTTCTTATTTTTAAAAATTTAGAAGCGGCGGCCGTTGCAATTTTTTGATGGCGTTAAATTGTACACAGATGAGGTTACTTGTAGAGATACGTTTATTGCGATTTGTAGGGGAGAAGTGTTAATAAGACTTGAGGTGTTTTGCCTTTGGGTGTTCGCTATCTGGCCAAGCGCATTTCTGATACCTTGTTCTAATTTTCAAATCCCAGGCCTGGTGGTGGTCTCATACCCATTCGAATAACCAAACAAAAGTGATCGATTGTTTATTTAACCGATAGCCATTTAGCTGATTCTCGTGTTTGGTTTTGGAGGGAGAAGAAGTTGGGGGATAGTAAAATGAACGTCGAAAGAAAGTGTGGTTGGTGCTGGGAAGAGAGCGGAAAAAGAGGCTGCTGGTTTTGGCTGATTCTCTTTTTTTTTTTTTAATCAGATATGCAGACAATGTATTCGAACTCCCACCCCAAGCACATCCATATATCACAAGTTTTAGCATCTCTACCAACATTGTAAAATTGATCCTCATCCATCATCGATTTATAAGGTTTTGGGTCGCCCCCTATCTTTTAAATGTTTATAAATCGCTTCAATAGTTATTATCAGCACGCAGCGCAAGGAAGAGACGCAAGTTAGTGTGAACGTTCAGGGATGATCAGCCTCTCAATTTGCATTCACGTACGAGGACCAACCTTGTTAATTCAGGCAATAGCGTCATATATCCTGAAGAGCCACCTAAGATTTTCAACGCTGTCGGTGCCGCATATGTAAAACTTCAGCTTCACTGAACAATGAGCACACAGCTATCCTCGAAAATATCAGGGGCACACGGCTCGCGAGTGAGGGAAAAATTATGAATTAAATTATGATTAATTCGAAGGGAAGATTCAAATCCTTATGTAGCAGAATTTGAACAATTTAAACGCAGATCAAATCTAGGTTGCTGTGCTGAGATAAGGTCTTCATGAACAGCAAGTAAAGGTCAGAAATTAGGGAGGGAATGAGCTAAAATGATTATAGACAAAGCTAAATCGATGATTTATGTTGAAATAATTGAAAGAGGTAACTAGATAGACATGGATGAGGATGGTGATGGAAGTTCTGCAACAAACAGATTGTTGAGGGGGCATTGTCCAAAGGTGCGAATAAAATATTATCATAACTAGCCAAAAGAGAGTGATGCTTATAAAACTTTGTATATACTCTCACAAACAAGCTGATCAACCAGGCCATCAAGAGCTATGTCCAAGACGAGTAACAAACAATAAACATGGCTTACACTAGAAATCAACACACCTCTTAAAACAAACAAGAAGTTGAACCCAAACACCAACTTCTTTGGTTCCCTGCAGCAGAGTTCCTCAACTACCTGCACATTTTACACCACAATAAAATTAACACCTCCACGGTTCAAAACCCCCACCCCCTCCAAAAAAAAAATAAAAAAATTTCTTTTTCATTTTTTTTATTTTTCTTTTTCCAGAGTAGTCCTGAAGCACCTGTATATGGTGACATAAGTGAAGACTGAAGAAGAGAGAGAGAGAGAGAGAAGTTGGCAGGGCAAGAAAACCCAAATCCAGGCCCTACCCAAATATCTCTTTTGTCCACTTTCTGCAATTTATACACTAACTACAGAAGGAACCCATCGCAAAAGAAAAACAAGAAAAAAAAAAACCAGTTTCTCACCAAATGCTTGAAGTACAACACCTCCTCCAAGTTCCAACCCAAATCTTCCCTCAACTTCAGAACCTCCCCATATTTAGATAATCTCATGACTACTGCCCACTAGAACCTTGAGAATGAGAATCATCCTTAGCATGTTGCTGCTGTTGTTGATGTTGATGGGCCACTCTAGTCTGACCCATTTGCTGATATATCTGATTCAAAGCCTGCTGATGCAAAGCCCCAATATGGCCTTCTTGATGAGAAAGCCCCAACTCCAGCCCTGGAAGCTGCTGTCCACCACTCCCCCCGAAAATTGAGGTAAAATTCATCGGACCCATGTTGGAATTGGCCAAATCAAAGGCGGGGAACCCAATTTTCTGCAGGTAATTGGAGCTATCGCTTCCCAAGTTTGCCGCCGTCGGCGACGGCCCATATGCCTGCGCCTGCGGAGGCCACATGGCAGCGGCGCCGCCCATCGTCCACGCGGTTGCCCTACCACCGATGGGACCCACCAGGTCCTGGTGCAGTCCCGCGGAAAGGGAGGCAGCGGCGCCGTGGTGGGAGGCGGATCCTGCGGCGGCCAACGCGGACGCCGGCATGGTGCCAGTCCCCGTGGCGGCGATGATGGACGCCTCGGACTGCTGGAGGAGCCACTGGATGGTCTCGCCGTCGGACTTGTGGCCGAGCTCGCGGGTGAGCTGGAAGATTCTGGCAGCGCAGAGGGCAGGCATCCTAATCCTGCGGCCGCGACCATCCACCTTGGTGTGTCGGTCCTTGTTGGAGCTCCGCTTGGGAGCCAACTGCTTCTTAATGTTGTTGTTGTTGCTGCTGCTGTTGCCGTCATCTTTGTCAGCAACCACGATTTGGAAATCCTTTATCTCGGCTGGCCTGTTGCTGCTCTTGTTATTGTTGTTGTTGTTGTTGTTGTTGTTCTCGCCCATGTTTGTTGTCGGCTGTGGGAGGCTCAAGAAGCTGGGGACCTCCTGTGGGTAATACTTTGAGCCCTTGGGATCCATGAACAGAACAAATCTAAAAACAAAAAAATATTATAAAAAACAATTTTTTTTTTGTGGGAAAAGAAAAGAAAAGAAATAGGATCAGGAGTAGGATGGTCCACCTCTCTCTAATCCTTTGTGTAGACTTCCATGGGGGGTTCAGGTTTTTTTTTTGTTTTTGGCAACGAATGTAAAGACAAAACAAGAAAAATATTGAAAGCCCATATACCCAAAAATACTGATAACCAAAAAAAAGAAAAAATGATATCCCAGCCAAGGACCAAGGGGGTTTTCTATTGTCAAAAAATCAACTTACACTCACAGGATCAGGGTTTTGGTCATCACTCATTACTATGGTTCACTCAATTTGTCACTCATCGCTTTGTTTTGCCTCACAGCAATAGGTTTTGACTTTTGACCAAAGTGGGTTTAGGGTGGTGGATCTTTTGTTTTGTTTTGTTTTGTTTTTGTTTTTGTTTTTGTTTTTGTTTTCTTTAAATTTTAACTGCTACCCTCACCAGGAACACCCAATTCCTGCAATTCGGGGGGGGGGGGGGGTGATATCTGTTATTCTTTCTTCTTTATGCTATTATTGCAAAAGACCAATATATGGTACCATCTCTTGCAAGGGACTCATTAGCTCTTGCGGACTCCTTGAGGAATTGACACGTACCATCCCATGAATGGGTGGTGGGGTTCCTTCTAATCCACTCTTTGGTAGACATGTATCATTATTAACCCCACCAAAAAAAAAAAAGAAGAAAAGAAAGAAAGAAAAAGTGTTGTGGAGAGAATAAGAATAAAATATGAAATCCAGCAAACACAATAGATGGACCAGCCTGTTTCCCTCCGGGAAATACTTCCTGGGTGGCGGAGCTGATATTGGGACACCCAATACGAATAATAGTTTTTTTTTTAAAGAAAAAAACAAACCTTTTTTTTTTTTTTTGTATTTTCATTCATTGAGATGTTGGCCAGTTCATAGTGCTTCATCAGATTTTTAGTAATAAAGTAATTTGTTTTTTTAAGAAAGGATAAAGCATAAATGTTATGTCACAACAGAACAGACCCAGCATAAGTGTAGTCTATTTATTTGTTTAATCTAATCATTTTGATTTCATTTAAGACAACCTTTGCTAATACAAGTAATAACTGAGGAAGCATTTTGATTTCTATATTAGTACATTTGTTTCCGAGATTTGGAAAACCCCAAAATTAAATGGGTGTGAAGAAAGACATTAACGGTGTGATATGATGATGTTGATCCATCAATATCATCCATCCTAAACCTAAAGTAAGTATTCATTATAATAAAATATTATTACAAGCACTTCTCAAACTTAATTTGTATTTAAAAATCTTGTGTACAGTACAGTACTGTACTCTACGATCTCTACTCTCTACTCTCTACTCTCTACTCTACTTGGTATATATATAAATCACGGATATAAACGCAAATAGCGGGCAGCTTCAATGATTATGGGGTAGAAAATTGTGAACCGTAAAATTTGAATTTTGGGGTGGGGACTGCCGCCAGGGAAGATCCAAAACAGGCCCAAACAATTATAAAAATGAATGACTCATAGGGGCTGGGGTAGATCCCAATAAACTATACAAAGTAGCACGTGGAAACGTCAGTGAACTACACCCAAGACAAAGATGATGGCCATCTCTTTTATCTTTACTTCTTTTATCTTTAGGAGAGGGAGAGAGAGAGAGAGAGAGAGAGAGAGAGAGAGAGAGAGAGAGAGAGAGAGAGAGAGAGAGAGAGAGAGAGAGAGAGGAGGTTACGTTGTTACCCATTTTGCAATTGTGCAGTTTTTTTATTGAAAGCGATCTCTACTTTTATAATTATAAGGTTTTCTTTTGCATGTGGAAATATATATATATATATTCTCTGTGGTGTAAAGCTATACGTACGGTTTTTGTCAAAAACCGACGCCGTTTTGTACGTATTTATTATTATTATCTACTCTCTTTTTTTTCTTAAATTTTTGCCGACTCCTCGGACGACACCGTCGGAGGCTCCCTCGAATCCTCGCAGTCGCCGATACTGTCGCTTGGAACGCTTCCCTTCATTTGCTACAACAGATCTCAGCCATCCACATTGCAGTTTGCAGATGATCTCTGGGGTTGCTTGGTGGATTTCAGCCATGTATCCATATTGCAGATCTCATTCTAGCGCGTGAAATTATGCAGCTACGTACAAGTAAATCAATGCCATCAACTAATTTCATTCAAGTATCTGTACGTCCCCTTAATTGTCTTTTTCTTGCATTAATGACCCCCCCCCAAAAAAATCATAGACGAGTCGTACGTTGTGATGTTGAATCTCATTTTGTTCGATTTATCCATTTCCATCTTTATTTTCTTTATATGAATGTTGATTTCTAAAACAAGCATGCAGTAAACGGTCAATACAAAGACAGCGCTTCAAATACTGATTTTTTGTAAAAAAAAAAAGTTTAATTACTTCAAAAAGAGCTTCAAACGATTATGATCCATGCAAAAAAGTTAAATGTTGGGTCAACATCCGAGTTAATGATTCGGATCCGGTATGTATTTTTGAATTCTACCCATTTTTTTCTGATGGCATTCGTAATTCATATGATGCTACCTTTATATGTATGCGGGTCAGCGGGTGTTATCCGTTTTCTTTTTTCTTTTCTTTTTTTTTAAAGGCAACAATTGCGAAATCAAATATGGTTTATGTTTTATTAAATACAATTGGGTCTGATCCAATAGGAACTATGGCTTTAACGGGTGAAATGACAAAATTCAAGTTCATCCCCATATAATAATTGGAAGTGAGGTCGATTGAATAAGACTACGACCTAACTTTTATAAATTAGCTATTAAGAAAACTTGAAATGAGGCCACAATGTGCTAGGAAAAAAATTACTGTTATATATGATTTGGAGTCTATATGCAAGGGAACAATGATACCTCAAGTTACATAAATTCAAGGTTTTGCCACCTGTGCATAAGTACACTATTTGTTCTTGAGCCAGGTAATAAGTAATAGTATTGCGATTGATACTATAGTTATGTATAAACTTTCCTCTTTGTCAAGAGATTATTTTTTCGGTTTCTCTTTTTGTCGATTGTTTTCTTTAAATAAAGGTTTTTAAATAATTAATTGGGGATTAAATATCAAAGTTCTCAACATATAATTGAACTCATTAAAAGAGTTTCTTATGATTAAATTACAAATAATTAAATATATAAATAATTAATTTTAAAATTACTTATTCAATGAATTCATTTAAACTCGTGCCAATGATTAATAATAAATGAAAACATCAAATTTTTTCAAAAAAAAAAAAAAAAAAAAATTCCTTTAAAAAAACCAAAAAAACCCCCCAAACCCCCCAAAAAAAAACAAAAAAAAAAAAAAAAAAAAAAAAAAAAAAAATAAAAAAAAAAAAAAAAAAAAAAAAAAAAAAAAAAAAAAAAAAAAAAAAAAAAAAAAAAAAAAAAAAAAAAAAAAAAAAAAAAAAAAAAAAAAAAAAAAAAAAAAAAAAAAAAAAAAAAAAAAAAAATAATAATTTAATTTTTTTAAAATTAAAGAAAAAAAAAAAAAAAAAAAAAAAAAAAAAAAAAAAAAAAACAAAAACAAAAAAAAAAAAAAAAAAAAAAGGGTTATGGACCTATGAGATAAAATGGAAAGAGCATTAAAAACAAATATAATGGTGATGCATTTGGATAATTGAATTTATAAATTCATTTTAAAAAATTATTATATTCAGAATTGATAATTATGTCATTTTATCTCTCTTGATTTTATTTTAACTTTGTCACACAGTTTGGCATTAATAAAACAATACATTGGGAATTCCAACCGAAGGTTACCACATTATTAATAGATAGCCACCCAAACTATCTCAATACTTTTACATATGGGAAAACATTAGTTGATGGCAGGGGTAGCATATTTTCTTTTTCTTTTTCGCTTGGCAATGGGAATCTCCACGGGCTTTCGTACTACGATAATGTATCTTACGAGCATGAGTTTTTTATTTACTCAACCAGTTCATTACCTGTCCGCCTGCAGAGATATAATTGAATCAATGATCTTTTTGTTAGCAGAATAGCATATTTTCTCTATAATTTAGTAACGTATTTTAGAGTTTTCATAAAAATAAATCTACATCTAATTCTTCAAAATAAATTTAACAGAGAGAATATCTATATTTAAAATATCACTATTTATTTATAAACATATTTTTATTATTTTTCTTGATATATATGCACTTTTAATTGATTATAATAAAAAATTATAATTTAAAATAATAAATATAGAAATAAAGAATAAGGCGTAAAAGTATGAATAAAATATATGAAATAATATATTATTTGTATCCTAAAATTGAGATAGGAAATATAAGCTTTGTGTTGATGTCCTTAGTTAAATATTTTCTAAAAGAATGATAAATTTAAAAATTTAACTAGTAACTTTTCATATTACCAAGAAATAGTGTCAATTTGTTTTTTAAAATTTTATTAAAATATTAATTAAAAAAACATTTAACTAGTGAAAATAGGTTCAAAGCATCTCCAATAGTTTTAGGTAATTTTTATTAGTTAGATATATATTTAGCTTGCTTAGAGCATCTCCAACCCATCAGCAAAAACAAAAACAAAAAATATATTTAGTTAAAAATCATTGTCAATACATTAGTTAAACTATTAGTAAAAACAAAAATAAATAAATATAATTTTAACTTTTATTCACATATACCCTAGCCTTCACCCGAACATCCACAACCCCCTCTGTGTGAGTCTCTCATCCCCTGTCGCGCCGCCCCCTGCCTCTTTCCCTCTCCGATCACACCACCCCTACCTCTCTCCCTTCCAAGTCGCATCATCCCCTTACTTTCCTCCTTTCCCAATCGTGCTGCCCCCTACCTCCCTCTCTCCCTTCCCAGTTGCCTCGCCCCTGCCTCCCTCCCTTCGTGGTTGCGTTGCCCCCTCCCTCACTCCCTCCCTAGTTGCACCACCTCCCTGCTTCCCTCCATTCCAAATCGAATCGACCCCTCCCTCCCTCCCCCATCAAATCGCCTTTCCTTAGCTCCCTCCCTTGTCGTTGGTTCGTGTTGGAGGCATAGAAATCATTGGCGCCCTCCTCCCACAGCTGCAGCAGCTCCCTCTCCTCTCTCTCGCTCCCCTGTCGCGCCTGTCTCCCCACTATCATCCAACCCCCTCATTCCTCGACTGTTGTCCTTTTCCACGAAGACTGCTTTATTAGAGTAGATTTAAGGTTAATGGTAAATTAGAATAAATAAAATTTAATCATAAATATAAATGATATAGTATTAAAATATTATTAGTTAAAATAATATTATAGTAAGTTAAAACTAACTTTAGCTTATTCCTTTTGGGGGTAATAGGATTGGAGATGTTTTAATATACCTTTGACTAACGACATCTTAAACAATGCATTTAATAATTTTTTGTTAAATTAATTTTTTATAATTTACCCTTAAAACCACGTATTAACTCATATAGTGTTGCATTTCTATGTTATGTTCTCTATCTTCGACGTGATCTCTCTTCGGTGCAACATCTCTCGGCCGGCACTATCTCAGAACATCATTTTACAAACAACAAAGCATGTTTCAGAAGCCTAATACCATTACAACATATTGTTCCGGTTTTTGTGTTTGTCATTGCATTCCTAAAAAATAAAGCAAGCAACACATATATATTGCAAGTTTTGTATTTGACAGTAGGGCATGATAGTTGTTGGATTGATAGTGTGATTGAGGGCTATCGACATGAGGCGGAGCGGCAGGGCATGAGGCTTGATCGACAATGCTTCAAAGGTGTAGATTAAAGTAATAAGCAACCACCGATAATTCTCAATTTGGAGAATGAGTCGTAGGAGGGACGTAGGGAGATGTAGAGAAAAAATAAAAATATGTTTAGGATACATTTCAAAGGAATGCATGGTGGCATGGTGCATATCTAATTGTCACAACAAAAATAATTATATATATTTATATAAAAATATAATTAAAGTTAAATTTATATAATACAATAGTTAATCTATTTGACTTAATTTTTAGTCAATTATATATTAATTTAGCTATTGGTATAGATAAGCTATTAACAATGTTACCGTGGGTAAATTCGTTTTTTTATTTGTCTTTTTGTGATTTATATTAATTTCTTCTGGTGTTTTTTCCCAATTTTTGGCTTCGTCCTCAATTGTGTGTACACACCATTTCCGATTTTTTTTTTGGATTTATTTATTTAAAAGTAAGTATCCAAATTCAAAAACTTGGGGCTGACATGAGTGGTTTAGGATGGGCTACAACATTCCAGGCATATGATAATATAGGATAAGCTCTCAATAGAGACGTGGCGAGTGAGATAGAGAGAGAGGGAGAGAGAGAGAGGGAGAGATGTGTGTCTCATGCACCCTCACTCTACAATCACCGCCCATGTGCAATTGTGCATGAACATGACCGCTAGACCCTATCGTATTAGTGCTTCTCGACTCCTCATGCTGGAGGCCGGAGGGAGGAAATTCGATTTGCGTTGAAAATGTGTCACGAATCCTATTCTTTTTTCCCGCCGACACACCGTATATAAATAAAAGCCTTCTTCTTCGGATACGCGTTCGCAGTTAATAAGTTTTTTAAATAATAATAATAATATATTTATTAAATATTATTTCATAGATGCAAATATTTTATTTTTATTTTTTTTATTATATATATATATAGTAATAAAAATGGTGATGCTATGCTATAAAAATAATAATAGTTTATCATTAAAAAAGTGGTGAATTATTACTAATAAACTAATAATAGTTATTGTTGTCTTAGTGGCCAAGCAACCGTAATAATAGTTTATTATTAAAAACACGATAAACGAGGGGTTTTAAGGCACCAACTTTGTTTTTTGTGTTTTGATTGATCACGTCCCGTCCACTGGAGGCATCCAAACAAGGTCCACTCACCATGACCAAACCAAACAAACAATTGATGTTTTCTTTTGTTTGTTTCTTTTTTTTTTTTTAAATGTGTGCGCGCGCACCAAATTTATAAAACCCTCTCGTTTTAGTTTTTTTTGCTAGACTGAAGCATAGCATAGGTACAAGTGACGAACCGGAGGTGTTAAAGAGCAAGTTTTTTTCACCTGATATTTACAGTTAAAGCTGCGTGCCTACGGAGGCACACGCACTAACATAATTGGGTACCGACAAGTATAAAAAACATCATACTCCGGAGAACTCTCCCGGTGAAAAGTCTAATTGTGAGAGTGAAAGGCCCAGTGTTTTATTGGAGCACCGAAAATTAGGCTGCCGGAATCCATAAGATATCAAGCCGGTGTCCACTAATACTATCGAGACTCCAGAGGCATATACTTTATGAGGACAGGCCCTACCTGGATAGGCGTCGGCTCGTAGCATAAATAATAACTTTTCAATTATTTTTTAAATTTTATAGATTTAAATTACTTTTTATTTCTCTAAATAAATATATACTACAATAGATTTTTTAAATCACTCTTTATGTCAAAAAAATAATATTTTATACTATTTTTTTTCAATAATATTTTTTCATAATTTAATATAAAATAAAGGTAAATATTATGCAAAAATATGTACGAGAGAGATGAATTTTTTTTAATATATAATTTAATAATTATATAAATTAAATAATAATTTTTAATACATTAAAAAATATTATACAAACTTTAAAAAAAAATAAAAAAATCTGTTTAAAAATATTTTTTTAACTTTTTAACTTTTTTTTCTTTAAATATAAAAAAAATAAATTTTTATAAATAATCTGCTCGTCTGCACATACACGATAAGTCAAAGCGATTAAGGCCGCCTCCCCCCTTTTCTCTAGATGGTCTAAGTTTCATTACACGTTAATTAAAACATAAATTACTGAACATTAATTTACCTATAGGGCATGAATCCATCTAGATACCCCCAAGTAAGCATCACACACACACACATATATATATATATATATAAATAAAGGTTTGACTATTCATTATATTAGATTTTAAGACAGGTTTATGTTCGTTTTTATAACAAGAAGGTCGTTCTAATCATTTAGACCAACTGGGACACACAAAGAGGCGAGTGGGTGTTTACTGTGCTCATCATGTAATAAAGTTTGAAGAAAATAAATAAATAAATAAATCGAAAGGAGGTGTTGAGCTGGATTCATTCCTTTAACGTGCTTTAGACTGTCTGCAAAAGGTTGTAGAGGGGGTGGTATGGTGGGCTGTCACTTTCTAGATATCAAGGGTTGGTCGCGTTTGATGACAACTGACCACAAAAATCATATCTTTGAAAGGGGTATGTATAAAAGGCAGGCAAATCAGCCACATGTCAAGGGTTCAGCTGAAATGGGTAGAGGAGTGGCCATTTAGCATCCAAGTTTCATAATCAACTAAAATGAGAGGCGTACAGGGAAATATTATGCCATACACGACACAATAATAATATTTACTATCCCCGTTTTTGCAAACGAATACTTGCAATGTGTGTATGTTCACAGTTCAATAATGAGTACAGTTCTTCCACCTAACTAGCTAGCTGCTACAAGAAGGCCCGAGACCCAGATTTCATGCAGGTTGTTGTGGGTTGATCCTACAAATTTAGAGGGTTGCCGGTGACAGTGGTGTATATCATGCATTTCATCTAATTAATAAAGTCGCACCACATAATTTTCACAGCATTTATTCTTGCTCACTTTTTATTATGGCCTGTAATTTCCTGAGGCCGAACAGGAAATTTCAAAAAAAATGACAACTTCATCCCATTCCCATCAAATTTGTCCATCTCATACTTCGTTGTTGTCCGTATTTTGGACTGATGTGGCATTAAACTATGCTGTAATCATAGAACATACTAAAAAGAGATATTATTACCAAATAGAACAAAAGCTAACTAAAGAATTTGAAAGCTAACTACATGGATGAGATGAAAAATAATCGAGAATAAGATACGGAGAAGAAATGGGGCTTTTTTTTATGGTCACTCTCCCTCCCAAACAATTCACCTCTAGCCCATGTGGGACTAATCCCACGTTTTTTTTCCCTTTGTGTTCCCACTCACAGTAACAACATAAAATGTTTGGTGATATTAGAATTTAGAACCTCCTATTCCGTCTTATATTTTTCTTATTTGTTCCACTTCCACATGAGATAATTCCTAACAATGTCAACGGCTACAAAATGGAACTCGCATATTCACCGGAATAGAAAATTAACTTTGATATGTTGGAACAGTAACGCCCAAGAGGTATAAAATGAGAGCTTCAACCTAAAAAGAAAAATATTAAAAATATCACTAGGCCAAGCAATGCTTATTGGCAACCCAGAGTAGACCTCATTGTGGTCATTTCCCTTTATGTTAACAGATTTTTTATAAAAATTTATTTTTTTATATTTTTTAAAAAACTAAATCATAAAACCATTACTATAATAAATATCATACATTTAACTTTTTTCATCAGAATTATATAATATTTTTTAATGTATTAAAAAAAAATATTTACTATCTATAATTATTAAATTATATATAAAAATTTTGTTTTCAATAATATTTTATTTTATTTTATATTAAATTATAAAAAATTACTATTAAATAAAACATAATATAAAAATATTAGTTTAATAATATATAAATTGATTTAAGGGACATATTATGGTATAATATTTAAATAAAAAATAAAAAATAATTTAAATCTATAATATTATAAAAGATATTAAATCTATAATATTATAAAAGATATTAATGGTCTAAGAACGTGAGCGGAGCAATCCTATTGACTGGCTTACAGACATGGATATTGCATTGGACAGGGTGAAGTTGTTTGCCAGTCTTGAAGCGCTGCATGAGATAGCTGCAATGGCAGCATTAGACGTCATGACAAGACAACCATCTAGTCCATGCTATGACTCCACCACCATTTCCAACCACCCATGAAATTATGGCAACATACAGATTTTCCCATTAGTTGAAGCCAGACTCTAGACCATGCCGTATTGTTTTTTTTTTTGGGGGGGGGAGGGGGGCCCCCCCAACCCCAAAACCCCCCCCCCCCCCCCCCCCCCCCCCCCCCCCCCCCCCCCCCCCCCCCCCCCCCCCCCCCCCCCCCCCCCCCCCCCCCCCCCCCCCCCCCCCCCCCCCCCCCCCCCCCCCCCCCCCCCCCCCCCCGCCGTTTTTTTTTTTTTTTTTTTTTTTAAGTGCGTAGGAAACCTTTTTTTTTATCAATTTTATCTTTAATTTGCTTGAATTAGAAACCTGTGTAAGAAATTCAATCATCACAATCAATCTCGTCATTCTTTGCTTCTATGTTATTATCAATTGCTATTAAAACAAAAAAAAAATTCATGCGAAAATATCACTGAATCCAAGACTCCATTTCGACACAACCTTGTTCGAGGCTTGCAATTTGAGCCTATCCGTTCGAGCCTACCTTGTTCAAACCTCCAATTCGATACTAACTACTCTCGAACTCCTCAGTTTTGTGCAAAATCTGTGTTTCATAATAGCACATTGAAACTTTTCAAAGAACTCTCTGTCTGAGGCACTTCTACTATAACAGATCTGACACACTAACATTATGTATGCTGGATTAAAACCCCTATATACAAGATCACTTATTGCTTGCCACTCTTGTTGTCGTCGGCAACAATTACAACAAACTACAACTATGGGAACAACAAAAATATGTTTTTTTTAAAAAAAAAAAATTAATACAACTCACTCCCTCCTCTATTCACAAATCCTCCCACCCTTATTCTATGGTGCTCCAAAAGTTTGAAAAAAAAAAACCTCCACCAATGGTAAGGTTGCATGAATCATTAGACTACCTCAGAGGGTTACAGAAACATCATTTGCATTGTCAAGAATCATATCGGACAAAAAATGTATTTGTCATTCACATTTTTTGCATTAGCTTCCAAAGATTATATAAATTTCAGATGTCCAAATATCAGCGTTGCCATTTCAGAGACCTAAGAAGAAATTTTATTGTAAATATCTATCAGAAGTAACCCAAATCTATAACAAGCAAAACCACCAGCACCACATTTTGTTTAATAAGTGACAGAAATTTAATTAGTACCAATTCTTACATGAAGAATAATTGTATGATTAGTATATGTGCACTGATGAGAAGTTGAGCTATATCTTCCACATCAACAGCTTACAGAGTAGACATCATATTGTTCTCACTGTTATCTGAGTGTTTATGCTCGTTACACAAATCCATGGTTTAAATAAACCTATCAGGCAAGCATTAAACAGAAACTTTGAAAGATAAATAAAAAACATCAAGAAAAACCAAAACAATATTTAGAAGTTGGGATTAAAAAGTATAAAGAGTAAACCTCGAGGAATCACCAGCTGATGAAAAACAAATACTGTAGCCTCAGACTTAGACTGGCAGAGGATTTTCCTTGAGAAATCCACCCATTTCCATTTTCCAAGATTTATCAACTAGAGCTGCTAACTCTCTGTAAAGTACACCAGGAGCCAAGAGAAATGTATTTACCATAAGCTACAAGCTGATAGAGAGAGAGGAATCAGATGATCCATTAATTATTTCAATATTATATATACATTGTAGATTTAATATTTTCAAGTTGGACCTACATTTTCAGGCCCATATCTACATAAATCCAAATATTGCTGAGTTTCCAGGAAAAATTTAGACAATAATTACAAGCTTCATGGAGTCAGGGCCGTGAAACAACCAGAGGGGAAAAAAAAGAAAAGGAAAGACCAAGAAGTTGTGTTATTGCTGTGGCCAACATCTTCTTCCAGCCTTGATTCCACATGCAACCAGCACTATTTGTTAAAAAGGTGGTTCTAGACCTAATTCTTCCATCCATGATCTCTTCCAGCCCTGTGATTCTATCCATCGTCAGCCCTGTTTGAAGGGGTGGGTGCTCTGTCAGCAAACAGCCCCAATTCTTCCAACAGTGAGTGGTTCTGTCCATAATTAATGTGTGCTCGATCTACAATTTTAATTTTCATAAATTCACATTATTTTGATGATTATTTTGAGGATATTACAATGACATGTTGAATGTGTTGATTGATGGTGCTGGTGATGACCGAGTTTGATTGATTCTTGGTAACATAAAAAAAAAAAAAATCATGGAAGTTGGTTTTCCATGTGGTGTTGTTGGTGAATTTGTGGCCATGTTTTATTTGTAGTACTATCTATTCATTGAACTAGTGAATGGGGGCTTGTATCCCTGTTGTGTGAGTGAAGAATTATGTCCAATGGTTAATTCACCACTGGATGTTATTGGGGCTGCATTGCGGACTTCAGTTTTGTTGCTCCTCTACATGGGGGTTTCATGATATGTCCAATTACACACCACTTTAGTAAACTGGATGGATCCAATTACTTCCTAATCGGCCTAATTTAGATATATTGAGGCTGGTCATCAGTCTTGGAAGCTTGAATCAAGGTCTCTACTAATCAAGTGCCTTAATTGAGTGGAAGACAACAGGAGCATCTCTAAGAACTTTGCTGTGGGGTTGAATTACTAATTCAATTAAATCTTTATTTATGGCATGTCCTTTTGTGCATACTATTTGGGACCAAATGCACTCTCTTATGTTTGATACATAATCATGGCTTTAATTTGTATCAAGATTTGTATGAGCGATTGAATTTCGGAAAGGAGAAAAAAAATCTATATAAAATTGCTCAAATGAGAAGGAAGAAGACTAAAGATTTGGATATTATAAAATATATTACAGAATACAATCACAACATTTTGGTGAAGGTTATTGACATTATATTAATTTAAGATGGAATGAATATTTTGACAAGTTTTTCAATGGTCACTATGTTCAAGATGTTAGTGATATAAATATCCCGTCAAAAATATTAAATCATAATTTTCTGTGAAGGATAAAATCATGTGAAGTTAAAGAGGCCATAGCATCGTATGAGGAATAGAAAGACAGTAGTCCAGATGAAATTCTCTAAATGCTTATTGGGCAAGATGTTCCATTGATCATTAGTCTGCATTGGGATATTGTATTTTTCTTAGATGTAATCTTGTATCTTGGAAAAGCCAGAAACAACCCATAGTTTCTACCTCAAGCTAAAGTAGCGAATCATGTCATGGTGCTTGTGGAATTAGGCATCTACTGTGATAATTAGTTTTTGATGTGCAGTGCCAACAATTCAACATGAGAATGTTAATAATAATGATGTTCAACTAGTTCATACATTATTAGAAGGGAAATCAGGAAATCAATAGACGTCTTCACAAAGCCACATTGTTGTAGTGAAGTGTCATGCATTTGACATAAGTTTGGAATTTTTATATGCACGCCCAAACTTGTCAAGAATATTATTTTGTTATTATTGTATATATACATACACACAATATTTCCTTTGTTCAACTTGGATTTACATATGCAAACCCCAATAGTTAGCTTATATATATGGTTAGTCTCTTAGTAAAATTTAGACAATAATTCTGTCACTTGATCATGAATGCAATTTTAAGGTTATAACTTAGTTTACTTGGCTGATAGTGCCTCTTTCAACCCATAGAATTGTTCATCAGATAAGTCATTTAAATGTTTCTGGCATATAAATAACATTACTAACTTTGTGAGGTAAAGGTGTTCTAATTTTCAAGCAGTGGTCATCGTGGCTTTTTTCTTTAGTAATAATGCAAATGTACCACACTAACATAATTGTCATCGGGCATTGGAATTTTTTTAACAAAAAAAGCTCTTCAATTTAAATTTCTACTATAATCGGAAAGACAACTTACTTGAGGTCATGGCTCACAACAAGTACAGTTAATTCTTTCTTCAGATGCTTTAACAGCTTCACAATATCTGCACGAGCCTTCCAATCTGACATTCAAAATGGCAGGAAAAATTTTCTAATAAATGCATGTTTTGGAGAAATAACAGAGGAAGGAAACAAGTCTAATTCAAAGTATTCAAAACCAATACCAGGTGCCATTTCTTCCAGCTATAACATTTTACCATCATAACAAAAAAACCCTTAGGAGAAAGCAATTGTAGTGAACCTCATGTACACCAGTTTTTGAAAGATCCAGTAAAGGCATCTCTTGATAAACAGCTCACAAATATAACAGAAAGCACTTGTAAACTCTGAACAACAACTGAAAGCATTTGCAAACTCTGACCAACCATGCAAACCATATTCTATTTCTCATAACATTTAACTAAAACTTCTTTTGACAATAATTAAAATAAACAAACAGAAATAGTAAGTCCATACCTAGACCAGCAAGAGGCTCATCTAATATCAATATATCTGGAATTTGCACCTGAAGAATTGTAAGTGGCCCATTGCAACCAGTGGCATAAGCATGAAAATCTTTAATATGTGTGCGTGTGTGTGCATAAGTTCATATATATATATATATATATATATATATATGCATGCACTAGAAAAGCTAACAGATTCTTACTAACTGAATTGCAAGTGCAAGTCGGCGTTTGTAGCCGCCACTTAAGGAAAGAGGATCTTTCTCCAAAGCAATCCCATTTAATCCAACCTACAATTATCAAAATAAATTGGTTTTACAAGACTCAAGGACAAATAATGCATGGACCAAAACAAATTTTTCCGGTTTAAATTAGAATGTCAGTAAACATTTGTTAAAATGAATATTGTTGAAGACAGATCATCCTAAATACCCAATTAATAACCCTTTGGAGTCTTGATGTGAGGTCCTCTTTAAACTGAATGCCCCCTCTTTGTCTTGGCCAACCAAATATAATTTCGTCAAGCACAGTATCTGCCACAAAATATCTAGTCTACAATACATTATATTCATAAGCACAAACTGAAAATATTCACTAGAGTAACAAGAACAAGAGTGCACAGGTGTGATTCATGAACTAAACAAACTAAATGCACACAAAACCTCAAAGAAGAAACTAAAAAGCTACGCCCAGCAAAGCCAAACACATGCATAAAAGTTGTAAAGATGATAGGGCTAATGACCACCCAGATAAAATAACTACAACAGAAAGACATGGTTATCAGTTTGAAAGAAAAATTTAGGGATGCAATAAGAAAATATAAAGCCCATCAATATCAATATGAATTCGTTAGAAATGTTTTTTAAAAAGAACTTCAAATAACAGCACTGAAAATTTTTATCAGGAGATTAATAATTAATTCCAATGATAATGTTCAGTTAAGATAAAGTTGTGATACTTGGAGTGAAAACAATACAAACAAAAGTACATATTTACAGCCATCCAAGACCAACAATACAGATTGGTTTATTTATTTTATAAATTATCTATTCAGTCATTACCTCTCAGGAAACTGAAAAACAATACCAACTCTTTCTGGATGCAACAGCTCAGAAGGCCAAATAGGATTGCCATCACTCTGATATTTTTGAACATGTATGGAGCCTGATGTTGGCTTGCTTAGGCCTGCAAGCAGCTGTTGGGAGGAAAAATTTGAACCCAATAGGATAATGCATGCTAGATCTTCTCTAACATAAAACTTAAGTGTAGTGGTCAACCTGCAACAGTGTAGTTTTTCCACTTCCACTCCGCCCAAAGATCAAACCTAAACTGCAAAGAAGATATTCATCCTATGGTTGGTTACGAAGGTCCTTTTTAAATCAAATAAAAGGATTCAAAGCATTCAATGTGTATAAATTGAGAACCAAATATTCCAATTTGTGGTCATATGGCCTGCAATATAATATTATGAAAAATAAAATCCAATGAGACTGAAAGATAATACCTTTTCTCGGGAAGAGAAAAAGTGACTTCATTCAAAAGATTGTGTTGTGTCCCTGGTAGTTGATAGCTAACTTCTCTAACCTAAAGTGTGAAGTGGATTAAAATTTACAAGTACATGGGTGTAAGAGAAGGAAAGCAGACAAGTGAATGCTGATGAAACACAATATGTGGCCATAACGTACACAAATAATGCTTTATGTATGTAATGGCGAAGTGAGTGTATCCAAACACTGACTTAAATGATGTCATATACTTCAAAACTTAAATATTAAATGATGCCTTAGTTTGGTAGTTCAAAACGGAAATTATAACCACTGAACAAAAAAGGAGTATAATAACATGCTTTGCAAGGAAATATATGATATCCAACACGAAGACTCAGGTCCAGTTAGTAAAGCATGCATAAGTGAGGGTTTTGACACCTGGTGCAGCACTAGAAAAAAATAAAAATTAAAAAAATTACTAGCATGCCAGCATGTTGTGTTTATATTAATTTTCTGCTGAACTATTAAACCAGGCCCTTCACAGGGAATTTGTATGCGTGACAGTGTGAATGCTCCAATATTCATGTTACTACTTAACTCCCAGGATAGGTTTATGGGTGGGTTGCTCCAAT
Source organism: Taxillus chinensis (assembly GCA_023512835.1). Taxonomy (NCBI): domain Eukaryota; kingdom Viridiplantae; phylum Streptophyta; class Magnoliopsida; order Santalales; family Loranthaceae; genus Taxillus; species Taxillus chinensis. The sequence goes on along the minus strand of CM042088.1, from coordinate 44,442,444 downwards.
ATGTCTTTCACTAAAAGATGAGCTCTTCAGTTACTCATTCTCATAAATGGCTGGGATGTGAAAGAGGGTTTTGGCCAACGATCAGTTCAACAATTTCTACAGTTGAGAATCAAACTCATAGCCAGAAAATGTAATACAACTTGTCGAATCTGTATATAAATATGGGGGGGGGGGGGTGGGGTTGGCTCAAACCAACTGTGACTTCGGCTGAGCCCAACATCTCCCACGAGACTATTAATACCAAAAACCCATCTAACAAACACACCTCGAATAACTCCAATGATGCAAATTTTTAAATGCATAAAATAAAACATATCTTAAACTCGATACATGCTTTACCAAATCATTTACTGATCTAGAAATTCAAAAAAAAAAAAAAAAAAAAAAACAAAGAACAGCATGTGTGTGCATTGGTATATATGTATAATAGTACGGTATGTTGATGAAATTTACTTCAAAGCAGCTACGGTCACAGCAGATTCGGAGAGGCTGAAGCCTTCTGAAGTTGAAACTGCAAATAGAGATTGAAAGCAGCAAAATGAGGCACAAAATGCATTCGTAGTATTATTCTTCGAACACGACAAACAGATCTGGGTCCGAGGAACTTACCGAAGGGATGAGCCGATTGGGGGCAGAAACGAAAAACCTAGAAGCGAGCCCATGAATGGCGTTGGCCCTAACGCCTCCAGCTTCGAAGTCTGGTCATTCGCAATGGCCTCGGTAACAGCCAAAAAGCTCAAAAGAAGGGGGGGAAGCAAAAAAGAAGGCGGAAGCCCATAGCGGACGTGATTGTTTTTTTTTTTTTTTTTTTTTTAAATTTACATCACATTTTTATTTTTAAAAATATAATTATTTTAATAAATTATACTTTTAATGATTTATAAAAATTTATTTCAACTCATAAATTAAAAAAAATTCATACTTTAAAAAATAAAATAAATAAACCAAACATAACATTATACTAAATCATAAATCATCTCCAAATCATGACTATATTTTAGTATAATATTTGTACTAAAATAGAATAATTTTTACACTAATTTTTCATTTTCAATCCATTATACTTAATCATACTTTATAAAATATAATCTAAAAAATATTCTCATTATTTTTCTTTAATAATTATTTTATGCCACAGTAGTCCAATCAGGAGGGTAAAATAGTCTCTCTCGTGAACTACACCTCATATACGACTGTCACCGACACCATGAAGTCTAACGATTATAACCTCCTATGTTGGGATAGGGTCAGTTCCAACCCAATAAAATTTACAATTTTATTTTTCCTGTATATTTACTTTTGCTTTGAGAAGTTCACACATTGCATAAACATTTAATATAACAAGTAAGCATAAAACATTTACTTGTTAAAACCTATCATTTCCCCCAAAAGATGGACCGTAGGAAGGGTGTGAACATTGCACGAGTATCACAAGACAATGAAAAGTAAGAACATTAACACTAGTTCTTTCAAGACATGTGTTGTATGTTGAGACTTGCATAACTTAGCATCAAGCTGTTACGTAGGTCATGAATCAATGTTTACTAAAACTAATTGTTAAGTTATAAATAAAAAGAGCAACCTGGTTACAACACTAATAAGGACAAATGGAGGTTTGGGCATTGAGCATGCTTCCTTGCTTATGTTGCTTTAAGAGTTGTGCTATTACTAAAATCGTTCGAAATCAAGTATAGGGTTTTTGGGAAAAAGAACCTGAACATAGTAAAATGTGATGGGGTTGAACAACAAAATTGAAGAAAAAATAAAAAAATTATAAAAACACTTAAAAATGAATTTATATTTAAAATCACAAACTAATTATTATTAATTTAAATAAATTTACATTTAAAATCAGAAAAAAAATAAAGCATTATTTTTTTTTTCAAAAACACGTATAAACACATTTTAAAATCAATGAATCAAACATGTTATAACTTTTAATTTTAAAATTCGAACTCAATTTTATTATTTGGTTGATTTTTCATTTGTTTCTTTCTCACTCTATTATCTATTATTATTATTATTTTATTATTTCTTAAAAATCAATGCTACTTGTGATACTCCCTAAAATGAGAATTATATTACAAAGACTATGTTATGTTTGATTTTATAATATTATTTGTTTAAAATATAATTATTTTTAAAAATTATAAAATCAGATTAATTTATATTATTTATAAATAATTTGTAATTACGTGAGTTATTATTTTTAAAAATAATTATAATTTTAAAAATAATATCATCTTATAAATGAGTCCAAATATTTTTTATTTCTAATAAAAAATAATAATATTTTGACTAAATTGAGATTTTATTTTTTTTCTTTTTAAAATCATAAGTCAAACGGATAAAACCGAAACACAAAACCAAAATTGGAGGCGCGTGAATTTCCATCGGTTAGTAGACCCGACCGACCGACCCGACCACGTCGATTAGACCGCTGTCAATCGAGAGCTTGGCTCAAAAGACGCCACGTGTCTCACATTATCGCCGTAAATATCACACCCTCTCTCAGCCAAGTAAAATACTTCACGCCCTCTCAACCATGGAAAATGCTTTACCCAAAAGCAAACAAAAAAGTGTCACTTTACAGGCGAGGCCGCACGGAACCCAACTCCAAATTTAATTAATGTGTACGGATTATTTTATTTATTACGTGATTCCTTCCGATCCGTTTTGTTTTTTTTTTTAGAATTTATTTATTTATTTAAAAGTGATAATTTTAAAGAAAACGAATCATTTGATTATAAAAAAAATCTTAAAATAACTTTATAGTTGTTAATAAATATTTCCATACATTTAATATAAAATATACAACTTAATGGTTCAATTAAAATCTCATTACATAAAATATATATTAATATAATTATTTTATCTACTATATTAATATAAAATATAAATTTAATCACGCAATCAAAGTTTTAACACATAAAATATATATTAAAATTTTAAAATTTAAATAAAAAAAAGCTCACGAACTAATTCACTCCTAAACCAACTAGGCTTACAGTTTAAACAGATAGACGGACTTTGATCCATACCTACATTCCCACGGCAGATGATCAGTAAGTATAGACAAAAAAAACTGAAATCTCATATTCTGTTTTCAAGCCGACACATTAATATCGAAATAGTCAAATTTCATATTCAAATCGAAACTCTTAATATTAATATAAACATTGGTGCCCGTTCACTTAATGTCTGTCGTCTAGTAGGAGTTCAAATTTGCTAATGATGCAGCAAAAATCAGTATGATACTGCTTTTTACAATTTAAGAAATTAAATTAAATATTTATGCAATGTGTGTCATGCACGTTATGTAATGTAATGTGTGTCGTGCACGTTATGTAATGTAATGTGTGTCATGCACGTTATGTAATGTAATGTGTGTCATGCACGTATATTTATACACGCCATGTTAATTTTTATGCAAATTGAATTAAAAAATAAATAACTAATAAATAAGCTGTTATTTTTTTTTATCGAATTCGTGTAAAATTTAACTGCCATAAAATTTTATAAACATCACACGTCAAATATTCAATCTAGCCTGAAATAACAAAAAAAGAAAAGAAAAAGATGAATGATTTTTGCTGCATCAGCGAATCCGAGCTCGTCTAATTTAGTAGCGACAACAAGAAAGTTTACCCAGAGTGGGCAGACCACTCTGATCGGTCGCGGACCGTGACTACAAGAGTCTCCAAAGATAGGCAAGGCAGACCAAAAAAACAAACCAGAACCACAACACGCCGAGAGAGGCCTACTACGTACTGTCTGTCTGTCTGTCTCTCTGTAAGGACCCAGATATATATATATATATATATATATATATATATATATATATATGTATGTATGTATATATATATGTATGTATGTATGTATGGCGGGAGGTAAGGAAGGGGAAGAAGAAGTTGGAGGCAACCGAGGACGAGGAAAGCCGCACGAAGGCTGCGGAGAAGCTAGCGAAGCGTCGGAGCAGATTGATGAAGACGGCGAGCGAGACCTCCGATCTCCCCGGAGTCCACGCCGCTCTCATCGTCTTCTCCGACCATGGCAAGCTTCACCACCAGTTCTTCAGCGGCTGACGGGTAAATTAAATCATAGTAATATTATTAATATTAATATTCCAGCTGCATGTTATTAGAAAAAATGACATGTTAACATACCAAAAAAAAAAAAAACACACACACAAACAAATGAAGGATCGTAAGAAACCTCGCTCCATGGAGGCTCTCGCGTTCAGTATCTCTCTGTCTTCACACGTTCACTGGCTACTATGGCGTGTGATATTGCAACTGCGTGTGCTTATATTGATGTTGGGGGTTGGTCGTTGTTCCCCTTTGGGTGTTACAAGAAAAGGGTTTTTTCAAATTGATGTTAGTCCGTTTGTAACGGCTACAGTTTTCAAATTTGTACCCTCCTCATGTACCAAAATTGAAACATGTGCGCAATCTCATGCTCGATGTTGTTAAATCTTATTGGTATTTGAGTTGGGTTGGAGGCAGTTCCTATATCTAAAGCAAATTTGTAAATTTTACTCAACTACGTTCCATTTTTTCAAAATTACCCTTTATTTTAAAATTAATGTTTATCAATATATCCGGCAACTCACCAACCCTAGCTAGTCTCAACTATTAGTTACTTTTTTACGTTGGGTTGGGAATGAAAAAAAAAATAAATCACGTAAATTTGGATGCGTTCTCTTCTTCTTTTTTCTTTTTGGTTGCGTGATTTTTAGAGTTACAAAATTAAAAAAAGTATCTTATTGGATTTGGGTTCACAAGAAGAAAATAAAGGGGCATGTTATATGCAAGATGAAAGACAAATTAATAATTTAAAAAAATGCGTGAACCTTGGCTTTGGCTCAATCAAAATTTGAAGTTGATAAATTTCATATTCATATAAAAGGTAAATTTACTAATTGGTATCCGACAGAAACCATGTCCTTAAATTTGAACTTGTACCAGCGGAGAACGGGGTCACTTACTAGTTTTCCAATTATGTTCTTAAGTGAAGTAGGACTAAACTTGTTTTTGGTTGATTGCCAATTGCCACCCACCACCACCCTTCCCTTTTTGGTGTTCATATTCATTCACAGGATTGGAAGTACACAATCTTATAATAAAGAAATCAAGTGAAAATTGGTATGATTAAGTTGGTGGCAAGGAAGAAAGAGGTTTAGAGTTTTAGATGACATTAATATACTAGCAAAGTATTGCTGTGCGGGGGCTACTAATTTTTTATATTTTGGATGATTGACAATTTAGTTGAAGATTGGGATACCGCAAACTTAAAGAAAGTATTGGCCATGAATGTGGTGTGAAAGTGAAGATAGAGTTCATATACATATATATATATATATATATACACACATACTTCGAGTTAGAGAGGGGATTGAAATATTGAAGATGTGGTATATATTGAAGAAAGTGTTTCATATTAAAAGGTGACAAAAATTAAGATTTTTGTTTGAGAAAAGTGGTGTGAAGTGCTATAAATGTAGGAAATCTGCACCATGTGTAGCACGCGAGAATGGGAAGAATGGAATGTAAAATTACCTCAATTTTTGTTTTCATGGATAATTTATTTTCATTGGAATTTTATTCCCATTAGCAAGACAGCCTTCATTCTTCTTATTCTTGCCATCTAAAATTAAATCATTCCCATCTATGGAAATGAGCTCTCAATTCTCACAAGGGATTAAATATGAGGTATTGTACCAGCTAAAGGTGGTAGCAACTGAGTTTGCTTCGGTGATTCACTTGATGATTCTTTAACTATCGGCCTTCACTTGATGATTCTTAACTATTCGGCCTTGCTGGTTTAGCACCACAACACATCAATTTAAAGATTGTAAATGGATTAGCCTTTAGAGACTTTAGGATTGTCTCTCACCATCACCCCAAACCATACAAAGCAAGTTAGATTCTTTGAGCATTAGTAGTGGTCTTAATATTCTTTAGTTAAAAATTAACTATATTTGTTTTTTCAAATGTTAATTACTTTTTTTTAAATTTCAAATAATAGACTCAATAAAATTTTAGATATCCTAATAAAATATTAATTTTATTACTTGAGTTTCTTTATTTTTTATTGACTACCTTAATTTGAATGTGAAAATAAAATAATAAAATAATAAAATAATATTATTTAGCTAAAAAAAACTCTTCAAGTTTGAAGAACCATTTAGTTAAAAGCTATATTTACTATTTATTTAGACCATCTTCAATAGCATAAAATATTTTTTTAAGCTAAATCTATATTTACTTTGCTATATATACCTTCAAACAATTTCAATAGTTTTAATTAATTTTAATTGTTTAAATTAATTTTTCTAAATTTACTATTAAAATACTCTCTCTCATTTAATGTTGTATTTTTAGCGTTAATGACAAATTGATGTTTTAGAGTAAGAAAATAATGCAATAACATTAGTTAAAACTATAATTTTAGTTAAATTTAACTTAAATTTTTGTGAAATTAAATGACTTATGTTATAGTGCACCATTAAAGAAGAATTTAATAAAGCTTAATCTAAATTTGACTTTAAAAATTCTTTTAGCTGGCCTATTGTATGATAATTTTTCACATTTTAGCTATTTATAATTATAACTTTTGTTATAACTTTAAAAATTATAACTTTTGTTAGCTCACTATTTATTAATTGTACCCAAATTAAAAATTTGATTAATCAAATAATATAATAATAATAATAACACATTAGATTCCATTTCCTTTAGCAATTCCCATAGGAGCTCCATGTCCTACTGGACTTGGAGGCCCAAAGCAAGACAAGACATCCACATCTGGGGGCCTGGGGCCAAGGGAATGCAGATATAAAAGAACAAACCTTTTAAATTATAATATAAAATTTAATTTCGTTTGCAGCAATTTATTTATTTATTTAAGAGTCAATAAACAATGCAATCATCAAAAACATATATATAATATAATATAATATAATTATATTATAATTTATAATATAAATTTAACTAGTATAAAATAAATTTTATAGTATTTAGTATCTCAAATATATCAAAAACATATTCATGAATCTACAAACCTATGAAACTTGATAATTTTATCACTATTATTAATATTATTTGTTTAATTTTTGAATAAAATATATAATTTGAGTACATAATTTGATTTTTTATTTTAAACAAGAATATATTACATTGGAAAAAATTAAAGTAAGCAATTAATTTACTTTTTTAAATTTATATATATACATTTAAAAATATAAAATAAAATATTTGCATGTTACGTTGATGTCAAAAACCCGTCAACCTGCAACTGCACCCGGGAGTAAATTTGCTTTTACAAATATTTTTTTTAGATAATTGTAATGAATTATAATGATGGTTTTGTTTTATAAATACTTCAGAAACATATCAATATGAAAAACATTACTCTGGTATTCATTGCCCAAATCAATTGCATCCTAGTACTTACTGCCTTTGTCTCAGTCACCATAGTTGTAAACCTTTAGCCCAACTATCGTAACTCAAAATATATACCAACCACCAGCCTGTAAAAGTGATAATAAAATAATTGCCTTTACCAGCACGTATATCTCATTTCTATAATTTGTGCAGGAGCATGAGGCAGGCAGAGAATGCAGGACCCCGGACAGTGGCTCTGACCCGGTGCAAATGGTCCAAAGGTCATTAATTCTATTTCTTGATCTTCAAACCAACTTTCTATGTTAATGTTATAGAAACGTGTGCACAATATGCTGACTAGCCATGTGAAGAAGCAGAATTATCTGCTCCTAAAACAAGAGGCTTCTTAGGTCAACTATTTCCGTGAAGTCATATATCTTTTAACTTCTGGAGGAACAAAGTTTTCCTAACTGCACGACTATCTCATTTCTGTAAATTGTGCAGGAGCATGAGGCAGAGAATGCACAGCCCTGGACAGGCTCTGACCCAGTGCAAATGGTTCAAAGGTAGTTAAATTCTATTTCTTGATCTTGAAACCAGTTTTCTAGGTTAATGTAATAGAAACCTGCAACAATATACTGACTGGCCATTTTTTGCAATTCTTGGAGTTACCTTGATGGAATGAAAGCTGATCAGATGGACTTGATGGAGCTCATGCAGCTTGAAGACGAGGTCCACTCCTTGCTGAGGGAAACAAACATCATAAAGGTAAATTCCAGTATTCTTTCAGTATATGCATTTGGTCAAAATATTATAAGCCTGAGCAGTGTGCCATAATAGAGGTATATAGTTAGTGCCATAAAAATCATGCATATTCCTTCGTAGAAAAGAAAAAACTGAGTTAAGCTACATGAAAAGCTTAAATGAAGGTGCATTTCGACATTCAACCAAAAATAAGCAAATGTACTAAATGATGCCCCAATGACTGCATTGAGCGACGTTCAATGATTTTGAATAACATCTTGTCATTGTAATTGTTATGCCTAAAAGGCATCAAACTCATATTGAAATCCATTAGTTGAAAGTATCACTACCCAAGATTCATTCTATTTTCATCTCAAAGATGCTAAATAAAGCAGTTTATTTGGAACCCCTCACCAAATGGACCAAGGCTTGCCACACCGCAATCCAACCTTGTCATTTCTTCCGGCATTGTAGTGCCGACAATGACTGCTTTACAATCAGCTCCAAACTTGGAAAAATGATTGCAATGGAGAGTTAAGTCACCAACTCACCATTCCAAGATAGAAATATAGAAGATCAGATGCAACCCGAAAGAAATTGGTAGCTTTAGTTTATAGGGTACCTCACCAATCCACTCCAATATTTTAAATGGACCATAAAATCGCCATGACAGCTTCACATTGAATTTAGTCTCCAAAGACTTCTGTTGGTATGATTGAAGCTCAAGATACAGTGTCACCAAGTTCGAAAGATACATCGTATCTTTCAAGATCATAATATTTCTTCATGAGCCCTTGAGCCTTTATCACCTCGTCCCTCATAATCAACTCCCTATCAGCCTCATCGTTTTGTGCCATCCCCTTTGTATAAAAGTTCAGTGGTAATCTCTCATATATAACTTCAAATAAGCTTTTTGATGAGTGATATTATACTAGTACTTTGCCCATCAAATGAACTTTTTTCATTTCTTTTGCTTGTCATGGCAGTAACATCGAAGATATTGCTTCATTGTTCGATTACTCCCTCGGTATGACGATCAGTTTGAAGATGATAAAAAGAAGTAGCCCTGAGCTTGTTACCTTGTAAAGAAAATAACGATTGCTAGAATGAACTCATAAACAACTAACCTCGATTAGTTATGATATTCTTCAAAATATCATGAAGCATTATCACATTGTCTAAAATGCCTTAGCCCTAAGTTTTTACCGGCTTCGATCACCTTACCATGTAGGAATCAAGGAGGTAATCTTTTTAGATTGAATGAAATATTACATCTTATGAACTATAAGTGCTTGTAGTTATCATCTTGGACTAAGAAGACATTTTTTCATGACTGAACATAATCCCAATAATTGTAGAGAATATCAACAACTATAGGTTCGTCGGGATTGAAGCATTGTAACTTGACTTCGTAAATAAATGCTTTCTTATTCCCGATAAGGATGGCAATGAAGTAGGTTATGTCAGGTCCTCATTTTGCTCCTCCTGCAATGAGTTTTGGGTCGACATAATCGGATTCAGGGCAAATTTGACATGGATTTCAAGGTGAGTTTGTGACGAATTTGTCTGACCCATCACAGATTTGGAACAAGTGTTTCTTAAATGAAACAATTCGAGGTTGGGGTAATCTGTCCCAACCCCATCCGATTGCTATCCATAATCCCCGAATGTTCATCCTAGGACAATTTCATGCCCCTTTTGAGTTCAAATGTGTACTAGTCCTAGGACACTTCAACTTTGACAACCAGAGTTCACATTTTAAAAAAACCAAAGCCATTTTGGATATTAATTATAATGATTACCTTTCTTAATTAGCTTAAGGAAATAAAATGAATTTCAATCCTACAATTTTCAAATTGGGACAACCTATGAACCTAATCATTTTAATTCCGACACCTTAATTCTTGATAATTGAAATCGATTTAGTTAATGAAAAGTCTTACAATTTGATAGCGTAACTTATAAAATTTTCATTAGATTGAGAGATGATTTTACCTGTTTAAACGATACGCAATTATTACATGTCACCACTTGAGTTTGTAAAAGAAGAAAAATAATATTTTTCTATTGAATAAAATTATTGAAGCTCGGGACGTTACTTTATACAAAATAAATGCCAATCATTCCTACAATTACGCCTATCTATTCTAGGTAATCTAAATATAAAGAACAATTAAATAAATATACAATATTTCCTATATACACACTAATATAAAAGGTAACTAAATAAATATACAACTAATGCAGTATATCTTTCCTTTCCTTTTCAACACTCCCCCTCAAGTTGGAGAGTGAATGTCAATAACTCCCAACTTGCGTATAATGGTTGAGAAAATTTCCTTTCCCAAGGGCTTGGTGAACACATCTGCAAGTTGATTTGTTGAGGTAACGTGTTTGGTTACAACTGAACCATCCTGTATTTTGTCACGAATAAAATGACAATCCATCTCTATATGTCTGGTTCGTTCATGGAAAACGGGATTGGCAGCCATATGTAAAGCTGCTGTATTGTCACAAAATAAGAATGCTGGCTTCGGATGCAATATTCTCAAATCCTTCAATAATGAGCGTAGCCAAGACAATTCACAGCATGTGCCTGTCATGGCTCTATATTCGGCTTCTGCCGAGGAGAGAGATACGGTTTTCTGCCTCTTTGTTCGCCAAGAAATAAGAGAAGATCCCAAAAAAACACAATAACCCGTAGTAGACCTTCGAGATATCGGACAACCAGCCCAATCTGAATCAGAAAAGGCTCGCAAAGATAACTCATTCTGAGAAGGAAAAAATATACCTTGCCCTGGGCTACCTTTTAAGTAACGCAATACACGCAAGGCAGCTTCCATATGTGGTTTACGTGGTGCATGCATGAATCGGCTTAGCACATGGACCGAATAAGTGATATCCGGTCGGGTAATGGTCAAATAAATTAGGCGCCCAACAAGTCGCCTATACTGAGACGGATCTTTAAGCAATTCACCTGAATCTGAGAGCTTTATGTTTTGTTCCATGGGAAAGTTCACAGGTTTAGCACCCAAAAATCCACCATCTTTGAGAATTTCCAAAGTATATTTGCGTTGAGAGATAAAAATTCCTTTCTTCGATCGGGAAACTTCGATGCCCAAAAAATACTTCAAATCACCCAAATCTTTAATTCGAAAATGACTGTGTAGAAATTGCTTAAGAGCTGTTATGGCATTGACATCATTTCCGGTAATAAGAATGTCATCGACATAAATCAATAAAGCGGTAAAAGATTTACCATTCAGTTGTGTAAATAATGAGTAATCGGCTTTAGATTGAACAAAACCAGAACTGAATAGCTGTAGAGAACTTGGCAAACCATTGTCGGGAAGCTTGCTTTAACCCATATAACGACTTGTGAAGGCGGCACACAAGATTCTCCCCCTGTCGCCGAAGACCAGGAGGTGGAGTCATATAAATTTCCTCATGTAGATCGCCATGAAGAAAAGCATTGTGGACATCAAGCTGGTGAAGAGACCAATGCTGGGCCGCTGCTAAAGCCAATAAACAACGAACAGTAATCATCTTAGCTGTGGGAGAAAAAGTGTCATGGTAATCGATACCTTCCTGTTGGGTGTAACCTTTAGCCACCAAACGAGCTTTGAAACGTTCAATAGTACCATCCGAGTGACGTTTGATTTTATAAACCCAACGACAACCAATAGGATGCTTACCAGGAGGAAGAGGAGTGAGTGACCAGGTGTGGTTGGCGGCTAAAGCATCCAATTCAGATTGCATTGCGGTTTGCCAATGGGAATGAGTAGCGGCATCGGCATAAGAGGTAGGCTCAATATCTTGGCTAACAGCAGCAAGAAAAGAGCGATGTGGTGGTGAGTAACGGTGATAAGAGACATAATTGCAAAGGGGATAGCGTGTACCTGGTTGGGGACCTGACGACAAAGGCAACAACGGGTTGGGAGTCTGGACTTGGTTGCAGACATAATCACGTAAAGCCATGGGAGGATGATGGGGTCTATGTGAACGGCGTAAAACGGGTACAGGAGGAGAACTAGTAGAGGACGGCGGAGCGGAGACGGGAGGCGGTGGTGATGGTAAGGGTGGTGGAATGGGCGAGAAAGGATCGGAGACAGGAAGAGGAAGGACAGAATCGGAAGGGGAGGAAAAGGAAGGAGTGGTTGCATAAGGAAAAATAGTTTCATGAAAAACAACATCACGGCTAGTGAACGTGCGGTGGGTGTCGAGATCATAAAGCTTGTAAGCTTTTTGACCAACGGGATAGCCAAGAAAAATACACCGTTTGGCGTGAGGAGCAAATTTATGGGGAACGGGTACAACAGTAGCATACGCAAGACAACCAAAGACACGGAGATGAGAATAAGAGGGAAGCTTGCCATAAAGTCGTTCAAAAGGAGTTTGACGAGAAAGGAGTGGTGTGGGCAAACGATTTATGACATGAACTGCAATGGAAATACAGTCTGCCCAAAAATGTAAAGGAAGGTGGGCTTGAAAACGAAAAGCTCTAGCAGACTCCAGAATATGACGATGCTTGCGCTCTACAACCCCATTTTGTTGAGGGGTGTAGACACAAGAATGTTGGTAAGTGGTTCCTTTTTGTTGAAAAAAATCCCGCATAGAGAAGAATTCGCCACCATTATCAACACGAATGTTGGCGATAGAGACATGAAATTGAGTTTCGACAAATGAAAAAAAATTGACAAGTAAATGTTGCGTTTCACTTTTGTGATGCATAAAAAATACCCATGTGAACCTAAAATAATCATCCACAATAGTCAAAAAAAAATTTGCACCAGAAAGAGAGGCAACTTTAAAGGGGCCCCAAATATCACAATGAATTAATTCAAAAGGTCTACCAGACGAAATGGAACTAACAGGAAAGGAAAGACGACTTTGTTTAGCAAGTGCACAAATATCACAAGCATTATTAGACTGGAAAGGGAAATGTAACAAATGTTTGGCCATGAAATCTAATCTAGAGGAAGATAAATGTCCCAAACGTCGATGCCATAAATCGGCGGAGGAGACCTGAGAATTGGGGGAACGACATAAAGTGGCTGCGACAGATGGAAGTTGAGGTTGTGACTTTTGTGATACTAACGCAACCAAGTAATAAAGGCCGTCTCGTTGTTCACCCAAACCAATCGTTGTCCTCGTCGTCAAGTCCTGCAAAATACACCAATGAGGGAAAAAGGTTATTGTACAATTGAGATCTTTGGTAATGCGACTCACAGACATTAAATCCACTTTAAAGGATGGCACACCAAGCACATTTTTTAAAGTAACAACAGAACTCAAAGGTAAATTCCCAACAGATGTAATAGGAGCCTGTTTTCCACTTGGCATAACAACGGGTGGTAAAAAAGTATTCTTATTCTTGTTGACAAGCAAAGTTGGAGATGAAGTGATATGGTCGGTTGCACCACCTGTCGATAATTAATCCATGGAGGCGCAACAATGTGGGTAACAAACCTGAGGCAGCATCGGCTTTAGGATTGAGGGTTTGTGTTGTCCCTTTACTCGCAAGATAGATAAGATTTGTTGGATTTGCAAATCGGAGAGCCCATTTGTCATCGATCGCACGTCTTGCATGACGGGACCTTCTGCAATGATGTTGACATTGGTGACAGTGTGGGCTGAAGATTGATGGCTTTTATTGCTTTTGAAATGAGTGCTTCCTTGATGAGACCTGTTGGATGCATGTTTAGGATGGTCTGGTGGGTATCCGTTCGCCTTCCAACATGTTGCTCGGACATGATGGTCACGGTCACAATAATCGCAATGCAAAGGTTTTCGATTAGATGGATTAGAACGGGAAGAAGAACCTTGTCCATGTCGTACAGCTAGAGCCACTGGTTCAGCCCTTCGAACGACCATGGCTACGTTGTCCATCGTCGCACGTGCAGCCCCCAGGCTTCGCTGCTTCTCCTCTTGTGCGATGGAAGAGTAAGCCTTGGCAACATCAGGCAGCGGATTCATCAATAAAATCTGCCCTCGGATTGCACTATAGGACTCATTGAGTCCCATAAGAAATTGCATCAATCTTCGTCTCTTATGGTCTGCCCCACAAGAGCAAACGGTGCCATTATAGGATCCCAGTTCATCCCATAATTTTTTAAGCCTTGTGTAATAAGCCGCAATGATCATCCGATCTTGAGCAAGACAAGCAATGTCCCTCTCAATCTGAAATATTCGAGGAGCATTGCTTTGAGAAAAACGATCCCGAAGGTCTTCCCATACCTCTTGAGCGGTGGTCGAAAAAATGACACTGTCTGCAAGGTCCGGTGTGAGTGAATTGAGAATCCAAGAAAGGATCATATCATTGCATTTTTTCCATGAAACATATTCTTCTGGTTGGGCTGTGGCAGACGGCATTGTGGTCGTCCCATCTATGAAACCCAATTTGGATTTGGCGTTCAAAGAAATCGCCATGGCTCTACACCACGTCGAATAATTATCTCCATTGAGAGGTTTGGAAACAAGAACCATTCCTGGATGATCAGAATGATGAAGAAAATATGGATGGGCAGCATCAAAACGGCCTCCATTTAAAGATTGTTGTTCTGTCATGATAGTGAGACACAACAAAAAGAAAAGCAAAAAGAAGACGCAATAAAGATAAAGAACTAAGGTATCGTTCCTGCTTTGATACCATGTAAAAGAAGAAAAATAATATTTTCCTATTGAATAAAATTATTGAAGCTCGGGACGTTACTTTATACAAAATAAATGCCAATCATTCCTACAATTACGCCTATCTATTCTAGGTAATCTAAATATAAAGAGCAATTAAATAAATATACAATATTTCCTATATACACACTAATATAAAAGGTAACTGAATAAATATACAACTAATGCAGTATATCTTTCCTTTCCTTTTCAACAGAGTTTAGTCAAGACCTGACCACCCACCTCTGCCCCCCCTGACGTCGATTAGACCGTTGCCACCTGTCACTGTAAGATTGAGAGGCTGCTTAAACTACGGCCCCCTCCCGTCTGTACTTCCGTTTACAACCGCCGTTTATTGTTGCCGTATAGTATGCAGTTTTATTGGTAAATGCCCACAACCGCCGTATATTGTTCCCGTATAATATGCAGTTTTTACTGCTAAATGCCTACAGCCGCCGTTTACTACCGTCGATGTCCGTCAGCGTAGATTCGCTCTCGGATCGGTGGGGGAGCGTGACTACAAGAAAGTCACGCAGATGACAAACCAGAACCAGAACCAGAAAACACCACCAGAACCGAGAGCGAGAGAGGTCGGTCTATTACGCACTGTTTGTCTGTCGGTCTTTCAACATCTGGGTTTGGCAAGGACCCAGATATGGAGGGAGGAAAGAAGAAGCTGGAGCGAACCGAGATGGAGGGTGAGGAAAGCCGCACCGAGGCTGCGGAGAAGCTCGCGAAGCGTCGGATGGGATTGATGGAGATGGCGAGCGAGATCTCCAATCTCCCCGGCGTCGACGCCGCTCTCATCGTCTTCTCCGACCGTGGCAAGCGTTTACGCAGCGGTGGCGACGGGTAATCATAATAATAATATATATATATATATATTACTCCAGTTGTTATATATATAAAGACATACTAAAAAACAGAGAAAAAACAAACACACGCACACACAGGTGATGGGTCGTAAGAAACCTGGCTCCGTGGAGGCTCTGTCTGTCTTCACACCGCCTCTCCTTCGCTCCATCTGTGGTGGTTGTTCGAATGGTTGTTAGTCTGTTTGTAACGGTTACAGTAACCTCATATGGTTGTTCAAATTTGTACCAAAATCTCATATGCTCGACGACGTGTGTGTTAGTTACTTCTTATTATTGGTGTTTTGAGTTGGTAATGGTGGGTGGGCGGGGTCAGTTCTCTATAATAGTATATTTAATAAATAAATTAAAAAACGCGGTGTTTAACTTTACACAATTACCTTTATAATACCAGTTTTATTTAAAAAAAAAAAAAAGAATGGTTGTGACTTGTGAGGGGGGCAATTCCATCAGGATTGTCCCAATCCAACTCTCAACAATTACTTGTTTAAGTTGGGTTGTCAATGTCAGGGCCCAACTCTCAACAACCACTTAGTTTACTTTACCATTTGTTTAGGTTTGTTTGTCGATGGGGAATGAAATAAATAAGTATTGTAGACTTGTAGTCCAGGAGGAATAGACTCTCCTATTAACAATTTCACCTTTTCAATTTTTATAAGAGCTTATTGTACACATTATTAATACATTTAAAGCTATACTAAACACTTTTATTTTGTTATAGAGAATTTAAGGGGCTATAAATAAATAAATGCTTTCGGAACATTGTTGAGATTTAGAAGAATTGTGATAGTAGATGTTGTCAAATCACGTAAATTTGGATGTTCTCCCTTCTTTTTTCTTTGTTTGGTTGTTGCGTGATTTTGATATTGGCTTTGGCTTCACAATAAGAAAATAGCGGGACAAGTTATTTGTCAGATAAAAAAGACAAATTAATGATAAATGCATTGCCTTGGTTCCATCAAAATTTGAGGTTGATAAACTTGATATTCCCACGAAGTAGAATGGTAATTGTGTTGGAGTTTGGCAGAATGGTAAGGTCTGACAAATGGCCATTGAATGTGTGGGTAATCAGAATAAGACCAATTTTTTTTTGGATAAGGATTTTAAAGGTCGGAGTTGAAGATGGTGAGCACTCTTCGATCATGTAATAGTGAAATCTTGTTAATTGTGTTGACTTGACATTTGATTTACACCCAAAAAGAAGAGCTAAAAGAGTTAAATGTGGGTATGGGAGTTTTCTTTTTCCTTGCTTCTTAGTGAGGTAGGACTAAACTGGTTTATGTTGATAGTTTTTTTTTTTTTTGGCATCCACATTCATGCACATGATTAGAAGTACACAATGTTATAGGAGGATTTAAGCATAATAAAGAAATCAAGTGAAAATTCATATGATCAAGTATTGGCCGTTAACATGCCCCTGTTGGTAGCACAATTTGTAAAACTTGGCAAGGATGAAAGAGGTTTAAGGTTCAATTATGAATGACACTAATATCTTAGCAAAGCAATGCTATGCGAGAAATACTGACTAATATTTTGGATGGTTGATACTTCAGTTGAAGATTGGGGTACTACAATCTTAAAAAAGAAAAGAAAAAAGTATTGGCCGTGAATGTAGTGAGAAAAGAAAAGGAGTTGGAATGTAAATATAAACTTAAGAGGGCTGTTGGAATATTGAAGATGTGACGCATATGCACTCAGGTGTTTATCATTGAAAGGTGACGAAAGTCAAAATTTACACCAGAAGGTAAAGTGATACTAGTCTTACAAGAGAGGGATTTGAAGAGCTTCAACATATCCATGAATACTAGATTATATAAGGGTTTTATTCTTGTGTGACAAAAAATATATTTCCAAAAATATATTTTAAAAGGTACCCACTGTGATGTGATATTCATGAAGATTGAATTATAAAGGTGACGATGTTTGATGGTTACCCGAATGTTAAAAAAGGTCTAATTGGACAAAAAACTAGTATTACCGATTTGCCTCCCTAAAAAAGGCATATATAGAAAAATTATTTCCATAATTATTAATTTTTTGACAGTCCAAAGCATATACTTTTGTTTTGAGACACCATAGCATATACTTTCATAAATAAGCTCGTGTTTGGCTTGATAAAAGATTATTTATGTTTGTTTGTTAAAAAATAGTACCATTCATGAATAGTTAATGAACATCACTGTTATATTCGTGAACATGTTTGCAAATATGTTTACGAACAATTCATGAATATCATTCGTGTTCGTAAAAATTATTTATAACAAAAAATTAACAAATCAACCAATATATATAAAAGTTATTTTATTAAATATAAATATATTTTTATTAAATATAATTTAATAAATAAATATTTTTAATTTATTTATTTATTATTACTACTATTATAATATTTTCATAAACTATATATAATAATTATTTAAACATATTAAACAAAAATAATACAACTTAATAGTTAATTAGTTGTACTTTTTAAGATAAATTTACAGTATAAATTTTTTTTTAAGAATTTTATAATTTTATAATTATATTCGTAAACATTCTTGTACAAGTTTGTAAACATTTTCGTAAACATTCATAAACCATTCATGAACATCATAGTTTAAAGTTCGTATCCAGTTCAGTTCGTTAATGAATAATAACGAACACATTCGAACACTTTATTGTTCGACTTGATTTAATTCGTTTGCAGTCCTACACAAAGGTCAATTTACTTTTACATATATTATTTTAGATTTTTTTGAATTATAATGATGGTTTTGTTTTATAAATACTTTAGGCACTTATTAAATAATATGAAAAAAAAAAATCAAACCAAACCATTGCATCCCTAGTACATCCTTTCTCCCAACCAAAAAAAAAATCTATTTAATAAGATAATATTATTTTTAAAAATAAAATTATTTTAAAAATAATGAATATGATAAATTTCAAATTATTTATGAATAATAAAAATTCATCTGGACTTATAGTTTTCAAAAAAAAAAAATCAATTTCACAAATAACCTCCTAGCCTTAGTTGCTTATTTGGTATATATGAAAATAAAATGTGACAGAATAAAAGATTTTCACTTTCATTTCTATACCCATGTTTGATAAACGCAAATGAGTGGCATGCTTGATTACCATGGGAATAACATTCCTATAGAAACTCATAAATCCATTCCTCCTCATCTCAGGATTTTCTAATCATTTCCATGGAGGAAACATTTTCTTATAATAACCTTAAAAAATAAGAAAAACATTTACCTTTCCCTTCTTCTATTTGCTTTTGTTTTCCTGTCAAGCGCAACCCATTATTGTTGTGGCTATCACAGCCTTTACAAGGCCTCTATCTATGCTAGTACTCTATCGGTATGAGCCCACGATCAAATTAGTTGTCTCCAACACCAACACAAATCCTAGGAGCAACTCACAATGGTTTTCAACTCTATCACCATGAATTCCACAACAAGATTGATTATCCCCAACACCACCCCAATCTCATTGCCATTGTTAACTTATTCATCACCAACTAAACTTTGTGTTTGTCATCGTTGTCATAGTCTAAGCCCATCTTCCTTGTTTGGAGCTTCATAGTGCCCGCTAATAGAAGCCTCTCTCCCATAATTTTAAAGGCCATGACAATAATAATATAGAGGTCACAACCAATCTAGGCATGGTAGTTATAGCAATAACAATTTAGAGGGCCTTGACAACAATAATTTCGATGACTATGTTGTGAAAAAGCAAAAGATGTGATTAATTTTTTTGTGTTATATGTATATATATATATATATATATATATATATTATTGAATATAAGAGTTGCTCATATTTCTAGATCTGCTCACCCTGAGCGAAATTTCTAAATTTGCTGGAGTGGTGACAACTTAGGAGGACATGCAACAACAATGATATGAGAGTAGCAAAGCTAAGCTGATTTTCATTGATGTTTATTTTCTTTTTTTTCAAATCTCAAACCCTTTGTTTCACTTATATCTATCCAAGTGTGCAATAATCTCAATGATGTTGAACAATATTAATGTGATACCTTTCATAACATTGTATCTAAAGTTGCAAATGTAGAATTTTACAATTGTGTTCGAGAACGTACATTAATGGTTTGTGAACACTATAATAACATTCATAAACAATAAGTTAATGAACATATAATTTAAGACTAGTATTTGATTTAGTTTATTGATGAATAGTGATAAATACGTTTATATACCTTTCTATTCAGTTCAGTTCAATTCATTTACACCCCTAATCAGTTTCATGTGAGGTAGGGTGCTGGCTAAGATGAAGATAGTAGGATAAAGTTTTATTTGATAATTTATTTAAATTTTAGAAATTATTTATTAAGGTTATTTAAGTAATTATGATAAAAATTAATTTATTACCTTTTATACCAAATACAAGGAAAGTGATACCAAAATTTTATTCTCATACCAAAATATAATAAGAAACTAATTTGTCCTATGTATTTATAACTTATCACTCATGTAAGTCTTGATTATGGGATTGATGGCTAAGCCTAAATGCAAAAGAGAAAGGACAGTAAGACCGAAATATAATAAGAAACTAATTTGTCCTGTCACAGTATATTTATAATTTATCATAAAAAATAGAAGAAAATTCACTTATTGGGCAATAAGTGATGAAATAATACCAAATATTTTATAATAAAACAACTTTCATAATCCCTTAAGAGACCACTACTCCACCAAGGTGGTTTGTAATCCATTCTTCACATTCCAATTTAGGAGTGATCAAAAATGGTTTTGTAGTTAGCTTAGAATGCATCCATTATTCCAAAAATTATTAACTCGCTTATGTGGGCTTCATTTTTATCATGCTTAAAATGTCTTGAGTTAAAACCGTTGCATCTACGAGCAATAATGTCTTATTTCTGTAGGTTCTCATTTTTATCTTATTTATACAGCCCGAGTGAGAACGTTGAGGACTGCCAAAGTCATTCAGAAGAAATACAAGCCGCTTGCAGCAGCGTTCGTAAGGGCAAGGTAGTTTAAGTATTGATACATAATTGAAGAGGGTGGGGATTAGAGACATTCTACAAAGCCCTACTGATACTGCTCCAGAAAAACTAATTTTATTAGGACAAGTGGTAACTTCTTAAAGTAGAGGTGTACTTCAAAATAAACATGACAAAGTGCTGTAGATACATATAAAGGGGGGAAAAGAAATTGGGTAGAAAAAACGAAGAAAAAAGCGAGGAAAAAAGAAACATGTTAAGAAGCGGAATTTTCAGCTCCTAAAACAAGAGGCTTCTTAGGTCAACTATTTCCGTTAAGTCATATATCTTTTAACTTCTGAAGGAACAAAGGTTTCCTAACTGCACGAATATCTCATTTCCGTAAATTGTGCAGGAGCATGAGGCAGAGAATGCACAGCCCTGGACAGGCTCTGACCCAGTGCAAATGGTTCAAAGGTAGTTAAATTCTATTTCTTGATCTTGAAACCAGTTTTCTATGTTAATGTAATAGAAACGTGCACAATATGCTGACTAGCCATTTTTTTTGCTATTCTTGGAGTTACCTTGATGGAATGAAAGTTGATCAGATGGACTTGATGGAGCTCATGCAACTTGAAGACGAGATCCACTCCTTGCTGAGGGAAACAAACATCATAAAGGTAAATTCCAGTATTCTTTCAATATATGCATTTGGTTAAAATATTTTAAGCTTGCATATCCCTTAGTAGAATATTTTAAGCAGTGTGCCATAATAGAGTTATATAGTTAGTGCCATAAAAATCATGCATATTCCTTCGTAGAAAAGAAAAAACTGAGTTAAGCTACATGAAAAGCTTAAATGAAGGTGCATTTCGACATTCAACCAAAAATAAGCAAATGTACTAAATGATGCCCCAATGACTGCATTGAGCGACGTTCAATGATTTTGAATAACATCTTGTCATTGTAATTGTTATGCCTAAAAGGCATCAAACTCATATTGAAATCCATTAGTTGAAAGTATCACTACCCAAGATTCATTCTATTTTCATCTCAAAGAAATTCGCTCCTGCTCATTAAAGCAGCTTATTCAGTATCACAGATTTTGATTCTTCTTTTGTATAGAAGTTTTGGGTTGAACTTGCATACAAGGTCATGGTTTATAATTCATGAGATCTAAGTCCCAAAAATTGTAACTGTATTAATCTAACATGCCTTAATACATCCTCCAATTCAGCAATTTGTTATTGTACAAAAGAAACAGTGAATTTATTGTATTATTATTATATACAGGCAAAGCGAATGGTGGAAACAATGTCAATGCTCCATGAAAAGGTAGGGCCTTTCTTCTGATTTCAAATATATTCAGATGCATTTTGTAATATCACATTCCCTTTAATATTGTTATTGACTATGCACTGTTCTTCCCTTCAAAACTTTGGGATTGGTTACTGCCTGTTTTTTAATTGATTGCAAAGCAAATGAGGTGCTGAGATGCTTTTTCTTTTACCCTAGGCTGGATTGCAGAACCTACTCATGTTACCATCGTCTATTTAACACTGTTTTAGCTTGCTTGCTAAAATAAATATGCATAAAATTCCCTTGCAGATAAATTTTGATATCATATTCGGTCACTTATATATGGATGGAACAGGCGACGTGAGGGAAACAGTTCTACCAATATAAAATACTTGAAAAATAGAGAGGCACCCATTGGCTATAGGCGTCTTACCCTATTTGGTTAGGGAGGCATACAATTCCTCGTGTATTCGGTTAAGTCAAAATTAGTCTGTAAAAGCTCCATTGTCCAAGTATATAATCTCAGCGGTAAAACCTACAAAATATGGAAATGCTGATCCAGGGTAACTTCTTACTTTCACATCAAGAAGGATGGACATTTAAGAATTCAATGCAGGCATTGATCAGAGATGAGTAGAAATTTATATTGCCGATAAGTCTAGATATTGCAGTAGATTTTACCTTCTCGTTGAGGACTTGGGAAAGATGAACTGATGAAATAGAAAATAAAATAGAGACTGCAAATTTTCTGCTGCAAAATAGGATGAAAGCTTCCCCTTTAAAACTTGATACTGAATCGAGTGATGTGTTCAATAAATCTTGAGTAGAAGAGCCATGAAGAAAAACCAGATATATGAGCTTTACTCCCACTGAATTTGAAATGGAGGTGCGTGAGCAGCGCCATAAACTAAATTGACATCAATTTGCTAGAGTGCATCATCAATATAAAGATCAGGCTTAGCATCAATTGAAGATATGCCATTAGATTAAAAACTTGCAACCTCAATTATAAGAAAAAAATTACTATTAAAATCAGCATGCTGGCTCAAAACGTTTGAGTTATTTGGAGGAACATAATAGTGTGTTTTAGCTTCATAAGTCATAACATAGAAACTGATCTAAATCACTCCAATACTAAAATTTAGAAACAAATAAGCAACAATGTTATCAGCATGCTGGGAGAACACAGGAAGAGTTTTAAAACCAACTAACAACAAATTTGGGTTTCAAAACAAAGCCTAAGCTAACAAAACATTGCAAAAATAAGCACTGATCAAGGTGGAAGTTATATTAGTAGACCCAGGATATAGTGCCTCAGTAATATGGTCCTATGAAAGATAGAAGGTAATACCGAGGCTAATTCCAGGAAATGGAAATTTACAACTTAAGTTTGGTTGAGTTCCAGAAGAACCTTACAGTTACAACAGCCTTAGACTCCATTATATATGCTGCTGGTCATCTGAATCCTTTATTGTTATTCTGCTGCTGGCTCTAGGACACTTTCCCAAAGCTGAAACACTAAAAAAAACTTTCCCGACAGCCTCAAATCAATTGAAGTGAAAATTTTCATGGTTTGCCCATCTAACTTCAATTTAATCACATAGCCTCGATGGTGCATTTTTTGTTTTCTCTTCTAAACTAGCTAGTTGGTGTCAAATCATCCAAGTGATGTTCTTACAAAGCATAGGTGTAGCCACTCTTACTGCAAGTCCAGCTGAACTTTTAAATTTGATGTTACCCAATAAGGTGACTGTTACTCATTCAATATCAGTGTCCACGTTAATCTTTGGCACAGACCTAGCCAACTCCACCCAGTAGAGGCTACATGTTGGACTTATTTTGACTTTGTAATTTAATTCTAAACTTGAAATACCTTAAATCTTGCAGCTGTAAACTCTTTATTACCTTTTGTACATGGCATTTCCAGCATCTCTTAATTCCTTACTGTTTCAGCGTACATTAGCTTTACAGCAAATCCGATCCAATCTTATTTCATTTTTTGTTTTCTTCCTCCTCTTCACGGCCTCTGATGGTAAAATCCTCTAACTAGCCCATGCCCCAGTCCATCCCACCACGACTCCATCATTTAATGGCTTCACCATTTAAAATCCAGATGGCTGAAACAACATTTCATCATTATCAATACATATTCCCAACTCCATATCAGACTGGCGCCCACAAATTTCCCATACCAGAGCACCCAATTCTTACATTTCTTCACTGGTCTCTACAACTGACTTTGATTGGTTATGGCAATGCCACAACACCTCAAAAACCATTAACACTCTAGTTTTTGTATGGCCATTATTATTGTTATTATCAAGTAGTAGTAGTTTGTTGGTTATTAGTATACAGGATATATGAATATCCTACATTGCTTGCTCTCTCTGACTTCTTTGTAGTGTTTTTAGTTGCATAGTAGATTTTGTTTCTATGGCCTTGCACGTGTTGTGTGCAGGGAGAACAACTGAAGGCAGAAAACCAGCAGTATAAGGAAAGTGAGGTATGCATAGTATATGCTGTGGTATATGGATTTCAAGGAAAAGTTATATAATCTTTACCATAAGCATGCCATTTTTAATATTTTGAGCTAAATATTAATGTTCTTAGTATTAAATTCTAATAAGTAGACCACTTTATCAACAAAATATGAACATTGCATGACTTATAACTCATAAAATTATGTATTAAGTGTTTTATTATGTTAAGTATTACTAAAATGAATAGAGTTTGAAATGGATTGAATTTGAGTTTTTAGTTGATTATGACCATGTTCTGGTCAAGTACCCATAAACCCAAATTGGATACTGAACCCATATTAAATCTTTGGGTTTAGATAAAAACTCACCCAACTTGAGGCACAAGTTGCATTCCTAACGAGATGTTTTGTTCTAGTAAATTAACTAGGGAAAAAAATTCATCAAGAAATAAATAAATAAAAACTTGCACACGTTAAGAGCATCAATGTGACACTAGGAAGTGGTAGCAAAGAAAATATTTCATCGTTGACCCTTCTGAATTGTCTCCTAGCTTACCTAGCTTCAGACAATTAAAACTACGGAAAAATATGTTTTAGATTCCAAAATCAAATCAAGTGAACTGTGATCATTGAAAGAATTCCTGTATTACCGCCGTTTGCTGTTCACTTTCCTTGTATACCACCATCTAAACTTTTTTCCTCAGCAATCACCAGATCACTCCCGGCGTGCACCCCAGGCCGTTTTGGGACTCCGCCACTTCATGTCACCCAACCACACCACACTGTAATGCTCTCTCCTTCACCAACCACAATACATTACCTCTCCTGTCACCCATCGAACAAATTTCCACTCTCCCAGTGCAACTCCTGCTGCACTTTCAGGTGAAGTCCAGCTCGTCACCCCTTGTGTTTCTGCTACTATATTCCACAACCACAGCCGCAACGCAACCACCCTTGTATTTCTGCTAATATATTCCACAATCACAGCCACAGCCCTCCAGCCTGCAACTCCACGCCACGCTGTACCATCTAGATCAGCAGCACAACCCACCGGCAAAAATCCCATATCTCTCCCTGCATTTGAAGGAGACGCGCCAGTCTTATACCACTTAGCCATCCCACGGCTGCTCTCCTCTCACTCTTCCAGCCGTCTACAGCTATAATAGTGGTACTTACATGGGGAAAGGTCACTTCAAACCAAACAATTGTAATACAGGAATTTTTTCCCAATCATTTGTCAAGGTGCTTACTACAGAGGCAGGACAAGTGTTTTTCGTTAAAAACATATTATATATATATATATAAAGGTGATAGGGGAAGAAGAAGAAATCAGACCACATGGAGTGGTGATGTGAGCTGATCCGATCTGTTCCCTGTCCCTTTGGTTTTATTGTTTCCAGACTGCGGCAGCTGGAGAGGAGACCAGCGGTGGTGGTGGGGAGGTGGATCACGCAACGCCGAACCCCGAAGTCGGCGACGATTAACTCCTGCATGGAAGGGGGGGCTCCAGCCAGTTAAAAGGCCGCCGCACAGTCACAACATTAAATAAAGACTAAGAAACAATAAATCAACGTTTGTGGCATGTACAAGTTGCGAGCCAATAACTGTCCCCTCATGCGTAAAAATCCATCAGACTTTGAACCAATAAATCCATGTGTGTGGCACGTAAAAGTTACGAGCCAATGACTGCCCCCTCATGTAAAAATAATAATAAGACTGTAAGACTGTCACGTGTTCTGTGCCAACTTGTATCTCCCGGATAAAGTTGCTCCAGTATCATGACTGCCATCTAACACGTTTTGCGTTTTAATATATATATATATATAGAGAGAGAGAGAGAGAGAGAGATGAGAGAATTGGATGCTCTATTCGGTATATATATATATATATATATATTTTATTTTAACTCAACAACATTCTTCATTTTAATTTTATTTTTATTAAAATGATAATTTTTATTATATTTTTAATATAATAAACTATCATTTAAATAACATGAAAAATAATAATAAAATAATATATAAAAAATAAATAATAACTCTTCTAACAATAAAAGTCATTATTGAAACTTATTTTTAACATTTGAGTCAAAAAGTCTTTGAGTTTCTACTTACTCATATGAATAGTTTGATTAAACTAATTCATTTGAATGCTCTGGTACCTATTATAATAGTCCGGTCTAATTAAATAAAATTACAGCTGTAATTAAACATAACCGTAATCTGGTTCACTCGTTACACTCTTTTTCTTTCTTTATATAATATATAATATATAATATATGAAATTGAATGAAATGCTGTCAGTACTTTTTAAATTTCTCCAACTTCATCGAAGCATGCGAGAAAGTGCAAACCCAGTCCCCATCCCCTCCTAATAACCCCAAAAGACGTCCTTGCGGCCCAGAATCACATGCATCAACACCACCCTCCTCCAAGATACAGCTTCTCCTTCAACTACTTCCAACCCCTCCATCCAAGATATCTAAATCCCACGCCTAAACAACGATCGACGACAACCGAATCAATGATGTCGTGTCCCCCAGTTTCAGAGAAAACCATCTCTTCCACCTCCATGTCCTTTCTCCCTCCCCTACCCATAAATACAACGGCCCTATGCACCAATATCAGAAAGAGAGGAAAAAACAAGGACGAACCTTGCTTAGTCTACGGGTGTTCCCCAAACCAAACTACATCGACCAAAAGATACAACGACCATATATGATCGATTAATGGTGAAATAAATCCCCAGAAAGTGAAAAACGAAGAAACATGAAACAAAGTTATAAACCAAAAAACAAAAACAAAAAAACTTGATCCCCACAGATCGACCAATCCTCCGTCAACAAATACTGTTGAATGCTATAAAAAATTAAAAAAATAAAATAAAAGTTAGATCCACCCCAAGTCGAAGTCCAATATTTGATGATCTTAAAAGAGACCGTCAATGGCCATGTGGGTAGATCATGGATGCAATCATGCAACAACACAAATGTTTTATGTTTTTCCCACGTAGTAGGAAATCGAAAAAACATCAACAACCTTGTTATACTGGCACATCACAACATAGTTTTTGAGAACAAATTAATCAACCTCTATCACTATCATTATTATTATGTATTTTAACGGATAATAAAGGGGACTAATTTACTCGTTGAAATTTGGTGGGACGCTGTGACGGCATCGACTCCAAGGCCATCCAGTCCCACTGGATCCTGGGCTTCAACCAGAGGTGTCTCCGGCGTCGCCGTCAGGTCCGCCGCGTACGTCGACAACTGCGAGTAAATGCGCACGGAAAGTTCTGGTGGTGCATCGACTGACACGGCAATCGTACGCTGCCCTCACCTTCGTTTCCCACACAAATATATATATATATATAGGTGGTGAACGTGTGGTCTGACACGGCAATCATACGCCGTCCTCACCTTCGTTTCCCACACACAAATATATATACATATATATATATATACACACACAGGTGGTGAACGTGTGGACTGACACGGCAATCATTCATACGTTGCCCTCACCTTCGTTTCCCACGCACACACACACATATATAGACACACACACACAGGTGGTGAACGTGTGGACTGACACGGCAATCAGTCATTCATTCATACGCTGCCCTCACCTTCGTTTCCCACTCACAAAAACTCAAATTTAATCGATGACACGTATTAATTATATATATATAATTAAATTCGTGCCATTTTTCTATATATAAAATTGAGGATATATATATATAATGCATTATTCGTGGGTTGAGATTTCATATGGAGACCGATCATCACCCTTCTCGCATTTGCCTTATTGCCATCTATAATGATCTATATTGTACAAATGAGAAATACATTATATTGTACACACACACACACACACACACACACACACACACATATATATATATATATATTCTTTATATGAAATCATTTGTTGGTAGATTTCAAACAAATTCAATCACTTACTACTAAAAGCATGTCTTTATAAAATTAGTTCTTCAAAATAATTAAAAGTATTTTAAAAAATTTTAACAATTTATTTTATGAAGAAAAAAAATAAAATAATAAATAAATATTATGAAAAAATATGTTAATAAATAGAGAGTAAATAGTATTAAATTAAACTTAAAAAACTATTATTTATTTTATTAAAATTTTAATTATAATATAATCTAAAAAGTAGTTTTTTGTTAAACTAACTAATAAAAAAATACAAATAAAGAGTGAAATGAATGCTCTAACAAAAAGATTTCAAAAAAAATCATACTTCAAAATTGCTACTAATTTAATATTAATTTTCAATTATAATCTCAGGCAACATTATCTAAACTGATTTTAAATTAACAAAATGTGCCACATATACAAGCAAAATGTATAATAACATTTTAGTCACTTCCTAAAATTAGCCCAGAGGAACTTGTCTAGGTTATTGGCCCAATGACTTCACAGCAGAAGGTCAGGGGATTCGACTTCAATCCCTAGCAAGATGGGAGGTGATTTTTTTTTTTGGTAAAATAGAAAATGATTTGAAATAATTTTTTTAAAATACTTCCTAAAATTAGTTATTAAATTAATACCATCACATTTCCAATCTCATACCTCTATGAGGTTAGATAACGCTCTCCTCGCATCCATAGGATCAAAGCGATTAACAACTAATGCCAATATAAGAATCAATGATACAATAAGGGTGTGTAGGTACACCAACAACTAATGATCTTAATACACTAATTTAAAATCATACCACCGGCCCTTACCCAGAGCTATCACTACAAAGTACAAAACATCATGCACAAACAGTTGAAGCATCAATGTGCAACACTATCACTAGAGTTAGTGTACCCTCTCTAACTCTAGGCTATATATATAGTGTGAGCATGATGAGTCAGTATGGAAAACTAACTAATTAATATGCAGGTCTCTTCCAATGTCACACTTTCCTATATGACATGCACGCGTATAACTCTATCTAGTTCATTGGTGAGGTATAATGGAGAATTGCAGTGAATTTTACCATCTTGTCCAGGACTTGAGAAACATGAAAAAAAAAAAAGAATAAAAATTGAGACACCGCATGAAATCTTAATTTCTGCTGCAAAAGTGTATGGGAATCTTAATAAACACAAAGCAGTCAAAAATAGAATCCTAAGCAACAATAAAATATTTGATAGGAAATTGTGTATTTTCCCGGAATCCTTGCAAGAACAATAGAAGGGCAAATATTTAGACAAATATATTCTGTGTTGAGATTCAAGATAGCAATAAATAGAGTCCTAAACAAAAATAAAGGATTTGATGGGAATTGTTGTACATCGTTAGAGTAGTTGCAAGATCCAAAGAGGGTAAACATTAATGATGTGTGCATGTATCAGTACCTCGTTTTTTCTAAATCCTATACAATAATCTTGACCCAATCTAATTATTGGTATGAGTGCTTAACTAATAATTATTGTGCAGATGATGCATTGTTCTGACAAGATAGGAAAGTGTTAATGGCTCTGATGAAGAGATTTGAGTTATTTTCTTTTAATCAGTGGACTGAGTGAACAATTCGTGAATCAGAGCCATGACACGAATAAATGGCATCAGAGCAACTATAGTCAATCTACAATAAAATAAATGGCACGATTAGAAAGTAAGGAGCTTAAGCAGAGCCATATATAACTTGACATCAGTTTGTTGAAGTGAATCAATAATATGAAGATCAGGCTTAGCATCAATTGAAGATATGCCATTAGAGTAAAAACTTGTAACCTGAATTACAAGAAAAAATGACCATTAAAATCAGCATGCTGGGTCCAAACAAAAGTAGGCCTCTCGGTTTGAGTTATTCAGAGGAATATAATAGTGTGTGTAACTTCAAAAGTCAACACACGGAAACTAATCTACATCGCCCCCAATACTAAAATTGAGTAACAAATAGGTAACAATGTCATTAGCATGCAGGGACAACACAAGAAAAGTTTTAAAACAGACTAACAGGTTTGGATTTCAACTCAAAGCCATTAGCTAGGAAAACAATGCAAAAATAAGCCCTGATCTAGGAGGAAGTTATATTAGTAGAACCGGGAAATAGTGCTATGAGCAATGCCTCAGTAATATGGTCCTATCGAAGATGGAAGGTAATACTGACGCTAATTCCAGGAAATGGAAATTTACTGAAGTAGTTTAAGTTTGATGGAGTTCCAGAAGAACCTTACAGTAACTACTACAGCCTTAGGTTCCATTATATATGCTGCTGGTGATCTCAATCCTTTATTGTATTTCTGATGCTGCATCTAGGACACAATTATATATTCTGCTTTAATTCCAGTAACTACTACAGCCATAGGCTCCATCATATATTCCGCTGCTGCTGCCTCAAATCAATTGAAGTGAATATGTCTGGGTTTACCTATCTAACCTCAATTGAATCACAAGACCTCAACGGTGCATATTATGTTTTACTTCTCCAAACTAGCTAGTTGGTGTCAAATCATCCTAATGCTGTTCTTTCGAATTATAGATTCTTACTGCAAGTCCATCTGAGTTTTTGAATTTGATGTTGCCCAAGAAGGTGACTGTTACTGATTCAATATCAGTGACCACATTAGACTCTGACACAGACATAGCCAACTCCACCCAGCCTATACACTGTAGTTTTTGCCCAGTCATTATTGCTGTTATTATTATATAATCTTATCTGTAATAATAATAATAATTAGTAGTAGTAGCTGTAGTTTGAATACTATTAGAACACTGGATATATGAATCATCCTCCATTGCTTACTATCTTTAACTTCTATGTAGTGTTTTATTTGCATAGTTGATTTTTTCTTATGGTTTGCACGTGGTGTGCAGGGAGAACAACTGAAGGCATAAAACCAGCAGTACAAGGAAAGTGAGATAAGCATACTATATGTTGTGGGCTGTATGGAATCATATGCTCATGAAGTTTCCCTATAGCATCTCTTATGTGATTCTATTTAACAGGGTGCAACTCCTAATTAACTCAAAGTGGAAGATAATATTTATAGTTGCTTTTATTCTTGGTTTCAAATGTTTAAATAGCTGAATAGCCATGAAAGACTTTCTGAAATTCGGAAACATCTACGTGAATAATTTAGGCCATATTTATTGAAAAGAAAGACAACAAATCAACTAAAATTAAATAAGACAACTGATCAATCTTTTTCCATCTTGAGCTAATAATAAAACAGCTGACTAATCTTTCCCCATCATCCATGGGCTCTCTAACAGCTCCTCCTTTCTTAAAATTTTCTTTACTCTCAAGGGAAAAAAAATGGAAATCGTGCCTTGAAATCAGTTTGATTCTCCCCTGTGGCATCAAAAGGTGACAAGTTCCTGCCAATGAACCAGAACTTCAGCTACCCCTTGACATTTATAGTTTCCAAAACTGCTTGAGGTAATGAATGTGGTGTGGACGCTTCAGATAAGGAAGTCAATGTGAGAGAAGCAATGTCTTGATCTTCAATCCTTTTTTGAAGGAGTGAAACATGGAACCGCCTCAATTTTGGATAGAATTTTAAGGGGCCCCAAATACTTGGAGCTGAGTTTAAGATTTTTCCTTTCGGCTAGAGATAATTGACAATATGGATGCAACTTAAGATACACAAATTCGCTAACTTGGTGATGGAAAGATGTGGGAGTTTACGTTAACTTGTTTGGGAGTTAGTCCTGGATCGGTGAAGAATGTAAACTCACTAACTCGTGTCACCATTGTTCACACATTTGTTGTTTTCAGTTTTTAATTTTTTATATAAAAAACTGTTATCACTTTTTAAAAATAAAAACAAAAAACAAGCTCACCAAATATGCTCTTAGCATCCAAAAGATAAGGATACCATTTTTAAATAACCTTGATCAATGCAAGCATCCTTTTTCATTTGTAAGTCAGGGCCAGATCAGACCCAGCTAGTCCGGGTCCAACCTAAATGAGTCTAAGCCTAAACGGACTAGAAATTTCTGGTCCGACCCAACTCACTTGCAGGCCGGGACCCACGAGTTGGGTCCTTATTATTACTATATATACTAAATATATAAATATATTCGACAAGTATTATATAACTTAATGGTTGAACAATGCTTATATTTAAAGCATGTTTGGGGTTCAAGTCGCATTAATAGCATTTTTCCCAAAGATTTTACATTTAACAGCATTTGACCAGATTGGGAGGGCCTACGGGCTAGGCTGGGCTTGGGTGCGGACTAGGCTAGGTACGAAAAAAAAAAAAAACTATGACGGGCATGTATAAGGCTATAGCCTGTGAGCTGGCTTGTAACCGTACAGGCCAAGCCCGTTTAACCCGCAAGCTCGAAATTGTATAGGCCCATTATAAAACGGGCTAAAAGTATGTAGTTTGGCCCGTCCCATATTATGAACTACCCTGCGCGTCCTGCAAGCCTCCATCCTACTTAACAATGTTAGATTTGTCCCATGTAATGCTTGACTAAAAAATGCAATTGGTTGTTCCCTTGCATGAGCACTCCTCTTAAGCAAACTCTAGAGGGATTACACCCTACAATGAAAGATTGAGAAAAATTCAATAAAGCAAGTACAGGCCCAAGTGCCATTGCCTTTTTAAGCTCTTCAAATGGTTACTTGGTGGCAAGGCTCCATTTAAAAGAATCATTTTTGAGCATATTTATCGAGGCATAGGCCATCATTTCGCTATGATGAATAAATTTTCA
Source organism: Taxillus chinensis (assembly GCA_023512835.1). Taxonomy (NCBI): domain Eukaryota; kingdom Viridiplantae; phylum Streptophyta; class Magnoliopsida; order Santalales; family Loranthaceae; genus Taxillus; species Taxillus chinensis. The sequence goes on along the minus strand of CM042088.1, from coordinate 44,409,357 downwards.
ATAGTAATTAGGGAGGCCCAAAAGACCTCCCAACCCTTTCAAGCTAGTTGGTTTGGGCTGCGTCATCGTGGAAGAAATTTTTTGCAAGACCACACTTACCCAAGATCACTTGATCAATAGTCTATTTCTTCTTGTCAAAATTGATAATTTCATGCTTGACGAAAAATGTGTTAGCTTGCGAAACATGTACCACATGGCTAACATGTAGTAAATGATGATATTGTTAACATGGAGTAATTCTTCCAATACCTCGTTCATGACACTTTGAAAGGTTGCTGGTGTGTTAGTGAAGCCAAAGGGCATTACTATAAATTCATAGTGGTTTTAGTCCATGCAAAAGGTAGTTTCCTCCATATCTCCATTGTACCCCAACCTCAAATCAAACTTCGATAAATTATTAGATGAATTGCATGGTACAAAGTTTTTTACAAAGATAAGTATTAGATATTTATCCTTAATGGTAATATTGTTAAGCGCAAGATAATCTATACAAAGACACCAAGAGCTATCATGTTTTTAATCAATACCATGGGAGACTAGTAGGGACTTTAGCTAGCACTTACTACATCATATGATAGAATACCCTGACCAGTTTTTCAATCTGATACTTTTGTGGTCTTGATATTGTTGAAGTGCCAAGCTTTGTACCTCCTTGAATATATCTGAATATTTCTCCAAAATAGCCAACAATTTCATATTCAAATTTCCTTCTGCAGGCAGCTGCTTCTCTCCTAAATTCAATGAATTCAATTGTAAAAAATAAACTCTTTATCCCTCCTTAATTACTCCCTAATATTAGTCATAAACTATCTTGACTCCATGCAACTCCACCTTCCTTCCTTCCCAGCAAATCTTATCCACAACTTATAAATTCAAAAGTAATCGGACACAATTTTTGCAGCCATTGAGTCCTAAATATTACATCACATCCCTCCACTTGTAAGAGGGAAAACATTCTATTTTTTGACTTGAAATTGGCGTGCTTTCACAAATTCCATCACTTTAAAATCCATCTGCCATTAGCACAGAAAATTCTCCTTATTTCATGAGATTAAGTCTTAATTTTTCAGTCACCTTGAGTTCAAAATATTATGTGTACTTCCCCCTATCAACCACTATTGTAACAATGATCATACTATTTTTTTTTCCAAATAAATGCATTATCCCTAGGGCTGAAATTCCCAAAATAGCATGAAAACTAATTTTAGGAATTTCCTCAACAACTCCTCCAAACCAAATTAAAATCAAACCAACAACCCTTAATTTCAATAATATAGGTTCGACTATATGAACCAACACAAACAAAAAATTTATATTTCATCTAATACATAGATCCTTCTCCAAATATTCCTATCAATCACTTTCCTTCTTCCAAATCTAACAATTCCAACAACTCCTCTCAAGAAAGAAAAATCACTTCTATTAAAAATATAATTTTAATAAGGGCAAAGGAGGTGGCCCAATTATCACAAGTCTTCCTATGTTATGCTTATCCTCCTTTCTTTTGATTATTATTCTTTGTCAAAGTCTAGAAACTTTTATCCCAAAATCAATTCATAATAGGTTATGTGACTGCATGATTTTATTAATCAATTACAAAATCAAATAATTCTTAATATATGATTATAAATCTCAAGATGCCTCCTCATGTTTGATTTATTATTTTAAGTCGAACAAATGATAATATTAAGTAAGAGTGCTACTTTGATATCACTTATTAAATCAGATAAAGGCTCCCGACCCACTGAGATGTGGGGCAATTCCTGGTCTAGCACACATGCATGGTCATTAGAGCTGAAATTCCTGAAATAACATGAAAACTAATTTCATGACTTTTCTTTTTTTCCTCTTCCATGCTTACATCCTCCAATGGCTCTTCCCAAGAGGAAAAATCTCTTAAAAATAACTTTTTCTTACAGCGATGTCTCATCTCAATTAAAACGAATTCCATAATTCCTCATTTCTTGTAAATCCCTAGGACTAAATTTTTTGATGACTGGTTTCGTGTTGTGTTAAAGATGCTAAGGGCAAAGGAGGTGGCCTAACTGTCACAAGAGCCTTCCTTTGTCATGCTTATCCTCCTTTTGATTATGCATTCTTTGTTTAATGTCCATAAACTTCCATCTCAAAATCAATTAACAAAGAGTGAGATGACTGATCTTATTAATTAATTACAAGGGTAGACAATTTTCAATATAGAATTATAAATCTCACATGCCTATGTGATAATATTGAGGGTGGTAAAACATTACTATGATACGACTTGTTAGATTGGATAAAGGCACAGACCCACCTGAATATCACAATATTATTTGATTTGAACTTATTAAACATTGACTCGCTAGAAAGAAATTTAAATCGTATTGTAACATTAAAGTTTTTTTTCTTAATAATGACATTAACTTTCCCCTTTTTATGAATTGTGGAACAAATTATACTAACAATTTATTTATTTTGTCACACATTGAACCACACATCATAAGCTAGATGTACACTTATTGAACTGAATCTTACAATTCCCCCTTAATCTATATCTTAAATCAAGATCACATTGGTTTAATATCCTAATGATAAGGGTCACAATTGTATTCTAATCCATTATCGCTTTTGATATATCCTGAAAACCTTTACAGGAATAACTAGGTTTTGATACCATATTGAAGTCCATCAGTTTATATCCCAAGCCCAATTGGCAATGAGTGGGGTGACCACATGATTTTATTAATCAATTGAAATACTAAACAATTCTTGATATGAGATTATAAATCTCGATATTGTTGACTCACGTTGCAAGACCAATAGTTGTGGATGATGATATTGGATTACAAGTTTGCCCATCAACTCTTATCGCCTTTTTAAATTCACTCACAAAGCGCCCAAGTTGTTATTCTTCAAACAAATAGCCAACTTGATGTAACAAATGATCAAACTCAATTTAGTAATCGCACAAGCTTCCCAATTTTTTTTATCTTGGTGAGATTAGAAAAAAGGTATCTTAAGGATACATAACATAAATGCAACTCATACTTGAAAACTTTTCAATTGATACCTTTCCTTTCAATTATTTAAATTTTGATACCACAATTGGGCATTTATGTTATGTAAACATGGAACCGCCTCAATTTTGGATAGAATTTTAAGGGGCCCCAAATACTTGGAGCTGAGTTTAAGATTTTTCCTTTCGGCTAGAGATAATTGACAATATGGATGCAACTTAAGATACACAAATTCGCTAACTTGGTGATGGAAAGATGTGGGAGTTTACGTTAACTTGTTTGGGAGTTAGTCCTGGATCGGTGAAGAATGTAAACTCACTAACTCGTGTCACCATTGTTCACACATTTGTTGTTTTCAGTTTTTAATTTTTTATATAAAAAACTGTTATCACTTTTTAAAAATAAAAACAAAAAACAAGCTCACCAAATATGCTCTTAGCATCCAAAAGATAAGGATACCATTTTTAAATAACCTTGATCAATGCAAGCATCCTTTTTCATTTGTAAGTCAGGGCCAGATCAGACCCAGCTAGTCCGGGTCCAACCTAAATGAGTCTAAGCCTAAACGGACTAGAAATTTCTGGTCCGACCCAACTCACTTGCAGGCCGGGACCCACGAGTTGGGTCCTTATTATTACTATATATACTAAATATATAAATATATTCGACAAGTATTATATAACTTAATGGTTGAACAATGCTTATATTTAAAGCATGTTTGGGGTTCAAGTCGCATTAATAGCATTTTTCCCAAAGATTTTACATTTAACAGCATTTGACCAGATTGGGAGGGCCTACGGGCTAGGCTGGGCTTGGGTGCGGACTAGGCTAGGTAAAAAAAAAAAAAAAAAAACTATGACGGGCATGTATAAGGCTATAGCCTGTGAGCTGGCTTGTAACCGTACAGGCCAAGCCCGTTTAACCCGCAAGCTCGAAATTGTATAGGCCCATTATAAAACGGGCTAAAAGTATGTAGTTTGGCCCGTCCCATATTATGAACTACCCTGCGCGTCCTGCAAGCCTCCATCCTACTTAACAATGTTAGATTTGTCCCATGTAATGCTTGACTAAAAAATGCAATTGGTTGTTCCCTTGCATGAGCACTCCTCTTAAGCAAACTCTAGAGGGATTACACCCTACAATGAAAGATTGAGAAAAATTCAATAAAGCAAGTACAGGCCCAAGTGCCATTGCCTTTTTAAGCTCTTCAAATGGTTACTTGGTGGCAAGGCTCCATTTAAAAGAATCATTTTTGAGCATATTTATCGAGGCATAGGCCATCATTTCGCTATGATGAATAAATTTTCAATAGTAATTAGGGAGGCCCAAAAGACCTCCCAACCCTTTCAAGCTAGTTGGTTTGGGCTGCGTCATCGTGGAAGAAATTTTTTGCAAGACCACACTTACCCAAGATCACTTGATCAATAGTCTATTTCTTCTTGTCAAAATTGATAATTTCATGCTTGACGAAAAATGTGTTAGCTTGCGAAACATGTACCACATGGCTAACATGTAGTAAATGATGATATTGTTAACATGGAGTAATTCTTCCAATACCTCGTTCATGACACTTTGAAAGGTTGCTGGTGTGTTAGTGAAGCCAAAGGGCATTACTATAAATTCATAGTGGTTTTAGTCCATGCAAAAGGTAGTTTCCTCCATATCTCCATTGTACCCCAACCTCAAATCAAACTTCGATAAATTATTAGATGAATTGCATGGTACAAAGTTTTTTACAAAGATAAGTATTAGATATTTATCCTTAATGGTAATATTGTTAAGCGCAAGATAATCTATACAAAGACACCAAGAGCTATCATGTTTTTAATCAATACCATGGGAGACTAGTAGGGACTTTAGCTAGCACTTACTACATCATATGATAGAATACCCTGACCAGTTTTTCAATCTGATACTTTTGTGGTCTTGATATTGTTGAAGTGCCAAGCTTTGTACCTCCTTGAATATATCTGAATATTTCTCCAAAATAGCCAACAATTTCATATTCAAATTTCCTTCTGCAGGCAGCTGCTTCTCTCCTAAATTCAATGAATTCAATTGTAAAAAATAAACTCTTTATCCCTCCTTAATTACTCCCTAATATTAGTCATAAACTATCTTGACTCCATGCAACTCCACCTTCCTTCCTTCCCAGCAAATCTTATCCACAACTTATAAATTCAAAAGTAATCGGACACAATTTTTGCAGCCATTGAGTCCTAAATATTACATCACATCCCTCCACTTGTAAGAGGGAAAACATTCTATTTTTTGACTTGAAATTGGCGTGCTTTCACAAATTCCATCACTTTAAAATCCATCTGCCATTAGCACAGAAAATTCTCCTTATTTCATGAGATTAAGTCTTAATTTTTCAGTCACCTTGAGTTCAAAATATTATGTGTACTTCCCCTATCAACCACTATTGTAACAATGATCATACTATTTTTTTTTCCAAATAAATGCATTATCCCTAGGGCTGAAATTCCCAAAATAGCATGAAAACTAATTTTAGGAATTTCCTCAACAACTCCTCCAAACCAAATTAAAATCAAACCAACAACCCTTAATTTCAATAATATAGGTTCGACTATATGAACCAACACAAACAAAAAATTTATATTTCATCTAATACATAGATCCTTCTCCAAATATTCCTATCAATCACTTTCCTTCTTCCAAATCTAACAATTCCAACAACTCCTCTCAAGAAAGAAAAATCACTTCTATTAAAAATATAATTTTAATAAGGGCAAAGGAGGTGGCCCAATTATCACAAGTCTTCCTATGTTATGCTTATCCTCCTTTCTTTTGATTATTATTCTTTGTCAAAGTCTAGAAACTTTTATCCCAAAATCAATTCATAATAGGTTATGTGACTGCATGATTTTATTAATCAATTACAAAATCAAATAATTCTTAATATATGATTATAAATCTCAAGATGCCTCCTCATGTTTGATTTATTATTTTAAGTCGAACAAATGATAATATTAAGTAAGAGTGCTACTTTGATATCACTTATTAAATCAGATAAAGGCTCCCGACCCACCGAGATGTGGGGCAATTCCTGGTCTAGCACACATGCATGGTCATTAGAGCTGAAATTCCTGAAATAACATGAAAACTAATTTCATGACTTTTCTTTTTTTCCTCTTCCATGCTTACATCCTCCAATGGCTCTTCCCAAGAGGAAAAATCTCTTAAAAATAACTTTTTCTTACAGCGATGTCTCATCTCAATTAAAACGAATTCCATAATTCCTCATTTCTTGTAAATCCCTAGGACTAAATTTTTTGATGACTGGTTTCGTGTTGTGTTAAAGATGCTAAGGGCAAAGGAGGTGGCCTAACTGTCACAAGAGCCTTCCTTTGTCATGCTTATCCTCCTTTTGATTATGCATTCTTTGTTTAATGTCCATAAACTTCCATCTCAAAATCAATTAACAAAGAGTGAGATGACTGATCTTATTAATTAATTACAAGGGTAGACAATTTTCAATATAGAATTATAAATCTCACATGCCTATGTGATAATATTGAGGGTGGTAAAACATTACTATGATACGACTTGTTAGATTGGATAAAGGCACAGACCCACCTGAATATCACAATATTATTTGATTTGAACTTATTAAACATTGACTCGCTAGAAAGAAATTTAAATCGTATTGTAACATTAAAGTTTTTTTTCTTAATAATGACATTAACTTTCCCCTTTTTATGAATTGTGGAACAAATTATACTAACAATTTATTTATTTTGTCACACATTGAACCACACATCATAAGCTAGATGTACACTTATTGAACTGAATCTTACAATTCCCCCTTAATCTATATCTTAAATCAAGATCACATTGGTTTAATATCCTAATGATAAGGGTCACAATTGTATTCTAATCCATTATCGCTTTTGATATATCTGAAAACCTTTACAGGAATAACTAGGTTTTGATACCATATTGAAGTCCATCAGTTTATATCCCAAGCCCAATTGGCAATGAGTGGGGTGACCACATGATTTTATTAATCAATTGAAATACTAAACAATTCTTGATATGAGATTATAAATCTCGATATTGTTGACTCACGTTGCAAGACCAATAGTTGTGGATGATGATATTGGATTACAAGTTTGCCCATCAACTCTTATCGCCTTTTTAAATTCACTCACAAAGCGCCCAAGTTGTTATTCTTCAAACAAATAGCCAACTTGATGTAACAAATGATCAAACTCAATTTAGTAATCGCACAAGCTTCCCAATTTTTTTTATCTTGGTGAGATTAGAAAAAAGGTATCTTAAGGATACATAACATAAATGCAACTCATACTTGAAAACTTTTCAATTGATACCTTTCCTTTCAATTATTTAAATTTTGATACCACAATTGGGCATTTATGTTATGTAAACATGGAACCGCCTCAATTTTGGATAGAATTTTAAGGGGCCCCAAATACTTGGAGCCGAGTTTAAGATTTTTCCTTTCGGCTAGAGATAATTGACAATATGGATGCAACTTAAGATACACAAATTCGCTAACTTGGTGATGGAAAGATGTGGGAGTTTACGTTAACTTGTTTGGGAGTTAGTCCTGGATCGGTGAAGAATGTAAACTCACTAACTCGTGTCACCATTGTTCACACATTTGTTGTTTTCAGTTTTTAATTTTTTATATAAAAAAACTGTTATCACTTTTTAAAAATAAAAACAAAAAACAAGCTCACCAAATATGCTCTTAGCATCCAAAAGATAAGGATACCATTTTTAAATAACCTTGATCAATGCAAGCATCCTTTTTCATTTGTAAGTCGGGGCCAGATCAGACCCAGCTAGTCCGGGTCCAACCTAAATGAGTCTAAGCCTAAACGGACTAGAAATTTCTGGTCCGACCCAACTCACTTGCAGGCCGGGACCCACGAGTTGGGTCCTTATTATTACTATATATACTAAATATATAAATATATTCGACAAGTATTATATAACTTAATGGTTGAACAATGCTTATATTTAAAGCATGTTTGGGGTTCAAGTCGCATTAATAGCATTTTTCCCAAAGATTTTACATTTAACGGCATTTGACCAGATTGGGAGGGCCTACGGGCTAGGCTGGGCTTGGGTGCGGACTAGGCTAGGTACGAAAAAAAAAAAAAAAACTATGACGGGCATGTATAAGGCTATAGCCTGTGAGCTGGCTTGTAACCGTACAGGCCAAGCCCGTTTAACCCGCAAGCTCGAAATTGTATAGGCCCATTATAAAACGGGCTAAAAGTATGTAGTTTGGCCCGTCCCATATTATGAACTACCCCTGCGCGTCCTGCAAGCCTCCATCCTACTTAACAATGTTAGATTTGTCCCATGTAATGCTTGACTAAAAAATGCAATTGGTTGTTCCCTTGCATGAGCACTCCTCTTAAGCAAACTCTAGAGGGATTACACCCTACAATGAAAGATTGAGAAAAATTCAATAAAGCAAGTACAGGCCCAAGTGCCATTGCCTTTTTAAGCTCTTCAAATGGTTACTTGGTGGCAAGGCTCCATTTAAAAGAATCATTTTTGAGCATATTTATCGAGGCATAGGCCATCATTTCGCTATGATGAATAAATTTTCAATAGTAATTAGGGAGGCCCAAAAGACCTCCCAACCCTTTCAAGCTAGTTGGTTTGGGCTGCGTCATCGTGGAAGAAATTTTTTGCAAGACCACACTTACCCAAGATCACTTGATCAATAGTCTATTTCTTCTTGTCAAAATTGATAATTTCATGCTTGACGAAAAATGTGTTAGCTTGCGAAACATGTACCACATGGCTAACATGTAGTAAATGATGATATTGTTAACATGGAGTAATTCTTCCAATACCTCGTTCATGACACTTTGAAAGGTTGCTGGTGTGTTAGTGAAGCCAAAGGGCATTACTATAAATTCATAGTGGTTTTAGTCCATGCAAAAGGTAGTTTCCTCCATATCTCCATTGTACCCCAACCTCAAATCAAACTTCGATAAATTATTAGATGAATTGCATGGTACAAAGTTTTTTACAAAGATAAGTATTAGATATTTATCCTTAATGGTAATATTGTTAAGCGCAAGATAATCTATACAAAGACACCAAGAGCTATCATGTTTTTAATCAATACCATGGGAGACTAGTAGGGACTTTAGCTAGCACTTACTACATCATATGATAGAATACCCTGACCAGTTTTTCAATCTGATACTTTTGTGGTCTTGATATTGTTGAAGTGCCAAGCTTTGTACCTCCTTGAATATATCTGAATATTTCTCCAAAATAGCCAACAATTTCATATTCAAATTTCCTTCTGCAGGCAGCTGCTTCTCTCCTAAATTCAATGAATTCAATTGTAAAAAATAAACTCTTTATCCCTCCTTAATTACTCCCTAATATTAGTCATAAACTATCTTGACTCCATGCAACTCCACCTTCCTTCCTTCCCAGCAAATCTTATCCACAACTTATAAATTCAAAAGTAATCGGACACAATTTTTGCAGCCATTGAGTCCTAAATATTACATCACATCCCTCCACTTGTAAGAGGGAAAACATTCTATTTTTTGACTTGAAATTGGCGTGCTTTCACAAATTCCATCACTTTAAAATCCATCTGCCATTAGCACAGAAAATTCTCCTTATTTCATGAGATTAAGTCTTAATTTTTCAGTCACCTTGAGTTCAAAATATTATGTGTACTTCCCCTATCAACCACTATTGTAACAATGATCATACTATTTTTTTTTCCAAATAAATGCATTATCCCTAGGGCTGAAATTCCCAAAATAGCATGAAAACTAATTTTAGGAATTTCCTCAACAACTCCTCCAAACCAAATTAAAATCAAACCAACAACCCTTAATTTCAATAATATAGGTTCGACTATATGAACCAACACAAACAAAAAATTTATATTTCATCTAATACATAGATCCTTCTCCAAATATTCCTATCAATCACTTTCCTTCTTCCAAATCTAACAATTCCAACAACTCCTCTCAAGAAAGAAAAATCACTTCTATTAAAAATATAATTTTAATAAGGGCAAAGGAGGTGGCCCAATTATCACAAGTCTTCCTATGTTATGCTTATCCTCCTTTCTTTTGATTATTATTCTTTGTCAAAGTCTAGAAACTTTTATCCCAAAATCAATTCATAATAGGTTATGTGACTGCATGATTTTATTAATCAATTACAAAATCAAATAATTCTTAATATATGATTATAAATCTCAAGATGCCTCCTCATGTTTGATTTATTATTTTAAGTCGAACAAATGATAATATTAAGTAAGAGTGCTACTTTGATATCACTTATTAAATCAGATAAAGGCTCCCGACCCACTGAGATGTGGGGCAATTCCTGGTCTAGCACACATGCATGGTCATTAGAGCTGAAATTCCTGAAATAACATGAAAACTAATTTCATGACTTTTCTTTTTTTCCTCTTCCATGCTTACATCCTCCAATGGCTCTTCCCAAGAGGAAAAATCTCTTAAAAATAACTTTTTCTTACAGCGATGTCTCATCTCAATTAAAACGAATTCCATAATTCCTCATTTCTTGTAAATCCCTAGGACTAAATTTTTTGATGACTGGTTTCGTGTTGTGTTAAAGATGCTAAGGGCAAAGGAGGTGGCCTAACTGTCACAAGAGCCTTCCTTTGTCATGCTTATCCTCCTTTTGATTATGCATTCTTTGTTTAATGTCCATAAACTTCCATCTCAAAATCAATTAACAAAGAGTGAGATGACTGATCTTATTAATTAATTACAAGGGTAGACAATTTTCAATATAGAATTATAAATCTCACATGCCTATGTGATAATATTGAGGGTGGTGAAACATTACTATGATACGACTTGTTAGATTGGATAAAGGCAGACCCACCTGAATATCACAATATTATTTGATTTGAACTTATTAAACATTGACTCGCTAGAAAGAAATTTAAATCGTATTGTAACATTAAAGTTTTTTTTCTTAATAATGACATTAACTTTCCCCTTTTTATGAATTGTGGAACAAATTATACTAACAATTTATTTATTTTGTCACACATTGAACCACACATCATAAGCTAGATGTACACTTATTGAACTGAATCTTACAATTCCCCCTTAATCTATATCTTAAATCAAGATCACATTGGTTTAATATCCTAATGATAAGGGTCACAATTGTATTCTAATCCATTATCGCTTTTGATATATCCTGAAAACCTTTACAGGAATAACTAGGTTTTGATACCATATTGAAGTCCATCAGTTTATATCCCAAGCCCAATTGGCAATGAGTGGGGTGACCACATGATTTTATTAATCAATTGAAATACTAAACAATTCTTGATATGAGATTATAAATCTCGATATTGTTGACTCACGTTGCAAGACCAATAGTTGTGGATGATGATATTGGATTACAAGTTTGCCCATCAACTCTTATCGCCTTTTTAAATTCACTCACAAAGCGCCCAAGTTGTTATTCTTCAAACAAATAGCCAACTTGATGTAACAAATGATCAAACTCAATTTAGTAATCGCACAAGCTTCCCAATTTTTTTTATCTTGGTGAGATTAGAAAAAAGGTATCTTAAGGATACATAACATAAATGCAACTCATACTTGAAAACTTTTCAATTGATACCTTTCCTTTCAATTATTTAAATTTTGATACCACAATTGGGCATCACCCTCTAAGTGGTATCTAGCCAGGGAAGTTTCTCTATCTTTTTTGTGCCCTAGAATTTCAAAAATTACTCCACTAGACAAATTCATTTTGTTGGATCATTCATCTCATTATAACGTGAAAAATCCAACTTTGTAGTTTTTGGTTCGAGGGAGCCAACTCCTGAAGGGCAACAATGTGGCCTATGAGAAGAATCAGCATCATCGTCATGTCATGTCCTCCTCCATGCGTTAAATTCCAACATGCCCTCTATATGCTTCAAGAATTAAGAAGTGCTCTTTACTAGCCCTTATAGCTAGTTATAGTTCCTTTTGGCCGTCATTTAATGACCTAAGCTCATTCTCCACTTGCTTGATGGTAAAACATGCATGACTCTAATACCATGTTGTTATATGCCAGAATTTGCAAAATCATAGTGGATTTGTGAATGGGAAGAGAATAAAGATTGTTCTTGTGTGCTCTACCTATGTTGATAATTTTTAGGATACTTCAAGGGATCCTAGGCCTCCTAAGTTGGTTTAATTCAAGAAAAACCACAACTTAAAATCAACACAAAGTTGAAAATAACATTTTTTTATATAAGCAAAGTTGAAAATAATATTCATTGGTTGATGGTCCTCTAGGCTCTAGGCTGCCCCTTCATGGGAAATCGGTCAATCTATCTCCATCATTCGTGGGCTAAAAAGAACACCAATCTTTCTCCATCATTCATGCATTCCCTAACAAATTCCTTAAAATTTAAAGATTATATAATAGGAAAAAGTTAAGTGTTATCATTTATTTACCTTATCTTTGACAAATCAACAAAACATTGATATGATATTGTCCACGTTGAGCGTAATTCCTCATGGATTTGCTCTTGGGCTTTCTTATATCAATTAAGATATTTGCCCATCTTTATGTACCCATGATCTTCCCTACTTCTAGCAATATGAGACTCTAGTCGTATACCTAACAATTAGCCCCTCGAACCAAGGACTACCGAGGCTCCCTTTAAATGATTTATCCATCCGTCCACTCTCTACCAACCAGGGTTCTCAACTCCATTATGTTAGAGAACACACCTTACATGGAGCACTACCTACCTCAAGAGCTTGTCTATCCAAGTCAACTCCTTTTCACCGTGTTGGGACCAAGGCACATCCATGCATAATCCAAAGCATACCACTTGTCTGATAAAGTTCATCCATGAATCTTATCATGATTTAACTAAAGTCCACCCAGGGTTCAAAAATACAAAACACGGTACGATATGGATTGGATGTTGTATGCCGAGGGGGGCGCCTTAGTACGGTTGAAGCGAGCACCTCAACTGTCCATGATTTTTTTAAAAATATACAAAATATATAAAATAAAATAAAATTTATGTAAACTTAATTTTAAAATAATAAATTTATTTTACAATTATAAAATGAAATCTCCTACTTTTATATTATTTGTTATATTTTCAAGAAAAATCTCTTCTTTGATTATTTGCTATTGCACAACAATAAATTATATCTAAAAAAATATAATTGAGATTTAAAATAAATTTAATTATAGACTGTTTGTTACTCACCTTATCCCTTATTCACTTTAACATTGAATAAATTTTTATAACTTATTAAAATTATAATTTTAATTATACTAACATATATAGCTATATATAAAAAAAATTATAATTATATGTAATAATTAGTAAGATATATATGATTTAATGTCTTAACTTATAATAATATCTCGAGTAGACGAGAGGCCTACTATACATTGAAATGAGAGGTCGCAAGCAAACGTGATCACATGACAACTAAACGAGAGCAGCCGTCGTAATCGATGGAGGAAGCGAGTCTGGCATCGATCGTCTGGCATCGATCGTCTGGCTTTGCTTCGTTGTTGACAGTCTGGCGTCGAAGGAGATCGTTCATCGTCGATCATCTGGTGTCGCATCATCGTCAACAGTCTAGCGTCGAAGGAGGTTGGAGGCCCGTCGATGGAGGTCGTGCATCGTCGATCGACTGGCATCGTGTCGTTGTCAGCAGTCTAGCATTAATGCGGGTGCCTCATCCCACATACGGGACGAGGCGGCAGAACAGCCCGCCTCAGGTCGCCTCACCTGTCTGTGGCAGGCGGCGGCCGATGCGGGTTCCGGGGGGGGCCTCCACGAGGTGTGAGAGCAAGGCGGGCAAGGCGACACCTCAACTCAGCCAGTATTTTCGAACCATGGGTCCACCACCTTTGTTCGATATTATAAGGAATTATCCACATGGCAAAGTTTAGGGTATTACTCTAATACCAAATGTAAGGGCCATGGAATCTACCGATCTCTACGTTAATATGATATTGTCCGCTTTGGGTTTAACCCCTTATCGATTTGTTATTGGGCTTTTACCCCAAAAGGCCTTATATCAATGGAGATATTTGTCCATTCTTATATACCCATGACCCTCCTCACTTTAAGCAATATGGGACTTTGATCGTATATCCAACACGTTAAAAACCAACAAACATGCCCTCCATATGCTTAAGAGGCACTCTTCACCAGCCCTCATAGCTAGTTTTAGTTCCATTGGGCTAGCAGAGCCAAGTTTGTTCTCTACTTGCTCGTGATGATGGTCAAACATGCTTGACTTTGATACCAAGTTGTTACATGCAAGAGTTTTCAAACTCATAGTGGGTTGGTGAACGGGAAGAGCATAAGGATTGTTCTTATGTGCTATTTATGTTGATAATTTTTTAGGATCCTTTTGATGCCTGAGTTGGTTTAATTCAAAAAAACCATAACTAGAAATCAACACAAAGTTGAAGATAATATTCATCATATGGTTTTATTCTAGGCATTAAGTGTTTAAAGAATCGAACAATCATTACAATAAAAGATGATTAAATAATTTACGCCATTTTTTTTACCCCACCCTAACCCACTCCAACCCTGCAAGGAGCTCCTCGGAGCCGAAAGCAAGACCTTTACCAATATTGTAGGGGTATGGACTATTAGGTTGCTCCCATGGGGGCAACTAACCAATCTTTCTCCATCATTCATGGGCTAATTAGAGAACACCAATCTTTAATTCCTTAAAATTTAAACTTATATAATGGAAAAACGCTAAGTGTTATCATTCATTTACCTTACATTTGACAAAACATTGATATGATAATGGGGAAACTTATATTGTTCACTTTAGGCTTAAGCCTCATGGATTTGATCTAGGCTTTTCCCCAAAAGGTCTTATATAATAGAGAAAAGGTAAGTGTTATCATTCATTTATCATACGTCACTAACAACTTTCTTATTATTTGTTATATTATTAAAATAATATTTTTACTATTATTTTTATTATTTTCTTTTCTTTCTTTTTTAAAATATTTTAATTATTACTTTTTAACTATTTTTTATAATTTAATAATTATATATAGTAAACAATACTTTTTGACAAATTCCAAAAAAAAAAACCGTACAAATCTTATAAAAAAAAGTTAAATATAAAATTTTATTGTAATTATAATTTTATGCCTTTTTTCCTAAATTTAAAAAAAAAAAAAAAACAGGCTCTTATATAAAACTAATAATTTTTATGGGAATCATGTTATTTAATTTTTTTGGTGATGGTAGAATCATCTACTACCCAGTGTCTTCTCAATATATACACTAATTACCAACAACAACATTCATAAAAATGAAACTAATCAATTTACCATGGTTCTTTATACAAATTGTAGCCCCTCCATACGCTTTGTTCTGGTGAATTAATAAGGGGAAACAATTTTCCCAATAAATAAACAAAACTCGCTCCTACGCGTTACACGTACCATAGTGTACACCCGTTTTAGATTCTCCTGAACAAAAAGCAAAAACTAGGATCTGCATATGCGCCAATCATTCGTCAAGGTACTCACCACAAAGGCAGGACAAATGTTTTTGATTTGTTTTTATTTTAAACATACGACATTTAAAAAAAAAAAAAAGGTGGTAGGGGAGGAAGAAATCAGACCACATGGAGCAGTGATGTGACGTGATGTGATGTGATCTGATCTGATCTGTTTCTTGCCCCCTTGGTTTTATTGGTTCCGGAGTGAGGCCGCCGGAAAGGAGGCCAACGGTGGTGATGATGGGATGGTGGATCCGGCAAAGTCGACACCCGACGTCGGCGACAATTAACTGCTGCATGGAAGGGAGGGGGGGCGGGGGTTGGGCTTTAGCCAGTTAATGGCCGGCCGCTGATATTCTTGCAGGCCACTCGCCGGCTGCCCCCTCATATGTTGATGTAAGAAGACTGTCCAGTCCTTCCCAAATTTGCCACGTGTCCTATGGCAACTATGCTCGACAGCTGTCGGCACTACCACCTCACGCGCATTTATATTTTATATTATATTATATATATATATATATATATATTATTGTACTTTTCAATATTGTTCCTAAAAAGTGCATAGGAAGAAGACCCGTTCCACGGTCCACCCCACCCACAAACGACGTCGTCCTTGGGAACAACACACACCAAGGCTGGTGCCGGAGGCACAACGAACGATACAACTCCCTCTTCAACCACTTGGAATCCCAGCTCTATCCATCCATCCTCCCAATGTCTCTACACCCGACAAAACAACAATCGACGTCAATCGAATCGATGTCGGCCTCGCCGTCCCCCAATGTCTACACCTTCTCCACCACGACCGACCTCTCCCAGAAATGCCGGCCGAGACCTCCGCCACAGGAGTCGATGCACGGGTATGCCCTAAACCAATGTCTACACCTTCTTCAACCCACCCCATCCGTCAGATCTCCGACACCAGGAAGGAGCCGTCGATGTCTGGATGAGAGGTAAGGTAGCGTAGAGAAAGAGATGGAAATAATCGTGACTTTTTAAAAATATTAAAACGACGCCGTGTTTTCATGGGCTGTAGAATTTCACCCCACCAGCTGGTGAAAAAGTCCTACTCCCTCTTTTAAGTACCGGTTTTGCTCTTTGTAGGCCGGTGGGTGGCGCCGCTAATCCGCGCAGTGGACTGGTCATGACCTTGCAAGTTCTTCATGTCTTGACCTTTCATAATTACTTGTAGGAATTAAGTGTCCTGGTCGGATTACCTAAATAAAATTTTTCATAATTACATACTAGACATGTCATATCTTATTTTGGGTGGAGATGAGTTTTTGTTTGTTTTCTTAATAATGACATGTGCCTACGTAAATGGATAACCATGAGGCACCGGATTATAAGGGGGAGAAATAAATAAATAAATAAATAAAGACCGTTCATGGTTTGGCGGCGATGTGACAAGCAAATTACACGTGAATAATAGGGTGTGGTACTGATCGTGCGGTGCTGATCTTCTTGTGAATGCAAAGGCTTGTTGTGATTTAAAACATTTCCGAGTTTCGTTTTGCTCAATAACTTCATATAACTTGCTGTAGTAAGTCTTTGTTGTTAGCAGTAGCAGCCAGTAGGTTAATTGTATTAAGTGGAAATTTGGGAGTGAGTGGCTGCAGTTACAGGAGGTTAAAATTCCCACAGCATGCTGTTGTGAAATCGGATGCTTGACCCATAAAAAGAGTACGGTTTCCCTTGAGAACCCATATGCATTAGAGTGGTTAGCAATTAATGGCAATAGTACACAACAAAATATACCTGTATGTGGGAAGGTAATACAAATTGCTGCAGAAAAGAATTACATGTGGATAGGAGCAACAAAGAGTTCAAAATAACATCATCAGCGGAATCACGTAGAGAGGAAGAGAAGAAAAAATGATGACTACCCAAGGTAGATGTGGATGCCTATGGCAATTTGAAAAATGGTCATGAGCCCAAAGAAGATGATGCTGTGGACAAGGATGGAGGCCCCATTGGTCTGCATGTTGCAGAACTCTATTATTCTACTCCTCCCTGGGAGTTGGAACAACAGACCCGGGGATAAGAGCACAAATAGCACCACTGCTACCAAGACAGGTCCCCAATCTGCCATCACCACACCCTTTTCCTTTTGGCACTATTATACGAAAGTGGGTTGGCCGCTTGGTGGTTGGACTCCAGAAGATGTAAGATTTTCAGTAAGCAAGTGGAGAATTTATGAGAAAAAAATGACAGCCCATTGAAGGAAGAGACTGGGAACGTGGATGTGGTTTATAGGGGGAGTAGTTAAGGAAGCAGATCTAGAGAAGCCTAACTAGCCTGTAAGACAAGATAGGGAAAAAAAAGGTGGCAGAAATTAAAAGACAGTCTGTAGGAAGAAGGAAAGAATTACTCTTTTGATGAATCAAAGAAAAGAACATTTCATTGATTCCCTCTTTCCCTGTGAAAATCAATATTAGCTTGTGGGGTTGAATTGTAAACTGTATAAATATCTCATTGGTTTTTTTGTTTCCTTTTTATCTTTAGGTATGGTGCCTGGAAGCCTATAATTGAACTCTATTTTATACCAATTGCTACAATAATACCTTTCAATGGACCCACAGACTGACTTTTGAAAGTGGTTTTTTAAAAATCCTATTATGGACTGGTGTGTTATAGATTAATATTTTGAGCTCATGGATTTAACTCTATGGTGATTGTCCTATTACCCCATTACCCAGATGGAAAGTAAACCTTCACTTTTCCTCATGGAGGAAACCCATCAGAGGAAGGAAGCATTCTAGGCACCACACCTTTGTCTTCTATCTAGCCGTGCACGTACCGACCCTCCACATTCTGCCTGTGCCTTTTTAGGTTGTTTGCCACAGCAAAAGGAAAAGGAAGAAAAGGGACCGAGCAGCAGATAAGGTGATTTGTATTTTCAATCTCCATAAAGCATCTACCCACTACTCTTTGACAGATCTTTCTTCTCCTAATAATCTAAAATGTAGGCATCCATTATCTCCTTCGTCGCCAAGGAACTATATCACTTTCTTGACCTTTATGCCATTTCCCACTGCCCTTTCTTTCTGGCATCCACCTCAGGTTGTGTATATCTCAGCTCTCATTTCTTCCTTCCTTTGCGAGAGAGAGAGGGAGAGAGAGACGGCTGCTAGGTAGTGCCCTTTCTGTCATTCCACATAAACCAGAAAATTGCAACAGCGAGGGATGGGGATAGATTGGGGGCCAGTGGTGGTGGCGGTGGCGATGTTCATCTTGCTGTCTCCGGGGCTGCTGTTTCAGCTGCCGGCAAGGACGAGAGTGATGGAATTTGGGAACATGTGCACTAGCGGGGTTGCCATTTTGGTGCACGCAATCATCTACTTCTGCATCTTCACCATCTTGGTCGTAGCAATCGGCATCCACATACAACGCTAGCTAGTTGATCCGACCACCTTCTTCAATTGCTAGTTTTCTTTTTTGTTTTGTTTTGTTAGTGTTTTACTGGTTTGTAACCCCGTTCCGTTCCCTCTTTAATGTAGGAGTAACTTGTTTTAATGTTTTTAGTTGGGGAAAAAAAAAACGGGTAATATGGATTTAGATTTTCAGGTCTCTCCTTGAGCTGCAAGCAGCATGAAGTTTTAGGACAATTGTTGTACGGACGTCAACATTGTTGTTCACTGATTTCATAGATAGGGACATCAACGTAAAAATTTCCCTCAGTGAAGAGAGTTAATGTATCAGACAAAATTATGGGACTAGAGACCAAAATAAAATACAATCATGTAAAAGGCTTATATATAGACTTTTTAAATTTTTTTTTTTTTTTAATCTCTTGACCTCGTCAGAGCAAAGCAAACTCTTTTTTCTTTTACTTTTTTTTTCCTTTTCCTGGTTAGATTATTAGTTTGGGCTGCCATTTTCACCGGTTATAGCCCAAAAGTCCTCAAATTGCTGAAATCTTACATGAAAATCAGTATTTCAAACACGGCCAAACATTTATAGAGGATGATAGTATTTACGGAAACATAAAAACAAGAGCCAAACAAATGTTTGTAGTCATCAAAAATAGTACATAGGATTGACGATTCATTCTTGGGAAGACCGAGGAGCTCACAAGGAAACAAAATCCGGATGAAACACCAATAAACAAAAAACAAAAAGAAATACACGTTTAGATATCCAAAAAAAAAAGAAATACACCTGTTAAAAAACGTCGACAGCAGGGTTCGAACCTGCGCGGGCGAAGCCCAACAGATTTCAAGTCTGTCTCCTTAACCACTCGGACATATCGACGATGTTATGTGATTTGGAAAGTATTTATTTATACTACAATATCTATTATTAAACCACCACTGCTTTATTGTGGGTGAATCACGTTACGCCACGTCAATCTCATTTATAATTATATACCCCGCTGAGCGGGGTATGATTTTTGTAGGATGATATATATCTATACAAATTGATAAATTAAGAATCTTAAAAAAAATAATAGAAGAATCTTCAATACCCACAATTAACCTCTCTATTGACTTAGACTAAACAAACAAAAAAATACGAAAAATGCATTTGGACAAGTTTGGCAAATCAATAAATCTCATATAAAATGTTTTAAAAAAAACAAACTGGAAACATGTTGTGATATAAGGAGTGGGCTTCATATGTAATTTTAAAAAATAAAATAAGGTATTGAAGTAATACTTTGAAAGAATGTGTTGTTCTAACGCATTCTATTTCCCCATATATATATATATATATATATATATATATATATATATATATATATATTCAAATTAAGTAAAATATTAGTATACCAAGTACATTTGATACTACAAATTTAAATGAATGTGTAAGAGCATCTCTAATAGCTTAGCTATTTCAACAGCTAAAGCAATATTTGGCTAAAAAAGTACTCCAACAGATCAGCTATTGTACCAGCTAAATTTACCTACAGCTATAACTTTATCTAAATATACCTAAATTTATAGTTGTGCCACATCAGTCACACACCTCTCCTTCCTTCAAAACCCCCAATATGCCTTCCACCCGTCGCACTATCCCTCCTCCCTTCGCGTCGTGCCCCACCCCCCATGTCGCGCCTCCCTCCACCAGCGTCGCACCTCCCCCACCTACTGCCTTCCCCCCACGTGTCGCACCTCCTTCCAGCCAAGGCCGTCGTCCTCAAGTCAAGGCCCATCGTCGCCGTCCAAGCCAAGGCCGTCATCCAAGCTCGTCGCTACACCGTCCAAGCCAAGCTCATCGCCGTCCAAGCCCATCGCCAGATCTAGGCAAGGCCGTCCCGTCCAAGCTGAGGCTCGCCAGACCTCGGTAGATCTAGAGCGGAAACGGTCTCCCTCCACTCGCTCTATGTCGTGCCCCACCCCCTGCGTCACGCTCGCGCCCCCATCCACCCGCCTACGTCGCACCCCACCCCTAGATTAGGGTTTGGAAAAATAGAGGTAGGGATAATTTTGATAAAATAAAATTAAGCAATAAATTTTCAATTAGACTAATGGAGATGGTATTAGGTAAAACTATTTTAAGTCAGGTATTTATTGCTTTAGCTGATGAAATATGCCTAATGCTGTTAGAGATGCTCTAAAAGCGATAGTATAAGTTAAAATTGATTAGCTAAATTTATATTTAGTTTACTTTAATATATGTTTAATATAAGAGCATTTAATGTATTATTTATAAAATTGGAATTTTAAAATAATTAAAAGTATTTTTTTAATAATTTACTTTTTCAAAATTTACTCTTTGGTATCTATATTTTAATCATTTATTAATTAAAAATATTATTTTAAAACTATTTATTTATTCTTTTAAATCAAAATTAATTGTGGGTTAGAGAAAAAGAAAAAGAAAGTAAATGTGGTGATAGAGAATATAATATTTTAATAAATAGAGAGTGAATAGTATTGAATTAAATTTAGATAATTATTATTTATTTTGTTAAGATTTTAGTTAATTATAATATAAAGTTTGAAAAAATATAATTTTAGATTTTTTTTTTACTAGCTCTACAAACTAGGGGCATCAATGGGTGGGGTCAGGCCCAAGTACCACCTAACCTGAATCCGACCTGAAAATATATAGTCTAACCCAAACTGATAATTTGGGTAGTTTGAGATGAGTCTGATCAGTATTTTCTATCATATATTTCTTTAAAAACTCCAGATCATGACGGGTCGGACAAGACAAGAACCCGACTTAATGGCTTGTAAGGCTAGTCAAATCAGAGCGGGTGACTCGAGTCTGGTGGGATCGATTTTGTCATTCTTACTTCAAACTAACCAATAAATACATATAAAATATTTACAGTAAATGCTCTTATAGTAAGATTTTAAATGCATAACAATACATATTACATCCTAAGTCTCTTTTCTCATATTTATATAATTTTTACAAATTTTGAGGTAACCTTTATATAATCAGTTCATTGGTTGTATATATTTTCGATCGAATGAGCTTATGAGCAAATAATAAGGGGCTAGGCCGCAACTTATGCCTGTAAGCTGTCTCATGTGATAAACGTGTCTAAGACAACTTGCATGGTAGTAAACAGGTTGTGTCCCATGTGATAGGCGTGCCTTGCACAACCTGCATGGAGCTGACAATTTGTAGGATAGTGGTTGCGCTTTAAAGTTAAAATATAAATATAAAATGCAGTTTCACCACTTCTTCAACTTCTATTCACAAATGAGCGGGACTTATTATTTTGTCTTCTTCCTCATTGGCAAAGATGATGCATTAAACAAACTTCCCACGACATTTTTTACCAAGTTAAAGCCTAAGTGCCCAATTCATACGTATTTTCAATATATAAAAATTTTTATGACTTGTTTCCTTATTAGAGTTTAAATATAATCTGAATTGAATATCATAAGAAATATATCTTCTTGTATATAATATTGAAATATCAGTTTAAAAAGATAATTGTGTTTGGTAAGTTTTTAAAACTTGTAATTACACGTATTGTTGTATGTGTTTCATTTTATAGGACTATATTTGGGCGTATGAGTTGAGATCAAAGCTTACTAGTGTGAGATTGAATTTAACTTATTTACTTTTTTTCTTTTTCTTTTCTATTCTCTTTAACTTTTTTAAAAACAAAATCATAATTCTTCTTTCTTTTTCTTTTTCTTTTTCTTTTGTGATTTTTTTATGTTTTTATTTTTACTAAAATAAAACCTTGATTCAATATCATTTCTCATTCAATAATGAAATGTCACCTGGACATTTACTGGTTGGTTGGGTATGGCAAAATATAAATTTAAACTTTTTTTAAATTAATTTTAAAATAGATTTTAAAATGTAGCTAACTTTAAAAGCCTTAATTTTTATATTTTATTTTATAAAATTGTCTTTTCTTTATCTCTACCAAATATTTTAATAAGTTATCAGTTTAAAACATATTTAACAAAATAAAATTTTAAGTTAACTTATCATTCAAATCCAATTTTCAGTGTCCATCTTTATTTTTCATATTTTTTCTTACAATTTCTGTATTTATTAAAAACTTCTCACACCTCATTTTTCATTTTTATCTCGGTTCTTTTAAATAATATTTTTTATATTATTTTTCTACTACTTTTTCCTTTTTATTCCATCTTCTGCAACTACTCAAAAGTTCCCATGTATTATATATATAAGCTATAGAAAAAATGTTAAGAAAATAATAGATGATCCCCAAAGGTGAGAATTTAATATACAATTATCATTCTCAAGTCCTCTTTTGTAGAATTGAGCTATTTTTACTATACCTCTAAATTTTATTCCTAAAATATAATAAATGTATTCAGATAAAGAATGTATGTAATATGCATTACATATTACTTTTGTTAGAGTATTCATTGTGGCCTCTCTGAAGTTAACTATTCAAAATAACTAAAAACATCTATTTAAGTCTATCTATTTTAACTATCCAAAAATAAACATGGTAAGGGAAAAGAAATAGAAATGTAAATGTGATGAAATAAAATAAATAGTTTAATAAATAGGAAGTGAATAGTATTGGATTAGATTTAAAAAATTACTATTTATTTTATTAAAATTTTAGTAATTATAATAGAAAATCTAAAAAATATAGCTTCATGTATTTTTTAAATTGGTTCTCTAACCTAACAAAAAATACGTATAGAAAGACTTTAATGAATACTATAATACCTCCAATGATGTATATTTTAAGTTTTTGCTTAAATATCTTTTTCCCCGTTGTACCCTTATTATTCATCGTAGAAGAAAACACATACAATTACACAACCTATATCTAGATTTCACTTCGGCAACCATCCAATGAGCGAAGCGACTCTTTAGTGAAATTCGATGGCAATAGAGAAATCAAAGAAAAAGACATGCCGACCAAGTAGCCACTTCTACAACAAAGGGCACGCCATATGAGCATTGGAATCTTGGATGAAGGGACTTGCTTAAAAGAAGGCCCCGAGGAGTTGCTAACTAGAATTGTGTAGGCGCAAGCTAGACATAGTAATTGTTTATAAGGATATTTTAAGATGTTCAAAGAGTTGATGGGTGATATGCTAAATGTAACAATTAAAGTTATAATTTTATGCAATTTTAATTTAAATTTACTAGTATTATTAGAGATACTATAGTGTTAAAGTATTTGATATTCTTTGACGTATTAAAATACATGTTTGTTTTTTTATCTGATCTTAGTAATAGGTAAAAATAATATATGACCATTACATGTTTCATCCATTTTTGCGCCACACTTTTTTTTTGTTTATGACCTACTAGATGCTACTAGTCTATTATGATCACTCATACAAAGACAAAAACGGCCACTTATTTGGCCAATACGAATGCAATAGTTAAATATCAAGCAATGTGAAGTTATAGGTTTTCTTTCATTTCCCCCCCTCAATATCAATTTACACAATACACATTTTATATTTCGTTAAGGCATAGGTTCCATTCATTCTCCCCTGTGCCCAACAGAGAATCATCAACCAATACAATTATTGACAATATTTTTTTTATCTAAATTACCAAACTGTAGATTTCTGATTCTAACCATCATCGCCACATCACTCACATCCTCCCACTAACAACCAATTCCCAATTGGGGAAAAAAAGGAAAACAATACTTTTGTTAAGAAATAATTGAAGTGGCTGCAAACTAATTCACGTATATTAATAATTGAAGTGTGTGAAAGTCAATGCATAAATATGAAGTTTATATGTATGTTTTGTGAATACTATGGCATTTCATGCATTGAGAACACGAAGATTACATAATTTTTAATATGTGTAGGCTTACTGTTCAAATTTGCTAGAAATAATATTTAACTTAGCACCGTGAAAATATGGGTAATTTTGGTATTAAGTTGATATTTTTTCGAAATTAACCGTCAAATTGAATATTCATATAGTATGTATATGAATATACATACTATTTAAAATTTTATGGTGATATAACGGTTAATTTGTACGCAAACTAAATTATAAAAAATATAAACTAAAATAAATTAAAATTTTACAGGCATGATATATATCATATGAATGTTCAATCTAATGATTAATTTTTAAATCAAATATCAACTTAATATTGAAATTACTCATATTTTCATAGTGGTAAGATAAGCTTAATTTCTAACAAATTTGGACTCATCCAATCTAGGGTTTATAAAACTAATTGAAGTTTGTGCAACATATTGGAACACCCATTTTTTTTAAAAAAGCGTAGAAGTAGACTAGTTAATAATTTTAATAAATTTATATACATGAAGTCATATTAATTATAAATTGTATTTGAATTATGTGCCTTAACAATAAATTTTATTAAAAATTTAAACTTTCAGATATCAACTAATCAAATTAAATTTAAATAAAATTAAATAATCATTATACCGAAGTTTAAAATTTAATAAATTTTATAATAAAAATATAAAATTTAAATATAATTTGTGATAAATATATTTTTATATAAATAAGTTTATCAAAACTTTTAGTGAGTTATTAGTCATATAATTATACTAATCACAAATTTATTAAAATTTATATAATTATATATTATCAGTTATTAGTCATATAATTAGACTTTAACAATAGTAAATCATTAGTAATAATTTCCTGGCCTAAAGTTGGATAATGATCATGGCCACGCAGGAAAGCGGCCAGGCAATGTCACACAGCTGTTCACCATTCCCGACGCAGACATCATAAAAAATGCCACAAGACACGAAAAGTTGAAAGCGCCAAAAAATTATTATTTTACTCGTGTGGGGTATGTTAGAAAATGACACTTCATTTTTTCTTTTTCTTGTTAGCCACCTGTTTTCTTGAATACAAGCATGCGTACGCGTTCCATTTGTATAGAATTGATGACCACCGGAAAGCAACCCCGTGGATGAAAAACGATAAAGCAGTCAAATTTATGTTATTTGTGTTTCTTAGAAAGCTTGCTTGTTGCATTTTCATTAGACCAATACGACCAGTAGAGTGTTAGCTGCTGCATATGACATGAGTGCTGATGACTGATGTAGAGAAAGCAAGCGAACAAGTGCTATATTAGTTGTTTCAAGTTTGACAATTTAAAAGGGAAGTATCTCACGAATGCGTCTCTACAATTTTTTGTATCGCAAGTTTGAATCCACATGTTTAATTTATGCTCAAGTACAATTTATTTTCATTCAAAATTTCACTACTTTAAAATTTGTTATGAATAAAATTATATATTATTATCAAATTAACACTAATAGCAAATATCGAATTATTTTTCTTAAATTTACATATTTAAATTATATTTTACTTTCTTATATAAATATACATCATAGATTCACTAAATTATTATATATATTATTAAAGTAATATTTTATAATATTTTTATTTAATAATATTTTTTATAATTTAATATGAAATAAAAGTAAATATTATGAGAAATGTGAAAGAGAAAGATGAGAAAATTATTTTTATATATTATTTAATAATTATAGAAAGTGAATAGTATTTATTAATATATTAAAAAATATTATACAAATCTCATGAAGAAAGTTAAATTTACCTCTTACCTCATTGCTATTGAATTTAGCAAGGAATATGGAAAGTGAGTGAAAAATGTTTGTTCCTTTGCTTGATAGTTGATAGGTATAGAAGTGCTATAGAAAATGCATGAATATGTGTGTACTATTTTTCTCACCTAAACATAAAGAATTGCTATGGAAAAGAGACTCTTCAAGTGTTTTTCCAAAACTGCCCATATCTTTTTAATATTAATAATGTCATAATTTGATCAAATGGGTATTTCATATTATATTATTTTTTATACTTTTTTAAAAGTTTATTTATATTATAAAAAATACATCTTTCATCTCTTTTCAACGTTAATCAAATAACTATTTTTTTTCACCTATTTCCTCTCACATATTTTCTTTCTATATTTTTTTCCATATTAAATTCTTTTACATCCTTTTCATAGAAAAATAATTATATTTATACTCCACACACACTATTTGAAAGTCACATAAAAGATAAATAACGATTTAAATTTAATTTTTATCTAGGTATAACACATTAATATTAAATAAAAGTTAAATTTTTACAGGGTAAAAAACAAATACACCCTTATATTCCACGCATTCGATATTAATTTCACCTTCATTGAGGTAAATTTTAATAAATTACTGTTTCTATTCTTATACGTTGCGAAATACAGTTATGGCAAAGGCCGTTCCATTGCCGTAATTACAATCAAATTCACCTTTTTATTTAATATAAACAAGTAACCACCCGAGCACAGACACACACCAAACACGAGACCACCTCGAATATTCAATTCAATCATTAAATTGGTCCGGCTCGCACCGCCATCGTCGTCGTCGTGGGGACACCAAGATTGAAGGACCGATCAAGTTCCACGAGCGGGCACCGGGACGACGAATCATCGAATCGGATCGGAGTCGATGGGTCGAGTGAAGGAGAGGCTGAGAGCGTTCGTGAACAACAGATGGATGGTGTTCGTGGCCGCAATGTGGATTCAGTCGTGTGCGGGGATCGGTTACCTGTTTGGTAGCATTTCTCCGGTGATCAAGAGCTCTCTGAACTACAACCAGCGACAGATTGCGAGGTTGGGCGTCGCCAAAGACCTCGGCGACAGCGTTGGCTTCCTGGCAGGGAGCTTGTGCGAGGTCCTGCCCATGTGGGCTGCTCTCCTCGTCGGTGTTCTTCAGAACTTTGTCGGTTACGGCTGGGTGTGGCTCATCGTCACCGACCGAGCTCCGTCGTTGCCATTATGGGCTGTGAGTGCTTCTCCCTCTCCCCTCCTGAACCTTGGTGGCTTCAGCTTGAAATAAATCTTCAGATTGCTTTTCTTAACATTGACACTAGGATTTGGGTATGTTCTTTTTTCTTTTGTCTGAGTTTTTTTTAAATACTGAAAAAGGGTTTTTTTTTTCTCATTTTTATTTGTTTGTTTTTGGTGTTGGCCTGTGGGTTTGAATAAACGAGCCTGCATGAACTTGGAAAGCTGTTATCCTTTAGAGTTTTAAAGATTTTGGTTGTTGAGGCAGAATTTAATGTTATGAAATGATTTTTTTAAAAAAAATCTGCTTTTTGGGTTTTTTTTGTTGATTCATGCTTTTTGAAACTATTTCCAGCAATTTGAATTATTAAGAATACTATTTAAGGTGCAAAGAGATTCTGAAATCACACTGGAAGCAGAATTTACAGTAATACGGAATGAGAATAAGAAATTCCGGTACATGTTAGTGATCCATGCTTTTCTGAACAGTTTCCAGCACTTGGAAATATTAAGAACAGTATTTAAGGTGCAATGAGATTCTAAAATCACATTTACTTCTAACCAAAGCCACCCTCCCATTATTGACCTGAAGAAAATTCTTTCCGGTTTTGCTTTCCACGTTGCACATTTTATTGGAATTGTAAATGTACCCGATAAATTTTTTACTGTGTCTTAGATTCTCTCAATGTTTGTGGCATTTGAAAACTTGCTCTCGCTATCTCATTTTATGAAATCTGTGAAAGTTATGCTTTACCAGTATGACTTGGGATATGCACGGAAACTTTTATTTTTCATTTACTCAGAAAGGATGATTGTTTGGTAACCGGGCCTAAAAAAGGAATCTTAGCTCTTTGACGACCTTCATTATAATGACTCACTGCAAAGTATTGCATTTCCCAAAAGCGTATGTTATGCCGGTTAAACGAATCTATCAAATGAATCTGTAATTTGTACTTTCTCCTTGGCCCCACACAATTTATTCCTGAAATTAAAATACGGCAATGCAAAAGCTAATGTCTCATCTCGCCTTAACCATGTCGGCAATGTCTGATTTGGCCTGTTGGTCAATCTGAGCATACATGGTTATTATTCATTGTATTTTTATGTTTGTGATTCTAGCACAAAATGAGTGAAGATCACTAACTGTTAGGGTGAATAATCTTTTGCCATTGACATGTATTCCCGAACATTGATTTAAAATTAAGTGCCCCTGGAGCAATTTTTTTCATTGAAATTCTCTATTCCTATTTCACCATAAAATCACTGCCAAGTTCAAAGTTGGTTTGTGCTCAGTTCTTATTCTTTCAAAATTTAATAATAATAAATAAAAACCTTGATTGTTGCCTGCCTGACTGCCTCTTTGGTTTATTTTCTTAATATGTAGAAATAACTCTAGTCAATGACTTAATGTCACCTTTTCCAAACTTCAGGTATAAATCTATCTGGACAAATTGATGTCATTTTAATGTTACACATACATACACTGACATGCACATACAACTGTTAAATGCAAGCATGTGAATAAAAATTCATCAGCTACGCATCATTGCTTTTATATGGGCGTGATGATATTCTATAAACTTACACTATCTTAGTGTGACTGAAATATGGTGAACTCTTTGTCCTGTTACTTCATGACTTGTGTGAAATTATTAACCCATATAGACGATGATTGCAGATGTGTGTACTTATATTTGTGGGAACCCAAGGTGAGACATACTTCAACACAGTAGCACTAGTATCATGTGTGCAGAATTTCCCCAAAAGCCGTGGTCCTGTAGTTGGCATACTAAAAGGCTTTGCTGGGTTGGGCGGCGCAATATTGACTCAGTTTTATGCAATTATACATTCCCCAGACCATGCTTCACTTATATTTATGGTTGCTGTGGGTCCTGCTATGGTTGTTATTCCTTTGATGTTCATTGTTAGGCCTGTTGGAGGTCATAGACAGGTTCGCCCAACTGATGGTTTGAGTTTTACATTTATCTATAGCACATGCCTTCTCTTAGCTTCTTATTTGATGGGTGTCATGCTTGTTGAAGACCTGGTTGATATAAGCCACAAAGTGATCATAATCTTCACTGTGGGTTTAGTCATCCTCTTATTGATTCCTATTGTTATTCCCATGTGGTTGAGTTTTTCTACGGAAGCACAATCTTCAGCAGAGGAGCCGCTTCTACCTGAACAACAGACGCAAGAACCCATTAAATCTGAACAGGACAGAACTGAGGTTATATTCAGCGAGGTGGAAGATGAAAAACCTATGGAAGTTGATTTGCTTCCAGCAGCAGAGAGGCGAAAACGAATTGCTCAGTTGCAAACAAAGCTATTCCAAGCAGCAGCTGACGGAGCAGTGAGGGTCAAGAGGAGGAAGGGTCCACGTAGAGGGGAGGATTTCACCTTGATGCAAGCTCTAATCAAAGCGGATTTTTGGCTCATATTTTTCTCACTTTTGCTGGGTTCTGGATCTGGTTTGACAGTAATTGATAATCTTGGTCAGATGAGCCAATCTTTAGGATATGATAATACCCATATATTTGTTTCAATGATCAGCATTTGGAACTTTCTTGGACGAATTGGCGGCGGTTATTTTTCTGAGATTATTGTGAGGTATACAAATAGTATATTAGGTGCTTTTCCACGTTTATTTTTTCTTTTCTGATCCATAATGGCTTTATTTTTTTTAATTAGGGATCATGCTTATCCGAGGCCAGTGGCCATGGCTTTCGCCCAAATTATAATGGCTGTTGGGCACGTTTTCTTTGCTATGGGGTGGCCTGGGGCAATGCACATTGGCACTCTGCTGATTGGACTTGGATATGGAGCACATTGGGCAATTGTGCCAGCCGCAGCCTCTGAACTGTTTGGCTTGAAAAAATTTGGCGCTCTATACAATTTTCTTACGCTAGCGAACCCTGCAGGTGGCCTTGTTTTCTCTGGCCTCATTGCTAGCGGCATATATGACCATGAAGCTGAGAAACAAGCTCACGATCATCACCATCAGCAGTTTTCTCAATTGTTTGATTCAAAGGAGCCTTTGAGATGTGAAGGTTCTGTTTGTTTCTTCCTTACCTCCATGATAATGTCGGGCTTCTGCATTATTGCAGTTTTTTTAAGCATGATTCTGGTACATAGAACCAAAGTTGTCTATACCAATCTCTATGGGAAATCTCGTTCTTGATTTATCGGTATGGTATTTCTCGACCTTAAATATACCTGCAGTTCTATTGATGCATCACTGCACCCGTAGTTGTCAATTTTCCTCATCTCAACCCTGCATTTTTTGAAGCTTCTATCTTGTGAAGAAGATGGCAGAGATAAGCTCCTTATGTTATAAGCTTCTATCTCTTTAGCAATGTTTGTTGTAGTATTTTCTTATCTGGACGTGTTGTATGTCTTCATTTGGACATCGACTTGGCAATGCATTTATATCTCTAAGAAAAGGAGACGAAAAGAACACCATATTTGTCCTGATCCTATCTTCCTTGAAAAGTTTCATCGAACTATGCTCTCTCTAGGCAACCTCACCACGCTGTTATCAAGTCTGTTTGTCATTAAACTGATGACGCTCCTTGATTTTGTAACGAATGGGCGTCTTATGTTTTGGACAATGTTGCCGTTGCACTTTACATATAAGAAATGTCATCTGCTGTATGTTATTATTAAATTTTTCATTGTTCGTCACCAAATAATGGTTCACATCTCATTATTGCTACCTTCGTTCTACTCGTCACCAAATAATGGCTCATTATTATTGGAGACCAAAATTTCACCGAGCAGGCAGATAAGTAAGCAATTACCTTAGGCCTCAAGTAAAAAAGGCTAAATATTATCCCTCTTTTGACACACATGTTGGGGGATTTAATTTTTTATTTTAATTTTAATAAGAAGCATTGTTAAATATTATTATGGCAATCTAGCCACAATGAGAATACATCCTTTACATAAATAATTCAAATGAAAGAAAACACAAATGGCCCAATCATCAATAATTAAATCAAAATCATCAATCATAGGTACCCGTAGGGTTATCTATTAAAAAAGGAATAGGATAGCAAAAATAGAGAAAATCATTAAGCTATATGTGGCACCCTCTAGCGCTCCACAAACAGACTCTGTTCATGGTGGCTGGCCGCAACTTGTGACTCCCAGTTGCGACATCTTTCTGGCTCCAATCACAACCGTAAGACTCCTATCGACTCTTGATCGTGGTTATGTAACGAAAACCCTCCATTTTTACTTTTTTCAATTTCATTGTACAAAACAGATCTCAACCAACATAAACCCTAAGTCCATTCTTTAGGTTTAATATCAACAAAGACATCACATAAACATCAAAACTAACTACATTTTTGCTCAAATACAATAAATACCTACCCTTTCAACTAATCTAGGGTTCAATATCAATTTAACCATTTCTATATGTCGGAGGCATGGCAAAAGCATAGAGAAGATAAAAAGAGGATAGGAATGATGAACTCATTTTATGTTGACTTATTCAACATGTTCATCTCCTCTTTTGATTTGTTTTTACTATGTTTTTGAGTGTTTTAATTGTGATTATATGTTATTTTGTATAATTTAATGATTGGTAAGGTTTTCTAGTGTTTTGTAATAAATTAGAGCGAAAATGGAGTGAAATAGAGCAAAAAGAAAAGGCTTGCAGTCACAATGGATGACTATGCTGGTTTTTTGCACTGAAACCCCTTGCTTATGCGAGACTCGCTAGCCACATTTGTCACATCCCTAAAGTCCAAACAACTAAAATTGGACGTGAAACTATCTCATGTCTGTATTTAAAGGATTAAGGGATTGGTGACTAATGTCCACAAAGATCAATTTTATACTTTTCCAATAAACAATAATCTAATAATTTTTAATTTTCAAATATTAAACCTATGATCATCACAATAAAATATAACATGTGGTGAATCAGCTAATCCATGGTAGTACCTGAAAAGCATATAATAACATAGGATTAGCAAAAACCTCAATATGTAATGTACATTTTCATACCATCTCATAACAGTGAATCAGCTAATCCATGATAACACCTGAAAAACATATAATAAAGTAAGAGAAACAAAAAGCTCAATAGGTAATGTATATTTTCACATCACTCCATAGCTCAATTAATACTTAAATTTTACGTACTTAATATATACATATTACAGTGCAATGCTCAATGATCCATATACTAATATCATAATACCAAATCACATATATTCGTTAAATAAGCAAACACACACCATCCTTCCTCATTTTGCCTATAAGCCTTATCATAAGTGTAATCCAACAATCTTCCATTATCAAGCTTAACCCAAACAAAAAAAAAACAACAATCCTCCATCATTAGCATCACAAGCACCACCTATCAAATCAACCATAATTCACTTCAAATGTCACGGGCTCATTAACCATTACTTCAATTATCAACATACCTACAAATATTTGAAACAATAAATCTGAGTCATTAATGTTATTTTAACTTTGATTTTTGATGTTTTTTTACTTGTGCCTAATTTAACCTTTCAAAATAAATTCAAAAAAAAAACGAGAATTAATTATTATTATTTTCTATAAATATTGGAACAAAATCACAACCCAAACGGTATGAATTTCACGTCTCCTGCCAATTTTGAAAATTGAAACTTGCAGAGGCTCGATCATCAACGCCATCATCGTCCCCATCCACACGCACATACACAATGAGCCCCCAAAAAGGAAGCTTTGGCGGCGATGAAGCCTCCCTCGCATCCACGGAGTCAGACATGGAAATCTTCAAGGTCGAAGACAATTTAGGGTTCCCGTACTGGATCTCTGCCCCTAGGAAATTCGGATCCGATTCTCCATTCTTCGCATCTGGCAACATCGAGAGGGAACTTCTCGCCAAGCAGGTACACATTTCTAGACCGATCGATCGATGCGTTTGTTAGTCGCATACCATTGTTCTTTTGTTGGTGATATTTGGATTTCAACCTGAACGCACACTAATTAAATGTTTCTGACGCAATGTTTAGATTCATGCCGTTTGTCAGAACAATTTGTGTAAAATCTTTGATTATGTTGGCTCGTATTATGCCTCACGCTCGTTGAAGTGAAATTTTGTTGTCTTGTCTGTGTTGCGAGAGGATTCGGATGCTCCATCTCCATGTATGCTTGAGAATTGAGAGAGGTTGTGATCAACTGTATATGTGATTTTGACTACGTGTTCGCTAGCTTCTGTGTTTCTTAAGGATGAATTCGCTATATATAATGACCACTGTCCAATTGAGATTGACATTGCATCAGAGACAACTAGTCTAAAATTCCAATCATTTAATTCAAGAATACTAGTTGGATTGAAAAATTAGCGCATTAAAATCGTTGCATTTCTGGCTTACATATGCTGCAGCTGCAACTGGCTGGGATCTTTGCTTTATTGAAAAATTACTAATTGAGAGATGTTGTGATCAACTGTTACGCGAGTACTGTACACCCATGTGCGTTAATGAGGTTCAGTTGTCTGTTCATGCGATGTTAACTTTATTCCAATCTAATGTTAAGGTGGCATTGGATTTAACTGAAGACGAAATGTATCAGCTTCAGCATATGGAAGATGAAGATGGCAGGTATTGATCTCAAAAAAATAAAAAATAAAAAATAAAAAAACTTTTTCCATTGTAGTTTGTAATATAGTGTGGGTATGGGGAACCTTCGTACTTTGTGTGTGGTGGAGCAAATCTCAGGAAAGCAACTCAAAATGCTGTCATACTAAAATAAATCTGTAACAGTTGTGACATGTAAGTGGCTTCAGATCCTTCACTTTTATGTAGGCATATACTTGATTCTTGTTTGATCCTCATACATATTGCGATTCAATCAAAAGTATTTATTCAAACTTTAATGTGTAGTACTGTTTTTAATGTAAAACGCTTGCAAAGCAAGCTATTATATTGATTTGCATGCTTCCCGGAGATATTTCTTTTATTTCTCATTCCGGATTGGATGAAGCAACAAAGCACCTAGCATTCCTACCTAGTTAGATGTCAAAGTTCAGTAGTTTAGTTGGGAAGTAACTCCTTTTTTTCCTTATAGTTACCTTCTTATTGGTCATATGGATGTGTTTGCTTCATGATTGAACTCTTGTTATTCATTAATATTTTTGTTTTCCATAATGTTGATTGCAATGAAGAAAGTCGGTGATTTCATTGAAAGTGTGCCTGACTTCTCTTGTTATTCGTGAATATTTTTGTTTTCTATAATGTTTATTGCAATGAAAAAAGTTGGTGATTTCATTGAAATTGTGCCTAACTTCTCATTGAAACTAATATTTCACCAGGGAAATCTATTGTCCAATTGTGGGCTGTGGCGCACACTTGAAATCTTTAGAGAATTTTGAAGATCATTACAGTGCAAGGCATTGGGCATCTTGTTCAGTATGCTCAAGAGTTTACCCTACATCACGTCTGCTCAGCATACATTTGTCTGAGGCACACGATTCTTTTTTCCAGGCAAAGGTTGCACGCGGTTTTGCAATGGTATTTTTTTAATAATGACAATGCTTTGAAGTATGACTTGGTTTGGGTTTTCATATGTTTTGACAATTTAATCCTGTTTTAGACAACTTCCCTGTAGGTCTTTTCTTTTGCTTATTATGATCGACAACATGACTATAGAAAGTGTCAAGCAAGATTTGCTGCCTCTCTTGGTGTGTCCTTAGGATCTCCCTACAATAAAAAATAACCACATCAGCATAAAACATTTGTTATTAAAAAAAATGATGTGACTGTTTTTTAATGCAAGGCAATACTGAAGGACACAGCAAGCGAGCCAGTTAATCCAGATTGAGAAAGTATTGCTACATTATTTTAACTGAATTTCGCAAGGTTGCCATATGAATTGCAATGCAAGTGAAGCCCTGAATATGATAGTTTAAGTAGTATATTATATTTTATATATGCAATTTTGTGCTTGTTAACCTTTTACATCATAGGCGATGCCTATTTTGTGCTCTAATATTGATTCATGACCTTAGGGGCAGTACACCTCTAAGTCATTCTAAATCAATTTGATTTTATAAAACAATAAAACTACACCAAGAATGAACGTGTGTTATTTAATGCTTTTTTTTAAAATCAGGTTACATTTGTTGCTGCTTCTGAAGATTTGCTGAAATGATCGAATTGTTGAATTACTTTTTGTGTTGTATTTATGGATCCTCATTGATTTGGGTGTTTCAGTATGAATGCTTGGTGGAAGGCTGTTCTTTGAAGTTCAAAAGCTACAAAGGCCGCCAACAGCACCTGGTAGACAAGCATAAATTTCCCTCCAAATTTGAGTTCTTGAAAAAAGGTCACCCATCAAAAAAACAGAGGCAGAAAACCCATCGTAAAAAGGCTGCTCTAAAGAGGGAGGAGGATTCGAATGCCATGGAAATAGAAGATGAAACCATCAATGGTCTAATTTCACAAGTCTCTAAATTAAGCACTGGAGACTCCTCTCCTGCAGTTGTCAGCTTCGGTCGCCGTCACGCCCGTGGTTTCGCATTTGCCCCTAGAGTCATTCAACGGGAAAAAAAGCCAGGCTCTGCACCTCTGTCAACAGATGGATGATTAGCAGGATTGTCTGCTGGTCCTTGGTTATGTCTCCCTTCCTCTTGCCAAGCAAACCATGCAGGGTTCCTTTTGCGGGTGGTTGAAAGGATCACTTGATCTCTTAGCCCAAACTTCGTCCTATAACTCCGTAAAAATGGGAAGTTTTTGGGGTGGTATTTCGTATTTGCAATCTGGCTTAGGAGAGTTCCACAATGTCTTCACAATGAGTAGCACCCACAACGAGGATCCAACTTCTACTGCTGATTATAATTCGAAGAGTTCTACATGTATGTCGGTTGAATCTCATTTGGATTTTTTGGTCCTTTTTTGTGGTTTGCTTTTCTGATCCTTTTCGAAAGCTTTTTGTTTCTTTCTTTGTGCTTCCTTGTACGTGTAATTGTATTGTTCTCTGTGTTAGGAATCTCCAAAGGTCATTTACCGTTTGTGTTTCTAATGGATCGTGGAGTCTGATTTTCACACGTGGCCAATGCTATCAAACAGTGAACAATTTACAGATTCAGCTAGAATACCCTTAAGCGTGCTACGGTAGGTTATAACTATTTTGCTCAAGGTAAAATTGATTGACCGCTTATGTCAGCATGCGTAAAAGATCTCCCTTGTGTATGTACTTTTTGTTCTCTTCGTACAGGCACGCTCCTGGACTCTGGACCGAACAAAATAAACAAAATATCAAGTAAAATTTGACAAAGGTGAAGACTGTACATTTTTAAAAATTAAAATATAATAACTCAGGCAAGCTATATACATCCCAAGTACGACAAATTCATCAAGACCGGCATAATAATAAAATCGATCTAGTGTAAAACATCCATAGTTCTTAAAGTGTCACCAACGATTCAAGTCGTTTGTAATATATAAAATTTTTATATGAAAATTTATATTGTAATTTGTAGCGCAGAAATAAATCAAAGGCAATTCAATGAAATGCATAAATTAATACATTTAAAGAACTTGGCATGAAAATTCTCGTGAAGGAATATTCATGAAAATATAGCCCTTGCCAGTTGCCACGGTAAGGGTCAACAATATCAACAAAAAAAGTTGAAGGTGCCAAAGCCAATATGGTTATCGAAGTGGACATTGCCAAGGCCTATGATACAATACGAATACGCTGGACCGACTGGAGTTTTATTCTGCAAGCTTTGGCTCATTTTGGATTTTCGCACCATGGTGTGACATGATGTATCGCTGTTTCTCTAGTGCTTGATATAATTATACCATTGGCCTTCATGGTCCGCGTCATGGTTCTTCAAGTTAAGGGGACTCATTTTAGCCCAAGAGGCAAGAGGACTTCAGTCGCAACCTTAACGACCCGATCCAGCAAGGGGTGTCGCATCTTTGATTGGCGGATGATATGCTGGAGTTCTTGAGGGTTACTCTTTCCCTTGTAACTTATGCTGACGAACCTGATAAACTAGTTTTTGAGGAAGGTCCTACAGGTGGTTTCTCTTCTAAAACGATGTATCATGGAGGGCTAAGCTTTCTTCTCGGGCCCATTTACAAATTCTTGTGACATCCAGTGCACTTATCATGGAGGCTTGAGAATTGACTCAAATTTTAAGAAAAAAAAAATTTTCATTAGCTTCCAAATGCATGTGTTGCAATGATCCGCAAGAGGAAACTACGGATCATCTCCTTGTCAATGGAGAGCTTGCCACATTTATTTGGAGCCATTATACCTGGCTCACTAATTTTGGACACTTAGATGTCCTCTTCCTCCCTTAATTCTCAGGTGGGTCATCTTAACATTTGTTTGAGAGGTTTTGATTCCGTGGGTTATTTGGATTATTCGGCATGAGTTCCTTTTTGCCTACAAAGCCTACTATTTTCTCCCAAGTTCTTGCCAGTAATAATGCCTTGGCTATCAGCACGATGTCTATGGTTAAAACTAGAGCTGTTCCCGCTGGAAAGGACATCCGGGTTCTCTCTTTGTTGCGCTACAAAGCCTCCAGTACTGTACAATGTTAATGCACTTAAACTAAAGCTTCACTCGCTCCCACATGAACATTTACATGAAAATGGAACAAACAGGCAACGCATAAAGAAATGTGTCTTGACAGACCAAAAAAAAAAAAAAACACCAAAACAAAAGCAGAAACTAAAATAAGAACAAGCGTCGATCGATGAAGAAAGTTTAATCTAGAAATCCTCATCCATCTTGAAGACATGAGCAGCTCCATTGGCGTTGATGCTGGACATCACGGAAGCTTTCTGGTACTCTCCAACCCTCTTCTCAAAGAAATTAGTCTTACCCTGCAACGAAATCAACTCCATCCAATCAAACGGGTTCTGGGCATGGTACGTCTTGGAGCAACCCAGCGCCACCAACAGCCGATCCGCCACAAACTCGATGTACTGGCTCATCAGGTCGCAGTTCATCCCCACGAGGGCGCAGGGCAGCGCGTCGCACACGAACTCCTTCTCTATCTCCACCGCGTCGGCGACGATCCCCCTGACCCGCTCCTCGCTCAGCTTCACCCGGAGGAGGCCGTACAGCAGGCACGCGAAGTCGCAGTGAAGGCCCTCGTCCCGGGAGATCAACTCGTTGGAGAAGGTGAGACCGGGCATGAGGCCGCGCTTTTTGAGCCAGAAGATGGAGCAGAAGGAGCCGGAGAAGAAGATGCCCTCGACGCAGGCGAAGCCGATCAAACGCTCGGCGAAGGACTCGGAGGCGTCGATCCAGCGGAGGGCCCAGTCGGCCTTCTTGGCGACGCAGGGCACGGTCTCGATGGCGCGGAAGAGGCGATCCTTCTCCTCGGAGTCCTTGATGTAGGACTCCAGGAGGAGGCTGTACATCTCGGAGTGGATGTTCTCGATGGCGATCTGGAAGCCGTAGAAGGCGCGGGCCTCCGACACCTGCACGTCCTTC
Source organism: Taxillus chinensis (assembly GCA_023512835.1). Classification (NCBI taxonomy): domain Eukaryota; kingdom Viridiplantae; phylum Streptophyta; class Magnoliopsida; order Santalales; family Loranthaceae; genus Taxillus; species Taxillus chinensis. Next base: position 44,370,127 of record CM042088.1, on the reverse strand, counting down.
ATGAACCGACCCGCCAGGTTCTCCAGCACGATGCCGTCGGAGGCGGCGAAGAAGGCCAAGACGTGGGTGATGAAGTGCCTCTCGTCGGCGGTGAGGGCCTCCCAGTGGCGGGTATCGGAGGAGAGATCCACCTCCTCCGCCGTCCAGAACGACGCCTCGGCCTTCTTGTACATTTCCCAGATCTCCGGGTACTGAATCGGGAACATACAGAACCGATCCGGGTTTGGGACAAGCAACGGCTCTTCCGGCATCGAAGGCATCCTTTCTCTCTTTTTTTTCTTGGAATATCTATCAATTGGGTTTTTGGGTCTTGGTGGGATTGAAAACAATGATCGGATCTGGGAATGGCGCGCCGTTCTTGATGCAATTGGAGTCTGGAGAGGGAAGGGTTTGTGGGTGATTTACTTATAGGGTTTGTGGGTAGTGAATGAATGTGTGCGATTCAATTCCAAAAAATATCTTATTTTGTGGCGGGGCGCGGGTGATTTTGAAATTTTGGGGTCGAGTTCAAATTTTGGGGTTGAGTTCAAATTTTGGAGTTGGGTTGAGTTTAGCGCCCGGCCACTTTTTATTATTATTATTATCATCATTTTTTAGAGTATAGATATAGGTATAAAACTCGCATTAATTTTAAATTTTAAATTTTTAAAACGTTATAATAATTTTAAAAAATATTAATTATTTTGCAAATATAAAGTTAAATAAAATTTTAATAATGCACACTAATTATATTTATCTATATAAAATATATTTAATATAATATAAATCTTTTCATATAATTTTAGAACTTGAAATAAAATAATATTTAAAACAGATCAACGGACCGATTCGATCCGGGATCGAACCGGGAGCGAGGGAGGACATTGGCGCGCGAAATGCATTCGTGTACGAGGGTATATGTGGAAAAGAATTCAAAGAACGGGGCGGGAAATAAGTTGTCGGCTGGGGCGTGGGAGTTACGCCGAGGGCGGTGACGGAAGTGCGCGGAACGCGTGGCAGATTGGTATTCCCCCACGCCGCAGTAGGCCCACGGGGCTGACTGGATCGGCAATAAATATTATTTTGTAAATTAAAAAATAAAACAAAATAAATCCCGGTGGCATTGCTTTGGCATCCAAAAATAAGCTGCAACACGCATCGACACACTAGCACGGTTTGCCGTCGCTTGTGAGACAAATAACCATTATTTTGTAAATTTATTTAAGAAAAATCTTTAAAAAAAAAAAAACTGAATTTCATGATAAAAAATAAAAGGATTACTTTTTAAAGTTAGACACCGTCTTTAAGATTTATAAAATATTAATATTGCTTTTATTTAAACTTACAAAGAAAAAAAAATATATGTTTAATATTTAAAAATTAATAATATTTCTATTTTAAAAACATTTATAATTTTTTCCCTTCACCTTTTTTAATACTTAATATTTTTTTATAGTTATAACACTTTTAAAATTATATTTTATTAAATCTCTTATTTTAAACTTTTTTTCCATAATAATTATATTATCGAACAATCTTCATTCAATCTAGTTTTCTAATTGTCTAACTTGTCAATGCGTGTGTCCTTTATCTTCATTCCATCAAGGAACCCATTTACTCATGACTTTTATTGTGATCTAGTTTATAAACATGCAAACATTTATACTGCAACTATTTATATATGGTTGTTGTGGTAAAATACTTTTTTGTTGTTCTAGTAAATTTGACTAATGGTCGTTTATTAAGCTACTCATTTTCAAATTTCGCATAGAATTCACCTTCATATATGCTAGTAGATATGGCTTTTATAATTTCATTTATCTATATCTATCTTGTTTATATATGTAATTAGTGATGACAATTTCGTTTCGGCCCCTTTCGATTTAGGCTGCGCCAACTCAATCTGTCCCTTTCCAATAAGTTATCGGGTATTGTCTGACTTGTTTCGATCTGATATTTTTAAACAAAATGAATGTAAAATATTACGTTTCCACCTAATCCGCCTGAAACATCAAAACCACCAAATCGGATCGATTTGAATCGGCTTATAAAATTTCGGGTCGAATTCGCATCAATAAGTTCTCAAATCCAATTCGACCCATTAACATTTCTACATGTAATTTGCTTTCACAACAAATATTGTACATAGGCATCGTAGAACATTGAATTCATGGTATGTTATGGATGGCAATAGAATGTGTCATGATCGGGTAGTAGGTGACCCGAACATGCACTTGAAGGATTCAGGTCAAGGCGAACCGAGACTAAAGAGCACAGCAGTTCGGGATGGGTATTTTAGCCCAAAATTACTTAAAACGTTGAAAAAGACCTATGTGGGACAAGAAAAAAAGATTCATGTCGGTGCGGATAAGGGTGGGACGGGATTAGGCCAAATTTGCCATCCCTACCTTATACTATGTTCAATTGCGAGATGGCATGGAATTATAACAAACTTGCTTCCCACCCTAAAATTTTATAGACCGCTGAGCATGCATTTGTTGGCCAATATGAGAGAAACTTTTGAAATAACTCATGTTATAAATAACTAAGGACTAAGCATGGCATGGAACATTTGTTGTATTTCTCATAAGGATAACATTATATTTTGAATAAGTTACAAAATCTTCAGCAAGAGCTTTATCTCTCTTCACATTTGCGATCACTTCTAAAATGAGACCCACAATGATTTGAGTTAAATGAGTTATCACTTAATGGACACCTAATCGCGACGTGAATTTTAAAAAGTAAAATTAACTCTTTTAAAGTTGTTATAAGAAACAATTTAACATTTCAGTATTTCAAACCAAGGAAGTCCACAAATGATAGCATTCAAATTGTCAAAAAATTAACATATTCCTCCCTCTTAACACCTCATTTATAAAGTCCGTAAATTATAGCATCCATATTATTCATAAATTTCAACAACTAAATTATTCAAAAAGATATCATATTTTATTAGATTAAATCTATGGATAGTATATTAGCCTAATTATTAAGAAAAAAAAGTCATTCCATTTATAAATAATTTGGGTAAAATTAACGGAATTTGTTTTCCTCACTATTAACAATCGTCTTCTTTGATTTTCGCGCCCAAATCTGTTCACCTCGTTTCTCTCTCTCTCTCATCTAATCCAACCGCAGCAAGAACTCAAAGAAAAACGATGAATGAATCGGCAATGAAAACGTTGCTTCTTCCTGGCTCGCTCGTAGCCGTCGCCCTCTCCATCCTCTCATCCGCCTTACCCGGAATCTTATTAGAGGGCGGCTATCCACTGACCACCGGAATTCATGCCGGCGACAGCGGATCACTGGCCGGAGTGATCGAGAAGGCCGGAGAGGTCCTCACGGACTCCGGCTACCTATCGATGGCGCTGACCCTGAAGCTGGCGTACCCTAGGCTGGATCTTAACGCATCGGTCTTCACCATCTTCGCGCCCTCCGACGCCGCCTTCGTGCGCTCCGGCCAGCCAAACGTCCCTCTGCTCCAGTACCACATCTCGCCGGAAAGGCTCGACCCAGAAGGCCTCGACTATCTCCGACCAGGAACCCTGATCCCGACTCTACTCCCCAACAAGTCCCTGCTCGTCACCGCCTCGTCCCGCGACGGCGGGGCCACCGTCGGGGTCGATGGCGTCAGCATCGTCCGCGCTCCAATCTACGACGACGGATTCGTCGTCGTCTACGGAGTAGCTGAGTTCTTCAACCCCTCTTTCCAGGATGGCCGCGGCGGTTATTCCGCCCCGGAACCGTCGCCTGGATCGGATGGGGGCGAGCCAGAGCCTTTGGGGGCTGCGAGATCCGATTCCGAGTCTTTCGCGCCCGCCTCGGACCTCTTGAGATCCGGAGGGTACTCGAGAGTGGCGACGTTTCTTGATCTGCAGCTGGCCGGGTCTGCGAGCTTCGCGGGGCTGACCATCTTCGCGCCCACGGACGACGCCGTCGACGGCGGCGCGAGAAACTTTAGCGATTTCGCTGTGATTTTCCGGCGGCACGTGGTCCCCGCTGCGTTCTCGTGGACGGACCTCGCGGCGCTTGGGGCGGGTACGTCGCTGCGGACGTTTTGGGGTGGGTTTTGGATCAACGTGACCAGGTCCGGTGACACCCTGGAGCTCAATGGACTCGCTGTCGTCTTCCCTGACATGTATCACAGCAATTGGCTAGTGGTCCATGGCCTTCATGGGCTGTTTTCGTCGCCGGAGAGCCAAGAGTTGAACGGCGACTCTTTCTTCGATTTCAATGGGAATGGTGATGGTGACCAGAGCTCGTCCGACTATGATGGTGAAGATTGATTGAAGGCCAAGGCCGCTGAGGTAGATGCTCTCTCTCTCTCTCTCTCTCTCTCTCTCTCTCTCTCTCTCTCTCTCTCTCTCTCTCTCTCTCTCTCTCTCTCTCTCTCTCTCTCTCTCTCTCTCTCTCTCTTTCTCTCTCTTTCAAGCTTCGATCAATGGCTCTTGATTTGAGAAAAATTGCCATGGTCTATGGAGGCCGTTGTACGTAGTATAGAAGCTTATCTTGGAGCTTTTAGATTGATGATTAACAATGAAATTGAAACCGGTAACAGATCAAAGCAAGTTGAATTGAAACCCCCTTTTAATGCCTGCATATTCGTGCATGGTAGAATCAGATCACTTGTCTCGTGCATTTGGCATTATCAGTAAAGCAAGCATTTAAGGCTCGATTATTTGAGACTTCCCAATTGATTTGGAAAATTTAGAATCAAGATATGCAACCTCGAAGCAGGCACAAAAGGGTCAACGCACTGAACTAGTGGTTCAAAGCCTGTGAAAGGTGTAGGAGGGGTTGAATGAAACCCTCTCTCTCTCTTGGCAGGTGGAAGAGTGGCTGCCACTTTTTTTCCCTCCAGCCATGACCATGATTGTGTAGGTCCCTGAACACGAAAGAGTCATGACTCAATAATCAAATTTAACTGCTTATAAAAAATAGTCAAATTAAAATTGCTTTCAAACAACAAAATGACGGCTGCAGAAACTAGAGGCCAACATCTTATTCTTCTAGTTTCCTACCAAGCTTTAGTGTGAGCATGGCCTGTTTTTTTTTCTTACTTTTTTTAGTTAAAAACAAAATTTAGTTACATGTCAAACTATTTCTTCCCATGCTGAAAAAGAACAATCCTACCCAACCAACGTCGGCCTGTGTATTTGGTTTCCAGAAAGTCCTCCAAACACCTATGATCCCACAAGTAACTAAGGAACTATTGATTTGTGAGGTGATAAATAGGCTTCAATCAATCTAGCCTCATTGATTGAGGAACTACTAAAACACGAGTTTGTTTCCGGGTAATTATGGAGTGGAATGTGGAGGTAGACATTTGTAATAGGCCGTTTAGCATAAACAAAATATAGGAGCTTCGGTTGAAGTATCAGAGATCAGAGGTGGAAATAAAAGGTAAATTAAGTGAGCATTTAACAATAAAAACTGTAGATGTCTGTGTTTGATAGTCCTAAAATGTCAAACCAAAAATAAAATTACAAATTCACATTACATTTTAGATCCCGTAATTATATATATATATATATTAAATATAACTGTGTATTTAAGATATTATTATTTTGTTTATATTATCTTAAAATTTTACTTATTCGTGTATTTATATGAGTTAAAAAGAAAAACCTCGTATACAAGATTAAAATAGTAAAATTAGCTTCGTTTAGACATTTTAGTTTCTTAAATTAACTTTTAACATTCAAACCACTAACTTCCATACTTTCATTGCAAACTAGGATTCGGTTAATACCTCTACACACTTAATACAAACAAGCTACAGAAGCCTACGGTCAGGATCGAACTTCTGATCCCAATGTTGCAAAACCTTGACTTCTTGACCATTCATCAACCTTAGGCGCCAAGTATAACAGGCAGCAGATATGAAAATTGGGTTTCTGTTATTAAAACGAGTTTGGGCACGTCAGCAGACGAATCATAAACTTTCTGATGCTTTGGACATGTCATGGCATATACCGTAAATACAACTCTGCTGGGGTCAAGGGGGGCGCCCATCTTCTAAGCATAGTAAGGAATGGTGTTCCCTTCATAGGTGGAAGGATCGCTGTCCCCTTCTGCCACCATCCAAGGCTGTATAGGTCCCTGGGCAATCAATCATCAAATTAGCTATAGCAATCCCCTTCCCTCTTAAAGAAGACGAAATCTGGTTATTCAAGATGATGGCTTGTCTTATTTATAGACATTTTTCGTAGCATGCTTCATTCTATGATCGTTTACATGTCAACTATGCTGCTAAATGAAAATAACGAAATGATGACCTCAAAAATAGAAGGTCAAAATCATATTCTTAATGGTCCCTGCAACGCAAAAATGGCTCCTTTTCAAGATGTAACACACCAGTTACCCTTCCTTGCCAAAAACTGGAGAACTCCCAACCATGTAAACTAAAGTGACTCTTTCCTTATACCTTTTTTTTTTACCTCCAATGCAGCACGATGCAACTCCAAGTCACTTAAGAGTGACATAATATGCCAGTTACCTTTCCTTTTCGCAAGACAGTAGGAGAACTCCCTGTCATGTCAATTACGGTGGAAGGATCGGTGGCTCCAACACCGCCATCAACAATGAAGTCAAGACCCTGGGATTATTTAAGAACTAAATTCGCGAGCTATTATGAAGAAAAGGGAAATCCGGATAAAAGTGCACACAAAAAACATCCGCAATATAGCATACCACTTTTATGACGGAAGTGTCCAATATCCGCTCGTCTTCTTTCAGCAACCCAACGCTAAGACATGGGTGAAAATTTCATTAGTTCAGTAATATGAAAAATATTACATAATTAGATGTGAAAAAGCAGCCAATAGAGGATGATTTTTACTGAAAGGACAGGACAAACAGAAGCAAATGAAATTTGTAGCAGCTTAAAATTAAGTAATGAAGACTGAAGAGCAATGTTTCAAATTATAAGAACTGCAACAGTTTATTTCCAGAATGATATAGAAGAAGTAAGACCAACCTTGTGGATATTAATGGTCCGCCCATTTTCTGGAGAAGTGACCTGCATATTGCATCATGGGGCATTCGGACACCTATATTTTTCCATGATGAGTGTTTCCTATCACTACTACCACACTGTTTTGGTAAGGCTTTGCTTCCAGTTAAGATGAATGTATACTGTCACACAAAATAGTTAATATTATATATTTCTACTGTATAAGCTCGAGAAACTCATTTTACTAAGCGGTATTTAGTAGAAGTGTATAACAACAATCTCCCAGATCGAACTGACTGATTTTGTGTAGTTGCAAGTGCATATTGTGCGGGGCCGCAAATAAATGCTACTCCATGACTAGGCTAGTTATAATTTGAAGGATCAAGTTCGGCTATTCAAGTATCATGGTGTTGTAAGAGAGTGAAATGCCTGCTTACAGGTCCACTCAGATTTGTTAATTAAACTTACAATTCTATGAGAATGAAATACCATATAATTGAAGGCTTTGCCTGTAATTTCACCATATATATTATCTAGAAGCAATGATGAAAATGAAATGGCCATATATTCATACTCACGGGACCAGGTAAACAATGTCTGACAGCTCGAAAAATATTTGTATGACCTTGGCTATCACCACGAGGAAACCCCATTGTATATGTATCTATATCATGGAAGGAGTAGCACAGGATGCTAAGGGGCTGCATAACAGCGTAAGTGACAAAGTTAAATCAAAAGGCACAAACAGTGTAGATTCTTCACAAGGTCAATCTGAATACAGGCCAAACTTAGATCTGCCTTGACTCTTGAGCATGCACATCTAGCATAAGCAAGTCAGGGAAGCTCTAATAAAGTTTAATTTTGTAGTAACTCAACGCTATATTGGAGCTCCATAACACACTAAAGCATTTGATGAGAAGAGAAGCCATGTTCCTTACCTTTAAAGCTCCAATATTTTTAATTCTGTAGAAAAGATGAAAAGTACCATTGTCACAAAAGGTGCCATTAGAAATATCAGAAGAGATCATTGAGCTAATGCAAGAGAAACCTGCCATCTACCTACGAAGACGCTCAATGGCTGAGTGGCTTTCCACATCACAAACTATCACATACCTATTACCAAACGGAAGCAAACAAAGTGTATATACAGGGGTGATAAGTAATGCAACGTAGAAACTAGAAGGCACGAAATTCCTACCTAGGAAATGACAAGCATCACACAAAAAAGCATAAATACAATGGAATTTTGACCCTCATAATTTCATTTGATTGTTAAGATGATGCAGGAAAACAAACACATTTGACTTAAACTTCAGAATTCACTCGAGTTGGATTTAGTTCACAATATTTTGGGGGAAAAACATTAAAATTTAAGTAAACAAAAATTACTTGTACTTTCTTTTCTCAAAGGGTTGATTATGAAGTTGTGGATCAATAACCATATTTCATCTCATGCAAGTCAAGAATGGACTGGTATGAAATGTTCGATATGGCATCAATATAAAATTTGATAGAAGCAGGAGTGGCAGCAATCTAAATTAAATGAATTTGAGGCTTAATCACTTGTATTCTTTGACAGTGTCACCTTGGCACTTGTCCTGTTTATTAATAAAAGCCTGCATTTTCGAAGAGAAGCTCCTCGGACATGAACAAAATCCTAAAATAATAATTAATAAACATAATGGGCAGTGAACTTCACCTGCGAATGGTCAATCATCAAGGGCTACGAACAATAATAACCACTTAACAACATGATATGATCTAGGTCATCAAGCACGACTGCACAAACTGTAAATGCAGACCAAGCATCATTCTGTAATTTCAATATAATATGAACAATGGGAAGAAAGCAACATACACAGTGTCTGTAGGAATGACCCCCACGGCTCCCTCTTTCAATAACTCGACGACTGGATCCAGCTTCCAACTCTCTCCTCCTGATGGGTCAGCTTCAACATAAAGCAAGCCATCCTCCTAATATTAGCACAACACCCTAGTAAGTAGAGAGAGACTGTGTGTGTGTGTGTGTGTATATATATATATATATATATATATATATATATCCATCTCTCTGTCTCTCACTAAATGTTTTCAGAACTCAAACAAAAAGCCAATACACGCACATTGGTTTGGCCTTTCAATTTCCAAAACAACACCAACCAACCACTGAGTTCATATACAAATTATTATTATTATTTAAAAAAAAAAAGACAAGAACAACGTTTACGGCTGAGAATCAATTACGTAAATCGAACAAAAAAAGATGATGAGTACGAGGAAACAAGACCTTGGGGAAGCGAGGAGCAGCGTATTTAAGGCGCTTAGGGCTTTTCTTAGCAGCCATAGCTACGAAGCTCAGACGCTGGGGTTCCGGAAACCCGAGCGAGACACGGTGGAGACTGGCCGGAGTACGGCGGAAGGAGGCTGGCAGAGGGGAGCTTCCTCGCCGTGTGCTCACTCGTGCCTCCATTTCGCCGGTCAAAGTAAAGTGATTTATTAAGATTTAAGATAGATGATAATGAATTTGTTATTTTTATACGATTACTTAAATATTTTTAATATCAATTAATTTATTAAAATGCCTCTCTCTCTCTCTCGGGGAGAGTCATCTCTCTCGGGCAGAGTCATCTTAGTATTCTTTGTTTCAAGATTCTCTGCCTTAGTTATTTATTTTTATTTTTCGTTATTTTTAAATTTAGTTAGTTTTCAGCCAGAGACATGCCATAATTGTATTACATGTGACATTATTGTATTTTGGCTTTAACGATTATTATATTGAGATTGCTTGTATTCCGTGTTAGTTTATATAGAATTACTTCATATATAATTGTATAGGTAATGTGTTAGGACAAAGTCCAATTGATAGTTTTTAGTTATCATTTCTTTGACTTTTTGAGTGTAATCATATGAAGTCACTTATTCAATTTTAGAATATTTAAGAATTCAAAAATGTAATAAGTTAAATGAGGTAACTATAAAGAATAATTCATTGGTGAGAATAAATTAACATTGTAATCAATTTTGGTGTGCTAAGAGGTTTTACGTAATTAATTTATAGTTTATATCATCATTTGTAAGTGAGGGAGGACATCGAACATGATATTTGGTTACCACTATAAGCATTTTAAATGGCTAATGTTACCTTTTGAGCTCACAAATGCCTCAACAATGCCCATGGGTTTCATGAACTAGAGTTTTGCTTCGTAGCTAAATTTGTTTGCAGTACTATTCAGTAACGTTTTGGTTTACTTCTTGAATCAAGGGGGGCATGAGAAGCTTTATATGGTGCCGTGGACACTATGGGACCAATCATGGATTGTATTTAAATTTCCCAAATTTTGATTGCCACATCTTCGAGGTGAATTGTCTTGGATATGTAGTGTCACTTAAGGGTTTTACAGTAGATATTGATAAGACTTAAGTGATATTGTCATGAAAAAAGGCTCACAAATATGTTTAAGATGTATAACTTCGGATAATATAGGCGGTTTATGGAGAAATTTTTCTAGATTTATAATTATACTGACTACTTTGACCCAAATAAGATTTGTTTTGTTTAAACAAATACATAAACAAACTTTCATATAATCGTTTAATCTCAATGCCTATTATTGTTATATTAAAAGAGTATGTTCTCTTTGAGGCATACCCAAAGTAAGTTTTAAGTTGAACAAATCTTTGAAATTATTATTTTTAATTTAGAATAATTAAATATTTGTTTGGAGTAATTAAATCTTTTAGTTTTGTTTTTTCAAAATTTAAAATTTTATTTATTTTTAACTAATTACTCATATTTAAAAGTTAAGGGCTAAATTACTTTCTTGTATAAAATGTAAAATTTAATTATTTTGATTTAAAATTCAATTACTCAATTAAGTTTGCTGGTGACTTAATTATTAATTTTGCTTTCATACAATAACTCAAGACAATCAATATGCCTTGGATTAAAATAAAACAAAGCTCCTTTTTCATTTAAACAATCAAATTTTAAAAACAACTTAAAAAAACATCAACTAACTACCCCAAACAAATCTATATGAAGCCATAACTAACTAAGCTAAAATGTTGGTGATTTAAAAAATAATTTCATTTACTCTTCGAAAATTTTGATGTTCATTTTATTATAAATGAATCATTGGGGTGCAATTTAAATGTGGCGATTGAAAAAATTCGCAATGTACGGATTTTTTTAATTCGGATATATTTTTATTTATTTTAAATTTTAAATGTTTATAATTGAGTTTTCTTAAAGGTTACTGCATCATGAAATTTTATAAGCATAACAAATACTACATAAATATTTAATCTATGATTTTTGAAATAAATGACAAAAAAATAGCATAATTGAAAAAATTCCATAATTTTTTCCACTGCAGTGAGCACAGCTCCTGTACACTTTCTTTGCTTTAAATATATACTTTTTTTATTCAAACATATATATATCCAATAATTTCTTGCAGAGAAATCCAGATGTACAATAGTAAATGATTTTTTTTCCTCGTTAAAGACAAAAATAAGTGTACTCATCTCCTTTTTATCACATCACAGCATGGCCACCTCTAAAAACATAGTTGAGGAAAGATGCTTAGACCCCAAAATTTTTAAACATTTACTTATCATTTTTAATCTTACGTAAAATTATAAAGATATCAAAAATATATATTTAAATAATAGCTTTAAAATATAAATAAAATATTTATAAAATATTATTGAAATATTATATTTATATTCTAATAAATATTCTACAAATAGCCTTTAATTTTTTATTATATTTATTCAAAAATAAATTTTTTAAATATTATGTTTATATTTTAATAATATTATTCAAACATATAATTTATATTCTAATATTATTATGTAAATATTTTTTTTTACTTTTATAATAAATAACTTTGTCATTTTTGTTTAGCTTTTTGAGGGGTGTGAAGATCCACAAGTTTCAGTCTCATTCACGGATCTCAAATTTGCTCCAGGGTAATTATTTGGTGGAATGTATAGTTCATAACAAGGCCTTCAGCATAAAAAAATATATAAGGGGAAAAAGAGCATGGCTGTGCAGTCAACAATGCTGGTATAACATTATACAATACCACATTCATGACCGTCAATCTCTATCCATCCTTTAGATAAGCGTACATATATGTCCAATATTGGGTAGGTTGGTTGGGTACATACATTTGAAGCAACCGTGTATGCAGTTTTTGTGGAGCCTTATCTATACAAATCTACGGGCACAAATAGAATACACTTGCGTGTACAAATCTTATCATTCAACCATCTCCCAAGTGCCTGCAACTGAGATTGAACCATGCCATCAATGCGAAAATCATGCAAACATCAAGAAGAAAAATAGTGGACATGAGATGAGCCCAGATTAGAATGTAGCTATTGTATGTGAAGCAATGGGATTAGTAAGAGCAGGCCAATAGGAAATAAAAACTTGGCATATTATTGGAAGCTATGGAAGCGTACTGTCAGGGTAGTGTCATTCTCTCTGCACCACACCACTTTGAGTCGCGCGTTTCAAAAGCAATCGAAAGTCTTGACTTCTTGACCACTCATCAATCTCCCGCGCACGTAGAACAGGCAAGGGATGAGAAAGTTGCCTTGTTTGAGCATTTCTGAAATTAGGTAACACGTAAGCTTGGGCAAGTTAACAGACCAACTTCCTGATGTTGTGCTCATGTCATAGCTTACCTTAAATACCACCCTACTAGGCTCGAAGAAGCTTTGTCATAAGAGCGAGCTTGTTCCAAGAAGGCATCAACATTTAATTGATCAGCCAAGGAAGGGCAGCCTCCTGATAGTTTCATCAGGACAGAGATGACCACCTCTTGCAGAAGCAGGAGATGGAAATAAGCTATCAAACTAGCTCATATTCAGTAAAAGACTTAATCCCACAATGTAGACTGCTACAATCAAACTGTTGGCCTGTGTACCTTTGGGTCTTGAGCAACAAGAAGAGCAGCACGGTCACAAGTAAGCTCTGCAGCTCGAAGCCAACGGAGTAGCTGTTCTTCCAGACTTTGGGCAATAAAACCACCAAGCCCTAATAATTGCTTGTATAAAACCCGTTGATGTGTATCATAAAAACAAACAGCATAAATATAGCAAATTTTCCTCTAAATCAATAATCTGATATCTGAATATTATATGCAATGACAGCTTGCTGTGGATGAGGACTACTGAGAAATGAGGCTGCATACAACACAAGTATTTATCAACCCTGAATGAGAATAGAAAGCAAGATACCATCATTCCAATCCAACTCTCACTCATTATTATTTATTGCACTTGCATACAAGTCACGGTCATGGATGCATAGGAACCAATTGGTCATCTTTCTCCCAATATGGGAGTACACTGCACCGAAATTAAGGAAATTCTACAATTGGTTCATTTTCGCTGCAACTCAACAACTTTTTATCACGTAATATCTCGCACAATCAAATTAATTGAGTTCTGTAGCATTCTTTCAGATTTCCAATGGACACCTCCAAGAGCACTTAAAGAAGTTTCCTTTACATTTCATTTTCTATTACCTAATTGCAATGACAAACCTAAGCATCTACAAGATGTATTGCAGAAGACTCATCAATTTAGAGTTCACTGGCCTCAGTAATGTTTGTATAGGTTTTACTTTTATTAGCACGATTGAAACAAGAGAAAAACATACAGAAAACACCTACCAGGTAAAGTATAGGCCCCGATAGTGAGAATATTTGCAACTGTAAGCCATACACCATGGTCACATTTAAGGTGACCCAACTCGTGAGCCAAAACAGCCTGTTATAAATTGAACAGTAAGAAAGTTAACAATCATCACATGTATTTATATGCTTGTACTTACACAATTATGCTTAGCAAGAAGATAAAACTTGTTTGTATATACTATCCAAACCCAAACCAATAAAATAACTTTAAAAACGATTGAATAAGATAAATTAGCTACAGAAATGTACGATGTTGAATTGCTTAATTGAGAACTCATATAAACCTCAATCATTTAAAACTGTGCTGGAATCATATAGAACAAAATGAAGGCTGAGTTTTAGAACCTGCAACTCCTTTAGCGTCAGAAGCTCCACAAGGCTTGTATGAACAACAACAAATGGTTTTTTACCACTAACAGCTAATGTATAAGCATTTGGTACAGGGCTTTGACGGACATATAGATCAGGAACCTCAACATTCAGAATTTTTGCAGCTTCAACCATTAATTGATGAAGATCTGAAAGCTGATGCAACAAAAATGCAGATTAAGACAATAACATGCTAGTTAAGATCCACTTCAAGCATACGAAAAATACTGAACAGCCAAAGTTGCTATATGCATATTAGTCGCAATTCTTGGGGTGCATATGAAAATTTCATTATGGAAGAACCTGATTATGAATCGGCTAAATTGAATTCCAATAAATAAATGTAGATAACATCCATTTACAGCAGGCTATAATTTGGGATAGGAACTTATGAGTTTGTTTAGAATCCAATTTAACGTATGTTAATTTGACTATGTATTTACTGTTAGGATTTCTGCAAGCGCACGGATCGTTACAAGTAATAAAATGAACTTAAAATCTGAATATTGAACCCAAAGGAAGATGAATAAGTGAAGAGTTCATTTTGTAATTCACTGAATCAAGTTGAAGTTTGATTTTGTAAAATTAGAAGTTTAAAGTTTGTAAATGAAATTAACAAAGCTAATGTAAATGATCTTCAATTGGTGCAAATCATTCATTTTAATTTCTTTATTTATATTAATACAAAATTTTCTTTTTATTTAAAACCCAACACATGTATAAACTAGCCTCTTTCGAGTGATCTAGTCGCGTGTAAACCCTAGCATGAGAGACGGACAACCCATTAAATGCTTAAGTTGTTTGAGTATAGATTAGCATCACACCAATTTTAACCTGAATTAGTACTTCCGTGGGAGCTTCTTGTAAACTCCAAGGTTTCGTGGGCAGCCAACATGCAACAGGCGTTAGAACGCCAATATCTCAATGAGATATGTAGTGATCCTTGCCCCCTTTTGTTATGCTTTGCTCAAGAGTTCTAAAACAATGTGAAAACAGAGGAAACTCATATGATTTCTAAGTTGGAGGGAAAGAGGATAGTTATTCCTGCTTCAAACATCAAAAAAACCTTCAATCTGCCTAGTAACCATCATCCTCTACCATCTCTAACTAAAGAAGAGTTTAGTGAGAAATTGAACAACTATAAGCCCAAGGGAAACACAAGGAGATACCATAAAAAAATTGGGTTTTCAGGGCATATGAGGTTCTTAGCCATTCTCTTTAGTAGATGTGTATTCTCCCAAATAACAGGAATTGATGCAGTGATCATTGCACATCTTCAGTGTATGTACAACATCAAAACTAAAATTCCAATAAACTGGGGAGATATGATATTTCAACAGTGAAAGAAAACAGTTGATAAGAGAGGGTATGTTAAAATTTTGACCAAGATTATGCAGAAATACCAAGAACCTTATTATGAAGCACATCACTAAGGAAGGGACAATAGCAGTTAAGTTGGTTGGAACAGTTTTTTATAGGGAAAAGCAGCCATCTCTTGCAAAGATTGAACCAGCACCTGCTGTTGTTTCTTCTTCAAAAAAGAAAAAAGAGCCTATAAAAGAACCTCAGTAGCAAGAGTCTTCACAAAATGTTGGGGAAACTACAATGAAGAGTTCAAGGATGGAAGCAGTGCTGCTTACACTTCAAGGAAGTGTCAAAGCTTCCTATGAAAACCATATGCAACAAATTGCAGAATTGTTGAAGATGGTACAGCAAAACAAAAAGGAATCAGAAGATGTACCTCCAACTACAAGAGGGAAGGAGTCTTCAGTACCAAAGACTCCTATACCAATTTCATTTTTACTCTGAAAAACTATACAAAAACTTGATTGGCATAGGAGTAATATAGGGGAAAATCTCAAATGGATCGGTAGCCCTTAACCACACATGATAACTACAGCTTCTTTGGAAACAAAAAGGAAGTGGATTAATTAGTTCAGAAAATTAAAGAGAGACAATCCCCACAGGGATAGCTCATAGCTCAAGTGATTAGTTTCTCCAATACTCCTTTTCCAAGCATTATGTTCATGGGCAAAGCTCATTCCATTAGACCTTGAATTTAAGTGGAGCAGGATATAGGTGTTGTGTGTCCCTTTATCCCTCTAAAGGGTGGGGACGGTTTCAAAAAGCCCTCATACATTCAAAAAATAAATACATTCAAAAAATAAATACAAGATAAAATTTAAATACAATATAAAAATAAAAAACATATGATGTAACAGTATAAAACGTCAATCTTTCTCAATGATTTGTGTTCATTCGTGGGCGTCAAATAACCTGATTTTTAGATGTAAGGATGGATGTCCCTATATTCTCCAGAACCATAACCTGCTCTGCGACAGTTCCTGCAACAACATATTCAACAGGATGAAGCCCAACAGAAATGTTTAATTAAAAAATAATTCCAAGGCCACAAAAGTGGATGCCACCCTCTCATGAAAACAATATATATTCAAATAAAATATCTATGGGGGACAGGGAAATTCACAATTGAGTGAGTACTATTGCGAGGCAGGTATCGTGTTCACTTACTTAGATGTGCAGAGAGTTGCATAATACTGAAGAACACATAAATTTCATGCCACAAAGATAGTGACTTTCTATTACCTAATATAGCCTTCCCGACCTCATTTAACCCTGGGATCGCCCTCAATAGTAGGGTGTTCTGCACATAAAAATGCATGTACAATTTATAATCAAACAACAATAGGATTGAAAATTCCTTGGGTTGTAAATTTAACATAAAACTAACAGGAAGCTTTTTTATTATTATTACGTTGTTGTTAGATTTCCAATACCACTTAGATGCCGTTTCGAGTGAGAACTCGGCTATAACTCATGACGATTCCAAATCAACCACAAACCCAGATGTTCATTTCAGTTACTTTGCCTTAATTCATCAGATTCTAATAAAAATGGAGCGCTAATGAAACAAACGAATCAAACATAAGATTGAAACTTTCTTTCTTTCTTTTTTTTTTTAGCAAACATAATCGGATTCACCTGCTTATCTAGCGGGTGCCTGAAATCGTCGGCATCGAGATCCCGGAACACAAGCGACGAAGCAGCTCTGCAGACAGAAACCCTCGCGGCCCGACCCTTGTTCTTCGGACGCCCAGGTGGAAGAGCAGCGCGGAGGTTCGACTTACTGGAAGCGACCCAGCCATTGAAGAGAGACGAAGACAGGGGTAGAAGAACAGAGGCCATGGAAGCAGCAAACCAGCTTCGCAATAACAGACTATTTGGTTTCTGCTTTCACTCGTTTCATCGTTCGTTGCTGGGTTCAGCGGTGCCAGCTTGCCGCCATTTCGCTTTCACAGCCCACTTTGAGATCAGGCCATGGGCCCAGTGGTGTGAACCGAAGCCTCTCACGCACTGACAGACAGTACAAACTTTCGAGAAATCTAAAATATAATTACCTTTTTACTTAAGTCATTCCTATCCAAATCTCAATAATATGATGCACCTTATACGCATTCTACTGTAATGCTTCCATAGTGGGATTTGAATGTAATATTGATGCTGGACATGAGGATAATTGCTTATATGGGTTATAACAATTGAGTCCTTGACGCCTCGTGAACTGCACATTACTTATAATTGACTACAGTGAATTACTAACAACAGCTTTAGTTTTATAAGAGTAATGTGATGGCTTATGTTATGGACAAAAATAGTAGAGACATGATTGCTCATTTGTGCTATCAAGGAGTGAAAAGAATAATGAGACAATTGGCTAATATGAGTTTGCACTTGTGGGGTGCTCTCAATGTGACAATAATTGTTCTTAAGCTATAATATCGGATTATTGAGGTACAACTGGCAATGTCAACTATGAGATTATTAGGGACAGTATGCATACCGCAGAGACATTCTCGATTTGGATAGATTGAAGAGATGAGTTTAAATTCAATATAATTAGTGCATGGTAAAAATTACAATGTTTTGTAAAAAAAAATTATATCAGTATAATTTTAATATAAAAAATATTAAAATTATGTAATTTGAATAGACTTTATCCTAATTGGAGCCCATTTTAATGGGCCATAATTAAAGAGCAAATTACACTATATCAGAGCAATGAACATGGGCTTTAGGGGGTGTAATAGGGTTCAAGTTCCAGCACAGCCTTCCCTCGCACTCTGTAGCAATAAAAGACAATGCTGCGACGGAAAGGCAGGTCGGCCGCGAACACAGCCACAGGCAATAAGCGAACGAGAGAGGAACAAGTAATTGCAAACTTCGACCCGACAACGAGGTGAGGAAAAAGAAAGCGGATCCAGTTTTGTTATCTTTGGATCTGTATTCAACTGGCTTGTTCAACAGATCCAATGGATATGAATCCGAAAAAAGCTTCTTACTTTGCTTTCATGGAAAAATGTGGTTTGTTCGTTGACCTATTCATTTGCCCATCGCTGCGTCACCCAGAAGACACTGGCTACGACTTGAATGTGCCTACCGCGGGCGAGAAGCTTCAGAGGCTAACTGTACTCATTTTATGGGATGTATAAATGCCTCGCCGATCATTCTAAAGCTATAATATTATTGTTTTGCTTGTGTATAAAACTCATTTTCAGTTACGACATTAACTTTTCTATATTAAAAATGGGTAACTCGCTGATGCGCCTGGGGCAATGACTGCTCATATTTAATCTGCATCGATATAGATTACCCAAATAATTTTTTGGGGTTAGGGCGGGCTTCTGTGACACACACGCACGCATCCAATGCATATCTAACCCTGTAGATTTTTATGACAATTACTGCGATTATGACATTTTTGGCTGTTTTGTGGCACTGTTGTATTTCACGATTTGGGTTTTGCCCATTAGATGTTCACAGTATTTTAAAATGGGTATTCACTTGCAGATCTTTGCTGCAATCATGGGAGATGAACGGTGTATAGTTGATGCTCCTGAATTAAAAAATTATGTTTTGATAACGTATTCATAGTTTTTGTCATACAAGAATTAATTAGTGGCTGCATTTCCCGTGAGCTTCTGCTTTGCATCAATGTACAGTGGTTCAGCATGCTTATGTAGTTTTTGCTTGAAACAACTTACGTTGCAGTTTGCTTGTTATCCCACTAAAAAGAAGAAAAAGGTTGTAATTCATGGTCTTGTGGAAAAAAATTGGTTTTGTCAGGTGTTTTGTCGAGCATAAATATTTAAATCTATATTTATATGGTTTTGTTTATACGACAAATATATGGTTATATTTTAGAGATGCTTGCTTTTTTTGCTTCAGTTTTTGATGGGGTTGATCGCACCTTTTCTTCCCTATATTCCTCACTTTGAAATGTGAATATTACGTCTGCTTCTGTTTAGCAACTCCTGCATGGGCTTTTCTCAGTAATGTATTTCACAAGGAGTTCTTTGGAGCATTGACGAACCTAATCGAGTATAATGAGAAACAAAGAAATACCAACTTTATATTATATTATTATTAACATTTAATATTTGGAAGGTGGTATGAAGAAAATTTGGTTCATGCAGCTGTGCTTTTCTGTGTCAGCCGAATGATAGGTTTCTTATTGAGTGCCTTAAAAATTTTAAAGCATTTCTATCTTCAAATGCTGTAATGTATACCCTACTCTTGTTTTTTTTTTTTTGAGGCCAATGATGGTTTGAATTTTTTCCTACGAAATTTAAATCTATCTTGGAGGGTTGGAGTTATCTTGAACTTTTACGAGACCTTATAAACAAATTAGAAATTCGATTGTGTACATTGGTAACACGGCTACTTTAAATTTCATTGGGAGTGTAAACAAACATTTTTAGGGGGGCCGGGTGAAGTTGTTCTTATGGAGTAAGCAGTTATGGGATGGTAGCATCCTCAACTCCATCCCATTGGTTCCTCTGCTACCACAATTGTTACAATTTCAGCCATGCAATTACATTTTTTTTTTCAAAACTTTTTTCTTTTTCTTTTTCTATATCAAGTTTATTAGTTTCTATTTATCATCATGCGTGACTTCTAAATTCAGTACAAGGCCTGTGATGGTTTCATGATTTGCCTACATTGTCCGATTTTATGATCATGACTGGAATCTTAAACTAGCCCTGAGGCCTTTTAGAAAATACTGCTATTTTTGTTTCTGAAAGTTGTTTTCCCTTCAGGGGGTGGTTGTTTTTATGGAGTAAGGATTTATGGGATGGTAGCATCCTCAGCTCCATCCCTTCGGTTCCTCTGCTACCTTAATATTTACAATCTCCGCCATGTAAATAAATTATTTTTTCAAAACTTATTTCTTTAGCTTTATCTATATCAAGGTTATTAGTTTCTATTTTTTACAGTCATGTGTGACTGCTAAATTCAGCAGAAGTCCTGTGATGATTTCATGATTTGCCTACATTGTCTGATTTTATGACCGTGACTGGAATCTGAAACTAACCCTGAGGCCTTCTAGAAAATACTGCTATTTTTGTTTCTGAAACTTTGTTTTTCCTTCAGGGTGTGGTTGTTCTTATGGAGTAAGGAGTTATAGGATGGTAGCATCCTCAGCTCCATCCCATTGGTTTCACTGCTATCCCAATTTTTACAATCTCAGCCAATACATTATTTTTTCAGAACTTATTTCTTTAGCCTTTTCTATATCAAGGTTACTAGTTTCTATTCTTTACAATCATATGTGACTACTAAATTCAGCAGAAGGCCTTTGTTGATTTCCTAATTTGCCTATAATGTCTGATTTTATGATCATGACTGTGATGTGTCATGTGTTTGCTGACTTCTATTATTTTTGGGGAAATTTTTTAGTAGCTGGTGTTGTTTTCTTATGAATGGGTAGGATTAAGTGGTTTCCTTTAAAAGGGTAAATTCAAAATGGGAATGAAGGCCTAGGATGACTAGAAGATTTGTCTACATTGTCTGATTTTGTCATCATGACTGTAATATACAAGTTCTGAGGGCGAGAATACTATTGTGTGCATACTCAATAAAATATATATTAAAATTTATTAGAGTTAGCCATTTCTTATGAGTAATTGTACTCAAACGCATCTTTAATAATGTAATTTATTTTTTTATACTTCAATTAGCAAGTCTCCAATCCCATTGGCGATTGTCCAATTCTTTTGAACAAACAGTAGCAATTTTATTGATAAAAAAAGACAAGTACAAAGATAATACGATTGTGCCTAGTTCGTGAGAATAGTACCATCAATGAAATTATACAATAACATACCAAGATAAATCAATCAATTGAAAAAATATTATTGCGTTTTTTTCCAATTTGAAAATCACATCAAATTATAATTTGAAGTAGACGGTTTAGCAAGGTTGCGATCCCCAGCAATATCAGCCGCAGCAATTGTCCATCTATGATGGGTCAAAAAAATAAAACTAAAGGTTGGATGAAATTTTATGATACTATGATTACAATCTTTTATCAAGTTTCACAAAAGTTAATTAAAAAACAAAGTTTAACTACATATACACTCTAAAGCTAAACCTTCACTAAAAGGTTTTTTAAGAAGTAATAAAAAATTAATAACTGTAAAAAAAACTAACTAAAATCATGAATCATGTGTGGCATATATAAAAATTGATTGATAAAAAATCTTACGGATAATATTACAAACATTAAACCATCTGTATTTTTGAAGTTTCAATAATTAATTTAATAAAAATATGTAAAAATTAAACTTTTCATATTAAATTTAAAAATAAATTTTAATAAAGTAAAATTTAAATTAATCTATTACTATTTAGTTTTTATTATTTAAAATTATATATCATTCAAATTTATTCGTCAGCACACCTAATCCAATCCTCCAGGTCGAAGGTTATGAATCAATGCGTGCGGGGAATTGGTGTGTGCGTGAAACTTCTGATTCATACTTCAAACTGAGAAAGTATCTGCGTGGAGGTAAATTCGTGTCATATTGAAGCAAGCCGTATACATAATTAATTAATTTAAATTAATAAATCCATTGAACATACTGAAATTCGGGCAAGGAGAAAATATATTTACAACTCTTCGCGCATATTTCAATTGTTTGTATTTTATTAATTCAATAAATTTATCAGATTTCACTTGTAATTTAATTAGAATTAATAATATACTATTGTTATATCAAGTATGCTTAAAACACTTACACAAAAAAAAACTTATATATAGTATTGCTATTCAGACAAGAATTATATGTATAATAATAATCATTAGTCTTTTTATTTAAGTCTGAAATTGATATAAGCGTATTCATACCTTTAAAACATACTTTTTTTTTAAATATAGATTTTTTTTAAATTTTAAATAAAAACTAAAACTGGAATAGAGTTGCCACAGGAATTTTACATATTTATATATTTATTGTATATTTTCTAAAACTTAATACAATACTTAAAAATTATATAATAAAAGGAATAATAGTTACAAAATAATTAAAGAATTCTTTAATTTCTATATCTATTTTAGAAAATAAATAATATATTATTTGATATATTTTATTTATCCTTCATATTTTTTATCTCTATTTCTATTATTATAAATTATATATTTTTTTTACTGTTTTCTATCTTTTTTATTTATTACAGTGATCATACAAATATTAAATTTTTTATTTAATATATATTTTGAAAGATTTTAAAATGTTTAAAAATAGAGTTGGAGAGTACGGAGCAAGGGACAAAAAACAAAGAAACAAAATTCCCAAAATATAAATTTGCACTTCGTTCGCCGTCCTCAGCTTCTCGCTACTTCCAGAGGCAAGAAGAAGAAAATTTTCATCGTATTGCTGCAAGAATCGCTCGTTCTTGCTAAACCTAGGACATGTGAGTTCGTCGATCTGATCGAGGCTAACCCTTTGTTCCAAATCATTTGTTTTCTGAGAAATGATGTTTTTGTTTTTGGTTGTTGGATTACCTTAACCTATGTTGTTTAATTTATTCTTCTGTTACGTAATGATTATTTTTACTAAATGGAAGGAAGCGTTCGGTGAATCGTCCGCCGACACCAGATGCTCGTGAAGATCAAGAAAAAGAGCCAACGCTCCAGGAAATCATCAATGTCAAGGTTTTGGATTCGACTCATATATGAACTTTTTAAAAGCCTATTGTCACCCCTGTAGTTTAGAATATGGAGACTATTTGGCTACTTCGATCCGTGTTTTTTCGTTTTTGCTTTTATAAGTCAACGTGTTTTTTTAACCCCCACAATTTGTTTCGTATCTGGGTTTGTTTTTGTTGGTTCGTTTGTTCTGGTTATCTGATAGTAATTAGCAACTTGATTGTGTGCACAGATGATCGAGAGTGGGGAGAAGGAGCGTCTGATGGAGCTTCTTAGAGAAAGGCTAGTAGATTGTGGATGGAAGGATGAGATGCAAGCACACTGCAGGTTTTCAGTTTTTTTTTTGTTTCCTTCCCTGTTTCCTTGCTCGGTAGTCCTCATTAGATAATATACTGATATAATGCTTATCTCTATTATGAGTGGTATTTGTTGCTTCGGTGTATTACGGGTCAATTTTATGAGTGTCCCGTGGCGAAATCACTAGTTCTGTGCATTGAAGCCTCATTTATAATTCAAAACCGTGCTAAGCATCCAGAGTTGGCGTGTGTTAGGTGTTTTCAAATTTGCATCCTAGTAATATGTTCTATAACCTTAGCGCATAGATGTTATTGACAACTTGTTAGCTGGTATAGCACAACTTATTGATGTGACCTTGTGCGGTATTTTCATCCCTCCGCTAATATATAACTTCATATCTAAGTCAATATATCATATGGCAATTCTGGCCTAATGAGATAACGGGACAGTCATGGGTATTGGCCACCCTGCTCTTACCTACCATTTAATATATATTTTTTAATAGCTTTACGCTAAAATAACCGATCTAGCCTGCCCCGACTTGACCTGAATTCATCCGGGACAGGTTCAGGTCACTCACTTTCCGATTCCAACCCGTCCAGTTGCCATCTCTAGGCAACAGCCAACAAGCAACTTCTCTGAATGCAGATGGTGCCTATTTAAAGAGACTTATTTACTTGATTTTAAAAAGAAACAAAAACTTTTTTGAACTCGGGGGGTGTCTAGCAAAAAAATCATAGGTGTGGTTGCATGACATTTACCTTTTTGTACTACCTCAAATAGAGGTTCATTTATATTTCTAATCTAGCTTGACTTTCCACCCTAGGGCATTTGTGAAGAAGAAAGGGAGGAATAATGTTACTGTGGATGACCTTGTACATGTTATTACTCCAAAGGGAAGAGGTGAGGCTGCTATTTTTTATTTTGTTCACTTGTATGGTTTTCCTCTGTGTTGTTTTCACTAGTGGTAAAACTGTTACCATTGATGAGTTTCCATTACAATTGCAAATAGTTTTGAAGTATTATCTGTATATGCAAAACTAAAGGTATATTTGTGGGCACTATCAACTTTTTTAAATAATTTTTTCTTTGGTTTAAACTAAAATTGTGATAATTTGAATAATGTTCCCAGAAACAAATGGCCTCTTTGTCATATTTTCACCAAGAAAGCATTGTCCTCTTGGTCAATAGATAAATAGGGCTTTTGTAGAATATATATATCACTTCATTTTTTGTAATTGTAATATTCAACTATTTGGGTTATTGGTTTATCAAAAAAGAACAAGGCGCTGCATTGTACATTTTGGTTGTCACAAAGAATATGTCTTCATTTGGTTATTTTTCTTTTCACGGAATTTAATCAAAGTTCTTCACTTGGATCGTTTTCAAATTAAGAACAGGCCTGTTGTAATTCTTCAGCCAATTTATTTGTCACAGTATAGTTCTTGCTCAAGTTTTTAAAAATGAGAACCACAGGCGACGAACAAATCTAATAGCAGACTTTGAACAGAATCCCAATTATTCAACTGCCTTCGACGTTTGAAGTCCCTTTTTTATGCTTTCCTTTCTAAGGTTTTTATTTGTAGTCGCTTCCCGCAGGTCACTATTTATATGATTCAACCCGTTAGAAAAGGGGGAAGAGGGTTGATGTCTAATTTTGTTGTATAATTCATATGAAGAGCTGGTAGCGTAGCACTGAAACTTAAATATTTTTCCTGAATGAAGAAGGCCGATGTCTAGCTTTTTGGTCTGTTCATTTGAACAATTAGATGGCACTAAAGCTTGGGTAGAAGTGATATCTTTTGTATCTCATGTTGGCCGCTTTTATGATCATCATAGTAATGTTTTATTGTGATTTGATTTTTAATATTGTTGCTTTTATTCTTTACAACTTTGTTCTGTTTTCTCCTGTGACATGACATGCTTTTTCTTGTGGTACATGATTTGTGGAACCTGTGCATGCAGCATCCATTCCTGATTCTGTGAAGGCTGAGTTGTTGCAAAAAATCCGAGCTTTTCTTGTTTCCGCTGCACTTTGAGCTTTCCTTGATTGAGTGAAGGCTGGGGAACCGACATTGTTGGGAAGCCACAATCCCGTTTG
The DNA here is from genome assembly GCA_023512835.1 of Taxillus chinensis. Taxonomy (NCBI): domain Eukaryota; kingdom Viridiplantae; phylum Streptophyta; class Magnoliopsida; order Santalales; family Loranthaceae; genus Taxillus; species Taxillus chinensis. The sequence goes on along the minus strand of CM042088.1, from coordinate 44,344,700 downwards.
AATGACTTGTCCATCTTTTCATGGATTGACAACTTCCTGAAGATTGGTCATTGGTGGTGGTAGCGTCGCCTCAGGGAAATGAATCTTTGCTTTCCGCAAGCTTGAGAACGTTTTGGCCGTGTTGTAGATATTAGTGTTAAAAGCAACGTATGTGTTTCGACCAAAGCTAATGGCTACACACACTCGTCGTCCTGTCTTCCATGATCTCTGATCCCGTCCTTTTTTACCATGGGGGAAAACGACTATAAATGGCTACTCATTTTAAGGAGCACAAATATAAAGAAAAGAAAAAAGAACTTTCATGAACGAGGCTGCCATTTGCTTTTAATTTGTTCACGTCGGTTTAACCAAGATTCATTTGCTCATATAAAAGCCAATAATTTTTAGAATTTGATTGGCGTCGTTGTTGAAAGTTGGATTGCTTCATATCATAGTTACCAGTGACTTCAACGCGTGCTTAGCAAGACATTATATATATATAGTAACCAAAAACGATTAAACTCCTAGATATTATGCCTTGTTCTTGTGGGAGACATGATTAAACTGCCTCAATAGGTGATATGTTAACTCTACACATGCAACCTATGATGTTTCGGAGTAGATGTATACAGGGCCGGCCCTAGGCTTTTGCAGCTTAAGGCGGTCGATTGAGGCTCCTGATTTTTTGGGGCCTCAAAATTTCGCAGCCCTTTCTCTTTGAGCCGAGGCCCTTGTCCGCGCGAAAGGAAATTAACACGACAACGCCGCACGCCTCCAGCTCTCCATCTTGCCATCTCGCCTCATCTCTTCTCTTGCGTCTCGCGGTTAGCATCTCCCTCAGCCGCACGCCTCCAACGGACAATCGGAGGCCCCCCTCGCGGTCTCACCTCGACGGCTCGACGGATCGGCGCCGGGTCTGCCTCTCCTTCGCCTCGACGCAGACGCGGCAACGCCTCTCCCTCGCCTGTCGCCTCGACGCCGACGGATCCGCCACCACCTCTCCCTCCCTCGCCTCGACGCTAGACAGACGGATCCACCGTCCACGGTCCATGCGACATCGCGACCCGCCGCCCACGAGCACGCAGTCCACTGTCCACACCTCGGCGCCTCGACGCTAGACAGATCCACCGACCACGGCTGACGGCTCTGCAGTTTACAGAATTAAATGGCAACTCGGCAATAGCAAGGGGCCCCATTCAAAAACTTCGCTTAGGGCCACCCATACACCAGGGCCGGCCGTGGATGTATAGGAACCAGGTGGAAAAGCATGGCTTAGTGAGAAAAATTAACTTTGAGTACACCTTTGGAAGAGCCTTCTTGCTTAATCTTAGAAGCATCTATGGGGGAGTTAGAGAAATCTCCATGGAAAATCTCTTTGCCTTTATTCTTCTTGCGTCCCATGAGAAGGAAGGTAGTGTGGTGTAGAGGTGGATGAACATAGAACCTGTTGGTATTGTCAGGGACTGTATAGCACAGTTGCAAAAGTGAGAATACCATAATAAAATGTAAGTAATAAAGAGAGTTCAAAACTTTAGAGGATGAAAAAGAAAAAGGTATTTGTGAGGTAGGGAAATGAGGAGATGATAATAAATAGCACAACTGTTTTTCTTTGTTGACGGAATGTACTTTAGAATGATAAGGAAGTAGAAATAGATATTTCTTCCATCCGTGGTGAAGATGGTACAAGTATTAGAAATAAAATATTGTATCCTACGTGGTATAAGCAAGATGTATGTTTGATGCATGTACCGTTGCAATGGAATCGGCTATAACATTCGAGATTACGACACATTCAAAAAAAGAGTTCATAACTCGAGGAATGCTAAATTGTTAGACTTCCCAAATATGCCTAGTACTTGCCAAAGCATTTGAGCAAACAACAATGATAAAAAAAGATGAAACTTTTATGAACCTTCCCAACGAGTGATACCTTAAGAGACTTATTAGAGAAATTTATTTATTTTCCTACCTAAGTATTTTTAAGCATTGAACAAAGATGTTTCTAGCTTATATTTAAAATTTCTAACAACTATCTTTTTCACTTTTCATGTGCATGTTGTATATACAAATAAGCTTAATGGGGTCATGCCCAATAAGCGATTTTGAAGTGTTTATAGCTAGCCTATATCTAAGCATAAAAGGACTAAGGATGTGGGATCTGTTAGGATAGTATTATTTTTAAAAATAAAATTAATTTTAAAAGTTATATGTCGAGTGAATTTAAATTATTTATGAGAATATTTAATTTAAATTGTAGGATATCTAATTTGTAAAAAAAAATCCAGACGTACTAAATTTTACTTATTGTTTACTATCATATTCATTTTCTTTCTTTTACTACAAGGATACGAAAATATCGATGTTTAACTATTCTTTGTAAGTAATTTACGGAACACCCTGATAATTTAAAATAACTAAATAAATAATAGAAAACCCAACCCAAGGTACGAAGACTTGTCCCAACCCAACTGCTTTTGTGCGTAGGGGATACTCTCTCCAGTCTCCTCCACCCCAAAACAAAACCCTAGCTGCGTTAGTTCTTTCAGCCCGCGGATACACTGCGGTGCACGGTGCCCCTTCGCTTAAACCCAGCGACTGCCATGGAAATGCCCAGCGATTTCGACCGCTTCGTATTCTTTGAGCATGCCAGCAAGGCCGCCGAAGCTTCCTATGCCGATAACCCTCTCGATGCCGACGTTCGCGTCCCCCAACCCATTCTGTTCTGTCCTGTATCTGCGAATCTATCCACCTGTTGATTGATATGTTTCCTTCTTGATTTGTTCCAGAATCTGACAAGATGGGGAGGGGCTTTGATGGAGTTATCGCAGCTGCAGGACGTGGTTCCAGATTCGATTAAGCTTCTCCGAGGTTCTTTGATTCTGCCTGTCACCGGCTTAATCGAAATTGTTGTTTTTTTAATCGTGGAAGCACCCAATTTGTGATTTTTTTTTGTAACCCTGGTTTTGATTGTTGGTGATTGGGTCACATAGATGGGATATCGAAGCTGGAGGAGGCACTATCGATTAATCCGAAGAAACACGACGCCCTTTGGTGTCTTGGTAATGCTCTCACTACTCTTGGGTTTATGATTCCTGACCAGAATGAGGCTGGCGGCTACTTCGCCAAATCTGCTTTGTGCTTTCAGAAGGCAGTTGATGAGGTATTTGTAGTGTTAAATCTCAACCCATTCATGTAAATGTCTGATTTGTTGTTTTTGGGTACACGATGATTTTGAGCTGTTTTCACACACACACACACACACACATAATGTTAAATCTCAGCGCAGCTATGGAAATTTGTAATTTTTTTTGTTTCCGGATGCTTTAAATTTAATTTTGTTCACAGGAGCCGGAAAACGAGCTTTATCGAAAATCTCTGGAAGTATCTGATAAGGTATGCTCATATATGAGAAACTTCTGTTCTTTCTTTGACTATTGTACCGTTTGTGTGAACTGTCATTCTTTTTCATCATTTTGGGCTTCGATGTTTAGACTCGACATCCCTTTCTGGACCTTCATAAATGATAACAACTAATTGATTCTGTTTTTATTTACTCCCATTAATTGCTTGACGTTTATCTATAAATTTTTAAAACCTGAAAGTCCTGAACCTTTTTCTTGCTCAGCAGTAGCTAGCTTGCGCATCTTTTGTGTACATGTTGTTCAAGGGTTCTTGTATTAACTTTAAAAGCTCACGTGTTAAGACCACAAGTTAGAAGCGCCGATTTTTGTTTAAAGTCGTTTTAAAAGTATGCTAGTGTTCTGTAAGAAAGGGTGTTAAAACGTAAAATATTGTTTATTCGAAAAAGTGGTTAAACTGAGCAAAATAATCGTGTACATGGTGAAACTATTTGCTCAAAGATGTTTTTTGCAAAAATAAAGGATTTGTTGTTCATTACATCGATTAGTTTTCTTTTTCCTTTTCTCAAATTGTTTTTTTAAAAAGCAAAGTTGTCGGGGAGACACCAATTTGGTGCTAATTGCTTGAAGTAATAATACCTAATAACTAATAAATAATCTTGGCCTGCTTAAGCCACACCCAAGCACCCACCTAATCTCATCTATTGTATTTTCAACAACCTAGTGAGTTTTGTAACTTCCTAGCCTTGGTTCTAATATAGAGTGCTTCCTAGTGAATTTTGGAACCCTCCTGAAATTTGGTATAGACTTTTGGATTAGGTAGTCTCCTGATAACCTGTGTATCCTGAACCAATTTTTTCGTAGGGAGGGTATTAAAATCTTGATGTGTTTCTGTTTACATTGATGGATCCTCCACTTGATATAGATCTTATTCTGTTGATATGTGTATCAGTCTCTTCTTGTAATCATTATACTAGCATAGTTCTCAGGATACCAATTGAAAATCAAACCTATTCAAGACCATTTACATGCATTGAGGCTTTGTTTTGAAGTTGGTGCTATGTTGTTAGGCCCCTGAATTGCACATGGAGATCCATAAGCATGGTCTCGGTCAGCAGGCAATGGCTGCAGGACCCTCCACCTCTGGTGCAAAGGTATTGCTCTAAAGCTACTTTCTATTTTCCATCCTTTTATTTTATATATTCTCCATTGGAATCGACGCCATTTTTCTTATCAAAAATTAAAATTGACATAGTTATTAAATGAATTTTATTCTATGAATTCTCCTTGCTTGATTAATCCATAGAATAGATAGAGCTCATCTATTTTTAACATAACTGCTGCTGCAGTTTGGTGAAATTGTATTGTGAAAATTGGTCTAATCTATTTTCTCTTTTCATAAGACATAACATCATTCCGATAAATAAACAGAAGGTATAACATCGCATCAAGTGTGTGTGCATGTATTCAAACAGTTCAGCACTATCACTTTCGATTGGCTATTTTGCAATTCTGGATTTATGTTGCGGTGGCTCTTCACCAGCCTAGTTTTTAGCCCGGGGGGCACTCACACACATTGTAAAGTATTCAGTATTTGAGTTGAACTTTAATTGGCTATTTTGAAATTCTGGGTTTATGTTCTGTTGGCTCTTCACTCGCCTAGTTTGTAGCTGGTGGGCCCTCACACACATTTACAGAGATGGTGCCCATCAATGGGTGTGTTATTTTATCCTTGGCTGTTGGATTTGGGATTTGTTGGAGTTTTTTATATTTAAGTTTTATCTTTTAGGGTGCTGCTAAATTATCTCTGTTGAACGGCTAACTTCGTCTTTGTGTACTTCGATTTTTACTTAGATTTCAGCATACTACGATCTAAGTTGGGTTGACTCATTGATTGAATTTTATTTATTTTTCCAGGGTTCAAAGAAGAAGAAAAACAGTGACTTTAACTACGATCTATTTGGGTGGATTATCCTTGGTGTTGGCATTATTGCATGGATTGGCACTGCAAGAGCCCACCCGCCTCCTTCACCTGCTCCTATGTAAGTAAACTTAAAGCCTCCACTAGTTCTGGTGGCATTGGGAGATCAGATTTGAGGAATACTAGTAAAGCCCTTTTATGAGTTACTTTTTTGACGTTATTTTATAATCCCCCCCCAGTGTAAACCGATTTACAGAAATTGCAGTTGTTCAATTGTTCTTAGGGAGTTCTGTTTAGAAGCCCATAGTGTTTTTTATTCTTCGGTGTTCGTAATACATTTTCGTCACACCCCAATTTCCCTGTTTCAAAATTTTTTAGTAGTTTTCTCTTTGAGGCGTTGGCCTGCAATTGTGGCCTAAACATTGCAATGCATTTTCATGTTGATCATTACCCCTTCGGTAGCAAGCTCCTCGCAAAGGAAATGGAACGTAGCGCAATTTAAACTTTTGACGTTACTTTGAATTTTGTTCCCAGTCACCATTTACTTCAACGGATTCTTCTTATTAAGAAACAGTGATAAAAAAATGGTCGTCATTTGATTTTTTTTTAAATGCTTTTTTTTTAGAAGTTAAATGTGATATTTAATAAGTTTATTAGTTTTTTATTTGTTTTCAAGTACAGTTTTATGTTTTCATTTTCTGTACAGTATAATATTTGGATATTTTAAAATGATTTTGTATATTTCATCCTTCATATTTATTTTTATATAAAAGAAAATATTATTTTAAAACAATTATCTATTAATTTTTTGCCTTTTTTTATTCTAAAATAATTATTTAAATATACAATGAGAAAAGTTAAAAATTATAATATTTACATTGAATTTTAAATATGCAGATTTATTGTAGAATTTAAAGAATGAGTAATTTTTAAGTAAAGTTAATTTTTGATAAAAAATAATATTGCTTGTATTATTTTTAAAAACTAAGTATATTACTTATAAATAAAGTTTCTTTTAAAAATAATATTATCATATTAAATATTTATTTTTATAAATTTAAAATTTCTCTTTAATGTTAAACAATTTTTCTCCTGACATAAATCCTCTTCACTGCCTCCGAATGTGATGCTGGAGCGAGCGCTCGGGGACAATCTTCACTAAGGATGGTTTGAGGGTGGAGGAAGAGAGGAGACGAATCGACCTTAGAGAGCAGGTTTGTTTTGTTTATTTTTTGCTTTTATTTTTAAAAATATTGTAGCTTTTTTTTTTTTTTGAATATAGAAAGTTTAAAATAATAAAAAGTTATTATTTTTATTTTATTTTTTTATTTGAAAAATCTTTTATATTTTAAAAATAAAAAAACAGATAAAATAAACCTGGCCTTAATTACCGAGTGAACGTCTGTAGTTTACTAAAGTCGACAAAATATGTAGATTTTAAATCGTGAGACCGATTGACCCGGTGATTACGCTAATCTTTTTTCTTTAATATGCAGGCAGGTGTAGAGTCTATAGAGCACTTTCTTTTTTCTTTTTCTTTTAGGATATTTTAAGCCACTTGTTTTCTTGAATACAACAAGCATGAAGCATGCGTGTGAATTGTGATCGATGACCACCTGCCGGAAAGCAAGCCGTGGATTAAAAAAAACGATAAGCACGCGTGTCAAATTTATGGTATTTGTGTTTCTTAGAAAGCTTGCCTGTTGCATTTTCGTGAGACCAATATGAGCAGTAGAGTACCATGCATGCAGCTGCACCAAATATCGCCATGCATGTGACACGTACGTACATGAGTGCTGGTGATGTAGAGCAAGCAACACCGAACAAGTACTATATTAATTGTTGTTAAAGATCTTGACGAATGCGTCTCTATAAAATTTTATCAAGTTTCAATCCGGGGTCACGCGCGTAATTTTTTTTTTTCATTCAAAATTTTACTACTTTAAAAGTCCTTACCAATTCTTATCATGAAATTTGATAGAAATTCAATATATATATATATATATATATATATATAGAGAGAGAGAGAGAGAGAGTATTTAGAAGGTAAAATTAATTTTTTATTATAAAATTTTAATCTTACAAATATTTAAGTCCATATATATAAAATATTACAATAAATGTTCAATGTTTATCCGTGGAAGTATACAAATCTTAAAGTCCACGAACTCATTGAAATTTACGAGTAGCAATGCAAGCCTTGTGGCGTTTTTTGAGTGTTAAAGGTATATATGATTTAAAGATAAAATAAAATAAGCCTATAGAAAAAATTGCTGCTTTATAATAGTACTACTAGCTAGGCGCCAACCCATGTGAACACACGTGTGTCGAAAACAGTTTAGGAATGCAATTTGATAGTTTACGAGAGAAATGGATAGTTTTTCAAAGAAGGCGGTGTAACGTGCATGATGTTAGATTGTAAATAAAATAAAAAAGGGTATTCCTGACATATATAAAAGTGATGATCATAGAACTTTACGGTCATTATTAGCCTATTTCGTATATATTTTTTGTTTGTGTATTTTGATTTTATTATTCTTTATTCATCGAAGAAGTTTGAATCCTAATTTTATATTAAAATTTTTATTTGTTAATAGAAAATATATTTTAAAAAGAATGTGGAGTTTTATAAAAATTAGGAAAAAAGAGAGAGAGAATATAATAGCCTCGACTAATATATTTTATAATATATTTTGTTTGGCTAGTGTTGTTAAGATTCAAATTAACAACGTTCACAGTTGAAATTCAAAAAGATTCACTGTTTGGGCTAGTGAAACCAAACAAGCTTATAGTAGTAGTAGAGAGATAACATTATGATTTTGCATTTGGATAGCTTTGGGTATTGATTTAATTTATTAGATTTTAGTATGCATTTAAGTTCTACACTTCTACGAAAAACAACTAATTAACCTCATGAGGCAATTATTACCCACAGCTCTATCTAAGAGCCTAAATGCATTTCCCACATTCGTTCATACTTCATACTCAACAAAACACTACGCAACTTATGATCCTCTAAAATTAGAATTTTGTTCCGTGACTCTCTAAGAAACCACATGTTTCCATGTTTCTTTCAAGCGGTGATGACAGACAGACAGACACAACACACACACACACACACACACACACACACACACACACACACACACACCCCAATTAGCAAAACATTCATCGTCGGTGCCTTGTTGGATCTGTAATTTTCTTGGGCGACCCCCACGCGGACCGTACTTGTTACGCTCATTGGAATTTTAAAAGCAACCCACCTTCCAAAAATAAGATTGGGGGCCATAAAAATTCATGAGAAAATGGGGAGTTTCACCGTATAAACTATAAAGTGGCCTCTTCACAGTTCATGCATCCAATATTCCTGTTACATTTTTATTTTATAAATATTTTATGCGTGTATTTTTTATGAATTATAATTTTTAAAAATAATCGTATTTTTAAAAATAATATAAAATTAACAAACGTTTGTTAATTAAAAAGTTTGTAAATAGAGTTAAAAAAATCTGGCCGGCCCATAATATTGTATTTTGAGTATTTTATTTTTTATTGTATAAATCTCACGAGAAACATAACTAATGTTATTGGTAGATTTTGGAGAATGTTAATTAGTATAGGAAGATAATTCATAGGTTTTTGGATGATTTATCTCCATTGTCTAAAAATCACCTTATTAGTGATTTGAGCTTCATTTTCTTTGACATGCATTTGTGTTATAAAAGCACTCGCAAACTTTTTAGTTAGTGTAGTTGTTGTTAATGTCGATGAATGTTTTGTTAATTGAAGGGACCACTTGTTTTTAACTTAGTTGCCTCTTAAATTATATCGAACAATTTAGCGAGTTTTAAAAAAAAAAAAAATCGAAGCAGTATTGAATGACTCTTACTTGTTCAGCATATATAAATGTGTCTAGTAAATTTATGAGTTTTATTTTTCAGTGATATATTTACTTTTTTTTTAAAATTCTTATTTCTATATTATTTCCCAACCATGTAGCAATTAAGTAATGAACACAAATATAAAATTGATTAATTAATATATTTTATTTAATATATAAATAAACACAGATAAACTTAAAAATTCAACACATTAAAATCCTATAATTTATGCATATTCGTACAAACTGATGAAGCTTGACTACCTTTACTAAAAAAAATACACTCAACCCGAATCATATAAAAACAAAATAAATTATATCCCCCCCACAAAAGCTTTTATTAAATTATATTTTTGATGAAATATGGGAACATGCTTATAAAGAAATAATTTGTCAATATTATATGGTTGACTTATAACATTTTTTCAGGTCGACACATCCTAAAATTTATGCATATTCATTCCAACTGATGAAGCTTTAACCCATCATACAATAATAATAATAATATAATGATGACGACGATGATGATGAAAGAGATATGTATCCGGTAATTAATCGGACTAGCATTGTCCATGCGCCCAAAATCAGTGAGAAAATGAGGTAAAAAATAATATAAGCAATTGATTAATCTATGGGAAATAATAATAAAATTTATTCACCACGGTTAAAGTCAAGTCAGACAAGAGCAGCGTGGCTGCTTCAGGCATGCAAGGCCGTGACATGTGCCCCAAATTACTGCTAATTGATTATTATTATTATATTTCTCAACCATAAAAAAAAAAAAAATAATAAAAATCCAAACAAAAAGCGGGGAGGGAAAAAGAAAAACCTCACTTCCCTCGTCCGTTCCCTTCCTTGCCACGCCAAGAACAAAACACCGCCCGATTTCAATCTTCACTTCTTTTTGGGGGTGGTGTTTGGACATCACCAAACCAAACCAAACCCTAGAAAAGCAAATTTCACCTCCGAGGTTTGTGTTTTCTCGTCGCTTCGATTCAGGAAACTGCATCCGGCCGATCGATCCAAAGGCGCGTGTCTGACTCTGTGTGCTGTTGTTCTGATTCGAAATCGAAGGTGTGTGTTCCCCGATCTTCTCTTTTTTTTTTTTATTCTTTGGGTTAGTTAGATTTGGTATTGCGATCCTGTTCGATTCGCGTTGTTTGATCTTCAATCGCTGCGTCTGAAGGGTCCAACAATGGCGGCGGCGGCGGCCAAGGACGGGAACGATCGAGTGCTGGCGGCGGCGCAGCAGATTCTGAAGAGCTTGGGAACGACGAAGGACGTGAAGGAGGACATGGTGCTGATTCTATCGAACTTCGACAATCGATTCTCCGCCATCACCGATCTGCTCCCCGCCGCCACCGTCGAGGAGCGGCTGGCGGCGGCGGAGGAGACCGTGCTCGGCTTCGGCGGCTCCACTTACAGCAGTACTCCCACTCGCCTCCCCTACGCCGATCCTCCCGGCGTCGGGGGCGGCGACGTCGGCGCCTACCTCTCCGCCGTCGACGAGATTTTCAAGCTGATGGATGATTTGACGGCGTCGCCGCCGCCGCAGGGAAGCGGCGACTTAATGGAGCGCTGCGAAGTCGTTTTGCAGATGGCGATGTCGAAGGTGGAGGACGAGTTTCGCCGCATTCTCTCTTCAAACGCTGCTCCATTGGAGGCCGAGAGGGGGTCGGCAGCGTCGGTTTTAGGGTTTTCGCCTTCTTTTGCATCCAGCGATCGCGATGACAATGGCAGTGACAGTGATAACGCAGGTTTGCGTCCTTTGGAAGACGCAATTAGCAAGGGAGGAGGGAGTTTGAGGGGTTTATCGATGGATCTGGTCAACCCGAACGCCATCGATGATCTCAGGGATTTAGCAGAGAGGATGAGTAAGGCGGGTTATGAGAAGGAGTGTTGTCGGGTCTATTGCCGGGTTCGCCGTGAGGCGTATGATGAGTACTTATTGTTTCTCGGTGTTGAAAGACTGGGGATTGAGGAGGTACAGAAGATGGGATGGAAGATTTTGGATGAGAAGATAGAGAAGTGGATTCGAGCTGTGAAGTTTGTAATTAGGGTGTTATTATCAGCTGAGAAACAGCTCTGTGATCAAATCTTTGATGGGTCAGAACTGATGACAGAAGATTTATTTGTTGAGACTGCAAAGGGCTGCGTGACGCAGCTCATCACTTTTGCGGAGTCCATTGCAATTGGGCAGAGGTCGCCAGATAAGCTGTTTCGGATGCTTGACATGCACGCTGTACTGGCTGATTTGTTGCCTGACCTTCAGGCCATTTTCTCGGATGAATCAAGCAAATTTATCTGGGAGGATGTCCAAAGGGTTGTGGTTAGCTTGGGTGAGGCAGGGATGGGCATGCTTGTGGAGTTCGAGAAGGCGGTTCAAAATGAGGCCAGTAGGAAGCCAGTACTGGGAGCCGATATTCACCCCTTCACTCGTTACGTGATGGATTATGCCACGTTACTTACGGATTATAAAGATTCCCTAAATTTGCTTCTGCAAAATGTTGTTTCTGATGATGGCTCCAATGGCGAAAAAGTTCATAATATTGATGGTGATCGTAGCAGCAGCAACAGCTTGCAGCAAGGCAATGGTTCTCCTTTGTCGCATCGGTTGCTGTCAGTACTCTCGTGCCTCGAGTCAAAACTGGAGGACAAGTCCAAACTTTACGAGGATATGGGAATGCAGTATGTTTTCCTGATGAACAACGTTCTTTACATGGTTCAGAAAGTTAAAGGATCCGAGCTTCAAAAGTTATTGGGAGAGTTGTGGGTTCGCAGGCACCGAGGCCTGATTCGCCAGTATTCAACAGGGTATCTCAGAGCTTCATGGAGTAGGGTCCTGTCTTGCTTGAAGGATGAAGGGATTAGTAGTGGTGGTGTGAACTCATCTGATGTCTCAAGGGTGACTATAAAGGAAAGGTTTAAGAAATTCAACTTGTGCTTTGAAGAGCTTTACCGGAACCAATCGGCTTGGAAAGTTCCTGATGCTCAACTTCGCGAGGAGCTTCAGATTTCTATATCGGAGAGAGTTATACCGGCATATCGATCGTTTTTGGGGAGGTTCCGAAGCCGCTTAGATGGTGGAAGACATGTTGGAAAATACATTAAATATATGCCAGAGGATCTAGAGAAGCATTTAATGGGTTTATTTGAAGGGACTTCTGGTATCATCCACCATCAAAGAAAAAAATCATATGGCTAGTGGTGGGTAGAGTAAGTCACTCCAGTATCTATTTACTTCCCTGCACTCATCAGTCGCTAGGGAGACTTGATTGTAATGTTTATGGTTTCTTAGTGTAATATATTATCTCCACACTTGAGAATTCCAGCTCGTACGATATTTGAACTGTAATTAGGTAATTTACAGTTGAAACTTTTGAGTTGAGATCTTTTATGGAACCCTTTTTTGCAAGCACGGTTTCCCACCCCACTTCACAACCCCACAATTTACCGTAAAGAAAAAAGTGCTGATCTTTGGGTGCTCTGGGATGTCTGTAGGGGTAGGGCCGTAGGGGTACATGAAAAGAAAAGCCCAAAATAAGGGTCTGCTCGAACATTACTTCTCACCTGAAGCGGAAAGCAGGTCATTACTGATGATCACATTAAAAACAAAGGAACAAGAAGAACTAAAAAGGGTTGATCTTGTTGCCTAGGTAACAATTAACAAATTGGAAAAAAAAAACTAAAGAGGACAAAACGGTGCAGGGGTAAAAGGCTACCAGGGGAAAAAAATGTGATTAGGCGAAAAATTAGCAAACGAGGGAGTCAAGCCAAGTGAGACAAATCCAAGTATGTGGCAAGATTGCTTTTAGTCCATGTGATGCTGCGTGGTTTGTCTTTGTTGCGGTGGGTATGTGTATCGTAGCCGTCCATAGCCTTTACCAGACAGACCCCTTCAGAGTTTCGTTAATATAAGGTTGGTTGATCATCAACTATTTAAAAAAAAAAAAAGGAAAGTGGCATAATATGCATTATCCCAAACTACAGGTAGATTGGCAATACAAAACATCATGAATATCAACTTGTCATTTTTATATATTTTTTACTTTTACAAATCTGCCGTATTTCTTCAAAAGAAAACCGGTTCACTTTCTATAAATTAAAATATTATTTTTAAAATCTAAACATTTAAAAAAAAAAAACTCGAGATCAAAGGCCAATTGCTCAAGAATGAGCGCTAGTTCGAGAGCAATGCTTGAGACCGAAGGTCACTTGTTCAAGGGCCAATATGAGGCAATTACTCAAGATCAATAACCAAGTCCGAGAGAGATGTCATGGTCTAAGTCGACCTCTACAATAATAAAATGCACCATTTTACTTGTAGTTCTAAAAGATCATTTTGATGAATGGTAAAAAGTGACATGACATGATACTCAAATTAAATGGTGGAAAGAAAGAGACAAGCATGTGGGTTTACTTTATGCTTTATGGATGGAATTCTAGATTTTGTGGGTCTTGATATATTTTTTAGTAGAATTCGTTAGCAATTATCAATAAAACTATAATTAAGAGGAAAAACCGAAGAAACACGCCATTTAGTGATCTTTATTTAGTGGATTTCTATGAATAAAAGTAGAAAGTTCACCATTATTGTAATAGGTTAGGTTAAATGAACCACTTTATTTATTTTCTATCTTAGGCTTTATATATTTGCTTTTATATGTGTACTATACTTAAAGCTGTATAAGAAAACTTACAAACCTTAATCTTAAAACTTAAAAATCAGTGAACTAAGTAATGTGTTTAAAGGGTAGTTCGAAGGATTTGATGTAATTAAAGTACCATTAAATTATTTTTTAACTACAAGATAATATAAGTTTTATATTGGTTAAAACCAAATAAGAGATTAAAATAATAATATTATACATAAGATAAAATTAGGACTTTGATGGATATTATGATATTATTTGATATGTACAATGATAAAGTAATTATTTGAGATTTCCTTTTACACTATTTTATTTTGAAAAACAAATTATATTTAATTAGATCAATAAGTTTGACAATTATCCTTCAACAAAAACTTGATAAGAGTAAAGGAAAATATCTGTTTGTTTTGATTATTTTTTTATTTTTATTTTTAAAATATAATAGTTATTTTTGAGTATATAAAATTAAAAATAATAAAATATTAGTAGTTACATGTGACAAATACAAATGATAAAATACAATTAACACCAATATAATTTGAAAACCAAATTTTATTAGAAGAAGAAAAGAAAAGAGTATTCCATGCCTGCTTTGTGGGTTTTACGAGAAAGTTAAAAGTGCGCCGTGAGGGAATTTGTTTTCTCTCCTTTCCCTGTAAGACACCTCGGTGTTTGGCTCTGGGTTGGTTCGTTTTGCTCTTCACGCTCCAGCAATCAAATCAATCTCGCTTCGGAGAAGGACGAGGAGGAAATGCCGGGGTTGAAAGGCCCATCAGATTATGCCCTCGAACCCTCTCGCCACCCCTCTCTCGTAATCAACTCCAAGGCATGGTTTCTATACATTTGTTGTTCTTGATGCTGTTACCGCTATTACTGTTGCTGTCCTAGTCCGTGCGTCCGTGGCTGTGATTAGGATTTTCGTTTCTTTCCACGCTGAGGATTTTTAGTATTGAATTGGGTTTAAGGTTTAATTCTATCATATTATGTTTTCATTTCATGTTTTCAACCTTAACCTTATTGGATCGCCGTTTGTTAGTTTCCGTATGCATTACAGTCGAATGCGTTAGATGATGATGCATATAGAACTGAAATGAATGCTTTTATAAACAACAAAGTTGCCAAGCACTTTGGGTATTTTAAAACAGGTGTTTATCAACGAAAACAAACTCCCCCAGGCAGCCTCTAAGATAAGTTTGGGGAGTTATCATATATATATATATATATATATATGCGCGTGTGTTGCGCTTTATTAGTGCAGGATGGCGTGGGCAGCATAGTCACAAAGCCTTATGTATATTGTTATTATTTTTTTGTTCAGAGGCCACTAAAAAACTTGAATGCAAGTTATGTAAAAGGATATGAGTGTTTTAAGAATTGATGAGAGTAAATTAGTAGATTGACATGAGCGGACGCGCCTGATTGAATTTGATTTTGTTGTTCCATATAGCTGACCCCAATTATTGAGATGAAGGCTCAGTTATTGTTGCTGTATTGTTTTTTTGGTTCATAGGCCTAGGAATAGGATAGGATAAAAGGAGATAAAAGCTCATTACTGTAATAGGGGAGACTCAAACCTTTGGTTAACACAATGAAAAATTAAGGAGATGCCAGGTGAGCTTTTGGGAGCTTATATTGAGCTACAAAGAAATCGTAATTGTAGACACTGTTTAAAATCATGTGTATATTTGAGTTCAGAAGTTCTGCTCAAAATAATTCTGAGTCACTCATGAACACTGAAGTATAAAAAAGGGACAGATTAAAAGAAAGTTATGATAAAGGTAGATTTTATTTTGGTTATTTTCATCATTTTATGTACGTGTTTGTTTTTTCACTTGCATTACACCTGGGGTGTTTGAAACAAGCGTTTGCAAACCAAATTGTGCTCTGCCGGACTGTGATTTGTATAAGGAAATAAAGATGCAATTCTCATATTCCTTACATATGTTTAGTTGAACCTGTTTTTAACCCATTCTTACGTAATGAGCTGAAAAATGTTCTGTTGTTTGTGATGCAGGAGCCTTTTAATGCCGAGCCACAACGCTCAGACTTGATTTCCTCTTATATTACTCCAGTGGAGTTTTTCTACAAGAGAAATCATGGACCGATCCCAATAGTTGAGGACATAGAAAGGTTAGACTAACATTTCTCAATCAGAATCAGTGTGGTTAACATGAGGCAGCTTCAGCATGTTTTCTCTTTATTGGGATTTGTTTGGCAGAGCAGATACTGTGTTTCAATCAATTGTTTGGGTGAAACACCCAGGAGGCTTTCAATGAAAGATATCAGGTGGAGTACGCTTCAAGGAACGCACATCATCATTCACAAAAGTTTGTACTAAATAGTGTCATGACAAATTTCTATGTCAATGGTTATCCGTTATTATATTTCTAATTGACAGGAAACTTCCAAAATATGACGTTACTGCTACTCTACAAGTATGATTTATTACATCTTTTCTGTCTAGTTTTTTACCTGAGTTGTTGATGCTTCTCATCTTGAAGTTTAGGAACATTGGCAATAGGACCTTCACTTTTTGGGTTAACTTCCATTATATCTGTGATTTGGTTTTTTTTGAGTGAAAAGTGTGCAGGTAACAGGAGGACTGCAATGAGTAAAGCTAGAAAAGTGAAGGGAGTTGGCTGGGACATTGCTGCTCTTGGAAATGGTTTGTTTTATGTCTTAATTCTATGATAGTTTTTTTCAGCATAATAAATTCGCTTATAAATAGTGTATAAATCATGGAATAGTCTGCCAGGAAAGTACCATGAAATGCAAATATCATGTGGGGGAATGTTAGTCTTATTCTGGATGCCAAGTTAACCAATTTCATAGAATATTTGAATTTTTACACACTTTTTGATTGGATGCATACCTAATCACATGTAATAAAAAGAGTAGATACCATAATAAGTTTTTTTTTAATTTTCTTTCCATTTCCTCTCATTCCATGGATGTGGCCCTAAAATCACCTTTTCGACTATGGGACCATGGCTGGATCCCATTTCATGGAGGTGATCCTTGTGTGCCAAACTGAACTTTTTATTGAATATTGTGTAAATTCTGCTTCATTCATATTAAAAATTTATCGATATTGTCAAATTTCAGGTTCTCTGTTATTTATTTTCAATAATTTTCTGTGAGCTTTCAGCTGTATGGGGTGGTGCAAAATTGGCAGATGTTCTTGAACTTATTGGCATACCTAAATTGACAAGTACTACACATTCAGGTGGGAAACATGTTGAATTTGTAAGCATTGATATGTGCAAGGTAATTACCTTATTTTCCCAAATATTAAATCTTAACTTTCCTTTCAATTTCTATTTCTTACTAGGTTAATTTTGATTTGATACTATAGTCATTTTTGTTTTTGAAAAAATATAGGAGGAGAACGGAGGTCCTTACAAGGCATCAATTCCATTGAGTCAGGCTACAAATCCGGAAGCTGATGTATTACTTGCATTCATGATGAATGGAAAAGTAATTGAACCATTCCTTTGAAAGTGGATATTTATCTACTTCAAAAGCTTGCACCCTTTGGATCTGTTACTTTCTTTACATGTTTGCAAGGTTCTAATAATACAAAAGAAGCCTTTGGGCTTTAAGCAAGAAATATGGAGTTGAAAGGGTGTAAATGACATGGAAAACCTAATATAAATCCAAAACAAACAGTCACTATAATTTATCTTTTTAAAAATGGATCATAATTTTTTTTAATGTATGCCTTATTTGAGCAAAAATAGATCGATAAGACTAGCCAACCCTTGGAAACAATGTGTTCTCTTCCCCTCATCACCCTATGGATTGACACCACTATATCTTTTCTGAAAATTTTAATGAAGTCAGTGTCCTCAAAGATCTCTTTATTTTAGTACTTTTATATGCTTTTCTAATCTAGAGCAACTGGAGTCCTTTGACATTGCTAACTGCTTTGTTGAATATTTATTCAAGACCTTTGAATGGCCTTTTTTGCATAAAAAATCTCTTCAATTTGTAATCTTTCTTTGAGAGGTGGCCATAGAATAAATCAATTTTAACTGTGCTGGCTAATCACAGCCAAAGCACTATGATGAAGCCTCGCCACCTGTCCCACAGCAAAGGATTGCCCATTAGGTAGCCTTAATAGTTTTCTGAATTTCAATACCTTAAACTGATGCTTTGCTTCTATGTGGGTTGTATATGCTTAACCTTTTCTTCTGGATGGGCCAAAGGATCTAGAAAACATGTAAGTGAGCCCCGAAACAAATGAAGAAGAAAAAGAAAAAAACTGACAAGCTGAAGGGGGTGTCAAGATTATTAAAAGGGGACAGAGGTTGCAAGAGACTTAAAGTTAAAAATTGTGAATATTTTCTTTATATTATTGATTTACAAATCATTATTTTCTGTACAAATTTCAAAAGCTTTCCTTTCCTTACTATTTATTGTGTCCTATGATTAGTGCTATTGCTTAATGTTACTGCCTTTTGTTTGATCATGCCAAAGGTTCTCAACAGAGACCATGGGTATCCGCTGCGTGTAGTTGTACCTGGGGTTATTGGTGCCCGTTCTGTTAAATGGCTGGATTCAATAAACATAATGGAAGAAGAATGTCAGGTTGGAAATTGGAAAATGTTCCTTCATAATAATTTTAAAAAAAAAATTCTTCCACTATTCAGATTATATGACTGCCTTTTTCCCTTCAGGGATTTTTTATGCAAAAGGACTATAAAATGTTTCCACCTTCAGTGACTTGGGAAAATATTGTTTGGTCTACTAGGAGGCCTCTGATGGATTTCCCTGTTCAGGTATATTATCAAGATTTATTCTTTGGTTTGGGCAGAGGCATTGATATTATTATTATGACCATTCAGTATATTATGCATCATTATTATTGATACACTTTTTTTCTACTACATTTTTTGGTATATTTTTCTGTACTTTTAATGGTTAGATATTAGTTGGCATTAAGGTAAAGCATAGCGCTGGAAACGTAAGCTCATTCAAATATCTGCACAAAACTTTTACTTTAGCAAGACGCATACTTGAATATCTTTTAAGGTCCGTAATTTCAGGACAATTTAATGACTTGACTGATCCTAATAGTAAAGTTTCTGATTCACAGAGTGCAATATGTTCTCTAGATGATGTGAATGTGATAAAGCCTGGAAAGGTTAGTTCTCTCTGCACTAGCATGTTTTATAAACACATAAAAGCATGACTGCTATACACAAGCATATTCATTTAAGTGTGTGCCACAATTTGCAAAAATAGCTGCTTTAAGGAACTTTAAGAAAACCTTGAAAAAGATAGGAGTAAAGGTAGGAGTTTTGCTACAGGTAAGCCGTGTAGGGTCACCTTTTTTGCTGTTGGATTGACTTTATTTATTATTTTTTAAAAAATCAATCCAACGACAGGAAGAGTGAGCATGCACGGCTTACACAGCCTTGAAATTATATGTGCAAGTATAATTTTCCAAATGTAATGATTATATTGCTTTAGGATTTACACAGCCTTGAAATTCAGACAAGTGAACCTAGATCTCTTACATTGCTATTAATTGATGTGCAGATACATATTCGTGGATATGCAGTATCAGGAGGTGGGCGTGGAATTGAGAGAGTAGATGTATCGGGCGATGGTGGCAAATCCTGGGTTGAAGCCACCAGATACCAGAAGAATGGCAGTCCATATGTTGCAGATGATATTAGCAGTGACAAGTGGGCCTGGGTGTTATTTGAGGCTGAACTTGATGTTCCATATGGAACTGAGATAGTAGCCAAAGCCGTAAGTCCCATATTTTTTTTCTAGTCACGCCTTCTCTTTCCTTTAGTAGCCAAAATTTTCCACTGATTATGAATCAAGCAATTAAAGCAGTACATGAAGAGGTGCTGAGTCCTGATTGGGTGTGGTTTTCCCCTAGCAACCCCTATTTCGATGCATATCCGATATGTATTCATTTGGTCCATCATAATATATAACCTGTTCATATGTGAAATAGACATAAAGTTGTATGAGTTGGATCCATGAGGCTTGTCGAAGGCAGATGTTTGCTCTTTATCCAATGACGGTTGTGTCTTCCATGCATGGGCAGGTGGATTGTGCTGCAAATGTCCAACCTGAAAATGTGGAAGACATATGGAACCTGAGAGGCGTACTCAACACCTCATGGCATCGTGTTCAGGTTCGAGTTGGGCGCTCTAACATGTAGACCGATTGTGCGCACCTTCAGTGATGCGTTGGTTTATTGGTTTATTACTGTTGTGCTATGTCCATTTGCTGGACCAAGCCACTTATGATATATGGTATTTGTTTGGTTTGATTATGAACGGAAGGAAGGGAAAGCGCACCTTTCGTTGGTAAGACAAATAAAATGGGCAAGCTTGACTCCATTTCTCTTTTGTAACCCGATCCGACAGTTTTGCTTCTTTGATAGCCTCTACGAGGGAACCTTTCTCTTAAAAATCAAATTGAATTGATAGCTTGCAAATGTCAATTGCACCTACTGACCTACCTTTTGAATGCCCATTAAATTGGGTATTGGTTGAGGCGGGCAGGAAATGGATATGTAATTAGGATGGGATGCGTTTGGATAAGCTTGAAATTGAAAATTAATTTTGAACCCGTTTGGCCCAAAGCTTTGGTTGTTGGTGTTACGAGTAGGGATAGTCAGTGGGTTGGCTATCATTCTTGTCTCGGATCAAGGTTCAACCCGAGTTGAGTAAAATTTTTCTCGAATGAATATTACTGGTTTTATTCTGAAATGGAAAGAAAAGGGAGAGAGCAGAGAGAATGAACGCCGTTTTTATATTTTAAATGGATAATATGAGTTTCATGTTTAGTGTGAAAAATCATGAATACAATAGTAATAATTCCTAGGATTATTAGGGCACTTGTACCATTTACTACATAACTATGATATATCAAACATTACGAATATATGGTTACTTTTTACAGTACTTCCCTTCGAATGACAATGTAAAATATTAGCTTGTTAAAAGACTATTTAACAAAATCCAGCATGGGATAAAAATTAAATAAAGAAAAGTTAGTATAGATATTTGGTGTATAAAAAAGCATATTGCCTTATTAAAACCTTACCAGTAAAATCTAATAATATAAAACTACGGAGAAGGAAAGAGAGTGCAGTTAATACCTCTAATGTTGATCATTGTGTGGGTTCTTAAGTCGGTGTATTCCAATCCTATACACTATCTTCTTAAATGTAAATGTTAGAAGTGTTTTTGTTAATATAACATTCAAATTATTGCATACGTATATTTGTCGAATATTGATGTTAACAATCTCCTAAAGCCTATGTTTATAGAACATTTTTAAAAATATGTTTTGTCGCTTTAAAAATATTATGTTCGATAAATACTCTCAACTCTACGTAATATAATGATTTTTTAAGTACGTAATTAGCTGTATTATGTTTTACATTCATTGAATAGTGAGACCTAAGCTGAATTAAGGAAAAGGATCGATGGTAATTTTAAAAAATATATTTCGTCCCATTATCTTTTATGTAGCCAATATCAATTTATATGATGTAGTTGTATTGCCTTAACATAAAATACTCGGATCTCATTTTGTATAATGAAGTTAACACACTATAATAAGGTCATGTTATTCAACCAAATACATTCTTAGCCTATGTAATGTTGTTGTCCAAGAATGCTTATATATATATATATATATATATATATATATATATATATATATATATATATAAAATCGCTTGACTCTTTGATAGGTGTAAGATTTTAGTTTATTTTACTCATTGTACAATCATGCACCCTAGGTCATGCCATCTCATCAAACGTTAATGATTTTTTCGTGATGTTGTGTTTGATAAACACTCACAACTCTTCATAGTATAATGGTTTTTAAAGCATGTAGTTAAACCGGTAACTATATTATGTTTTACATTCATCGAATAAAAGTGGTAAAATCCAATTTGATATTATATGCCCGATACGCATCCAAATTGGGTAGTCCCCACCGCCTAAATCGGTATTCGGTAGGCTGGTGGCCATCACCGATTCACCAGACCTACAAGCCCACGGGGGTGATCCCATGGGTCTTAAATGCATGCAGCCCGCCCTGAGTGGGTCCCGCCACTAATTCTGGTACAATGGCGGCCCAGAAACGTCGGTCCGAGTCAACTCAGGGCGACCCCATCGTCATCTTCTTCGTGGGAAACTCAAACTGGTAGCCAGCCACTCACACAACCGCACACCCACTACACACACTCCAATGGCGACCGCGTCGCCTCTCTGCAACTTCCTATCACTGCTCTTGCCATCAAAGAGGCCTCGCGCGCCTAAACCTTCCCCAACCCTCTCTTTCGCTCCTCTCCCCTCTCTCTCGACGCCGCCAACCCAATCTCTCACCAGAAGGGATTGCCTGACTCCTCCCCGTTCGTCCTCCGATGTTCTAAGTGTCAGCTCCGGCCCCGATTCGATGTCGGTGGTGTGTCCTTCCCTGGCCAACGCGAATGTCATGTTCTTCAAATCGGCGTACAACGTTCAGGTGGTGGTGGACGAGAACGAGTCGGAGGATAGGCTCCTGAATCGGTTCCGGAGGGAGGTGATGAAGCTGGGTATCATCCGTGAGGTCAGGCGACGGAGGTACTTCGAGAACAAGCAGGAGGAGAAGAAGCGAAGGACTCGCGACGCTGCGAGGCGAAATCGCAAGAAGTATCAAAAACCCTAACCCTAATCTTTCTCTCTCTCTCTCTCTCTCTCTCTCTCTCTCTCTCTCTCTCTCTCTCTCTTTGAATTTTTTCTTGTTCGCCATATGTTGTCTGCTTGAATATTTCAATGGACTCCATGCTGTTGGAAACGAGTTTTGGATATTTTAGGAGCTCATTAAGGTTCAGCATTCATGGAAATGAGTCCCAGCTGATTAAGGTCGCATTGCCATTCCTCAATGTTGAGTAATGCAACCTCGGAAGTGAAATTGCTTTTGTTCCCATTGTGCTTCATTCCATATGTGTGGTTTTGCTATTGACTGTTACCTCACTCAATGTTTGTGTGTCTTGGATTAGGCGTTTTGTACCCAGAGCGAATGCTATGCAGAAGAGTTTCAACCCGGAAGCCCCTAAAACCAAGAAAGATGAAGACGACGACGACAGTGATAACTGGGATATACCTGAAGGTGGCCTAGCCTTTTGACTGCATTTAACTGTGTCTTCTTTGAGAAAAATGTCTGTTTTGGAACGGAGGTATTGTTGCTTAGATGCATGATTCACAAGAGGACCATCTTCCTTCGTTGTATGTGCAGTTGCCTTTCCTTTACTTGTATGATATGAAAGTACTGAACTGTCGCCCTTGAGTTTTGGACTTGAGTTAATGACAAAGGAAGCCTTTTCTTTTGCAAATCAGAAATGAAATTTTGAGTTTTGGGTGAAGGGGCAAATTAGAATTGAATGGCTCGCGGCTGAGGCCATTGTCATATATTTGTCAATAGTATGATCGGGTGTGGGAAAATCATTCCTCTGCTGTGATTGAGGAATTGCGTGACGGGTGTGACTTGACACTTCATGCCATCAGTTCCAGGTTCAAGTACCCTTCGGGGGGCATAAACCAACTGCGGAAGGAAGGAATGCCCTGTGATGTGTGGTTTCGCATTTTCACTGTCTTATGACTGGTGTGTGCTGTTTCCATTCGGCGGACCTCCAAAGCTACTTGTGAATTGTGATTAAGACAAGTAACATGAGTACATGTCTGACAACATTTCTCTCCACGAGTTTTTACTTCACTCATGCTGGCTTCAGTTCCTCTCCAGTTTTACTGGGATGTACTGTTTTGCTTCTTTGGTATACCAAGAAGGGAACTTCACATTTTAAAACTAGTTAAATTGATAGCTTCAATTCCATGCAAATGTCAATTGCACGCCCTAAATTCAACCCCTCAAGCGTGGCAATTTCAGTTCAACTTCCAAAATCTTGACTTCCCATTTCATGGGCCATTTTTGTTTTTTATTTCCAACTATGGAAATGTGGTTTGCTCCTCAATGTCACCAGGAATCTAGTTTCCGTCCCCGTACAAAATTTTTCCTTTACTTTTTTTTTTTTCTAATAAATTTCGTACAACAGCATGGGGTATGGTGTTCTGTTGCCAAGATCCATCCAAACCAGGTATGCTGAGATTACCTGTCTCCGAGTTAGGTATTGTCAATACGGATCAATTCTGTTCTATCATGGCAATTGTTTTTTGAATTCAAAATGCAAAATTAATGTCAGTATGGTGCATAATATGCTATGATTCTCATGCAGAAATAGATCAAACCCACAGTGCAAATGCTTCCTACAGAAGAAAATTTCACATTCACGATGTTTCAAAATCCCAAATACAACCTAAGCAAGACTTATACACCGACAACATTGATCATTAAAGCAACTAGTTCGGCAATCGTATCACATTAATCACAATGCAAAACAAGGCATTCATGATTAGAATATCAGGTTTCTCAGCAGCAAGGAGTATAATAGCAAGATTGGTAAAACTGCATATGTTCCCAGGGCATTGACATGTGTCGAACCAATTGGCACATCTTCGACTGCAACAAAGAATTATGCGTGAGAGAATTTAGAAACATGTATCATGCGTGCTCATGAACTTCCAGGAGCATCATTTCCTCCAGTTGACTTGCGATTCAGGTAACGAATGACAGCATCTTCCACCCTATAAAAGTTTCAATAAAAGGGAAATGAGTGCCATCTCATAAAGAATAACAATTACAGATAGCGTAAAAAAGGTCAACGTTTGGCTCAGTTAACATTACAAATTTGAACTGAAGTTAATATCCAATAATGGGAAACAAATAGATGCTACCACAACAAGCCATTCTCTGCTTCAAACCGACCAAATCAATGAAAAATGACATCATGTGCAACGGATTAGGGAGGGTAAATAATGCTTATTGAAGGTTGCTTACCATGGTTGGGTAAAGAAATCTGACCGACGCTCCTTTTCAGCACTGCGACTAGGTTCCCCAGCCACAAGCTTCAGATCCTTGCTTTGAGATTCAATCAAGGCATTAATAAACTCTATTGGAGATTGGCTGAAACCAAGGAAGAATGCCCGCCTCCTCCTGTGCTCATGGATCTTCTTTATAGCACTACAGATTGCTTCGTCACAGGCCTCAATCTCTTTATTTTTCTCAGTGTTAGCTAATAAAGCACTCAACTCCCTTTGTATCGCAAGGGGCACATCAACCAATATATCATAGCATGCATGTCCAGCTGGGTTATTCCCTGAAAGCCTGATCTGATGCTCCAAATGTATAGGCTGTGGATGAGACAAATGAGGTGATATCCTTTGTGAGACCATGGTGAATTTCATCTTTTCCTCCCCAAACACTTTCTGGAGAGGTATATCACAAAAAAAGAAAGAAGGGTCGTTTGGGTTCTGCAATTTTCTGGCCTTGACATAATGCCAAATTGCGGCCATAATTCGGGGACGTGTATCAACCTCAATACCAAGGACTTCCATTAAAGGTGGAGACAACTTGAACTTTTCAGGCGCATAATTAATTTCTAACCTAATATTTGCAACAAATTCTCTATCCCCCTTTCTCTTCACTTCTAGACCCTCTTGAGGAGCTGGAGATCGAGCCTGCTCCCATATTATGTGATGGTTATCTGGATAGAGTCTCTGGTCCAAGGAAATGGTGACTCGCTTCAAGAAAGACGAGAATTTTGGATACGATGTGCTCCCTTTCTGGACTACAGCAGGCTGGTCAGGATCTATACCATCTTCCAAAATTCTCCCAATTATCTTAAGGGTCCAAGTAGGGGGCTCAGGATTCGGTTTATTAGGAACTGTGCGTATCTGATTAGCAAAGGTGTTGAAAACATATATACGGAGAGTCTTTTGAACACAAGGAGGGGTCTTAATGGCTTCCTGGATGTCAACTTTTTTTCTTCCCAAAGCGGCATCAACACGAGTCTCGAACTCAAGAAGTTGGGTATACAGAGCAGATTCTGGTAAAAGTGCAGCCACTCTATCCTGAAGCTGCTTCTCAGGAAGCTTCTGCTTCTTTCTTCGAGCAGCAGGGGTAAGTTCCATAGGCCTTAGAGGTGACATAATATTGGCATTTGATGAGCCAGGAGGTCGTGCAGGGGGTTTCTGCAGAGCTCGCTTTCCGAGTGCATTAATGGAAGATGAAGACATGCCCAAGTTCCCAATCCCCATATTCTGGTTGAGAGACATTGCCTGAGCTTGCAATTGAGCCTGAAGCTGAGCTTGCCCTTGATGACCATGCACTTTTGATTGCGAAACAATCGCTTGGGCTTGAGCTTGAGTAAGCTGATACTGACCCGGAAAGCCACCCCCAAATTGTGGCTGACCGTGAGACTGACCTTGGAATTGAGACCCAGGGCTTGCAGAGACCATCCCAGAATTGCCAAAGGGCGAAGATGAACTTCCCATATTTTTGGGAGGGTTATTATTGTTATTGTTATTGCTGTTGCTGTTGTTATTATTATTACAATTACTATTATTATTCACAGACATCTTATCCGGTAGATTAATCACCCAAATTCCGGAATAAGAACTACCATTCGTAGCCTCTAGGAGACAATCACTAGGGCAGAGCCAAGCAAAAAGAACCTAAACTTTTCACATTCAAACTCGAATTTGTAACTCAAAAAAGAAGAAGAGAGAGTTCAAATTTCTATCCCCAGAGACGAATTAAACCTCGGGGAGAGCTTTTAGATTCAACACGGACAAGAATCCAACAAGCAAAAGTTCAATTTCGAACACCCTTTCAAGAAACTAAACCTTGGGAGAGGTTAGATCCATCCAGTATAGAAACTCTCAAACTAGCACGACAATAATTCGGTGAAATTCATGAAAGGTGCGGTTGCAAGCTCAAAATCAGTTGGGAAAAAAAACCCTAGCTTCTTCGAAACGAATGTAGAGGAATCGAACGGTGTCGATTCAGGAAACCCTAGTTTTCGGAGAGTGCAGAGATTAAAGGGAGCTCAGAGGAAGCGAATATTCTTACGCAATGCAAGCAGTGAACGGATCATCAGCCCTTTGCTCCCCCACCCCCTCTTGACAGACTCCGTCGACGTCTCTCCCTCTCTCCCTCTCTCTCTCTCTCTCTCTCTCTCTCTGTTATATTTTATTTTAGGGGATATAATTTTTGTCCCCAATTTTTTTTTTTTTTTTTTATAAATGCCATGTTACACTTAACTTTACTTTAATGTTCTATTCATTATTTCTATGCGTAGAAATAATAGTGGCGACTATAAAGTAAGAAATAAAAAACAATACGATAATAATCATGGCCGTTGATACATTTCTCCTAGAAAACTAAAAAAACTTTAGACATTCAACCGTAATGATTAGGTGAGACTGCTTTTGTTATATTTTTAGATTTTGTCGGAGATGTTTTTTCAGAATATTTCATAGGTTTCTTAGAATCATTCAAAATTTCAAATCTGATGCCGCCAGGAAGCAAAAAAAAAAAAAAAAAAAAAACAAAGGAGAATAGTTTGACTAAAGTTGTAAATTTTAAATTCTAGTTTTATTTCTGGAATGAAATTGTATTATAATTATGTATTATTATACTAGCTATTTATAAATTTATTAGGGATATAATAATGATTTAAAACTCTAATTATAAATTAAAATTTATACTAGTAATAATAATAATAATTTAAATCTCTAACTATAAATTTAAAATTTAATTTAATAAAATAATTAATAAAAAAACTACAATGTCAATCATTATCTTCCTTTGAAAGAATAAAAATAAAAATATATAATATTAAGCTTCAAGAAATACTTATACGAATAGAGAGTGCGATAACATACCTATTGTTGTTGATTTTGTATATTACCTTATAAGGTTAATATGGTTTGGATTGTAGCTTGTTATACTTGTTTGCAGGAAAGTATTCCTTACGAAATAACATTATTACTTAGTTGTTGCTTGTTATACTTGCGGAGGAACACCACATCAACTTCGGACATTAGTGTTTATTAGCAATGTCCTCAAACTTAGCATTATATATAAAGTACAATGTTTTTCTCTAACTACGTCTGCAAGCTTGTGATATTCATTTGTTTAACTGTCACAGTTATAACATTTGTCTCACTTGATATTTGAGCCAAGTCCATGATGTGAGGGTTCCTATAAATCACTAAAAATAGCGATTGCCCAATAGTTAAGAGGATTAAACTGTTGATGTTCATATAGATCCTATACCGATTCCAATGGAATCTATACCGATGGAAAATTGATATCCATACCAACCGAAAATTTTCGACAATATATATATGGTTCACAGCGAGTGACAACAAAAACCGGAATGAGAAAAAACCGTGACACCCCCGCTCTTATATTTATTTATTAGTCATATTGAATATATATATATATATATATATACTCTCAACAACATTAATCTCAAATTACAATAATATATAACCGCCAGCGCGCCAGCGCTCCACCGCTAAAAACAACGCCATCCTTACGTAGATCAGTACATATATAACTCTATAAGTCCAAGTCCTGATCTATCAAGAAAGCGCTCGCAGCATTGCAGGCAAAGCCACGGCAGCCACAACAAGCATAGAGGAACCTAGTTCACGGACGACAGCAATAGAGCCGGAAGTTGTCCCTGAAGTTGTCGGCGGCGCGGGCGAAGAAGAAGGAGGAGACGATGTGTTAGTCGTCGATGAAGAAGTAGAGGCAACCGTGACCTTCAGCTTCATTCCTTGACTGCAGTGTCCGGGTGTCGGGCAGATAAAATACCGGTTAACAGCCTTGTCTAGCGTCACGACGTCGTTTCCCCCATTCATGGTCCTCACCGCGTTGCTGGTGTCACAGTTCTTGTAGTCGCTCTCGCTAGGAACCTCCACCACACCGTGCAATCCCGCAGCGTACTTGAAAACTGTCACAACACAAACAATTTAATATCACCATTCCAATTAAAACGCCATCCAATATATGTGCGCGTCTCTCTCTCTCTCTCTCTACACACACACACACACACACACAAATGCATGGTAGTTGTTGACCCAAATAAAATTGGAAGGGCGCGCGCAATACCCCCGTACGTATATATTAATGAAAAACTTGTATATAGCAGCTTATTAGTAGGGCGGGCATTACGGCATGGCTAGCAATAAAGGGAAAGAGAAAAGAAAAGTGGCAAAACGTACGCAGTTTGTCGCCAACGTTAAATGTCTGTTTGGAAGACCAGGAATTGAAGTCCGTGGTTTGGTCCCATCCCTGGATGCCCCCAACCGTGATTGATTGGGCCGCCGAGGCAGCTTTAATCTCGTTGATGAAAGAAACCCATACAAGCACGCTGATCAACACAGCCCTCGCCACTGCCTCCATCAAAAATGTGTTCCGATCCGTATATATGTAGAACCCGCTTACTAGCTAATTCCTGCAATCGATCACTTTGTGTATGTAGAGCTTGTTGCTGTGATGATTCGATTAAGTTAGAGTGAGGTCTTTTCTTATATATATGCAGTGGCAATGAATTTCTTAGAGATTGGTCACCAAGCAATTTATGGTAGTTGGGTGTGGCCGTCTTGCTTTGTTTAAAAGTGGGGGCATCAATAAGCTTGGCGTCGAAACCAAGGCTTTGGGTATGTTTCAGCTAGCATATTAGAACTGTTAAGATATCATTGGCCAACGATGTTATCCATCATTCCACATATGACAGAACCATTATTGTGAAGAATTTAGCTCCCATGCCACGTAAGAAGACCAAAGGCACAACCCGACCGAGAGTACCAAGGAAGCTCTACCAGGAGGTCTGGTCAGTTCATCATCTCTATCAATATTCTTTTCTCTCTCTCTCGATCAAAGATGGCGTGTTGGCTGTCTCACGTTTCCCCTGCAATCTGGTACGTCTGCTATTGATATCGAAGAAGTTAAATGCCCAGTTGCGACTGAGGCCACTATACATCTATCCTACTAATCTCTCTCTCTCTCTCTCTCTCTCTCTATATATATATATATATATATATACCTTCCCTGTCGACGACTCTCCTGCTCTTCCCACAGGCCCACAGATACACAAAAATGTCCATGTCGAATCTATGGACATACTTTGCCTAGCTAGGTCTCTACACTCCGGAATAGATGATCCAGTAGTAGAACTTGAACCACAGCCGTCTGTTCGTCGATATGTTACCCATGCCATATGCACCTACTCCACCTGTATTAATTACTAGTCATCTCGTGATTAGAATGACTTGTCTCGTAATTAGTCAGTCGTCTTACGATTGGATTGAGACTAATACTCGATATATTAACAAAAACAAACAGTCCGATATGATGGTCCTACAATCAAACTCGAAAATGGAGCTCTAATCCAATGTGCAAACCTCCTATCTCATAAATAAAATACTACATATATATCCCTGACAACAAAACCACCAATCCCCTCAACCATCTATGCATATTGCATTAATTACCTTTCTTTAGCTCGTAGAGCAATGCTACAGCCTACACGTACGGGATTCTTCTGTTATTGAATTGGTATTATTTTCTTTTTAAAATTTCATACACATGCACACAAAATTTTTCTTTCAAACTACGGTAAAAGTAAAAATGGTCAAAAATATATAAAAATGAGATAATTATATATATGTGTGTGTGTGTATATAGACACACATACTAGGGAGGACGGCGCCGTTTTGGGTTACCGTAGGTAAATAGATGGACGCCCCACTCTTACAGGCCATGCTGTTTGAAAAAAGAAGCAACGGCAGGGTATACAATGTCCTTGGCTGTGATACCCATTATGAAGTCTGCGTGCCCATAGTCCTTCACGTACTGTACTGTGAGCTTGTCCATGTCATGCAGCTTGAAGATGTCCAGCAATTCCTGCACGTCGTGCAGGTCAGCTAGCGCGTCCAGGCCGCCATAACTGATGAACAATGGCAGATTGCGTGGGATATTTGACAGGTTGTACACCGGCGGCATCACTTCACCGTAGTGTATCATGTTGATGGCTGGGTTCTCAAAGTCGTACCGTGCTATAACTCCCCCTCTTGCCACTGCATATGCATGCATGCATGGGTTCAATAAAAATTAAATAATTAGTTACTGAAAGTTATATATATATATATATAGTCGGTTCAAATTAATATTTTTAGTTGAAACTATGAGCTATATATATAATATAATATCAAAAACAATATACAGCGTGTTTTGAATTTTGAGGATTCATCCACAATATTGCTTACGTTTTGTATGGGATTATGGCTCTTATAATATAAAAGTGTAAGTACTTTGGATATACTATCTCCACCTCCACGTTGATATGATATTGTATGCTTTAGATTTAAACCCTCGTGAATTTGATGATTTTGAAATTTTTTTTTCCAAAAGAGTCGTATCAGATCTATGACTATA
Source organism: Taxillus chinensis (assembly GCA_023512835.1). Lineage (NCBI taxonomy): Eukaryota > Viridiplantae > Streptophyta > Magnoliopsida > Santalales > Loranthaceae > Taxillus > Taxillus chinensis. The sequence continues at coordinate 44,313,539 of CM042088.1, read as the reverse complement.
TTTACCCATATCCTCACCACTTCTAAGAGCAACTCCAAGAGCCTCTTTACAATTTTCTCCACATATATCAGAATTTTTCACATGTAAAGATAGCTGTTTTTTAACATACACTCCAAGAGCCACTCTATTTTTTAATCTCTATTTTTATTAAAATAATAATTTATTAATAATAATATTAATTGAACATGAGAGAGAAGAGAGAGGAGGGAGGAGAGAGGTAAAGTAGATAAAAAATAATAAAAAATTATGTGAAGAATGAATAGTGACTCTAAGAGTCACTGTAGCGATTTGTAGATGTAGAGAGCTTGATGAAGAGGCTATTGGAGCTTATTTTTGGCATTAGATTTTCTATTTGTAGATAATAGAGAGCCTCTTGGAGTTGCTTTAACAATATTATGGAACTTTGGTCGTATACCCAACACACCGCTTCTATATTTATTTAAACATTTGTGAAAGAACTAACCTTGAGCAAGGTGTAATAAATTCCTTGTAGATGTCGACTGGGGCTCAGACTTCAGAAACGTGTTCACCGTGGATACGTTGAGGCAGCAATTAGGGCCTTCCAAAAAAGAAAAACATTTAATGTATATATATGGATTTATTGGGTAATTAAGCAAGTAGATTTCTACAAGCAACTGGTTAGATACGGAGGAATATTGTAATCATTAATTATAAAATTGAAATGAAAATATAGAAATAAAATTTTCGAATTACCAAATGCACTAAATAAGGAAATGGGAATGAGTGACCCTGGAATAACTTTTCATATTCTATCCTATTTCATGTTAACATACCAACATGATATAATATAAGCCTTTGATTCAACGAGAATATTATAAAAAGAGTTACATACACGTGTAAATTAAAATTGTAATTATCAACATGTTTTGGGACCAAAATATAATACTTCCTTATTTGTTTATTTGTTTTTTTTAAAGAATCCATTTTAAACATTATATATATATATATATATATATATATAATATTGTAGATATAAGAAAAGCACTTTTGAACCACAAATATTGATTCCTAACGGGGCATATGCATGAATTCAAATTCAATAGGAGTCATGTTGTATAGTCTTCGGATCATCATCTTAATTATGATGACGTCACGATTAACAGTTTAAATACCTGTAAATGAGATTAATAAGTCATAGCAATTGATACCATAATTCTGGCACAACGAATTGAGGAAGTCCAAAACAACTTTCCTGCAGCAATAGTATTAAATATATATTTTTTAAATAGGAGGGGAATTGTTAAAAAAAAAAAGAACTCTATTTTGGAGCTTACTGTTTTAAGTTGAACTCTACAATACCCATGGCCGTGAAGGACTGCACCAATGAACACCCCTCCAAATAATTAGTATATGCAAAAATAAAATAAAATAAAATAAATTATGCAATTTTGTTGGAATTAGGAGGACTAGATTGTATAAATTTAAACAAAAATTGGGCCAGCATGTAATTACCTCGCCGGCGATGGACTTAGCTGCAACAATGGCTAGCTCAGAGTTCATGTGGGTCAAATACGCTATCGGGCTCAGCAATGCTACCGATCGCAGTTGGCTCCCCAGTTTCCCTTCTGATACCGACGCCATCACTGTCAGTGTTCCCTGCCACGTGCCACCGTACCTTTTCTCAGTCTAATATGTTTATATGATATGATCTATAGTGTTTAATGATATATATGTATTTTAATAGAAAGATGAAAGAAAAAAAAATAAAAAATAAAAAGCAATAAAATGACACGTACCAGTGAATGGCCCAGGTAATGGACCTTCTGGTTCGTCTGCTTGAACACATAATCAGTGATTGCTGGGAGATCATAGGAGGCCACCTCATCCCATGACCACTCCCAAAATTGCTGCGAAATTAGTTAATGCACTCGTGTTAACCATGTCGGCGGCTAGCTAATACTTAAGGTGCATTATTTATAACTAATTAAAATCTTAAAATTTCAGCTAACTTTGCACAATAAATTATATATTTGACATTATATATAAATTTCACTTGTGTGTGTTTGTGTGTGTATATATATATATATATATATACATGTATAAAATTAGGTGGATCGAGAAGAACATACGAACCCGAGAGTTGGGGTCCAGGGAGGTGTGTCGCCTGCTGTAAGTGGTGCCTCTGGAATTGGCTATCCATACATCAAACCCGTGCTCTGCCAAGATCATTGGTAAGTTTTGCTCCGGATGGTTCATTAACCAGGTTTTCCCATCCTAATCATATTTAAAAACCCATTAGTGTACTACTACACTTAGAGCATCAAGTGTAGTCTAACCTGTCTAAGCAATATAACTCATAAATTATAATTAAAATTTGTCTTTTAATTACAGTCAGGAAACAGCTAATTAAATTTAATCAAATTTAACTAGTTAGTATTTAATTGTTTAAAATTTAATAAAATTTATAGTTAAAATATAAATTTTAATTATAATTTAAAAATTCTAAACTAATACTCTAAGAAATAGTATATTATAATAAAATAAAATTGAAGGTTCACGGGCCAGAAAAGCTTCTTTCTCACACGTCAAATTGATTGATGCTTTTATAGCTCACGGACTGGACTCTACATATTTTATTACCTGATATATTTTTATATATTAAATTTAAAAAATATTTAAAATAAATTGTCGTATTAGAAATTTAATCCGATATTATATACATTAAAAATACATTTAATTTTTTTTATATATAGAATTAATAAGGGTATGTATTAGCCAAGTAACTGAGGCATTCTTTCTGCACTTACATAGTCAATTATATCCAAAAATTAACTAATACATAACATGCGCATTTTTCAGAGCCGTTTAAATGAGATGGAGGCAGGAACTTACGACGAGGACGCCATGCTGAAGGACGACCGGCGGCTTCCTCCCCCCGCCTCCCACATTTTGCCGTCCGTCAGGGATTCTCTGCAGGCTGAGGATATACCCATCCCCAGTCGTCACCTAATAAAAACCACACACAGACACCACCAAACCTAATTAACTACCCCACTACCTACCTACCAATATGTTTAATTGTTTATATATATATAAACACACACACACACACACACACACGAATGGGACCAGTTCACCAGGCCAACACTTTACACTTACATGATGTTCCACACACTTGTAGCCCTGCACCGTCACCGCAGCAGCGCACATCCCCACCGATGGAGAACCGACGAGCGCCCCAACAGCAGTTCCGCCCGACTGCGCCGCCGCCGCTGCCGACAGTACTAAGAAGAGCCTCGTCCATTCCAGAAACCTCAAGCACCACCGCATCATCTGCGATCGAATATCGATCGACCGCCGATTTGGGGATTTCTATTTAATTTTATTTTCGGTGCGTGTTTCAATAGAACTCGGTAATTAATGCAATTGTGGCCGGTGGACAGTACGGGACAGACCAAACACGAGCTAGGTAGCGTGGTCGTCGGACGTACCCCACCAGATGACGATGTTGATGAGTGGTTTTGTCGTTTCTCGCTTGCTTACACCTTGATAGCTCCGTCGTCGGTGGACGTGGACATCGGAAAAACTCAAAGGCTGAGGAGGGGCTGCGGTGGGTGTTGGTGCCGGTTGTCGAGGAGAGAGTTGAGTTGAGTGGGGGGAGGGGGGGACAGACCGAGAGGGTGGCCTTTGGTGTGCTTTTTAGTGCTGAACTTGCCATATATGTTTCGGAGTGGCAGGTGGCCGTCTCGGACGCGTCCGAACCTCTCCAATAACAGCGACAGAGTACTGGGAGTATATAATTATTCATCTTTGGAAGCTCGGACCCGTTTCTTCACATGTTTTCGTAATTCACGGGAATCTGCTGTTGTTGAGTAATAATTGTCCTTTTTTGTTTTTACAATTTCTTTTTAAATATATATATACATACATAGATATATATATATATATATATATATATATATATATATATATATATATATATGTATATGAACAGCATATTAAAAAAACTGTACAATTTATAAATGAGTGCTTAATGCATCCCTTAGGAATATGGAATTGTCAGATAGTTCGGTTAGTTTTAAACCAATAGGAAGTCAACTTCTGATAGAGAATTAGAGCTTCCAAAGTTGCAGAAGAAATAAAAAAATACAAGAACACCGCAATGATTCCTTTATTCAATAAAACTAACAAATAATATCAACTTCGCATGTAAATAAATCATGATAAATAAATTTACATTCCCTTCGTTTCGTTTTTGTTAGTTACTTAAGAAATAATATCATTGAATATAATTATAATATTTATAAAATTATTCGTAATTATTTATGAATATTTGTATTCATAAAAATTATTGATAATTAAGTAATTAATTATTATGTGTAGTAGCTGTTTTTATTAAATAAAAATATTTATTTATTATTATTATATTATCATGAAGTATTTGTATAATAATTTTTAAATATTAAGTAATGATATTATATTGAGTAATTATATTTTTTCTAGGATAAGTGTACGATTTAGTTCTTTTGGTGAATTTTTAGGATTTGTGACATTTATTTGTTAATATTCGTGAACATGTTATAAATTTTGTGTTCGATTTGATTTGTTAATAAATATTAATGAATATCTTGTTATTTGATTCGGTTTAATTACAACCCACCAACACGCCATACATAGACAAAAAAGTAAATATATAAAATATGCATAACTAAACTTAAAAAAAATGGAAAGACTAATATCTTATTTAGTAGAACCACTAACATTAAAAGAAAACAAAAACCACAAGATAACTTCTCTTAACACATCTTTCAAATTGAAACTTATTGTTTCTTGGGCATGCAGTAGAGGGGTTATGAATAGCACACACTTATAAACTCAAACCCACACCTTTTGGTCTCTAAAATTCACTATCAAAAAAGTAAATAGATAAATAAGCAAAGCACACACAAAAACACAATTGTAGTGGCTTGAGGATCTAACCGTCTTTTACTACACTCCAAAGATTCCATCAGATTGGGTTATAAACTAATACAAATAATTTAGTTTTATGTGTTCATTGAAAATTCCGATAGGTTTTAAAAAGTATATTTTTTAAAAAGTAGAATATCATTTGTTTTTAAAATTAATATTTAATAAGTTCAAATAATAAATATAAAAAATATTTAAAAAAAAACTTATTCGTTCCATAAAATTGAGTTTAGGTTAAAAGAAAATAATTAAAAATAATTTTTAAAATTAATATGTGATTCGATTTTTTAAAACTTGTTTTAAAATTTATTAATTAAAATTGGTCACCCTACTTTAAGAAAAAAATAATAATGGTCATTTGATGTTGTACCAAATGCATTGCTGTTTTAAAAAACAAAAAATCGCTTATATGAAAAGAGAATTTATTTTTTGTTTTATTTTTAAGTTTGATGAACCACATGACATGTTTACCCACACGGTGACACGGGTACGGTTTCTCATAGGCAATATGACTTATACCAAACAAATCAGCCAAGTGATTTTGATTTTTAAATAATCTGAACATTTTAAATGCTTTTCTTTTCTTTCATTCAATACCATTTCAATTTATTTATTTATCATTAATGTTCGAAATGTTTTCACAAGAGACAATGCATTTTAGCTATCACCTTTTTTTAAAAGGAGTTCCAATCAGCCGAATTACCCCTCTACATTGGTGTATATATGTGTATAGAGATATTAACATATAGGTTGAGCTCCCGTGACCTACAAAATCTAGAAATCTTACAGTGATGGGAATCTTTGTCGCTGTGTATTACAGCGGGGATGTCCCGGAGACTCCCATCCCATGCGTTAAAACAAAATTGAAAAAAAAAAGTAATGAATACCCGATAAAATAAAATGGCTTCGCCCAGGCTCGAACTGGGGACCTTCAGTGTGTTAGACTGACGTGATAACCAACTACACCACGAAACCACGTTGCATGCCTACTAAGTTTCGTTGTCTTATCGTAATTCTGTGCCGGAGCCTCCCTTACAGAAAAATATCCAATATTTTTTATTTAAAAAAATCCACAATGGCTTCGCCCAGGCTCGAACTGGGGACCTTCAGTGTGTTAGACTGACGTGATAACCAACTACACCACGAAACCATGACGCCGTTCGTGAACGGCGTTTCTTTAATTTTTATGATAATATCGTGGAGCCTCCCTTGCATGCAGAAAAATATCAGATGATATATATATATATCTAAAGCAGAACAAAACAAATGCCTTCGCCCTGATTGGGGACCTACGTGATAACCAACTACACCAGGGAAGTTACAACATTACTTCTCCACTCCAGAAACGTCCCTTACGATGAGAAGAAGAATATTTGGGCTTAGGCAGCGTTTCCAATACGCCGCCACAGACCAAAAAAAGCTAATACAGATTAGACATGTTTCTTTTCCGTCTAAAACCATCTTTGCAACAATGTCTTGCTTACGTAATTTGCCAATCTATCTATTACACTTAAACAAAGGGATAAAAAAAAAAAAAAAAAAAAGACCCACAAACCAAAAGTCATGGAATTTTACCGATTTAACATTTCCTCTATGCAAGAAAACCATTAAGAGCTAGCTAGCGATCATTATCCTCTTCTCCCAATTAAGGTTGAGCAACTTAACAAATATACAACCGCTACAGACACGAGATTATATGTATTCTTCCACGTATACAACATATATAGCAGAAGAGTTAGCACAAGTTGCAAGAATTTAAACGTCGACTTGACAATCATTCATTTAATTTTTTCCTATCACTGAAACTGCAGCTTGAAGCCAAGCTGGGATGACAGCACTGCATGGGCTGGACGGTCCTCTCTTTGGGTGTCTGGCATCTCCATCAGAAAATGTTTCACGAGGTACAGAGCTGATCACTCCTGTGTCGACATTTAGGGTACGGCTGCCACCTACAGATTTGGAACCAGGACCATGGATGTTTTGGCTGCCAGCTGAAAGGTCTTCAGCGTATTCAAAGCCGCCTCGTCGGCTGTCCCGGAAGAGTTCAGCTAGTTTCTTCCTCCTATGTGCCGGATATGGTGAAGGCCTGGAGTGGGTTGCTCCAACCTGAAATGGGGCGTTACTGACTCGCAAACTTCCTACGGAGATGATGCTAGTTGGGTCCAGTGGGGTATTGTCATTAGATGGGGTAAATGCTGCACCAATGTAAGGCAAAAAGCTAGTAACATAGCATGTATATATAGAAGATCTTACTACAACAACAAGGTGTAAAGGAAGGAAATGAAATGAGTCAGTAACGTATATATGAAGGAGTGAAGTAATAGCATATATGGAAGGTAGCAGTTGCATGCTCTTATATAATTACCATCATTGTCGACACTGTGAAAATCATCTTCACAATCATCAGACTCGAACCGAGGCTGGGAATCCAGAAAGATCTCAATATTACCTGCACAGATTACAGAATCAAGAAACCTGGTAATTAAAATATCCACTTAACGTCTCTCAGACGACTATAATGTACATATACTAATTAGTTTGTGCGGAGTAAGAAGAAGAACACAATCTAGGAGCCGGCAGCAGAGACACATTTTATATATGAAAACTAACGCTTCGCCATTGTAGAGGAAAGTAAACCATATTCTATCATGCAACATCAAAAGGGGGCAATGCAATGCAACACCAAAAATGGGAGCAGAACGTTTCCAATTGGCTTACATGAATCAAGCTGTTACAGTACACTACCAAATTACAAACACATCTAATTTTTTGTTGCTAGAACATACTCTATAGCTACATTAATAAGTCACCATGAAATAAACAAAAACGCAATATATGAAAGACAAATTGAAACAGAAAAATTATTAATACAGGCATCCCAACAATTCAAACACACAAAAGGGCACAAAACCCAGTAATTAAGAGGCTGATGCCCACGACTGCTAGCTAGCACTATAACAAATAAATTAACTATAATCAAAACAAATCGATTGAGCAATCTCTAATACTTACGTACGTGCACTTTTAATTACAATAACAGTAATGACACAACACAGGTCCACCCCCGGAAACTTATTAGAAGCATTTTGAGAAATAACCAAAAAAAAGGGTCGTATCAATATATACATGAATAAAAAAAGCAAAAACAAAAACGAAAGCGGGGCGGCATGTACTGAAGTCACTGAAGGCTGTCAAGGAACGCGCGGATTGCCACTGGGATTTCAGCGCAGCATCGCCGGCGCGATCGAATTCGTCCGAGGAAGGGACGTCGAGGCTGTCTGACGTCGAACCAGCGGCCGACGACGACGGAAGCCGCTGCAGTCTCCTGTCGGGAACTCGAGGGTTCTTCAGAACCGAGACGCACGAACCCATATCTCTCAGGTCGACACCAAACCTCCCCTCCTCATCCGAAACCCAAAAAGTTCATGTTTTTTGAGGAACCAACGGACGAGGAAAGTTGTTTCTTCGCGTTACGTTGGAACGGAGCAGGGGAAATGGCTCTGAAATTTAAAGCGTGTGTGTATGAGAGAGAGAGAGAGAGAGAGAGAGAGAGAGAGAGAGAGAGAGAGAGAGAGCGCTTTGGCTTCAAACGGCCAGTGTAATGGCTTTGTGTTTTTATTTTTAATTTTTAAAATATAATGCGATAAATCATTCAAGCACGGTTTAAAATATAAGGATTAATATATATGATCCTCTTTCTCTATGTTCCACGCTGACTGCGCGCATGGAACAATGAGAAATCGCCGTCACCGCGGTTTCGTGTTTCGTTTCTTTTCGTTTGACATTGACACCTTCAAATTTTAATGTAAGTTTTGTTTTAATTACATTAAAGCCTCCCTTTAAAGAGTGAAATCAGGTTATTATTACCATATACTACACGACAATGCAAGACTTTAATTAAATTTAGGTAACCAACATGGTTTTACCAAAACGTTATTCATGAACGTTAAGCAGAGTGGATGAATTTTGTTTTTTTTAAATATAAAATGTGAATAAAATAGAGGGGGAATGCGAATTTTTTTTTCAATAAAATTAGTACAAGGGTAGTAAAAATTGCATTACACTATACTAAATCACCCCTTATTATAATATTATTTGCATCGTTATGTTGAGACTACAACAAAATGCGTAATTTTGATGAGTCACTAATTAAAATTTAATTTTAGTGTATCGCTGTGAATATAATAATATGTTAACTCGCTCGCCATCCCCTAGAATTCATTAAAAACAAAAACAAAAAGTGGAGTAGTGTCCACCACCTTAATTCCATTTTAATGGATGACTGCTGCCCGTTGTTATCACTAAATATTAGGGCTATCTCCGTAAGCATTGGGTTGAATTTGTGCTAAGTTTTGGTGTTTTATTGTATTTTTATATAAAATTAAGGTTAAAATTTTTTGAGGTTCTGTTTTAAACTGTTCAAATCATTCGAACAGAACAGACTATACGATTATCATCATATCATCCCTACTAAATATGTGTAATTATATTGTTAAAATTTTAAATTTGATTATCATCATAAATTCTTATGGTAATTATATATACGATGATCTAGCCATCTAGGTTATCTATTTTAGTTTTAGTAGGATAGTGACCCCCTTTTTTACTGATGATTATTTCATTGGGGCCCTCAATTTACTCTTACGCTTTTAAAAAGTTTAGACTACACCGCCACATACATGTTTTGAACCAAGATATTATGGGATCGGTGATGACTGATGAGCTATTGTTGTTCCCTGCACTAACTCGTAGGATCGCGCAGTGGTATAGCTTTGATTAGGCCATAGCTCTCACCTATACACTGCAAATCTAGTCTAATGCCATCGACAATTTGCATTTGAAATACAGTGTTAACTAAGGTGAGAGTTTAATTATTAGTCATATTTAGTCATTAATCGTAGCAGAAATTCAAAATAATTATGTGTTTGGAGTATTTTTGTTTTAAAAATACATAATTAGTTTAAGCCTGTGCTACAGTGTACATCTAAAATTATTTTTAGAAAAGTTTTTAATTACTTTCAGAAATTATTTTTTTCAAAAGTTTAAAATACTTTTCCTTCAAAGTTTATAATCAAATCAAACCATATAAAACGACATCGTAGTAGAAAATTATTTTTAAGAATTTCTTTTCAAAATAATATTTTTCTTCTTCTTGTGATGTAATCTAAAAACAAAGCTTCAAGTAGTCAAGACTCAAATATTTATTTAGTGGCCTGATGTAAAAAAAAAAAAAAAACATAATTGGGCACTTTGGCGGAAAAACGTAAAAATATAAAACGACACCGTATGGAACTTTTAAGATTTTCAACCAACCTACCTACCTGGGCTGGTTGGTCGTACCTTCGCAGGACCGGACCTTTTGTTCCTCGTAGATGTTTCCTTCGCTCCCACGAGACGACCACCAGCGCCGCCTCGAAATGGCTTCCGCAAAGATCGCGCCGTCGATGCTCTCCTCGGATTTCGCTAACTTGGCCTCGGAAGCTCGCCGCATGCTCGATTGCGGCGCCGATTGGCTCCACATGGACATCATGGTACTTCCTCCTCCCTTTTTCTCGATTCCTGCTGTCTGGGTCTGTGATCCATCGACCTCTCCGTCGGATCCAAATTCTAATAACATGCTTAGTATGTGTTCGTATCAACCATGTTGCGTATAAAGCGAGAGTCTTGAATCGAATCTGTCCTAACATGTTCGCTGTTTGTCATTTTTTGTTCCCCCCTTTTAATTGCGAGCGACTCATGTAGTTATAATTTGTCTGATTTACTTAGATTTTGATATGCTTTTCTGACGCTAATGGGGTTGGCATGTTTGTTTCCTTGCAGGATGGGTAGGTTGGACGCTTTGAACCTCTTATGGCTGCCTCCATATTTGTTTTTTGCTTGCTGAGAGTCAAACTGTGGTTTTTCTTATTAATTCCTCCCCCATTCTACTTGTCCCTTATAAATATGTGAATATGCGTGTGGTAGTTGTAGCTTAATGTGAACTTTTTTTTTTTTTTATTTTTATGATTTATTTATTGATTTTACAATTACGAAGAGACGCAACATATGTTACTTTGGTTAGTATTCACAATAAGTGATAGCCAAGTTCAAATTCCTTATTAATCATATCAGCCTGTAAATTTCATTGTCTTTGAAATGTTCTTTTTTGGTTGGTTTCTGGGGTTCTAACCATTCCTTTTTATTTCATTTTTTCTACCAAAGAAAGTAGAAACTCTAATTAGGCGTAAGGTTGTAAAATATGCCCATCTCATCATTTCATGTTTTCTCCATCTTAGCTTTCTGCATCTTGGGACTCAAATTGCAGTTTTCCCTTATATTGATTCCTACCGTTTTTTTACTTTTCCTTTATAAATATGTGAATGTGTGAATGTACGTCGTAGTGGCTGAATCTAAACACTTTTGTTCAATGAATTATTGTTATTATTATACAAATAGGAAGTGATGCGATATGTGTTACTTGTGTTAGCATTGGACAATAAACAATTTTGCAACATGATACAGTTTGAATTCCTTAATCCATAAGCCTCCTCCCATATTAATTGTATTTGACTGTGAATTTTATCCTCCTTAAATTGTCTTTTTGGATTTTTTTTAGGGGACCAAACAATGTTCGTTATTTGATCTAGGTAACAATTATAGTAGGAATTCTACTAATTGGAAGAATATCAAAAAAAAAAAAAATTACCATCTTATTATGGCTTGTATTTGGTTGTTTTTTCATTTTTTTTGGCTGTGCTTATGTTATTGTTTTATTTTTGTAGGCACTTTGTCCCGAATCTATCTCTTGGTCCTCCAGTCATTGCAAGTCTGAGAAAGCACACCAAGTAATGCCTCTTGAGTCTTCTTGATTTTAAACCTGATATTCCTGAGTTGTGATTTGCTTTTCCTAACATAACAGTGAAAATATTATGTTTCTCAATCAGGGCATATCTGGATTGCCATCTAATGGTTACCAATCCCCTTGATTATGTAGAACCTTTAGGAAAAGCTGGGGCATCAGGTTTTACATTCCATGTTGAGGTATCCAAAGGTGGGTTGCACCTAATATAGTTAGGACTGCCGCCATTGCGTTATTTGTGGTAATTTTAGGTGTCGATTTTCTCCCATCCACTAATTTCAAGGTTTTGTCGTGAATGTATAGACAACTGGCAAGAACTTGTTCGAAAAATTAAGTCAAAGGGCATGAGAGCTGGTGTGGCACTAAAGCCAGGGACACCTATTGAAGAGGTTTATCCACTGGTATGCTCTTTGGTTTTTACTCTTGACTTTTTAGGTCCATGTTCAGCTCTTTGAACTTACCTTTGTTCTGACTGTAATTAAAGATACATTCCAAAACAAATTTGGGAAACAGCTATTAGTATGTGTGGTTATAGTCCTTCCAATTCATTTCCATTCGTTTCCCCGTGTTGCTTTCTATAGGTGGACTGTGAAGATCCAGTTGAAATGGTACTAGTCATGACCGTGGAACCTGGATTTGGTGGGCAGAAATTCATGCCAGAGATGATGGAAAAGGTATTACTATTACTACAATCCACGTTTCTGTACAATCATGGTACTTCCTGAACGATGTTCCCTTTCTTGGATAATCTAGGTGAGTGCACTGAGAAAGAAGTACCCATCACTCGATATAGAGGTAACTCTTGGCTCAATAATGCCCTTCGATTTTCTGTCTAAAAATTTCTATATTTATCGTTCTGGTGGCATTTCTTGAACAATATTTTGCATTCATTTGTAGTTGTAATACTTGCAATGTGACAGCCGTTTAAAATTTGTGGATTGACAATTTTCCAGGTGGATGGCGGTTTAGGGCCTTCAACAATCGAAGCAGCTGCTTCTGCAGGAGCAAACTGCATTGTTGCAGGAAGTTCGGTGTTTGGAGCTCCTGAACCAGCTGAGGTTATTTCACTTCTGAGAAAGATAGTAGGTGGTCAGCAGGCGAGTTGATATAGATCAAAACAAAGCACGTTGGGTTGGAACTTGGATTCTTGCGTCTGCTTTACTAACCCTTATGAAGTTTAAATGTACAATAAATGATAGTTGAGTGAAAATTTGATAGCCACTGTATACGCCATGCGGTCATTCTGTTTTTGTGGTACCTGCTCACATAAAAATAAAACAGCAACACGTGTCATTTTTTTTTTTTCGAAAGAATATAAATAATATATATAATATATAAAACAATTATCTTCTCTTGAACACATGGTGTTTCTTGTGTGTGTGTGTATAATTTTATATGAATAAGTCTCTTATAGTTTTTATATTAAGTTTTTATTCGCAATGGTTAATGAGATTAGTTATATTTTTTTAATGACAGATTTAATTCCAACCATTAACAAAAAAATTTGGTTAAAAGTTAAGTCCTGCTTTAAACCTTTTGAGTCTGATCATAAAATTTTACTTTATGATATAACATTGAGTTCTTTTTGTTGTGTTAGTTTTAAATAGAGTTTCTTATGCGTGGCTGTCTTGAAAAGTTAAATTTAATATTTATTAATGTGGCGTGCTAATAGTTATTATTTGTAAAAAAAACATTCACAATGTTTTTTAAAAATATTAAAATGTTAACTTTACGAATAAAAAAAGGTGGCATTTAGATTTAATATTTTAAGCTTAAATGAGTTTAGTAATTCAAGCAAGATAGCTTAGGTGAGTCAAGTTTAAGCAAGCTTAAGATGAATTTAAATTGTTTAATGTGAAAGAGATTTAAAATAATATAAATAAAAACCAAATGACTTTGGTTGTATATTTAAATTCCTAAACTCTTTCCCCAACATTTTGATTGTGTATATAGAGGAACAATTTTATATATAAGATTATCTGAGATAGAAATAAAAGCCCAATAAAATTGTCGTCACACCCAATAGAGGCAAAGCAAATGGATAACCAACCTATTTTCTAGTGTGTTAGAAAAAAATTGAGTAAGTCTTCTAAACTTTTTAGTGTACGTTTGGCTAAGTGTTTAGACAAAAAATTGCCTTAGCATTTTGTTGAATGCTCACATAATTATTATTCTTTAATCTTGAAAGTGTGGAGGGTCGTATATGCATTTGAAAGCATTTAGAATAACCATTTAAGGAACATTAGAATGCTCATTCAATCAAACATTTGAACGAATGCTTGTTAACATTTTGGTGAATGTTCACTTGATCATTCTTATTTTGTTTTAAGGTGTATATCATTGTGCATGCCTTTAGGCACATATTTGTATTAAACACTTAAGGAACCTTCACATGCACATTCACACTTAATGTATAATGTCTGCCCTAACATTCTAACAAATGTTTGCCTAATCATTTTTCGTTTATTTTGAATTAAAAAGTATTGTACATGCTTTCATGACAATAACAAATCAAATGCTTTGTCATAGTTGTGTATGAATGAAAATGACAAATCAAGCACAAAAAAGATTGCAAAAGAAAACAAAATAAAAGAAAACACAGAGTTACGTGAAAAACCCCAAACATAAAAAAATCACAAATATATAAGAATAAACTTTATTCTAATTGTAACGAGCACAAAGATGGAATGTATAACAATCTCTCTAATTTTTTTAATATTAAAATATTTTTATAATATATTACATGATTTTATAAAAAGACACAATAGAATAAGAAGAAACTGTAAACTATCATATGATAATTTGAGTCACTTTTTAATAAAATTTCAACTTGACACAAATTTTGTCCATGCAAAAAATTAACTTCTAAAAATATTCTTTAACAAATAATAACAAAACATATAATCTACTCTAACATAAAACCTCAAAAGGTAACCACTAATCACCAAACGTTGATCAAGTCCAAGCAAACTAAAACTTGGCTAGTAAGAGTGGCTTTGCCATCTGCCATCATGTCAACAAGATTATGAATGATGCTATTTTTTCTCACAATAATATCAACACGTTCAATTATAAAATTTGACGTGTAGTCATGATCAAAGTTTGAGAAATTGTATTCATTATCCGCATCACTATAGCTAATCAAGTTTTTAAAGAAAGAGTAATTATAATCCTCCATTAGAAGCACCAAAATTGAAGTTTCTAAGGTGTTTGTGTTACAAATTTTTTGAACGAATGCCTATTTGTAATAATGAATTGATGACATTTTCATAAATAAGAAAATTTCATATATAATACAATACATGATTAACACATTAGTATTATTTTATTATTAGTGTTACTTTTTATAACTTATATTATCATCATGCTTCATACGTTATTACTATTCTATTTTTATTATTTTTATAAATTTTTATACAATAGATGTTCATGTTCCATACTTTATTATTATTTTATTAATATTGTTCGTATAAATTATAATAAATCACATGTTTTACTCACTATTATTATTATATTAATAATTTAAAATGTATTATATATTTTACTAGTTATTATTTATTACTATTATTATAATTAAGTCACTCGCCCATGATTTACATGCTTCTATTATTTTTTGTTATTAAAAATCATATATCAAAATATGTTTTACACATTTTTAGTTTTAATTGTTAAAAAAAACACCGATACAAGTTTGACCCATTTTAATAATTAATAATACATTTATATTTATTAATAATATATTCATATTTTAAATATTTAAACGTTAAATAATTGTTCTATATTTAAAATTATGAAGATTTTGAATAACATATTTAAGATATTTTATTTATAATTTAAAATAATATTATGATAAATTGACTTGCAATGTAAATTAATATAAATTAATATGATATTGTTCTTCTATTTAATATTATATTATATTATATTATTTATATTATTTAATTAAACGAATTGCAATGTAAATTAATATGATATTCTTCTTCTTCTTATTATTATTATAAAAATCTACTCGTAGGCACATTACACACTAATCGCATACCAATTATACATGTGTCATCACTCTACAGGTGAAGTGTTCTCTTGTTTTTTCTAAAAACCATTTACTTCGCCCGTAGCGCAGCGCCACTAGTCCTTGGTGTTGTGTGCACAATTGACTTGTGCTTATTATTAAGAGAGGAAGAGTGTGAGTGATAACGATTAGTGGATTAGTTAAAAATTCAATAAATTTATCAATAGAGTAATATTGTTAATGGATTATAATTAAAATTTATATATTGATTATAAATTTTATTAAAATTTTAAATTTTAAAACGATTAGTCAAATTTTAGCTAAATTTAATTAGTCGCTATATAAAATTTAAAAATTTAATAAAATTTATAGTAAAAAAAAATAAGTATAATTTATGAATA
Source organism: Taxillus chinensis (assembly GCA_023512835.1). Lineage (NCBI taxonomy): Eukaryota > Viridiplantae > Streptophyta > Magnoliopsida > Santalales > Loranthaceae > Taxillus > Taxillus chinensis. The sequence continues at coordinate 44,297,362 of CM042088.1, read as the reverse complement.
ATATGATAAATTTATTGTTACGAATATTCTAAAAACATTCTCATCTGATTTTCTATAATGAATTTTTCCTTATAAATAAATTTTAAAATTTTACAAAAAAAAACTCTCCATATGATTTCCTAAAATAAAATTTGGGAATATATTATGTACAACCAATTTACAAATTTGGGAATCTTCTCAAAATATATATTTTATAACTTTTTATATGTTTATTAATAAATAAAAAACTTTTGAGTCATCGTAATAAATGAAAAATAAAAAAAATTAAAAAATATTTTAAAGAATAGATATAAAAATAAAAAATGAGATATAAATTTTTTTTAGAAAATGAATATATTATTGAAAAATAATGTACAGTAAAATTTTCAATAGGAATGAAAAACTTAAAATTGAATGAGAATTTCTCAAAGCTTTACATTTAGATTCAATCATTAACTGGTATATTATTAATTATTTTACTGGGGGGAAAGGCCACAAAGCCGGTGCCAAAGTAAACTAGGGGCCGTGATTGCTTTCTGGGGCTCATACAAGGCACAAATTAAAGATGAAAAAGCCGAAGTTTCAGACAATGCTAGATAAAATATTTTGGAACCCTAATCAATCAAACAAAAAACATAAGAACATTGAGGTTGAGATTTTTGTTGTTTTATTTTGTTTAAGCATTAAAGCCGTTAACTTTAATTAAAGTTGTCAAATAGTTTTTTTATTAATATTGTAATGGATACCAATCCCAATCTTTAAAAATTGAATCGAACTTAATTTCTACATTGTTTGGAAAACCAACAATGCAATTGGTAATTTGATTGAAAATTTGTATGGCTACCAAAAGGTTCTTCTAAAGTCAAGATTATTACTATCACAACTTAGTATCTCTTTAAATTTAAGTTTCTGGTGTGTCTAAATCACGCTTAATTTCTACTATGGTGGTACATATAAGCTGTTCCGGCTGCAAAAACCCTGACTAAAATAATAATAATAAATAATTGTCCAAATACATTTAGATACATTTCAAAATAGCTTTAGGGTTACATTTAGGTTTATCAATATTTAATAACCAATTAATTTTAAAATAATAAAGATATGACAGAAGATGAGAAATAACATATTTTAGCAATTAACAGTAAGATATCATAAATTATTGGATGTATTAAATATTAATAACCTAATAAAGTATGTCTGAATAAAGGTTAAAGTTGGTTTGTGATTAAATTATTATTTTTAATAATCACGATACATCAAATTGTTTCAATAAAATACTAAGATCAATAATATTAAATATTAAAATTATTAGTAAATTTTGGTGATTGAATGATTTAGTCAATCCCTAAGTCAAACGGTTTAAATAGATTTTGGATTTTAGTAATGATTTGGTCGGATGGACTGACTTTCATATTTTGTTTTAAAAACTTTTATATTCACTATAACAAAAGACTGTTGACTGTTGATCAAGGAAAATGGAGTATAAAGTGGCAGGGTGATGGCATTTTTGGGTACTTGGTGTAATAAAAATTGATAAAAACCAAGTCAATTTAAATTTCAAGCAAGTATAATAAACGTGCACGTGCACGTGCACGTGCCCTGGCCTCTATTATTATATAGTTCCTTGCTTCTTTTTTTTTTTCTGGCAGAAAAGAAATAATTTAAAAGAAAAATAATTTAGAGAGAAATAATGTGTCCCGAAGAAAGAACAATTTAGAGAGAAATTTTATGTGTTGTATTAATAATTATAATTATATTTTAGAAGCATATAATGAATATATGGTACAAAGTCATTAATCAAAAGTTTCTTTATACAGCAAATGTGTTTTTTACTAGCTAAAGCCTAAAGCTACTCAATTTCTCACTGCACGTAAAATTTATTTTGCTAATTAATGTGGCATGTTTATAAAAGTACTAAATATTGAATATTAATAGAAATTGTACTGTTGAATCTTATTAAACAGAATTTAATGAATGTTGGAAGTTAAAATAGCATTTATAGTGGCCCTCAACATTATAAATTTCAAACAGAGAATTGACTTTTATAAATTTTAGCTATCAACATATTATGCGAAACAGTATGAAAAGAAAATAATAAAGAGCTATATAATCAACAATCACACACACACACACATATATATAGAGAGATTTTAAATAATAAAACAAAAGGTAAGAATTTGTCAATATTCAATGATCATAATGAATATAAAAAATACATTAACGAATTCATTTTTTAAAACCTTTATTTAATGTTTTGATTATGCTGGACCTCGAGTAATTTGGTATTGTAACTTTGTTGGGTTCATTTCTGTACTCTGGTTGGAGATTATGTTTTGTCAGGTGAAAATATAAATGTTTTAATTTGTGTGACTGCATTTTTTCAAATATTGTTCATAGCCGATTTTCTTACCAAAACACTCATTTGCTCATGCCTTATCCCATTTTACACCGTCATATGCTGCTCAATATTTTCAAAAGAATATTATAAATAAAAAAAATCTTGAGCTTACTTTGTAGTGGTGATACTTATGGTAAGTTTTTCCATGCTTCCATGCTCTCAAATATTTGACCTCTCCGTGTATAACAACAACATAGAAATATGCATAATGTTACTGGGATGACCAAAAGAATAGATAACGTTATGTAACTATGACAAGCAAACTACTAAATAAAGGTATGTAACATAATATGGTAACTTATACTGTTACACATGTTACCATGAGTTAACATCCAGAATCGATTTGTTCTACAAAATTAGAAGGCAATATAAGAAGTATTTGCTATATGTTTTTAATTTTGTGTTTTGATTTTGATGATTTGAATTTTTATTATATTAGATTTTAAATTTTGAATTTTAAAACAAATTATGTTTAATGGGAGAGAGAATATATTTTTAAAATATGTATATTTTAAAATTGAATTACATAAAAATTAGTAAAAAAAAACTTAGTCAATAAAGTAGAAAAAGAAAAATAAATAAGTACATTTTTTTTTAATTTTCTAACAAAAAATAACTTAAACTTCTTTTAAAATAATTATTTATTCATAAAATAGACATACCAAATTTATTTTATGGATCAAATTTTATTTTTAAAAATAAAATCATATTTTCAACCAAACATTCGCATATATAGCGCCTATTAAAACAATGTTCCAAAGACTCTATCTATCAATATCATGTGTTAGTTTCTCCACCCCCATATATTTTCTCATGGCTCACGTGATCTTTTTTTTTTTTTAAGTTTTGATAAGTTAAGAAGATATTAATGCCAAAAACAAAAGAAAAAAAACAGGAGAAACTCCTCAAGCAAAGGCCCACCCGAACTCTCTCTTCATACACCTTGGGTAGTAGGTTTGCAAGAAAATGACAGAGATAAAGATAAAAGTTCTTCTATGCCTCTCACAGGCATGGACTAACTAATACCTCCTTAATGTCATGGTCATTTTTGAAGGTTAATGATTGCAATTAGATCATCCAAACATATATGTCAATCGAGTACATGTACTTTTAATGGTCTAGCTACCCTCTACAATGCGCTTATTTTATGTTGTATATGGACACCAATTATTATATATTTAACTTTAAAAAGAAATGAGCTAGTGCGTTGAATTGGGAAGATAACAACTGAATTCTCCATTCAAGGATTTGACACTAACTTTTAAAAATTAAAATTGAATCACTGCCCTGCCATGAGAATAAAGAGATTATAACAGCGACAGAAAAAACTTGGGTAAAAGTTGAGCACAACAAAAGTGCAATTAAAGAGGCGTAGCAGGTGTAAAGAAAAATAAAAGTGGTAGCAGGAGAGAGAAAGACAGGGTAAATGGGGTCTGACTGTCGGTGGACGGCTCTTTAATGAGGGATCAACCTAGAATTTTAAAGCCTGAGTTTGTTTGTTTTGTGCCTCGGCTTTAGGACGCATGTATGTCTCATTACATCACATGGCCTCGCATGTTTCTTGTCCAATCCATGGACCCTCCACGGCTGCCTAATCTAATAAATAAAATAAATCTCCATTTTCCAAACCCATGTATGGCAGTGAAACGCATGTACTGAGAAAGGGTCAAGCCGTCAAGGGACGACTATCTCCTTACACTGGACCAATTTCAAGGTAACAAATAAATGCAGCCAGGGTGTTCGAATTTTACACTATGTTCACACTTAAGATTTAGAATTCTTCACCCTCCTCGTGTACAGACTACAGATTGTGTGGGTGTGTGTGTGTGTGTGTCTCAATATAGCAATGGGCATGGCAGGTCCTGGTCTCAACAGTACCCTTCATTTGACAGCTTTGCTACTCTTCTCCATCTGGGTACCTCTCCCTGCACATGGCGAAGATCCGGCCAACTGCGGTGCAGGCTCCGGGGGCGACTCCGGCTTCCCCTGCACCAGACCAAAGGACCGGTGCAGGACATTTGCAGTCCTTCATGCTAATCCCAATTACTCCTCCATCTCTAACCTGACCAACTACTTTGGGCTGAGCCGTTCAGAGATCACAAAAGCCAATCCGTTTGCCTCTGGCACCGATCTCCTACCAAAAGACCAGCCACTCCTGATCCCAATCAAATGCAGATGCAACGAAAACTTGTTTGGGGCTGAGTTGGTAAAAACTAGGATCAAGGGAGAGAGCTTCGTCGGCATTTCTAAGTCTCTAGAGGGCTTGACCACTTGCAAAGGCATTGAAGGGAAGAACCCAAGTGTTCCAAAATGGGACCTCGGAGATGGAGTCAAGCTGGTCATACCACTGAAATGTGCATGCCCATCTCCCTCGGACCGCAGAATGGGGACCAAGCTCTTCCTCTCGTATCCTGTCCGGGCCAATGACACTGTTTCCACCTTGGCCTTCAAGTTCAACACTACACCAGAAGCTGTAGTCTCTGCTAATGACATATCAGTAGCACAAGCTGACCAATTGAGAACTATGGTGCGTGGCTCTTTGCTTCTTATTCCCGTCCGTTATGAGCCGGTCATCCCATGGATTTCGAGGGCTGGAATGCCTCTAATTGGTCCTCGCAAGAAGTGTTCTGGGAAGCCGAAGATCGGGATCAGCATTGGTCTTGTTGGAGTCTGCGTTGTTATCGCAGTAGCTTTCATAACCATCCATGTGGAGGGGAGAAAAAAAGGGTCAGGCGAAACGGGAGGTGGGCCGGAAGTACCGCAGATTATTGGGTCCAGCGCAAGGACTGCGGCTGAAAAGAAGGTCTCGTTCGACGACTTGGACCTCATCACATTGCATCATAACAAGAGACCCCTGTTGGAGACCTACACTCTCTTGGAGCTGAAGAAGGCCACCGAGGACTTCACCCCGACAAGCAACATCGAAGGGGCCGTGTTCCATGGCCGACTAAATGGGAAGAGCCTGGCGATCAAGCGGCTGCAGCCGGAGTCTGCTTCCAAGCTTGAATTCAGGGTCTTCCGAGACCCAACTATTCAGCAACACCCCAACATAATTAGGCTCCTGGGAACCTGTCTCTCCGAGGGTCCAGCTGATATGTTCTTGGTGTTTGAATTTGCAAAGAATGGGTCCCTGAAGGACTGGCTCCGCCGGGGGCTGGCAGTGAAGACCGAGTTCATCGCCTCGTACTCTTGCTTCCTTACCTGGAAGCAGCGTCTCAGGGTCTGCCTGGATGTGGCCTCAGCTTTGCAGTTTATGCACCACGCTATGTGCCCCAGTTATGTCCACAGGAACATTAAGAGCCGTAACATTTTTCTAGATGAAGACTTCAATGCCAAGGTGGGGAATGTGGGCCTGGCAAATTTGGTCCAAGATGACAAAACCCAAGCGCCGGAGCAAACTGGGTACCTTGCTCCTGAGTACGTGTCGCAGGGTGCCATCACCCCAAGCATGGACATTTTTGCGTATGGGGTTGTCTTAATGGAGGTTTTATGTGGCCAACCACCCATGGCTAAGGGGGTAGACAACAAGGTGAAGATCAAGTCCATCCTGGATGCTGAAAACAAGGAGGAGCTGCTGCGGGGGTGGATGGATGCCACATTGGGCGAGAGCTATTCTTTTGATGCAGCGGTTGCATTGGCTGCTCTTGCAAAGGCCTGCTTGGAGGAAGAGCCCTCTCGCAGACCCTCTGCTGGGGAATTAGTGGAGAGGGTAGCAACACTGGTGGAGGATCTTCCATGAGGCAAGAGCACCGTACATGATCTCAATGCTTCGTAGACTAGCTATAAGATGTGGTCTCTCTAAATATCATCATTCCAGCTAAGGGTTTTTTTTTTTATTTTTTTTTTTTTTCTTTCCCTTTTCTGCGAGGGTGGTGGGTTTTGGGTGTGGGAACAAGTATCAATGATTCTAGTGTGTTTGATTTTGAGGCAGTGTTTGATGTATAAATTTTACCAAGTTTTTCATGTAAGTTTGTAATACCATCGTGTTAGCGAGAGATGAAAATAAGGACCCGTTAAATTTTGTACTAGGCCTCATCTGTTTATCTAGCTCTAAAATATATATATGGGGGTATATTCTGATCAAATACTATGTTTTAAAAGTTTTCATGCTTCGAGTAGAACTGATCTCTTTGTGTGTGTTCTTTTCATATGCTTTCATGTTGCCTCAAACTTGAATGATACATGAGTGTCATTATTAAATTTTTTTAAAAATAAAAACTAAACACGAGGCACGCTCAATTGTATCTTGCACTGCATGAAAGGAGATACCAGCTGTCCATATGGGTTTCTTACCAAAAGGAAGCATAATAGGTTTCTTGAGCAATACTAGACGCATACCAGTGGGTGAGTCCACTTCATTTTAAATAAATCATAAATGGACCCCAATTGCATGTATTCCATATTGTACCAGGGCTTGCGGGGGCAATTAATGAGTTCAATTTTCCATATATATATACATATATGGAAAAGGAGTAGTTTGGGTATTTACTATTTAGTGTACCTCCCTTATATGGCTAATGAATGCTTGGAGGACTGTCTGACCGCCCTTTAAATAGCATCCTACTGATGAGCAATAACCTACTGATGATAACAAGAATACTGATAACCATAATATAATTATGGAGTCATTAAACTGGTTGTATGGGGAGCCTCATTGAGACTCTATGCACATGACCCACTTGCCCTCTGCAATATTAGTGACATGGGGTTGGCACGGCTGGTGCAGCACACACGCATGCACGTTCGCGCACTAAGAGGAGAGGGAGAGAGAGAGCGCGCGCTAATGAAAAGAAAGAAAAGTAACGCAACATATATGGTTTTGATTTTGGGTATCCACCCTTAAGCTATAGTTTAAATTTACCGCTTCCTGTTGAATACCAAACCATATAATTTTAATATTTTTTTTAAAAAATACATACATAAAACAGCATCATTATTTATAAGAAGACAATAAAATTAGTAATTTTACTGTACGATACTGGTTCCTTATGCTACCGGCCGGTCTACGTATAGGTAGGGGAAAAGCAGGGATGCAGAGAAAGCACAGGCTGGTAGAGATTAAAATAGGCGTTCTTTGTATATAATGTTTATTCCATCCTATTCGTTCCTCTTTTTTTTTTTTCTTTTTTTTCTTTTTTTTGTTTTTTGTTTGTGTGTGGGTGCTGGAAGAAAATACCCACTATGCGTCATGAGTGATGAATTTATATGTTAATTAATAAAACCCCAACTATGGTACGGGTATTGTATTGAATGACCTTACTTGATACTTGATTCGTTGGTTCTCGTAACTTGATCCGTCGGTGAAATCATATAAATTTGGTGCATGCCTTTAATAATTAATACCCACGTTCGTTCATATACTGAAGATATCAAGTTAATTAAAAGAAAATTAGGGCACTAAGTAGAATTTTAGGTATATACCCGTGTGAATTAAACCTCAATATATACATAACATACAACAACAGCCCAAATGGACCCATCTACGCTCTAGCTAGCTACCACCATTGGCAACAGCTATATATATATATATATATATAAGGATCCATTTTTGGTCGCATACACGCATATCTGTCACACTCCCGATCGAGGGGCTTTTAATATACGAGGATATCAATCATTCAAACTCGACAAATATGGACATATCCTGTGCGTGGTCAGAGGATAGAGACTCTGTGGATCAGCTTTCTCGGAAGACGGACAAAACCATAAATGGAAGGGAACACAAATCATACATAAATAAAGTAGTAAACACCGAAGGACAACAATAATTACCTAAGACATGTGCATCATGGTCACAAACTCATCAAAAACAAACCACCCCGTCGCCATCAAGATCGAACCCACCGATCATCACTCTGCGACAATAATCCACCACGGTCCTTCCTTCGCCTACCCTACATTAATTTAAGCATCCTTCCTCAAACAAACTCCTCGGCGCCGTAATTCCACCTTATATAATATATATACCTCCTCCGCGAACGAACCGAAGGCCTGGCTAAGGTCCCTTGGCTTCTCTTCCTCGCCGCAACCATCAGGTCCTCCAACTCCAACTCTCCAACGGTGAGGAGTTGCAGAAAGACTTGTACGTATGCATAGAAGAAAAGCTGACGTAAATAAAGAAGTGAGGATTGGAAAGTGTTAAATTAAAGATCACAAAGTTTTAGGGCACTTCGTGAGATCTGTTACTTTAACGTATTTTTAATTGAAAAGTTTTACAATTTAAAAATATAAGAAAATAAAATTTTTAGAAAATATTTAAATTCTGAGATTAAATATCAATAGAAATTATTTTTAACAATAAAGTTAATGTCAATGTCATTTTTAATATTATACTAAGTATACAGGAAAAAATAAAATGATATTTTCAAACATAGTAAAATTAATTATGATACAAGAGATCGAAAGAAAGAAGGACGAATGTTCTCCCATTTTGACATCAATATTAAATATGAAGAATAAAGCTAGAAATAAAAACATAGGCAATCAGGAGGGAAATTCACATTAAGGAATAGTAGATTCATATAAAACGTCTCGAACCAATAAAAGTAAAAATAAAATTAAATATTAAAATTATAAAAAATTAAGACATAAGTCTGAGTGCAAGAAAAAAAGTGACATACATGAAAGTATAAATATTGTATTTGGTAATTTTCTCATATGTTATATATAGAGCAAGACATAAACTTGGATATTAGATTTTGAGGCTTCATTCCATGATAAGTGATAACATAAGCATAGAAGTATTTTAAGACCATGTTTTAGGTAATGGCAAAATCTTGAGTACTAGATTTTGGAATTACACTTCATGTTATCATAAGCATAGAAGCATTCAAGGACTATGCTTCTCTTTTAGTGCTAGAGTGTTGCGCTTTAAGAAAGTGATTATATTACTTTTAGGGTTTTTACCCTTCTTATGGAAAGGATTTTGAAATTATATTTGTATATGCATAGGCATTCGCAAAAATAGGATGTGTGTTATGTTTATTAGATGATGTTGTTGATGATATTATACAGTAAGTTTCAGACCGTTACTATCTCAATGTTAGTTTTCAATTCGATCCCTTATAGGTTTAAAGCAATGATATTATTTAGTAAACATCACAAAATATTTTACTTTAAAATCACGTGCTATGGAAAAAATTGATGCATTCCAATAGAAGGTAATTTCAATATCAAAGAGAAAAACCGGAAATTAAATTACAAAAAAAAAAATTGCGGAATCCTATCTGAGGACGACCAAGTCCGGATACTCGTGTCACTTCAAATGAGGAGAGAGGAGGCAAGTGGTACGATTAGGAATCAAATGCGAACGATGCCGCATTAACATATTGTCCCACTTTGCTTCTCCGCAGTTACAGTACTTGTGACTGAAATATCAGTATTCATAGCTGATGACTTCACCGTGTGTTACTGTGACATTTGGTTTTCTAGCCTAATTGCTAATTTATATATCTATATCTATATATATATCTATATATATATATAGCTGATGCGATTCATGGGTTATTTTCTAGACAAGTCGGGGGTTTCTTTCATGCTGAAGGCTAGACTTTATTAGTTTTTTATTAGACGAGGATTATGCCATGTGATACTTAATTTTCAATCCTAATTGTTTCCGCCCCTCCCTTCTGTATAAAGAATGATAGAGCATCAGTACGGTGGGGGATGCAATTGAGTACAATAAGGAACTCCTGAGAATGAACTAAAAATCCTAGTGCAAAAGAAGAGATGCGCGCGGGAGAGAGAGCTAGGAGGAAGCGACACAAGACGAAAGGCAGTGTTGTAAATGGGGATGTTGATGTAGAGATCCAGAGCTGCAAGGAGAGATGAGGGTGGAGGGCCATGCCCTCTCAGGAGCTCTATTGGCTGCAGAGAAACTCCAAAGAAGCTGAAATTGATGTTCGGATTGTGGATCAAGCTAGCTAGTCCCGCGTACGAAAATTGACTGCTGCCTTCTTTACGTGTCAATAGGATCCTTGATGAGCTGAAGCTTGACCTCCACCACGTTGCAGGCGGACACACTGGGGATCACTACAGCTTTCTCTTTAATACCAAGGTGTGGACAGTGATTATTTATTTATTTTCGATCCTTTCCCCCTAATCACAGAATAACTAACTGGGTCACTTTCGTTTATAAAATAACGTTAACGGTGTTGCAGATATATGAAGGTTCATGTGTATATATGCCAGTGCCATATCGCCAACAAGCTCATTAAGGTTGCCGACAGACAGGCTTGACGTTGCAGCTTTGCCTTCCAAGTTCCCAAGTTGAGTATATATGTTCATGCATCATATTAACCTTATTAGCTTCCCCGTTATCTTTCAACTTGGGACACCAGGCTAGGATGAATAAATGGGGATATGGAGGATCCATGTATCTAACTAATTAATTAAACAAATGCGAAGCTGGCAATTGACTTTTCCCTCTTAGTTGTTTGCCTTAGTAATGGATGTTCTTAGCAGGTTTGTTTCTTCCCCACAGCTCTGCTCACTCTATAGTCACTTTTCATTTCATGTATATAATATATATATTTTAAAAATATACATACCACTAAAAATGTTTTTTTTTCTAAATAAAATATATTATAATAAAAATTTATTTATAATGCATTATAACATTAGATAAATGATATAAATGATGCAATTATATTATAACTTTAATTTAGTGTGATTTAATCCGCTGAGTTAGCTTAATTATAGCTAATTTTCTTCATTGTAATTTTTCAAACAACCGTATATCAATTTGAAAAATAAAATAAAATTGAAATATCAGCAGTCCACGAGGCGCGTAATCTAAATCCCAAAGACTGGGGGGTCATTATGGACCGCACAGGTGTCGAACAATGAACGGCTATATCTCCCCAAATTAGCCAATAAGAGAGCGCCACCTGGTCCGTCGCATGCTGGGCACGGGAAAGCGATGTCATAATCGTAGTTTCGAGCAAAACTATGGCCACTTCTGAAGGCCGCCCCTCTCCCCCTCCGTTAAAACCCTCGAACGATCCACCCTCTGCAGTGCCAACCCTCTCAAATCTCCAATAATCTCTGTCTCTCCGCCGCCGCCATGGTTGGAACAAAAGTCCTGAAATCTGCGGCGGTGCTTCCGCTCTCAAGGAGGCTCCTAGGGTTCCTCCCAAGCAGATCATATGGATCGGCGGCGGCCCTTCAGTTCGATTACGATTCCTCCGACGACGAGTACTACAGCGGGGATGAGGCGTTGAACAGAGGGCAGAGGGTCGATAGCGTGGCCGTGGAGTCCTCGGAGAGGTCGGCGTCGGGGAGGGGAGTGCAATGGGTGATCATGGGAGAACCGGCGGCGAAGAAGCGCTTCTATGCCGCGAAGCTCTCGAAACTTCTCGGTGTGCCTCACATTTCCATGGGCACTCTTCTCCGACAGGAGCTCCTCCATCATAATTCCTCTGTATATCATCAGGTACACACATTCATTAATGCATATCTGTTCCTAGATCATACCCTTTCAGATATTTAGTTATATTCGTTCTAGTCATACCATGTTAGTGATTATTAGTTCAATTTTATTTTTTTTGGTTTTTTTCTATAAAAAAAAAATCGTAACTCCTATCTTATATAAAGCTTAAAGTGTTGTTTATTCATGATTTTGTTTCATTTTGTGCTTATTCCATTCAATGAAGCTTCGGGGAATGTGGGTTTTGCTTAGATTTTCTGAATCACGTGTTTGTGTCATTCAATGAGTCTTCAGAAATGTGGGTCTTGCGTAGGTTTGCTCAGTATCTTGTGTTTGTTTTTGTGAAATTCGGAATTTTGATGTGTGTAGCTATAGTGATTTCCTTACATTTCTTTAATTCAGACTTGTGGGTTTGTATGCTGGCCATATGATGATGTTACTGATTTGCTCGCTCCCATTGTTATTCCTCTGCCTCCCTGCGAATCAGATTGCAAATGCTGTGAACCACAGGGAGCTCGTTCCTGAGAGTATAGTTTTCCAGCTCTTGTCAGACAGGCTGGAAGATGGTTACCACAGGGGTGAAACTGGATTCATTCTGGATGGGATTCCTCGGACAAGAATCCAAGCTGTAAGTTTGAAATCATGTTTTTGGCACTTGGAGATGGCCTTCAAATTTAAATATGATTGTACTTTATTCTATAGTTTGCTTCTCTTCTAAAATAATGAACTTTTGCAGGAAACTCTTGATCGAATTGCTGATATTGACCTGGTTTTGAATTTCAAGTGCCTGGATGAGAAGTTCATGACAAGGCCTCTTGTAGTTGGGGGAGATTTTCCTGTTTTTTCCAAAGCTCAGAGCATGAACAACTCAATGTCAAAGTCAAACTCAAATCTGCAGCCCTGTAATGATCAGTTGAAGTCCTCTAATTCTGATTGTGATGATGAATTCTGCACCTATGAGGAGGTACTCAAACTGCCGTGCAACTTTTTATTTTAGTTTCGGTATAATTATAGTTTGTAAGTATTGTGGCTCTTAGATGTCTTTTAACTTGCCTGTCAAGATAGTTTCACAAACAGCTAGTGTAGTGATTATATGTCTAGTTTTTGTGTGATTTGACCATTAGTTTGATGTGTACGAGGAAGTCTATTTGAATTCAATAGAAATGTGTTTTCATTGGTCCTGTCTGTTAATTTCTGTTACTATAATGATTGAGTGCGTAGCCAAATATACATTACAAAAGAAGGCTTATTGACTCGACATTTCCTCTCTTCAGATAAAATCATTGGAGGATTACTATAAGAATCAGAAGAAACTTCTCAATTTTCAAGTAGCCAGCGCACCAGGAGAAACCTGGCAAGGACTTTTGGCTGCCCTACATCTTCAGCATATGGATGCTCTTAGTTCATCTAACACGTTGACTGCATAATTCATTTTGGCTATGGCCTTGGATAACCAAATTTTGTTTGTTCCCGGTATTACAGTAGTCACGCCAGTTAGAGTTGATTCAAGGTCTTTGGTGGCTTCTACGTTTGGATTTTGAGCTTTTGTTGTCTTTCTATGTGTGTAATTGACCATGTATTTTTGACCTTTTGGACGCATATATGTAAAATCTATTTTGAAAGGATATACTTAAAGCAGCTCAAAGTGCTGCCTTTTCCGAGTGTTACTGTAGCATTGACGGATACTGTTGGAGTTCTGTTTGCGGTGGAAAGAAAACATACAATTTTATGTTCAAATCTCAAAAAACAGAAAAGGGTCTTAAGGAAACTGTGTACTCTATTTGCAAAAATGTAACGAGATTGACATTGCCTACTTGTTGAGAGGTTGTAAGACCCTTGACATACTCTAGGCGCCCATCTCTCAATCCAGCTACATTTTGGGAAAGGCGTGAACGGTTATTAACAAATCGGAGATGAAGGCATTAAAATATTGTGCATAAAATAAGTGGAATGTTGTTACTTTTATTTTCGACTCTCTTAGATATTAAATTATTCATTAATATTCTTTATATTCAAAAATATAAAAGTAAATCTTATGTTGAGCTTTTATAAAGATGTTGCCTCATTTGTTTTTTTTTCTCTTTTTTGTTCAAATCGAATTTTATTCAAAAAAAAAATACAATGGCAAAGTCATTCACCAATAACAAACCATCCAAGCGCAAATAAAAGAAAAGGAAAATAAAACGATAATAGACTCTTATTAAAGTTTCTAAAAAAATTAAGTACTACCTTTGTTTTAGCTCTACAGGATTAGTGTGTTAATAAAAATATGTCCAATGGTGATGAGATTGCAGAATTAAAATCATGCAGCAAGGCATGGGCTTTTAGTGATAGAGGGTTAGAGAAGGTGTGTGGACATTATTGTAAAGATATAAAATTTTAAACAAAAATATACTATCTTTGTTTTACATAAACCAACCAAAGACAACATAAAATAATTTTTAAAAAAATCATAAAGCTTTCTCAATAAAATAATCTTTAACATGTAACTCTAGATAACACTGAATAGTGAAACCACTTTTGAACTGGAACATTTGTAATAGTAATATAGAGAAGTATTGTAGGAAAGAACTAGCCAAATTAATCAAAACATACAACTCACTGTTCATCCAGCACTTCAAAAATGAAGAAATATCATCACCAGGTTATAAATAAATACAAATCTGGGTCTACTGAAAATTTGAAGTCCTTTTGCTATCAGAAGGTTATAGATCTGACCAAATCTTGTTGTAACCCTAGATTCAATCTAAAAAATAAATAAATGAATAAATATTTTTGAAGACCAACTGTGGTGGAGTCGACGCAAAAATTGACATGATTCAAAATTAAAATTGCATCTGGATGCTTGATCATATAAGGGAGATAAATCCATTCATTAATTATTAGACACCAACCCAAAACCAGAGACTTGAATTTTGTTCCAAAATGATGTTCCCGTATCCATTGAAAATTACCTGAACCCCAATAGTCACTAATGGTAAATTTATTTTAAAAATTAAAATTTAATCACAGAATAGGACAAATACAAATTTAAGATCACATCATAAACTCATAATATTGTTTATATATAAAAATAGATCCGTACATGCTCATAATCGAATAACTTAAAATATAATACTGTGGAAAATTCCCATTGCTTTTTCCACAAGGACCACAACTGAAAAGGAGAAAAACCTAAAGACCAATCTAGAGGCACAGGCTTTAGTAAATTATGAATACACTGACAAATATCTTCTTATTCTTGGATCAAGCTTTCGTGTTCAAGGTGACTGCTGAGATCTCCTTGAGCAATGCTAGCAGCAGCATCTCTTGAAGTTGTGGAGAAACTCCACACACAAGCACAATTCTCATCACCTAACCATTTAACACAAAAGGATTAATACAGGTAATAAGTCACACTAATTGCATGGTTTGAGAACGAAATTCAATTAATATGTTAAGGTTAAATTAGTAGTGCTTCGCTAAAGCACCTTTTAGATTACAGTCCTCATCAAAGTCATCGAAAACTCCAAACCTTCGGTGCCCTGACGAAGTGGCCGCCATTGATAGATATGGATGAAAAGAAAACCCATTAACAGTATCTGTATGACGGCAAACACCAGAAGGTCAGGAATAGAATATACAAAGGTTGCAAGCAAATTAAAATCTAGCAGGCTCTAAAATCAACACATGAAATACTATAAATACCTACTGCAGCTTGAAAACTTGAAACCCACTGCCCTGTTTGAAGATCATAAATATGAACAGAACCATCCTGGAAACAACAGTTAACCAACATAAATAAAATTAAAATGAGAAGTTGTAACATACTAGAAAAATAAGAGCCAAATTGATACCTGACCACCTGTACCAAGATGTTGACCAAAGGGCTCAATATCAAACGTTAGCCGCTGATTGGTATGTTCTGATGATCTGTACAACCTGATTATAGGAAACATGAGCAATGTCTGCAAGTGTATTTTGAAGATATGCCAAAAACATTCAGTAGGAACATGTGACTGTCGTTAAAAAAACATCATGATTTGGAATACTACATTTAGCTATATGCAATATTGCAATTTATATTTATGGAAATTTTTGTCCCCTTCCTGCTAATCATTATAAAGCACCAAACTACTAGTCAAAACCCAACAACCCCTATCATGCCATCTTTTAGGGACAAAACAAAACCATCAAACTACCATTTGAATCACATCCTTTATTTAATGTCTATGTAATGAATAAATAGGCTCATCCAAATTCAGCAATGGTACTTACTTGTACACATTATCCACAGTGTTGCGTATATCCCAGCACAAGATGTAAGGGTCCTGCAAATTTAAGACAACACAAATGTAAATGCTTGATAAAGTAAAAACCAATGTACTGAAGCACTAAATTAAAATTTAAAAAACTACAAAAAAAATTAATTAATTAAGGAAAAAATCTAACTCCCAGGACTATATAAATCACAGGCTTTTCCCATATTCTTTGCAACTAAATGGAGGGGATAGGTAAGGGAGCAAAAGGCGTCATACAAAAGGGCATCGGCAGAAAGAAACAGAAAATGCACCTTATCACTCAGGCCTAGATAGGAGTTTTAAGAACAGAGGTTTCTCCCTCCATTAGAGCCATATGAATGGACCATCACTATGACTGAGATGTTAATGCAATTCTGCAATTGGAAGAAAATTACAGATGAAAAAACTATTAAGAGAACTATGAATAAGGCATGAACAGTGATCCTACTTCACATGGACTGTTTCAATCAACATTTAATAGGAAGATTACAGAAAGTGCGGTGGATATGCAGCTCTTTAACACTCTCCAGTCAAAGATCGTCTCCTAACACTGAACAGGGTAAAGGTAAAGTAAACTTGGCTTCTAGAGCAGGTAACTGAACCAAGGGATTATTCTAGAGATTATTATTCTATATTAGAAGGCCTACATTTCTACTTTTTAAGAATCTCACACATATTTATTTGTATTATTTTATTTTATTTTATTTTATTTTATTTTTGGGGGGGGACATTAAATAACAGAACAGATATTGGAGAAAACATAAAATAACAGATCTATAAAATACAGAATTTTACCTTTCGGCCTCCTGTATATAAATAATTACCATCTTTTGAGAACTGGACCTGGGGGAAAAATATTTCACGGGTGAGAGTTATGGACAAAGGTTAGAATAAGAATCCACAGAACTGGATAAATTTACCACTTACATGTGTAACCCCACCTTCTTGGCCATGCAATACATATAAAAGCTCCATGTTATCTTCCCTATAGATTGCTGTAGCCTGGCTATAAGAACCCATAGCAAGCATCCCAGTATGAGTTGGACAAAAAGCTAGTGCAGATATTATACCTGCACACAAAAAATACTCACAGATGTGAGAATAATGTTAAATAACTTTGATTGTTTGATTATATGAGAACATTTGCAGTTTTTGTAGCCAAACTGTCTCTCAGCAAGCAATTGCATTAAATATAACATAGAGAATCACTTAGATGGCACACCACAGGCAAAGCTGTGTTATCTCCTTCATGACTATGCATGAAGTCTGTTCTTGTAAGGAAAACTCAGCATTCCAAAATGAAAATTGCCTGTGCAAAATTAAAGGTATAATGACATGCAGTTTCTGCAATTTCCCTGGTAAAATATTCTTCTTGATTTTCTTATTCAACATTTATTTCAGGTCATAAACAAACACCTGATAGTCCTTCTTTTCCCTGAACTGTTGAGTACTGTTGAAACTGTCTACCAGGGCGATGTATATCAAATACTCTAATACACTTGTTGTACCCAGCAAATATTCTGCAATAAAGGTAAAAGGGTGGGTGAAGAACAAAAAATGATGCAGGCACATATAAAGAGATGTTCCAAACAGTAGAACTTTATTCAGATGAAATGTGGATACCAAATCAGGAAAAACATTTTTAGCAAAAATTGATAATAAGTTAATAACTCACAGAAACAATAATCAACAACATGCTTTCATGTTGCACTAGCGCAGACATTGAGTTTTGGAATCTCACTGAGTGAAAAATAAAATTTTGACTGCTATTGCTCTCAGCAGCCCTTCCTCGAAGTAGTTTCAGAACAGCTCAAATTAAACTAGGAAATGAGTATCACAAGGAGTGTTGCTGAAACAAACAGTATAGTATTTTTGCTTCCTTTAATCCAAGTGGCACTGTGGGAGAACAGATACATCATTATTGGGGGGGGGGGGGGGGGGGGGGGCGGGCAGATATCATTGTTATCGATTTGCTTTTAGATATTATTGTCGTTGCATTTGCCAGAGTATGTAAAATATAAACCATGCCCTCAGATCCAAGACCCATGCTTAATAAGCCTACTAAGACAATCTGACCTCCTTCAAAAGAAAAGTAGAAAAACTTGTTACAACCCCAAATTCACAGAACTTATTCTCACACAGCCCCTTGCTCCACACTTCTGCCTCTTGTACCAAATGAAATAACCCGAGCCATGACTTGTATATAGAGAATCTCAAATGCCGCTAGGTGCTAGGACTCCATCATGGAGTATAACGGTGCAAGCTTGCTGTCCATGTAGCTGGTGTATCTCATGAAAAGAAGACAGTTTTTTGCAGGGGAAAAAAGAATTTTTCATGTTCTAATTAGATGTAATGACTAGTTTGTACATCTAATGATAGAATTTACTCTCAAGCATGAAACTCGTATAAAAGAGGACTTAAATGGGGTGATTCATATACATATGAATGAAAGTACACTTACTTTGTTGCAGCTAGGTTGAAAGCAATTGAAAAGGCAGCAGTAATTTCATCCATTGCATCATAAGCCCGGTAAGTGCAACGCAGCTGCAACTCTCATGGAAATCAGTACTATAATTGTCATAGAATAGAAACAATGGAATCCAAAAGCATATCTTTACAACACAGAAAGGTTTATGAGCCCCATTAACCAAGCGTCACCCTTTGTTCTCTGAATTAGAAGGTCATCATCAAGTTTGTTTTCCTAAAAATAAACTACCCTACAATGATATACAGCACCTGTCCTGAAGATGCATCCCATAGATGTATAGGGTGGTCGCGAGTTGTACTTGCAAAAACACAGGTTATGGGGTCTGAGAATTCAAACAAAATGCCATTAATCTTCAATTTCGATAGAAATCAATTTTAACAATAGTTGAAAGTACCCTTGTAAGGAGATATTATTATGTTATAAAAAAGAGTAAGGATGCACCTGAAGCAGACATATAGGGATACCAGCAGTAGTCATATATAGATTCACCCTCCCTCACAACAAGATCAGCATGGTACGAATCTGCATCTTAAGAGTAACATAACAAGGATAGAAAAAGTTTAAATATTCAAAAAGGTCAACGCTTTGGTACTGAGGTAACACTGATATCTTAAAGCAAGCTTTTGATATTGAAACACCTCAAGATTACCTTCATCAGCAGATACAGAACAAGCATCCATTTGATTGCCACTAACTGGTCTGGCAAAAGATAAGGTACAAAAAGATAAGAATCTGACATTATACTGTGTAATGCAGCAAACAAGACACTAGAAAAACACATGTAACCCACATCTACAACACTTTGATCTTTAATCAATTGAATAAAAAGTCAAAACAACAATATCGACACCAAGAAACAACATATCATGATAAGGATCGGATGTAACCACCTAAAAAAAATTAGAACAGGCACCACCCCCTCGGCAACTAAAACAACATGGCACCCACTACTACTCCCAAACCGCCAAAGGTTGGGGGGATGTTTTATATCATTGTGGTCCTCAGCAGTTTTTTTTCCCTTCTTTGGTATACCATTTGAATGCGTATTTGTGAGCTTTTATGCTCTCCCAACAGACCATGACCTCGTTTTTTTCTTTCTAAAGAAGAAAAATATGATAATTGATACGATATGAATTCGTCTGGAGCTAAACTTAGCATGGTGAAGTGATGTTTTGAATCGTTCTAGTCGAGGAATAATTAAAGTGAGTATTTAACCAAACTTACAATGTGAAGACACGAAAAGTGTTGTCATCGGAGCTTGTAACGAAGCATGACCCGTCTGGAGACCTGCCGTAAAATGGACCGCAAACGTCAAAAACGTCAGACATCTCCAATAACGTGGAAAACAGGAACAGAGACACACCACTTGACGCCTTTGAGGAAATTGTTAGGGTTTGAGGCAGTTCGAAACTGGTGACAGAAGTGGTAGGTCCGAGAGGGAGGGACATCGAACCGAATCGACGGCCATGAAAAAGATTGGCCGGCGGACTCCACGGAGTCAGTGGTGCCATTGAACGGAGTGGGTTCCTGTACTTCTTCCTCCGCCATTGTTAAGCAAGCGCCAAGCTCGGGGTTTTAGGAATTTAAAAAAAAAAACTCATTTATAATATATATATATATATAATAAAATAATATATTTTAACAACTAAAACTAATCACGGAACCAAGGGAAGAGAAACACGAAAGACGCTGGCGAACTCCAGCACCTTCGGAGATGACGATGTGGCGGCGACAGTTCCCATTGTGAGTCTCTCTCTCTCTCTCTCTCTCTGTAATCTGCCGTTTTTCCTGTTCCTGCTTCTGTTCCTGCTGGCTGCTGACAAATGCTGATATCTTTGAATTATAGATATATGTTCCATTTTCTTTTCTTTTTCTTGTGTTTGTGTATCAGAAATTTAATTTCAATCCTGTTTTTTTGTTTTTAAAAAACTCTCCTGCCGTTTATTTTCCTCGGAAACTGGTTTTTTGTTGTTCGAATTTAGGTGAGCTATTTGAGTGAACATGTTCTGGTGCTTCTTTCGAATGTGACTTTATATATATTTTATATATATATATATATATATATATATATATATATATATATATAATACTGTAGGAAAGTTGCATGCATTTTATATGTAGTAGTCCAATTTTGGTACAATGACAGTGAGATTAATCATGGGACCCTTGCTTTGAGATCACTTCCCGGCCCCAACCCTGTTAGCAACAGAGAACCAGCCAGCCAGCTAGCTATCATGAAAAAGCAAGGCTCGAGCAATGCTGCTGCTGTGATAAGAGTCGTCAGCAACTCTGACCTCTTCATTGTTTCCCAACTTCGTTCGCTTCAAAATTAAAATACCGATACGTAGTTGGTTTGTTTTCAAAAATTTGCTGCTCTTTACCATAAAACATCCATCTCCAATTCAGTAAACTATGGCCACTATACTCAATTATACCCTATTTCCTTCGCAGGACGTACGGGAGGTTACAAGTAAGGCCCTCCTGGAGGAGCACCGCAAAGACATTGTAGTAGTAGGTAAGGTGCAGTGGAAAAGCTAACAAAGGTCACCGTCCGAGAAAAGATGTCCTGCGCCAGTTCCTCCATCCATCAAGAGCTATATAGGGCCCTCAGTAGTTCCAAGCAGGAAAAGGCAGTGGCTCGAGTGACCAAGATATATAGGTCCCACAGGGAATCTCCCATCCAGTGTTATATATATATATATATATCATGGGGGTCGCCATGGAGCTTAAGCCAATCGAGAGGGCTACATGTAGGTACCCCTATTTTGCCTCCTTACGTGTGGAGAGGAATCTCCGGCCGACTCATTGTAAATGCAGATTACTTAGGATTGATGCAAGTCTATTTCACGATAAGCAAAAAAAACTAAAATTAAAAATTTATTTAGGTCTTTTAATAGAATTAAATTTAAATTTAAAAATAAAAATAATTTTTAAATTTTTTTATTAAATTTATTGTTTTAAAAATTATTTTTAAAATCGTATTATTATTATTAAATTATAATAAATTTACAATGGATTTATTATTTTAAAAAATAATGTTCAATTTTGTGTGCCCCAAACGCGTTGAAGGCTTTAGAGAAAGAGTTTTAAGTTTTCTTGTGGGTTCTCCGGTTAGCTTCATTCTGTTAATCTTTTTTAAATAGAGTTTTATTGTAAAACAGTAAAATAGTATTTGTTGCATTGTTGTACAACGTAACTCTAATGTTAATATATATAATAAAGTTTTGAACATAATTATAGCTTGTATTTGGCATCAAAGTTCGCATATTATTGCAAGCAAATAGAAGATAATTGAGTGTGTCAATTAAGCTATAATGAATTTGATAAGCTTGTCACTTCCCTATGGATCAATGCCCGAGATTAACAATTTTTTATTGTTTTATTTATTTGTTTTGCTATTTGCTTATTTGTTTATCTTAAAGCTTTTGTCTGTCCGAAATATTTTAGAGCACTAGTAGCAGCTTTCCTATATAAATTTGTTTCCCTAAATTTATGGGAAAAAAAATTAAAAAGTTATAAAATCATTCCCACAGCATATGCCCTATATTTAACTTTCTCTGTATGGTTTGTACAGTGTTTCCCAATATATTGTGAAATACTATTCATTCTCTATAATTATTAAATTATATTTAACTTTTTTCTCTCGCCTCTCTCCTTTACGTTTCTCATAACATTAACTTTTATTTCATATTAAATTATAAAAAAGTTATTATTAAATGAAATAAGTAATATAAAATATTATTTAATAATATAGAGTTTGATTTAGATAATCTGTTGTGATGTATATTTGTATGATGAAACAAAAAGTAGTTTAAAGCTGTAAATTTAGGAAAACCAATACAGTAACTAATGTTAGTGCTCTTAGGTGCCAAATTTCTTCTACCTTAAAACCCCGAAAGGCCAAAACCCAACCATCCCCTTAAAATATTATGTGTTTTTTTTTATACAGGCACACACTATACAGGCGCTGTAAAATAATCTGATAACAATTTTAATGAACACATTTCTATAATTTGTGGTATATTTGGAATAGAATTCTAACAATGATATGTTAGAGAAAAAACTCAAAAATCAAGGTAGAATTGGATTTTTTTTTTTGTTAATATCTAATAGTTGACTGCGTATGCACCAAAACATAATTGTTTAAAGTGACAAATAGGGATGGTTGTTGGTCAATTTGGATGGATTATATTATTTTAATAAATTAAATTTTTATTTTTTTGTGATGTTGATATAATTGTTTAATTCGTTCAAATTGATCTATTTATTTTTTTATCAGTCAATTTAGAAAGTTAAACCATGTTAAGTGTTTTTTTTATTCAATTCTAACATCACTAATGTCTTATCTTAAATTTACAACTTTAACATAGATTATAATAGAATTAAATATTTAATCTCAACAAATCAAATATATTGTTATCATAAAAAAAACTTCGAATTCAACTTAGTAAGTCCACAACAATAAATTTTCACTTTCAATTCATAAATTTTTTATATTTATTATCATATTTGATAAAACTTCTCATTCAAAAGTGTTCGCTAGTCAGTTTAGACAGATTGCACTATTTATCCAATTAATTTATTTGGTTTTTGACTAGATTGACATGACAGTAACTCGTTCAAATAAATATTAATTTATTTAATTTTCGATTAATCGGGTTATCAAATTAAATTGATTTATCAATTTTTTTTCTCGGACCTACTAAATTATAATGATGTAATAGACTCTTATCCCATTAAAACCTATCTTGTTGACATTGTACTTTCCATTGAAAGGAAATGGTAAACATGTATTTTACCCAAAAATATCAAAAACTACCATCCCCTCATCTTATCTTTTTCTCTCTTTTAAAATGATGGCGACTCTCTTTATTATTATTGCCAAAACATGTCAACTTTTTAAGATAATTTTAACGTAAACTCAAACTCTAGCCTGTTTAAACTAGCGGTTAGGCTCATTTAAGCTTAATCTATCTTAGTTTATTTGGACTTAGCTCGTCAAATTTTAAATTTTAAATACTAAATAAATTTATCTTAAATAAGCAAAAAGAAAACTAATATTATCTTAAATTTAACTTAGCTCGCCCATACATTGCTTAATATATCTTTTAATCAATAAATAATTAATCACCAACCAATAATTCAAAACTCTAATGGTAAATGGCGGAATGAATCAACTACATTCGGATTCCTTTTGGGTTTTTTGTTTACTTGGCCTTTTACTTAGTAAAACTGTAATTAATTTCAATAAAAAAAATCTATTAATTTGTTAGTACCTATTATATAAAAACTTAAAAAGTTTACATTTTGCCTCTGTGTGTCTAGATATATATATATATATGTATGTATGTATAGTGGGGTAAAAAAAAAGAAGAAAAAAAAAAAAAAGAAGGAGAGAGGAGTAGGAAAAAAAGGCCCTGTTAATTAGATTTAGATGTCTGCCTTCTCTCCCTTTTATAGTATGACAATCGCTAGTGGCAACCACCGAAGGTGGCCCGGAGGCATGGATGCTGTAGAGTCAGTGGTGGCTGAGATTGTCGGCCTCTCCTCCATCCCTTCCGAGCTGTCTCGCCTCCACGCCGTCTTGAAGCAATCCGATCATCTGCTGCGCTCGGAGTCGCCTCGCCTCCTCCCCTTCCTCGCCCAACTCCACCCCTCCGACCACACCCTCGGCTATCTCTACTTCCTGTATGTTTCTTCCTTCGATTTCCAGTTTTTTTTTTTGTTTGATTCGATCCATGAATCTCTGCACCTTCGGTGTGGTTTTTTTTATTTGTATTTTTTATAGGGTTTGTGTCGTGGGTAAGTTAGGTTTGTTTGTTCGCTGGTACTGTATGTTACGTGAATCAAGTTTTTAGCTATTGGTCTGGTTTTTACTATGTTTTTATTGTTTCTGAGTCATTGTTTGGATTGGAGCGATGAAACTTCGCTGTCACTGTGAATTTGTTATAGGGTTTGAGCTGGTAGGGTGTGTTGGCGCGTTAGATCTGTGGTTGAGTTTTATCTATGATCCAAGGACTGATTGTGCTATATTCTCACCCCCTCCGGTTTTCTAGTCTTTTCTTGGACTCCGGCGACGAATATTTAGGGTTTGAGTTGGGGGAATTTTAGGCTTTTTGAAAGTTGCTATTATATTATATGCGAGTACCTTTTTGAAAAGTAGGTAAATTTAATTTTTAACGCGGCCTCCGCTGTTAAGATATTCTGTAAGTTCTTTTTCTCCCTTGAGTTTACTTTAGATTTGGAAGAAAGCCTGTGATGAGGACTAGTGAAATGTTTGAAATGTTTGGAAGAGGATTTGTGTTTTGGATCAAATATAACTTTTCTGTTTGTCTTGGTTCATATAGAAGATTCTATTTTATTGAGATTAAACCTTGTTGGTTTGGTCTAATTTGGTTTTGAGTTTACTTTAGAGTGATGGATATCGTTGCGAGTGAGTTTTATCTAGGGTTTGAAAAGGTATCATTGAATGTTGTAGAGGTTATTATTCTATGTTTTCTTAAATTTTAGGTGTTTGAAAGTTGTTGTTATGTATTTGCGTGAAGCTGTGAATATTGTTTTGAAAAGTGCGCTAATTGTTGAGATATATCAGTTCATTTTTTTTTTGTGTATTTCTTGGTATATTGTGACTGATCTTGCAAATTCTGTAATTGCAAGAATATTACACTAGACCTTTCAGCCCCCTGTACCTCTAAAGGGTGGGCATGGGAGCCCGCACGCACACACACATGCCTACATGCTTCTTTAGGCTTTAGCTACTGTCAATTTATGTAGTCTTAAATCTATTCCAACTTTTTTACAATAGTCAATGTCATTCATTATAAAAGTGAAACTAATGCAATTATGCAAACTAAAGGGCTTGTTCAAACATTGTCATCATTATGATATGTTAAAAGGAGAATTTCAATATTGTTCATTTTGAAAGTAGAACTTATGTAGATGCTAATTCTTTGTTTGATGCAAAAAAAGTAAAGTACGAGCATTTTCAAGAGGTTTTCTATTATCTATAAATAGAGAACCAAACCTCAAAATATTATTCTAACATATTCTTCATCTTTTTTTTATTCACATATGAAGAATGTTATATTCACTCTTTATTCGTGAAAAGTGACTATTTACTATTTACTATTTATATTATAAAATATAATATATATTTTTCTCTTGCGAGATATATTTTTTCCTCACATGTGTTATTGAAGGAATTTAAAAAAATTTAAAATAAAATAAAATAATATTATTTTAATAAAAAAATAAAGATAAAATGAATAGGGTTAGAGTTAAAGTTATAAAATGATTTTACACGTGAAGAAAAAATAGAGAGTAGTGTTAGAAATGCTCTAATGAACTTGTTACATTATAATAACTATGATCTATTAAAAAGATAATCTCTATAATGTTCCTTCTGAAAGTGAAGCTTTTGTAGAGTCCAATCCTTTATTTGGTGTCAGTAATGCAAACTAATGGACTTGTTTAAACTGTGTAATCATTATCACATATTAAAAATATAATTTCATTATTGTTCAGTCTGAAATTGAAGCTCGTGTATATCCCAATTCTTTGTTTGATGCGAGTAATGCAAACTAATGGACTTGTTTCTCTTTGTTGTGTATGTTTTTTGCAGAGATGCAATTACGTCTGGACCAATACCAAAGGAACAAGCAAGCGAAGTAGTTCTGTCCATTGTTAGATTTATTGATGTTTGCGTTCCACAGCATGTTCATCAGGCCCCTGATAAATGTATTCTTCTTTATTTTGCATCACCTTAAACAAGATAGGTCTGGTTGCACTATCGCTGTTTTACTTTGGTCATTGTGATTTTAGTATTTTTTTGCTGGGCATTTGTAGACTCTGCTTATGCTCAAAATCACAATGACATGTACTGCTTTGACCCTAGGAATGTCATTTTTATGTGAGTAGCACGTAGTTCCCCTTACTGAATCTTTTGGTTTTTGTTTATTGAATTTGCAGTTATATCTATTTGTAAGATGCTCATGGAACAAGTCATTCAGCTTGGTGTTCCGATACGGGGTGTAGCTCCAATGCTGTCAGCTACTCGGAAACTCCAGCTCTCCTCTGAACATTTAACTACTTTACATCCACAATTTCTTCTTTTATGCTTATTAGCCAAGTGTTATAAAACTGGTCTTTGCATTCTGGCGGATGATATCTCTAAGGTTGATCAGCCTCAAGACTATTTTCTTTACTGTTATTATGGGTGAGTTTGTTAACCTAGTTTATTTATGCTCTTTATTTATTTTTTATTTAGGCAATAATCAGTGACTGCACATCTTTCCATTGCAGCTGTCACTGTTTTTGTGTCAATGTTTATGCTTTGTCTTTTATATGGCATTTTACTTTCTTGTTTTAGTTGAGATATTTTGCATCTTGGGACACTTTCTTTTCCCTTAACTGAATATTTATATACAGTTCACTGATTTACTACTAGCAACATAACAAGTTTAATTTCATTTTAGCATTCTACTGCTATGCTTGTAAAGGGTTAATCAGCAGATGGAGCGCCTATTGATTCCATGAAAATTCAAATCACGTTTAAAGAAAAAAAATTTAATATCATGAACCATGTAATTAATTAATGATATTATGTACTGTAATGTGACCAAGTACTTCATAATCCTGTCAAGAACATCTAATTTCTGTTAGGGAGATAACTTTATAGTCATGGCTCTGAAGATAATAAGCAAAAACAAACAAAAAATAAAAGAAACAAAGCATAAATTTCCACTCATGATTATGATGGTATTAAGTTTAATAAGTAAATGGAGATTTATTACTGGCAGATGCAAATTGGTGAAAAATTCAATTGCCTGAAGCCTTAGTGGTTCATCTCCATTCTCCTGCTCCCCATGAATTGGTGAAGGTTTGACCAAAATGGGAGAATTATGTGCAACCTTATGCACCTTATGCTTATTAATGTATGCATAGATAACACTGGTATACCATGAATAATAATTTTAAAACCACCACTAATTGAATTTCCTGTTAGTTAGAAAATGTTTTACTATATGAAATAAAGCACCATTCTTTTTTCACATATTGCATGCAGTTTATAAAAATTTATATATTCTGAAATAAGAGAATATTTCTTGTTCGTTCATATGTTCTTATAGGGTGCTTTGGGATTTAATAAAAAAATAACTCACTTTGTTTGGAATTTTGGCATTATGACAGGGGCATGATTTGCATAGGCCAAAAACACTACCAGAAAGCACTGGAGCTTCTGCACAATGTTCGTCAACTTTTTACATGTTGTTTATATATAATCTTTGATACTCCCCATGTACTGTAAATAATTAGTTGGCTTATTTGACCATCCTTAATTCCCCATTGTTCTCATATGTAGGTTTCAACAGCTCCAATGTCTACTCTAAGTGCTATTGCTGTTGAAGCATACAAGAAATACATACTGGTTTCACTTATTCATAAAGGACAGGTTTGGTATTGCTTCTTTGTTCCTCGTAACTTTCCATAAGTACTATAGAGAGTGATTATAAGGTGAATCATTTAGTGATTACCTCGTTAGGATATGGAATTCCTAGCGGACAAGGTATTTTGAATGCTTACCACCCTGATTTGTTGTCCCTGATGATAATCTTGGTGTTTTCTTTTAATTTTCTGTTTATCACCACTCTTCATTTGTGTTGGCAAATTATTTTGTACTCCAGAAACTTTCGTTATAAATCTCTTAATTTGTACATTTTTATGTCAGTTTTCTAGTACATTCCCCAAACACGCATCTTCAGTGGCCCAGAGGAATCTGAAGAACTTTGCCCAGGTAATGCTGAATATGTCTGATTGTTCCTCTCCATATGCTGAATATTTCAACATTATTAATTTTAATTTTTTATGTACTAATGGCTATCATGTCGTGTATGCACATCCTCCAAAGAAATATATAATGTTTTCTTATGAATAAATTTCCAAGCTTATCTTTTTCAGTAGAATGCTGATTCTTAGTTTGTCAGCTAAAAATTTAGTTCGTTGCTGTTTTTTAATCTGTTTTGAGCAGCTCTACCTTGAATTGGCAATTAGTTACAGTGCTGGAAAAATATCAGATCTCAAAACCTTTGTCCAGAAAAATCAGGAGAAGTTTGATAATGTGAGTTTTCTTGTTACTTGATATTCTTTTAATTTTAGTATGTAATTGGTGGTATTCATTTAATGAGGATACAATATCTATTTTGGAACCATTATAATTTGAGAAACACGTACTTATCAATGGTTGTTCCTTTTGAGTTGGTTATTGTTTTTTTTTTTTTGTAATTTTGCATTCACATGTTTTTCTCCCACTTGTGCGATTTTCATTAAATAAAATTAATCGTATATATAAAAAAAATTTGAGAAACACGTTCACTTAGGATGCTCAGGGATGTTTCGTTGGCAAGCCTAATGGAGGTTAGTCGGACACTATATTATATATGTAGATAAATGAATTTAACCCATTTTATCAAAGTTCAGTATCATATCACTCAGCAAGTTTTGGAGCCAGCAATCCATTATGTTGGCAATTATAGATTTAAAATATCAATACTTGTAGTTTAAAGTTTCAACAAGGACACAAAAATAAAGTCAAACAAACATCCAATACCACTCATCAGACAATCAAACTAATAGTAATTTTTATTAAAAAAACAGAGCTATGTTGCGACTTGCTAGGTTCAAATTCTTCTACTTCATTAACTAATTCAAATAATAATGTGAACGAACTGCCCAAACAAATGCACTTGAAATGGTTGGTTCATGTATATCCAAGTCTAGGCCATTGTCATAGATCTTTGTGTAGTTAGGCACTTCATTGGACCACACTATGCACTGCTGTCATGCTTGGTGCTTTGCAGTTTTGTGAGGTTACAGCATTTTGGTGTCCTGGGCTGCACCTAGTGACCTTGTCACCCTTTTAACAATGGTGGTAGAGACGAATGAGCTTCAGTTTCACACTTCAATTTCATAGCTCCCCTATAGTCTTTCTCACCTGATTATAATCTGGCTGAACTAATGTATTTTCTGTATTTCCCCTTTCCCCAAATCCAGGAAGGTAATCTTGGATTAGTGAAACAGGTTGTTTCATCCATGTACAAACAAAATATCCAGAGACTGACCCAGACATACCTAACTCTCTCCTTGGAGGATATCGCCAGAACGGTGCAACTAAATAGCCCAAAGGAGGCAGAAATGCATGTGCTCCAAATGGTTGTTTCAGGGTCACTTTTGTTCTATTTATTAACATCGGGGTTTTTGTTATCCAGAAAATTTACTTACCTGTATTGTTATGTCATGTTTTAGATCCAAGATGGTGAGATTTTTGCAACGATCAACCAAAAGGATGGAATGGTTAGCTTCCTAGAGGATCCTGAGCAGTATAAAACTTGTGAGATGATCGAACATATTGACTCGAAAATCCAAAGGTATGTCCTTGATAAAACACATGAATGTTAAATGACAACCTTTTGTGCAAGTAGCATTATTTTGAAAGTTTCCATGCATTTTTTAGTAATGGACGCAACCTTTTTAAACTTCAAATGATCTAGTAATTGGGTATTTTTCATGTCATCATTACAGACTAATGGCGTTGTCAAAGAAACTGACTGCTATGGATGAATCTATGTCATGTGATCCTTCATACCTGATAAAGGTTTATCTCCATCATTGCAAAACAAACTCAAGAAACCGAAAGTGCTAAGTCTTTGCTACGGTATTCAACTCTTTTTAACTTACATAAAACCATTGTTGCTTATTCAGGTTGGGCGAGAACGACAGAGATTTGACTACAACGAGTTTGATAATGTTCCTCAAAGGTTCAACATATGAAAAAAACACACACTCCATTTTGATGTGGGATGGTAAACTATGACAATAGCATCACCGATGTATGTGGTAATGTTTATCAGGAAGAGCTCCTTTTTCTCCTGAGATGGTCTCAGAGATCACGACAGTGCCCCGTTAATTCATTATTCATGATGTATTATATAATTTAGGTTTGTTTCATGTGTTCAGATCATTTTGTTTATAAGTTGGGTCAAAGCGATGTCAATTGTGACAGGCCGTTCTGCTTAAATAGAAGAGCACATAATTAGTGGGTAGGCCCTGTTTTAGGTATTTTGTTGGTCCAGTGGAGCTTATTGAAAATCTGCCAACCAGTAACGCTGCTGACTAATCTGTTGGAGCACTTGTCGTATACGGTTTGATAAAAGTAAAATTTAGTTAGATAATACCTAAATAGTTTTTTTTAAAAGAAAAAGCACCTACATTGGATTCGATAAAATAGCTATAAATTTCATGAACTTATCACATCTGACGAGTCTCTACCTGCTGGTAGGTTTTTTTAAATAAAATAAGTACATATGCTTGCCCTCTCCTTTCCCGCCGAAGCGAAGATCAACAACCAAAGATGATGGCCTGCAATGACAGGCGCAAGTAGCCAGAGACGATCCCCCTAATCGTGATTTTCCTTTACCTTCTGACCAGCTGGATGCAGCCAAGTGAGGCCTTTTCCTTTATGAAAGCACAGGGAGTTGGCTTACAGTTTCTCCGACACAGTTCCATTGTCACGTCTTAAAATGCGCAGGCACGATCACGGCCTGGTTCCACCATTTTGCAGTCAGCCTGATGGTTCCTAACCAGCACAACATCATCATAGAGCTCAGCCTCGTGGCCATCTGTTTGTTTCTGACATCTTGTGTGTCCCCGAGGAATTTGTGACACCCTCGACGTTGTACGTACAAGACTTGCATTGTGTTCCTATCTCTGCATTCCACCATAACCTGGGCATCTATTGAGCATTAAAATTCGAAGAGAGCACAGGCATCATAATATTTAATAAACTTATAAATATTTTAGTATTTAAAATATTTTTATAAATATTATTTTATTTGAAATAGTTAAAAAAATATTAAACTTATTATTTAGAGTCGTTCAAGTTAACTAATTAAATTTTATAAAATAAATATTTAAAATTAAAGTAGTATGAGTGCTCTCAGTCAAGTTATGATTATGATTCACTATTTGCTAATTGAATGATATGGAATGGTTCGGATTGGAGATTGCTTTTGCTACACTGAAGGCCTTATCCTGAACATGACGACAAATCTTAAGACAATCTATAAAAATGATAAGCAGTAGCCAGATAGTGAGGAATAAATAATATTTTGTTTGACACAGTTTAGCTTCCCCTCGAGGCTCGGTCTTTACACAGTAAATGCCACTCTTGGATCACCGCGGCTTGGAGAGCACGTTGCTCGGCCTCCTCTGCTGTCAGTTTTGACAGTGTGGATGGCCCCTTAAATTTTCCGTCTTCACCTTCTTCCTTATTTTCCGCAACTTTTTTCTCCATATCTTCACCCTCTTCTTCTTCTTCTTCTTCCTCACCACCCTCTTCTTCATCAGATTTTGGGAGCTTTGGTGGCGGCCGTGCTGCCTTCAGCAAGGCTATACGTTCCATTGAGATCCTTAGTTTCTCAGCTGTAGCTTCCTTCACCTCGTCCTCAGGCATATACCTCACACCCCCATCGGTCAGGTCATCCAACCAGCCTTGGAGATCTGATCCGATCTCCGCTGTGATTGATGCATCTGAAGCTCGCACCACGAATTTGCAGTTCATGGTGGTTGTCTCATCACCCAGGTCCACATTTCTACTCACCTCACTGGCACCGAATATCATCATGCCCAAGAAGCCTCCATGCCAAGTTTTTGAGGCAAAACAAACCTATTCAAGCAGAGTAGACTATTACTGTAGTGGTGCAAATGATACTAAAGAAAACCCACCCTCCAAATTATCTTCATTTTGTTTTTAAACAAATTTTTTGGTAGAATATTATGTTATAAAATTTTTGTCCTTTCAAAGCAATTGTAATCTGTCTCCCGTAATATTTTGGAGCAAAATGAAAGCAGACACATTGAATCCAATTTCAAACTATAGCTTTGCTTAGAGCTAACATGGCTCAAGCATTAAGAAGGTTTAAGAACTTACCTGGAACCCAGCTACAATCCGAAGAATGTGCCAACAAACTCTGTGGAAGGGCTTGGAAGACAGAGATTTTAGTCCACTTAAGAACGGAGAAGTTCCATATTGCTGAGCAGCGGTGGCCTTAAAACCGCTTCCTTCGTAAGTGTATGTACCAGTGTACTCTACTATAGCTGGCAAACTAGGCCATAGGCGAAAGTACTCAACTGGTGAGATCTTATGAGGCAAAAGTAACTCAGTCAATGGAATTCTGTAAGGCTGACACCTTAAAATCACAGGTTCTCCTAATTCTGGCATTGGGCCTCCCTTTTGTCTCAGGATTTGTGGATCCTCTTCTGTATTATCTCGATCATGATCCCCAGCTGCAACTCCTCCATAGAAGGGGTAGTATAGGACTTGAACCCAAAGGGCACATCTCTCGAAGTGGGAAACACCTACACTTACACTGCGGAGCAGTGGGTCCTGGAGAGCAGCAGAGATTACATTTTTTTTTTTTTGAGACAAAAAAGGAAAACAAAATTGGAATAAAAAAAATTTTGTAAGCACTCTGCCCCAACGTATAGAGATCACTTCCTTGAACAACTAGTAATAATAATTTTTCCTTGGAGAGAAGTAGCATGCACTTCTGAAAAACCAAATGCAGACATCATTTTAGATGAACACCTGTGAACCAAGATTCTGCAACTGCCACACTGCTTGAGGAGATCCATCCATGAAATACAAGGCACCAGATAGCCCAAATCGAATATCCACCCGGTTAAGCTCGATCTCAGTCATATTTAGAATCTGAAATATACTTACCAATTAGAATTATGAGCCCCATTGAACGATAAAAGTATCATTAACTATAACTCATAATAACCCATGGTCTGATTGATTGATCAGAGTGCAAATGAGTCCTTTATTCAATGGTGGTAGAAGCACCAACCTGAATTAAATAAGTAAATGCATTTTTATTTGATATAAGGTTTATTAATATCCCACAGAATTGATTATATAAAGTACACTCCCCAGTGCTTAGGTTATGAACAATTTATAATTTAAAAAATAATTTTAATGATCTTTAACTGCTAGTCTCACAGACTCTGCCTTAAGAAAGATTACTAATATTGAGAATGAACGAATAAGATATCAAATTTCTTGTGTTCAAAAGATGGTAAATGTAATGAGCATCTTTTATTTTTAAACCTAACTTTGTCCCCAAATAAACAATTTGTCGATTTTACAGATTATCATCTAAAATTGAGAGTATAATATATCACAGCCAAGAACAATAAATAAACAAATAAAACAACAATAAGAAAAAAAATGGCAAAAAATGAAACCTTTAAATGAAGAGTGATCCTTCCATCGCTGGAATCAGTCAGATGGTATGCTTCAACATAACAAGAATCGCTGCTACCAGTCAGAGTATATGCACTTGGAGGGACCTTCAGCAAATTAGAGTCAATTCCTTTTGTCAGCAAAAGAGTTAACTCACTAGGATTTGGTCTCCAAAGTTCCAAAATAGCCTTATGAACCAGTCCTTCCAACTTCCTGTCCTGAGCTGCAGATGCTTCATAAAATTGAACAGTTAGTTTGTGATGGCTGAATGGATAATCTCCGCTGGCTTCACAAACAGCAGCCCACCTGAGATATATATATATATATATATATATATATATATATATATATATATATAAAGATAGCTATTTGAGCATAACGCTCCTCATAATACAGCTAGAGATAGTTAATCATAATAAAGTTATGAATCACGACCATTCACTTCCAGAAAGTGAAATGGCGAGTTAGGAAGCTTGTATACAAATCTCCAGCAAGCAGCCACTGATGCAAACAGTTAACTGCACTGCCACTTTGGAAATAGAGAAACTTTTTCCTTGTCTGGGTCTTTGAACTAAAAAGTCAAACTGTTTTCAATTTCAACATCACAGGTATATAAAATAAAAAATGACTAGATGCATACACTCCAAATCAGCCAGTTTTTGCAGGTTAGCAAACGTTCTTAGGGACCCCATGTTGACGTAAGTTTCTTGAAGTGACGCTTATATTTTTATTAGAGATGGCATACTCTATGCTCAATAGTATAATAATTGTTTAAATAAAAACCCAACTTTTACTATACCATATCTACTTTGTTTAACCAAGTGTTGGTAACTACACAACTTTTACTATACCATATCTAAAATAAGTGTTGGTGACTACTTTGTTTATATATTTCTATCCAATGTACATATTCAACAGCGGCAAACAGCCGCATCTAAAATATTCCTAGTCCAATGGGAAAAAAAATCAACACAACCTGTTCAGCGAAAATAATGCCTTCAACTATACGTCCTTTTAACTGTAATCATGACATCCAGACTCCCTTTCCTTTCTCAAAGAGGGGCCATGTTTAAATAATTTGACCTTGGGATGCTCAAGTGAGATGAACACAGAAGTCCACATTTGCAGGCAAATACTGAAACATATTGCATCTCTAGCAAGGCCAAGCAGAATTATAGAAGGTATTTAATTTCATTGTTGGAAAGGCTTAAAGACTACCATTACTGCATGGCACCTGGCGTGCTGCATTAAAAAGTTCGAAGTACTTTTTTGTAGATAATCAGGCAACTATAAATTCCACAAGTCATCATGGGACGACTAGAACTGTTAGTGCAATTTGCATTTATATCTATAGCAGAGTCCTACTACCACTGGGTTAAGCTATATGTAGGATACTCACCTGCTTTCCGGATGGCTC
The DNA here is from genome assembly GCA_023512835.1 of Taxillus chinensis. Classification (NCBI taxonomy): domain Eukaryota; kingdom Viridiplantae; phylum Streptophyta; class Magnoliopsida; order Santalales; family Loranthaceae; genus Taxillus; species Taxillus chinensis. The sequence goes on along the minus strand of CM042088.1, from coordinate 44,262,072 downwards.
AAGGCATATTTTGATCTCTGCAATATGAAGCGGCACTGATGCTTATTAACAGAATCAGCTGGGCCATTGTCTTTGAAATCTTCAAGTTCTCTGGTCAGCAACTGCCCAGCCCTAGGATGGCGTGACCCTAACCGCAAGGCACACAGAAGAACTGCCTGAATGTCTAGAGGCCTGTTTGTTGTAGTTGCAAATGACTCTATGTCAAACAACACCTTGTGAATATTTGCTATAATTATGTTCAATGGATCGTCTGGGTCGTCTGCTAACAGAGGATCCAAACCTTCCAGGTTAATATGTTCTGCAATAGCCCAAACAAAGCGAGCACAGATTCTTGGGGTATTCACCTGCCAACGGAGCAAAAGTGTAAAAGAAAATTTCCAAGGAAATATCAAAAGCGAAATGTGTAATAATGATATAGAAAAAAATGAAATTCAATTATCAACCTGTCACCAACAATGGGTTGGTAGATAACAATCAGCTAATTAACCAATATGACAAGTAGAAACTGTAATTACATCTTGCCATTAGACTCCAATCCAACTTACTATGACTGGAAATTATGAGCATAAAACAGTACTGTCATAGTACCCTATAGATGCATCAAGTTTGAGTGAAACAGAACAAATTTTGGCTTTGTGAACAGAAAACAAGAATAAGATACTACTATAATGTGACATATCTGAACTTATTAGAAATCAATATATTTATGAAAGCAGCGAATACGAATGCTATCAATGTGAAAATGTATTCGGTCACACCATCACTGCCAAAATTATTGTAATATCTACTTTTCCAAGAAGAGCCCACTACCTCGCACAAATCTTTCACAAGCTCACGTTGAATATTTTGCAATCTAGTCTCGTTAAGAATTTGATCTTGAGAAGCTCCATCTTTAATACTCTTTACACCTCCCCTAGTATCATAGATTTGACACAGTCTAACCAGTAACTTCAGATAGCAGTCAATGGCATAAGTTCGGCCGTCACAATCCCATTTCACACAAGGTTTACAGACTTCAACCACTTCCAAAGCTGGCTCTGTCCAGTTTAAGGCACCATAACCGGTTCCATATGCTAAAGCGCCAATGACTCTACTCTCTGTTCCTGAATTTTTTTGTTCAGGCAAAGGTAGAGATAACTGAAAGGAACTTTCTACCAGGGATGCAACCAACTCTTCTCTAAATAAACTTCTGCTGGTTACACTATTAAGATCAGCTTTTATTCTTACATCCTCAAATAGTGAAGCAATATCAGTTCCTGGGAGAGGCTTCTGGCCTCGTCGGACACTCTCCTTTGCAAAAAGATAAACACAAAGGGCAGTGCGACAAATACATGCTAGAGCATACATGCGATCTGATTCTGCTCGCAGATTTTTAACCATTAAGAGCAACCTCTTAAACAATGAAACCTGCAAGCCATTGAGCCATAGAAGTCATTGATAGAGGCAAAATGTTTAACAAACAATGTTAACATTATAGAAGAAACACACCACCTAGGATACCTACTATTATTATTTCAACCTCAAATTGAAAAATTACACTGGCATATAATGTGTAATGTAGTACGGTAGTTCCGAGTGTGGAGGTTCAACTTCAACTGGAGACAGCAAATTAAGGAAAATACAAACCTGCATATAAAGATTGAGGAGGTGTAAATTTGTTACCACGGCCCTTACAATGCTCTCTCTTGCAGAAGCAAATTCTTGCCTATCCCAAAGCGTGAGAATGGCGATAATTGATAGAGAAGCCCACTCAGGTTTCCCTCCGGGAACATCAGCCAAATACAACATGTTAATTGCAACCTCAAATATAAGTGCTGGATCCAAAGAGGACGCCAGGAATGGTGCCAAATGCGTAACCACATCGGACACACCCACGAGCTTCTCAGCATTCCCGGAATCCGCCATATGATCATCGCCACCATTGCCACTGCCAGAAGACCTCGAAAGTGACCGGAGACCCTGAAGTGTACCAGACGCCATGGCCTTTACGGCATAGACAATGGGAAACACCGTAGATGGAAAATTCTCAATGGGCAGAACCAGAGACCTCGCCATCAACGCGTTTCTCTTCTTCCAAACAAACTCCACCATTGAGGACACCCAGCTCGACCTAATTGCCAGTGAATTCTCGCTGTTGACGACCATATCACCCGCCAATCGACTCATACGCTTCAAATCCAGCTCCTGAAACAACCTCCCCACAGACTCAAACGCGACTTTGGAGACCAAATCCGATTTGTCGAGCATGTTGTCGCCAATCCGAACCCACCAGTTGGAAACCCTGTCCAGCAGCTTCACGTCGTTCTCGCAAAGGGTCACCAGGTCGTCGCGCGCGAGGATGCACCCTAGGGTTTCGGTGATAGAGAAGCGGAGGCTGTCGCTCCGGGAGTCGAAGCAGGCGGAGATCTCGGCGTGGGAGTCTGCCATGAGGTCGGCGAGGCGGTGGGGCGGAACGGCGGAGAGGATGGAGACGGCAGCGGCGGCGACGACGGGGTCTGGGAATTCGAGGTCGGCGCGGATGCCGTGGCAGACGGTGTCCCAGAGGTCGGAGGTGAGGCGGGTGGAGCGGATGAGGTCGAAGGCGAGCTTCTTGCAAACGGCGGAGGCGGGGGAGGCGATGATCTCCTCGCAAGCGGCCTTTGCCACTGCGGAGATGTCGCGTCCGGCGGCGGACTGCTGGAGGGCCTGGAGGAGGGCGCTGGTCTGTCGGAGGGCGTCGTTGGAGCGGAGGTCGGCATGAATCTGGGCGAACAGAATGTCCATTTTTCGTCGAGGTCGAGGTTTTTAAGGAACTTACATGTGTACGAGGGAATGCTTTCTGCTACTTATTGTGGTCGCCGGCGGAGGTTGTTTGGCGGTTAACCGGTCCGTACGCTTTTGCGAGGGAGGAGGAGGAGGAGGAGGTCGTTGAAGTGAACAGTTCTGGTGTGGAGCAGACGCTCGGAGGGCTAATCAACACCTGCCATGTGGCGTAATAACCGAATAGTTTTACCCGGCAACAAGACTTACAACTGCATTATCAAACGTAACCTTATATTTTCAATTTCAGCCAAAAAAAAAAAGAGCCAAAAACTTCCGATTTTAATAAATAAAGCATCTGATTCCATATTAATGGTGAAGTCGATCATAAGATTAAAATGGGGTGACGATAAAAATTTTATGTGATCAAAATTTGCTAGATTTTGAAATTTCACATATCAAACATATTTTGGTATTATGCTAACAAATATATATATGTATATGACAATTGTTAGATTTTCTTTTTGTTAAATAGAACAAAGTACGTTCACAAAAACAACATACATAGAAGTTTAGTATTGTTGAAATATAAGTGTTAAGATGTATGTAGGGTAAGATTATGATGGACAAAATTGATTTGGTTTGATTTGATTTGATTTATTTATTTTTTCTTTTAAACTGCAATAATTAATCTTAGAGAAAAGTTTTAGACATAATTTCATCACGCCATATATATATATATATCAAAGAGCGTACCTATATGACACTCTATCTAATGAACGAACCACTTATCTGATCATTAGACCACCAATTCGAGTAATCTAGTTTACTTTAAGAATGCACGAATACATCTGGTATCCTCTTATGAGTTTGAAAAACACACATTACTCCAACAATCAACTATACTATTTGAGTAAATTCCAACACTGATACGTCAGTCTGTGATTAAAGAAAAGAAAACTTTAATCGTGTGCTGGTGTGAAACAATCATTAACCTTCACTCCTAAAGTGATCATTTAAAATTGTTAAATAAATATTTGTGTACATTGAGCATTTCAAAGTTTAATACTTATAATTTAAATCTAAATTAGACATTTATTCTTCTAATAGTGTGTGATATATTAATACAGCAACATTCAACTACTATATAATCATACATAGTTTGCCCCTCTTTATGTAGTAACTTCACTACATTTAATGCAAGCTGAAAGTCTTATATTGTTTATAATTACAATTTGTAAATGCTTCCACAAAATTCTAAAGAGAGTTTTTATCAATGTATCAACATTTTCAAATTCATATCTTGTAATGGCTTATTTTCAATAATACTCAAGTATGTTTGAGAATGTTGTATCATTGGCTATTAAATCCTTAGTTAGTGTTCAGCGATATAAAATAGTTTATAAATATTTTTTATTATCATTAACAAAACAAGTTTGGATAATAAGGAGATAAAACATCAATGCATTTCTCTTGTTGATCCTATCAAAAACAAAATGGTTTTAAAGTTAAATAATCAGGCAAAAATAACCATGGTGAATTTCAGGTGGTATGCACCAAAGTAAGCAAGTTTATGAATTAAAATTGCTTGTGTCTCTCTTACTCTATCATTAACAATAATGTGTTATTATTGGTCCCAAATGAGTGGAGATGTGGATTCAATTTGAAAATATTCATAAGAATAAAGATAGAATGAAGGGGGATCGAAGACCAACAATTTAAAAAGAATATCATATTAAAGTTAATAACTTTAGAATGTGCTTATTTTATACTATAAGGACTTATTTGGTATGAGTTTTGAATTCTATATTCTATTAGAGTTCATGTTAAATTCTAATTTTAAAATAACTTTTGTTTAATATGAAAGATTTTATTTTAAAAAGAATGTTTTTTTAAATTGAATCTCATAATTTTTTTTAAAATTGGAATATGATGAGCCGAGATAATAAAATAGATGGAAAGTAAAAAAAATAAAAATAAAAATATTTGAGTTTAGATTTGAAAACAAAAAACAAAAAATAATTATAAATAATTCTTAAAAACAGTTATGGGATCTACCTATTTTGAAAATTGAATTATAAAATTAAATTTAAATTCATCTGGTTCATTGTACCAACATAGCCTAAAATTTTAATTTTTAGTTGCTTACATCATGCAGGTAGTCATGAATATACAAAACAATTATTCTCTTGTAAATTACTCAAATAATATTAATATAATGTCAAGTAAATAACTATGATTTTGATCATTTTGTTTCCACCCGTCAATAAATTCTCTTTTTCCCATTGTAAATTCTATTTTGAACATTTCATCATAAATTCTATTTTTCCCATTGTAAACACCAAGCAAATAAGGCTTAATATTTGTCATTAAGCAAAAATTGTTATGTGAGTATAATATATGAAATCCAATGACAAAAATAATCATATTTAGTTGTCATACAAGAAAAAATCATTTTAACAGATGAGGCTCTTTCAACTTCTAACTAAAATTTGTAAACACACAAATTTTGTAAAAGGTTATCATTTGCATTAGACTTTCCTAGAACAACTTATATAATAAATAAGTGCCTCTTTTTCTATGGACAGAACTAGCTATTTGATTTTTTCAATTGTATTGTTTCACCATAGTTTTAGAAAAGCTTTTAAAACAATATATACATGTTGTCTAAAATTCCTATTTGGTTTAACATCTTTCTTACATTAGTTCAAAACATTATATTTTAGCTACTTATAATAAAGTTCAAATACACGAATAATCAGGTTGTTAACATTTTTAGATATGTTACCTACATTAAAGTGGTGGGGACAAATAGTGGTGGTTAATTGGGGTCAAGTGCAATTGGGGCTTGTGAATGGTGAAAGTGAGTGTGGAAGGTTAGTTGTGAGTAGAGATAGTAAAGGTTTGGTTATGAATGATGGATTTGAAGTCAAAGCCTATACGGGTAAGACATCATAAGGACATGCTTATAAAGTAATGATAGCATTGATGGATATCATGTTTCTTTTGTGAATTCTAAAATAGTTGTTTAGAGAATTTATTGAGTATGAGGGTTAGTGAACTTTAATGGGACACATATATTCTTCAATAACACGTGATTGAAAGGCTAAGAGATACTTAAATTACTATTTGTTACCTTATTCAATGTCATATTCCTCTGCGTTATCATACAAACCCTTCATAAGTAAATGGTCTAGGAAAACTTAACGTTATTGAGTTATTCCTTGACTACTTATGCTTTAGGATAAAAAAACTGATATGATATGAAACTGAACTCTCAATATGATACTTGACATTATTGATGTCTATCCCTTACCTACCTAATTATATGCTTTAAGCTAGAAAAATTAAACTCTCTCAACATGATTGGTAATTTGGTGATGTCCTCGTGGATGGCAGTATCCGTTGATAGAGAGGACATACTCGTGTCCGATGAAAAAATGGGTATAACTATAAAACTTATTGCTAGAAAAGTTTTAGGATATGTGAGATTTAAAAAAAAACCCGTACATTATTACATATTCATTAGCTAATATGAAAAATGTAACGACTATCCCATCAAAAGATTAATTCAGTAATATGTACCAGCGTGTCATTTTGGCACCTACATTACCTAGTTTTTACCGCACACAGGTAAAAACCTATGCAATTAAACCGATTCCACCGTATTAAAATTACATTTTTGATCAATATATAAATAAATAACATTGAAACATACAGCCGGTTATCTAATTGAACATTTTAATTACAGTAAGCACCGAAAAAAACATGTAGTAGTGAGAAGATAATTGAATCACAAGCTCAATTTGGCTCTCCACATCTCTCCAACGACCTTCTTGGGCATTGGATTATCCGGCCCCCTGTCTCTTTGCCCAGAGGTGAAGTACATCCATCCATCCCAGAAAGCAGCTAATGTAGTTTTCACTCTATAGGGAAGCCTTCCAATCACCGACCACTTCTGTAATTTGCGCCCAAAACCAAAACAATGTAATCAGTCAGCATTGAGTACAAAGATCTGGAGAAAAACAGTACCGAAAAGGTAAATTTTCACTGAGAGGGTCAAAATTAGAGACTTGTGCACCGCAGAACCTCTATGGCTCCCTAGGAAAGAAACAAATGGAGTATGATGGCATCAGTGCCGTAACACTGATTTCTTACTTCATACGGTTTCATAGATGTGGAGTATATTCTACAAGCATTTGATGGAGATGAATTATATTGAACTGCTGCTGGTAGGTACCAGGCAGGTAAATTTCTAGTTGGTGTCATCCAAATTGATCCTCTATCGGGAAGGCATGCAGTAAGAAATAAAAACAGGGATTAAGTGATAGATGGGAAGAAGAAAGTCCATACCAGTGTGTCCAGGTGAAATTGGAACACCTCACCAACCAGAATCATTCTTTTGGTCACTGGATGCTTCTCTGTGGTACCGCCCATGATGATAATGGAATTATTTACAAAAAACCATGAAGACTCTATATGGGAGTTGGGTTTCGGCATAGGAGGTAAGACTTTCCACTTCATTTCACCATCAAGCATGTAAACATCACCATAAACAACCTATTGCAATAGAACTTGAGTTTATTTTTTGGAAACGAGTCTACAACCTATGCATGCAAAAACAAGGATTACATGATCTGCCGTATAACTAAAGCACAATTAGAAGTTGATGTACCTCATGCCTTCGTGAACATTTGAAGATGGGCGACCCAGGCTTAGGCATAAAATCACCCTCTTGACCTCCAATCACAAACAATCGGTCATCAACTGCAACACAAGCCCTGTCAAGAAAAATTAAGATTAATTGTAAGAATGTTGTATTTGAAATCTAGGTTTATAGCAAAAACCTTTCGTGCAAGCTGAAAGAATGACTTTAGGCTTATTGTAACATGATTGCGCTTTTTATATGCACATGAAAATAGAGCTCACACACCTATGCGGCCCCCCACGAGGAATCGGTGTTTCAGTTTTCCAAAATTTCTCCATTGCTTTGCCATTATTTACAGCAAGGCTCCAGTGCTCTTGACCAGGAGTATGACGATTCTCTTTGCTACCACCTATCACATGAAGTCTCCCTTTCCAAAGTTGAGTTGCTGGAGCATACCTGGGTATATTTTAAGCTCTCAGATTGAATTAACTTATATAGACTTTGCTAACACCTTCTTTTGGACGTACATATACATTACTCTATATATAAAACATAAATATATAAAATTGGACTTAGGATACAAACCTAGGGGCAGGTAATGGGGGTAATGGATGCCATTGTTTTGTCTCAGTATCCAACACAAATGAATGAGCTACTGGGGCTCTGCACTGGGGACCATATTGTCCACTAATCACATATATGTATCTTCCGTCTGTTGCCATTCCTAAATGTGAATTGGCCATGTCCTTGGGCATATCGAACTTTCCCACCCATGTATTATCAGTGAAATTGTAAATGTCAACATGAGAGTGTACCTACACAAATTATGACGAGAATAACAGAAATTAGAATAGGTATGTTAACCTGCAAAATAGACGAGGTCTATCCCCATTCCCCAATAGTGCCAAATTCATTATTTTCCTATGGCATTATTCCCATTTTGCTTCTCCTAATTCATAGTAAGGCCAAAATTTGAAAAACATGATTTAGAAGTTGATCAAGGAAACTTACATGGTCAAGATCTTGATATCCTGCAAAAACATAAAACAGATTCTTTATCTGGACAGCTGAACCGTCCAAGCGTGGTACAGGGCAAGATGCCATCTGCTCCCATTGTAAATCCGGTGCAGGTATATCAGCATAAGTCATGGGCAAGAATCTCTCTGAGGCATTGCCCTTGTCTTCGAGGGCTAAGGTCTAGATATGGACAAAACAATTCATAAGTTTCATACTTCTGAACTCCAATCAGAATATCAAGTTAAATTATCAATTGCATGTGGATAAATTACAGAAGTTCACAAATGAAAAAAAACCCATTTAGTAATGCTAAATTCACTACATCACCAAGAGAACAAAATTACTCCAGTGGTTACTGTGTAAATGAACAAAGAGACCATAACATACTAAAATACAGTTATTCCCAAAACCATTACACAGCGAATGGTAAAGTACATCGACACCCTGATACCAAGGAAACATTTTCATTTAATATCGAGCCAAAATAACAAATAGACCACGGATTCGACTATTCTAGTGCATATTTTTCTTGCCCGGGTTCCACATCCACCGATGAAAGATCAAGAGAGAATCAAAGTGACCTAAAATTCTTTGTGCACACCCCCAATCCATTACCCAGGCGAATGACAGAAAACATCCATACCATACATTTAGCATAGAACCAAAATGGCAGATAAATTACAGACTCCACTATTCTAGCGCATATTCTTCTTCCCTGAGCTTCACAACCATCAAATGAAAGATCAATAGAGAAACAACGTGGCCTAAGGTCCTAATGCAAACAGCAATAACAATAAATAACAACGAGAGTGAAAACTCAACTCAGTATCAGAATTGAGAGTTTAAGGCGAAGAACCTTTTGGATATTGGTGATTTCTTTTGGGGAGACTATGACATTGACAGTAGATGACTTCTTGGGGGACGGAGTCCAATTGGACCAATGCGAAGCCCACGTGAAATTGAGAACGAAAGCTGCTCCCATTAGCCCAGCACACGACAACAGGACAGCGAATTTTGCAGGGCCGTGATGTTTTCCGGCGGTTTTCGCCATTTTCAATCGATCCAGGAGGTTCAGAGCCAACCCAATTCATGTTTATAGAGAGTGAGAAGAGAAAGTTGTGGGTGCGGCGCCAATGGTTTTCGTTGTGCTTCGCAGGTTGCGTTTTTTGCTCCAAGCCTATGTGCCTCCTGTCTGTACATCAGCTGTGTCGGTGTCGGGTTTGATCGAATGTCGAGTCAACGAAGGCTAATCGGCGGCTGGCCAAATATATATAGTTTTGACAAGTGTATGACCCCTCGAATGTGTCTTTGATCAAATAAATCTAATATTATTATATAAAATTATATGTATACAAATTTTAAAATTTTATTAATAAATTAATTAAATGGAATAAAAAATGTATTTATTGTAGTTTCATATAAATTATTCAAAATAATTAAAAATATTAAAAAATTAGCTCCCAACATCAAACTGAATTCTAAATTTAATTAAGTTTAAAAATAATTTGGATTGATTTAGATATTTGGCTGCATTTCAAATATTTTTTTTCTTAAAAAACAATGATTTGATTTCTTTGGATGTTCTAAGAAAATCTTCAATATATTATCTGTAACAAAAGTTATAAGAACATATTTAACCTTACCAAACTATAATGGATAGCTACACCTAATTTTAGCTTGTTATAGTATCATTATAGCTAATAGTACTCCAATGATATATTAATTATATTTTTACTTAATTTTTATTTTTTTCAATTAACCTTATCATCCCACAATCCCTAATTGTATAATTTGGGCGACGTTGGGTTGGAGAGAGAGGGAGAAGCAATGTTGGCGAGGTAACATGGTAGAATCGGTTAAAACCAAATCAAAAGTCATATTTAGCTTTTATTTTTACTGTTGTTAAAGGTTTACCTAAACTATTATAGAATAATTTTAGTCATATTTTGTTATAGTTGATGAGTTAGAGATGCTATAATTATATCTCCAATAGATTAGTGATAACAATAAATTCATTAAATTTACATAAAATTTTAGCTTCTAGTTAAGATATTGCATCGGCCTTTATCTCAATATTATTTTAAAACCTCAACTCACATCTTAAAGTGCACATCTTCAGCACCATGGTGTGCCTGGTTGACGCAATGGCCGCAATAATAATGCAAACTAATATTGAATCTTGAATTCAATAATGATAGAAGTAGAACAAGGGGAAGAGCAATGTTGATGATGATGCATTTTATCACATTTGTAGAGTGCACATCTCCACATTCAAAAAATGATATAGTAAAATTTTACTCGTGGAAAATGATTATTCAATCATTGTATTATTAATATTATTTTTTATCATCTTTACATTTATTCTCTTATCATACTGATTAATAAATGAAATATAAGAATTAAAATAAAATAAAATAAATATTATTTTAATAAAACGATAAAAAAATATTTATTAGAGATACTCTTATTATTTCCATTAATTTTTTGTTTCTTATAAATTATAAATTTAGAAATAAATTAAATGTCATGATATTTCATCATATAATTAACTATTTGATATTTAAAATATTATATCAATAAAGTAATCATTTTCATTCACGAACAGAAATAAAAATTGAATGTAAAACATAAAAGAAAATTCTGTTTTTTTTTGTTTTTTTTTTGAACAAAGTTAAATTACATTAAACACTAACTTAAAACCAAAAACCATCATGAGTGCTCAATGTCTTATTATTGGGAAAGTCTAAATACTCGTGATGTGTTAATATTCTACTGACTTAATGATTTGATTAGAATCATTTTAATTTGATGAAAACTAATATGATAACATGTGGCAAAACTTACCCAGAAAAACTTATAGACGAAGTTACACCGTTTACCGCCTCCAAAACCGCGTCGTTCGAGCGACGTCGTTTACTCATATCTCGGTCCTCAGTAATATTAATCGACTATAAATTATTACCGACGCCAGCGACCCACTCCTAGCCGTCGATGCAGATCTAACGGCCGAAAGGCGGCCGTAATTGATTCAGTAAGAGGATATCGGACGGCTGAGGCTCCTGGATCAGCGGCGGCGGGCCCACGCTCCTTGACTGATTAAACACTGGAGTAGCTGAAGCCCCACTCGGTGAGCCGACTCGGAGACGCGGTGCTGCTGCTCCGAAGTAAACGCTGGTGTGGGCGAAGCCAACCCCACCAGTCCCCACGCCGCTGACGAGACGATCCGAATTTTCAGATCGTCTCGTCCTCACGAAGCCAATAGGAGAGATTTCTAGGGTTTCAAGCTCCCTTCTTGTTCCTCTTTATCTCATTCTGTGTATGCCTCTTCCCCAAGTCTCTCGCTCTCTCTCTTTCATCTTCGTACTGTGTCCGCTTTTTTGTGTTGGTCCAGGATTTTGTATGTACTGCGTGTTGTTCCCTTTTTTTTTTTTTTTAAATATTTACCCAGTTGTTGAAATTGTATAGCCTTTTCGATTGTACCGATCGCCTATTTGGAAGAGGAAGTTGTACATCATCGAACGCGATATCCGAATCGGTAAATATTTGCCGGGTTTTGAATCACTATAGTACTCAATTTTGTTCCTTTCGGTGTTTGTGAGGGTGGGTGTTTTCTTTTTGTTGGGTTTTTTAAAATTCAAATTTAATCGGGGTATCATAACAATAATGGTTCTGAATTTGGGGGATTTGGGTTGATGTAAGATACAGGTTTTGGGGGAAACTAGCCATGGAGGGTACTTCTATAATTTATCTCAAATTGCACAAGTTAAGATTTCGCCCTTCAGTAGTATGTTGATTTACCTCCATGACAAAACCCACATCAGATATTGTTAGAATTAGAGAATTCTTGGTGTGAAAAATTGTAACTTGGATTGAATCAGAGGATAATGTTACTGCGATGACTGATATTTGCAGAGTGGACTAAGTCTTTGGTGGAAACAAGAAACTGATATTGGGAGCACGGTAGGTACATATGCTATAAAACGTGACTGCAAAAGGTTTTATTGATTCGCAACTATGGCAAGGAAAGAAAGATTCCCGGAAGGGTGTGCTACTGAGTCCGTTCCTAATTATGGGAATCCTTATGAGGCCCCGTGTGGATCAGAAGGTTCTGGAAACATAGGACAAGTTGATGCTGAAATAGCGGCTTCTGAAAATTCATATGCTCCAGTGAGGAAATGTATTAAATTGAACTGGGATAGTCAGGATGGTTTTTCTGTCCCTCTACGGGTCTTGCCTGCCTCAAATATTTCACAATCCGCTAGAAAGGATTTGGTGCTACGGTTAAGACAAGAGCTTGATCAAATACGGATTTTTCAAAAGAGAGTCGAGTCGCAGTGGACAAACGGTGTTATACTGTCCTCTTCCAGCAATAATATTCCTTGTCGCATCAACGGACAAAATGGGTCTCCAGCAGAAGATGCTAAAAAATCATCCTTGTTCACCTCTGGGCAGGGAGCTAAGTCTGTTCCTGCAGGCAATAAGGGAAGGGGCCTGAAACAGGGGTCATTGGGTAAGTTTGAATCTGGAAAGCGACCTCTAGCACTAGGCACAATGAACACAGTATTGATGAAACAATGTGAAACACTTCTTGGTCGATTGATGTCTCATCAGTTTGGTTGGGTTTTTGAAAATCCTGTTGATGTAGTGAAGTTGAACATTCCAGATTATCTGACAATTATTAAGCATCCAATGGATTTGGGATCAATAAAGAAGAAGATAGCTTCTAGTTTGTACTCGACTCCTCTGGACTTTCTTGCCGATGTGAGGCTTACTTTCTCCAATGCAATGACATACAATCCACGTGGCCATGATGTGCACTTTATGGCTCAGACTCTTAGTAAATTTTTTGAAGTGAGGTGGAAAGCCATTGAAAAGAAAATTCCAGTCAATAATGATAAGGTCAGGCCACCAAAACCAGATGTTTGTAGAGAACTGGATACTTCTAAGCTGATGGTTTCCTCAGTAAAGAGGAAAATCATATCTGAGGAGCAGGATTATACACCAAATAATGTCAAGCGTAAAATGACAGACCAGGAGAAACATGATCTTGGCAGAGAGCTGGAGGCTTTGTTAGGAGAAATGCCAGTTCACATTGTTGATTTTCTTAGGGAACATAGTTCCAGTGGAAGAGATACTGGGGAGGATGAGATTGAGATTGATATTGATGATCTTAGTGATGACACTTTGTTTACATTACGGAAGCTGTTGGATAATTATCTGAAAGATAAACAAAAAAACAGCAGAAAAGCAGAACCTTGCGAAATAGAGGTACTTTTTTGCTTTCTTAAGTTTCGTCTTTTTCTTTGTCCCCTTCTAAAATGATGTTCTTGTTGTTGTACTGCAAGTTTGAGCAAATTCATGATATTTATAAACCTTTTAATTTCTATACTCTGTGGCAGATGCCCAACAAATCTGGGCTGAGCACTTCATCCCTGCAATTATGTAAAGGTTGGTTTTATTCTAGTTGTTGGCTTCTTATATTCGATCCTGTGGGCCACAGCAACAAATTCACCCGAGTTTTCATTTTTCTTTTCCTTGTGCATTTGCAGATAATTCTGCTGATGAGGATGTTGATATTGGTGGGAGAGAACCTCCTGTTTCAAGCTACCCAACTGTTGAGATGGTAAAGGATACAGACTGTAGAACCAGTAAATGCATTAGTTTAGATGGCCCTGGTGGTGATTCAGGTTTGTGATCTTGTGGCTTATGTGTATTTAATTCCTTAATTTATTTTATTTATCTTTTAAAATTATCATTTTGTATTATCTAGGGTTAAGTTGTTTCAAGGGCAATATTTGATGTTATTATTAGTATAATAGTGGTATCTATACAGCTGTGTTGGTAGGCATGTTTCGGCTGTTAAAAGGGGTTGAGAAGGCAGACAGATACATGGTTTGGTTCATGAAATTAAATGATGAAAGTTTACTTGGATTAAATAAGATAATGTTACTATGATGACTTTTAATTTGTCTTTTCATCATTTTAGGACAACCCCCAGTTGTTGGACTTTATTTAAATTTTTTTTGTTAATTTTGTGTTTTCTTTTCAGATTCAAACTCTAGCAGTTCCAATGAAAGTGAGATGGATGGTGTCAAGGCATCAGCCTCAGAAAATGTATCAATGGTATATCTTAGTTTTTTTTTCAAATTTTTTTTATTGTTTTTGTCTTAACTGTTTTTGTATTCCCTTTATGGCTAATGGTCAATTTTGTTGCTGGACTGTTATCTATCTGTTTCTCTTGTGAGTGCAGAATAAGTTAATTGCTGGCTCAGACATAGACAAAAATGCAATTACTGACAATGCACTCAGTGGAAACCGTGAGTTCCTTCTCTGCTTGTACTGTTTGGTAGCCAGTCTTTGTCCTGATTTCGGTTGGATGTGGTTTGTTCTTGTTAGTATAATTGAACCTATTGTTTTTGTTTATTTATGAAACAACCAGGGCGTCGCAAAATATATGGTAGCCAAAACAATACTAGCAATGTATATGTAGATTTACTTCATTTGGTTTTTTAGTGAAATGTGTATCTGACATTTTTGCAGAATCTGTTAGCTGCCTGGATCAGACTGAATTGACTTCGCCCCATAATCCAATATCTGTTGACTCAAAATTTCACCAAGATGGTATGTGTTGGAGTTGGAAACATTTTTTATTGTACAATTTCTGGTATTGACATCTCCTACTCTTGATTTTATAGGGGAGAACAGCCAGCCTGAAAGGCAGGTCTCCCCTTCAAAGCTTTATAGGGCTGCTCTATTAAAGAATCGATTTGCTGATACCATATTGAAAGCTCAGGAAAAGACATTGAAACAGGTTCATGATTATTATTTTATCGATGTGAAATACCTTTGTTTACTTAATTAAAAAAAAAAACAAAAAAACTTTGTTACTACCTACTCAGGTTTTGCATTTTGTGAATCTGATTATAATTTGATCTGGCTGAGATCAGGGTGAAAAGGGTAATTTGGAGAGATTGCACCGTGAACGGGAAGAACTCGAAATGCAGCGGAAGAAAGGTTAGCTTATGTACCCGTACTTGTTTATGCAGGCATGTATTTATTTTGCACAAACTATTCAGAGGACATAAGTTAAAGCATCTACAATAACTTTTGGTACTGCACAGAGAAAGCTCGGCTACAAGCAGAAGCCAAGGTTGCTGAAGATGCCCGAAGAAAAGCTGAGGCAGAAGCTGCAGCTGCAGCCGCAGCTGAAGCCAGAAGGATGAGGGAGCTTGAGAGAGAAGCGGCACGTGAGGCCTTGCAAAAGGTAATGATGTTCTAGAGACAAAACACACTATTGCTCCTATCTTCGCTAGGCCTTATATTATGGCTTGTTGGCAATATACAGATGGAGAAGACTGTTGAAATTAGCGAGAACGGCCGGTTTATTGAAGACCTGGAAAGACTCAGCGCTGCCCCTGCTGATCATTTTACGAGTTCTGTGGATGAGATAAGCCCGGACCACTGTCTTGAAGCTCTAGGTAGTTTCAATTTCCGTGGCAGTAGAACCTTGGAGAAACTCGGATTGTACATGAAGATGGATGAAGAGGAGGAAGAAGGTGAGCCTCCTGCTTCTTCCAACACATTGGATGATATGGAGGAAGGAGAGATTGATTAGTGTAGTTGTCTCCCTGGCCATGACTTTATATACCAACCTGAGCGAGAGTTATAGTGATCCAAATGCATGTGGATCCAAACACATTAGAAGGCCAGATGATGATGCTACGAGCATATTATTAAACATGTGTATTGTGCCGGCTGCCGGGGATTTTAATGGGGGGGTCGAATCCATCAGATCAGTTGCGGGTGGGAGGCTGTTCCATAATTGTAAAGCCCATTTTCTGTTGAAGCTTTGCTTCAATTTCCAATAGTGTGGAGGTAGCTTTATAAAGTATCAGGAGCCCATTTTCTGTTGTCATGCTTGCTTCAATTTCCATTTTTTTGCTCCCTAGTTTTTACTCTTTTCTGGGTGAGGTTGATGACCAACAATAGAGTTTGGACCTTCTCTGTGCATGTTGTTAAGTGATTGGGTTCTAATACCTGTTCTGACTGGAATGATCGTGGTCGTCTTTTAATTAACTTTCTTGGGTCATTAATTCAGTGCTGTAAATTGGCATGTTATTGTGATAACTGCTGTAAGGTTATATTATATATATATATATATATATATATATATATATATATATATATATATTGAAAAAGATAATATTTGATGGACTAGATAAAAAGTAGAAACAAATAAATAAAAAAATTATTTGAGAAATTTGAATTTAAATTTTTAAAAAATAGTTAAAAATAATTAAGAAAAAGAGTTCTAAAAATAAAATTTAAATTTTAATCGTGTTAAATTATTATAAAATCTGCATTGATTTTTTTTAAATGCACGTGACCGTCAAAAAACAAATAACGTCAGAAAAAAATCTCCAAATAATGCACATGATCGTAAAAACAATAATCTGACATTTTATTTTATTTTATAAATAAATCAATCAATAAGAGCACTGACATTTAAGTTAATTGTTAAGCCCCACACAACGTGGTAGTGACTAGCATCTCTAAAGTAATGCTCAAGGCGAAAAACATAGAACATAGTTGGTGCAAATGAAAAAGATTTCACTAGTTTGTGTAGGAGATTGATGAAGTCCCTTCGAAATTCAAATATACCGATCCGTTTAAAAGCAAGGAGTATGCAGCTAGTCTCTTCTATTTGATAAAGAAGAGAGACCTTAACTATTCCTGCATAATCTGGTTAGAAATTAAAAAACAAAATTAGTCTATATGTGCTCTAATCCATATAATTTACTTGAAATATATGATTGAATGAAAACACTGACTGTGACATAATGCTAAAAAAAAATAATACTTTTTTATAAGTTTAAATTCTTTTAAAATATTCGCATCCGTTTCGTAAAAACCGGCGAGACCCATTCATCCGCACGCGCCCGGCAACATACATTTGATGATACGAATGTGTTTAATGTTTGATGAATCAGATGCGGTCTAACAGTTTGAAAAAATAAAAATAAAAATAAAAATGCAGAGTCTAGCTATCTGCGTGTCAGACCGTCAGAACAAAGACAACTGGATGAGGTGGGAAATGGTGTGAATCATTGCCGTTTCCTAAACTGTACAAGCCAGTGAAGCCACAGCAGTCACCATCTCTCTCGCTCTCACTGTTTCCGTCATCTTCAACCCTCCATCGCCCAAATTCGAAAATTCACAACCACTGTATCGTCGAGTCGATTCAAATCCTCACATTCACGACCCCGCTTCAAAAACCCTGTTTTTGTTTTTTCGGGTTTTTTTGTTTGTTTGTTTTCTTTTGTTCCCTTCAAGTTTTCAATTCCCGTGGAAGAACAAGGCTTTACTTGAGTCGCTTCCAATCCCAACACTCCCTCTCTTCTTAACGACGTTCTTCATCGTCGACCGGGTTGGAAGCTTGGTCGTGTCCCGGGACTGGGGAGGCGCGCGGCGGCCGGAGGCCCGGCTTCGAGCTGCCTCATCGCCCTCGTCCACCGCACTCCCGCCGCTTCTCTCCCGGCGAAGCTAGCGGATTTTACGCCTCCCAGGACGCCGTCATGGACTACAGCATCGCCTACTTCGTCGCGTCGCCGACCTCGTGCACTACTTGGTCGTCTTCCCTGGCGACGCGCTCTTCATTGCCTGTCCGCCACGCCGCCGAGGAGTCTGGCAGTCCGCCTTCGTCACGTGTTGCCACGTCGCGCGGCACGGCGCGTACGCGCTCCTGTTGCTCCTCGCCATGGCCGAGGCCACGAGCTTGGAGTTGGACCTTGGCCAGGACCAGGAGAGGGGACAGAAATTTCGCGGCCAACGTGCTCTCTGTTCTATACTTTCTACAGTGTTGTTAGGGGGCTTTTGTGGACGTTTGTTTGGGTACCAGACGGTGAGGGGTGGGTGATTCCTAAGTGGGTTTGGGGCTCTTGGATGCTTTTAGCGGCTGTGCTCATACCTGTCAGTTTGTTGTGGGTTGGGAACCTGTGGATAGTGGTACTGAGGTCTATGTGTTCTTGATTCGTGACAGGTAAAATCTAATTTAATCTACATATGTTTCTGAATCATCAAATTCTGAAACTCATTAATATCCTCTTCAACTGAGCATGAAAGAAAGTTTTTATATATATATATATATATATATATATAAGTAATAATAAATTTATTATTAGAAGCAAATCACACAAGAAGTAAGCGATTAATGCCTACTCAAATTTCAATGAGTGATATTGAATACACATTACATACTTTCCACGCCATCACCTACTATAAAAGTAGGTGATCTAAGTTGTAACACTGAAACTTAAATTCCACTTTCTAGGTACATTTATCGATTTGACTCGAAGAATGCACCCCTTTTTTTTCTTTTTTTTTTTTCTATAAACCAATTATTACTATTTTAATTTGTTTCATTTTACCGTAAGAAAGCAAAGTTGAAGAACGCTGGGGCAAACAGTTATGACTAACATCAATTTACAAGCAGTAAACAGACAACAGACAGCGAAGGGCGAAAATTACTAGTACAGAAAGTACCCATTCAGTCCTGAATTTTACGCGCATCTCAAGATGAGTATCTGATGAGGCTGTTCATGCCACTGGTATGGCAGAACCCCTGAAGGTTGTGTTTTGCTGATGCCTGTAAACTGGCTCTTTCACAGATAAGGCTGTCGTGCCGAAACAGAGGTAATGGTTCATCAAGCTCACGTTACCTGGGTCTTCTTTGTGAATCATATTTCTTGCCCCATCATTATACATGGCAGCAGGGCAAGAAGAAGGCCCCACATCATCATCAGAATTTGGAATACAAACACTTATTTGTTTATCCAATGAATTGGGTGAAGAATTTGGAAATGAACTAGAACGTCTTTGCCGTGGAGTTACCAGATGTGGATTGGCCTGCATGACACCATGCATTAGCCCAGAAGCAAATCTCTTTTTGGACACCGGACTTGGCTGATTGCTCCTGAGTGAGTGTATCCGTTTATTATTGGAAAGTGCTGTTGGCTGCGAAAATTGCTGCCGCAGTGGAGCTGGAACTTCAATTGATTTTGAAGTGCTGCATCTCTTGGCTGATTCTGATTCCACTGAATCATTGTCACCTAGCTTCTTAGTCTTCTTCTTCCTCTTCATCCGGGTCCACTGAAGAAGGTTTTTCAGCCGCTGTGCAGCATTATGTATGGCCCCCAATTTTCTAGTTGTGGATGGCCTATGGTGTTCATATACCAAATCTTGTTGGCTCTGCTCAATGGAACAGGAACTCCTTCCACTAGCCTGATCAGCACTAGCATCTGATTCGTTCTCAATGCATGTGTACAAGAGTATTTCTGTGTCAGGGACTGTGAAGGATGCCCCAGGGCTACTACTTCCACTGCCTTGCATCTTCAGGTGGGACACGATGGCTCTTCTTGTGGTAAAATCATCGCAGCTAAATATCCCACCAGCTGAGATCAACTGCCTAGTCAATGTCTCTGATGCAGCAGACTTCGGTCGCCACCTCAGGATATCCAGTGCAGTCATGCCTTCTGCATCCTTGATGTTCACATCGATTGAGTGAACAGCCATCAGGAGCTCAATGAGATCAGAATGAATGCCTGCTATAATGGCCGTGTGAAGGGCAGTCCGTCCTTGACTATTTCTGGCATTTATGACACGCTCCAGGTTGAAAACTTTTCCACATGCTAATTGTTTCATAAATTCTACCTGCCGGTCCAGTCTTCGAAAGCTGGAAGTCTGGAAGGCAGATATAGCCATGTGAAGGAAAGTTTCTCCTGCTTGATTAGTTATGTTGGCCGTAGAGGCAGATGCCTGCAGTAGGGCCTCAACCACAGCTACCTGGCCCCGGGAAGCAGCCACATGCAAAGCAGTGTTGCCTTGATTGTCTTTGCAGTCGATTATATCGAAGGATGCCAAAAGATATCTAACCACCTGCATCAAAAGCAACGTTTCTGTTGATCAAGATTTAAACAACAAAGTTTGAAGTCGTGTAAATTACACAAATTAGCGTCATCAAGTCATGAATCCAAACTCAAGAACATTAAGTGAATTTTAAAATCATCAATTCATGCTAGTCACCCGGATAACAATCTTAAAACTTTTCTTGGTTGTTATGTCATCTGGTGAGCTTGATGTTCAACCAATGGGGAACGGCCATTGCAAAGATAATAAACACCTCCGTCGTTAACAAAGTTGTTCCTCAAATTTAAAGAACGGCCATTGCTTTGCAGTCATTGAAACTAAGAAGTAGGATCCTCCATAATTAGCATCTAATGCATAGGATCCAAAATGCAGACGGTGAATCCAAACATCCAAGAAAAAAAAAAGAAGAAGGCATATTTAGCTTCTCTCTCTCTATTTTTTTTTAAACAAACTTCATGTTCCAATTTGTTGGGGTAAAACAACTTGAGAGAGGACAGCAAATTTACAAAATAGCGTAATCAATGGGGGAAAAAAAGACTCACCTCAACCTGGCCTCTCCCAGCAGCTGAGTGCAAGACAGTGGATCCACGATTATCCCTATACACCTGAACATCAGAGCAGTGGTCTCCAAGGAGCTCCATTAGGATCTTCAAATTCCCTCCTCTCGCCGCCGCATGCACCGCCCGGTTTACCATCTCCTCCCTGAACACAGCCGGAGGCTCCGAGCCGCCACCGGCGCGGTCGCCGCCGGAGAACCTCGGAGACACCGCAAAGTCGAAGAGAAGCCTGAAGACGTCGCAGTTCTTGCTCCTGGCGGCGGCATAGAGCACATCGGTGACGCCGTACTCTCCTTCGCCGAAGACAAGCAGAGGGTCCTTCTCCAGGAGCAGCTGGACGAAGCCCAGATCGCCGGCGGAGGCGGCGGTGTAGAGGAGCCAACCGCCGTATCCGCCGCGGATGAGGGAGTTTTTGCCGCCGCTCTTGGGGTCACATTCGGCGAAGAGGCGGCGGGCGACGGCGGAGCGGGATGCGGCGACGCCGTGGAACTGGTGGTGGTCGCCGGTGTCGCCGTCGTTCTCGTCCCAGACGGATTCGAGGCGGCGGATGCGGCGGAGGGAGGTGAGCGTGAAGAGGTGGTTGGGGTCGAGGCGGAGGAGCTGTCGGACGAGGTCGTAGTGGCCGTTGGCGGCGGCCCAGTCGATCGGAGCGGCGTACCACCACTGGTCGCCGGTGCTTTCCCACCGGAGCGGGAAGTTATTATTACTGGAAGGAGCTGGAGCTGGAGCTGGAACTGCTGCTGCTGGGGGTATCATTTTTTTATTTTTATTTTTTGGATATTTCAAGAACCAACCAACCAACACACAAAGACTGAATAAGACTCACAGAGAGGTTGTGTGTTTGCGTTTGTGTGTATGTGTGTTGGACAGAGAGTGAATATTAATAGATAAATCCTTAAATATTCATCTCTCAAATTTGTTCAGAAAAGCAGAGCGTTGTAGAAGGCTATTGATTGACGCCAATGCCATCTGTGTTGTTTGTGTCCCTCCTTTGTGTCAGAACCGAATAATAGTTTGAAGGCATTGCTGTCTCTTTATGACACTTATTTTTTTTTTTTACTTTTTTATATCAGGAAGGAATAAACTGAGAGAGTCAATAAAATGTAAAAAATAAAAAATAAATCGCAATTTTTTTTCAAGGGTAGTAATAATGACACTTTTTTACCAACCACGAACACTTGATCACAACAGTTGTCAGTTGTTGCGTTAAAACATTTTCTTAAGGGTGACCAAATTTTGACATTGGATAATTGAATGAAGTTAAGGCCTTGTATTGTTATTTAGATGACATCAAAATAGCAGGCCCACGTGGGCAGATCTGTTCTGTTCTGTCCGATTGGGTTTTAAAGCACGTATATAGATAGCTCTGATATTTGGTTGCTTGCTTGCTTGCGTGGTCATTTCAACTGGCTATTGGGATGTATATTTCATACGTGTGTTGTAGTTTTGTCATATACTTTAATGATATGTTTTTGCTTTTGTTTTTTTTTTTTAAAAACTTGCTTGCCCAAATTTTATTTGGGTCATTAATATGAAAACGTGAGTAATAACTACAAATTTTATTTTGTTCTAATAGTAGTTTTTTTAATGGTATGATTATTATAGTTAAATAAAACTATAATACGAATTATTTAAATTTTTTAATATCAAAAATAAAACATGTCATTTTCACTCCGTTTGTGTATTAGATATTAAAACAAAACTAAAGATAAATAAATTAAAATTAATCTATTAAAATTTATATTTTTTAAATTAAATTGAATGAAGTCTACAATAAAACAGATTACCATGAGCCAACTTTATTTCGGAGTGCATAATAAGCATGAATTGTGATCGTTGGTGTTTGAGGATGTAAACAAAAACAAGCCTCTGCAACTCTACATAGCCATGCGTCCGATCCACACATGTTCTTACGGTTTTTTTAAAACACATAATTATTATATTAAAATAGATTCACACCAGACCAAATACGACGCAACCAAACAGAGATTCAGACACTCATGAGTCATGAGTCAACAAAACGATGGGGCAGTAGCTTTAACTTTTTTCTTCTTCTTTTCTTTTTAAAAGATGCGGGCAGTGAGCTGTGTGCAGGCATGCTTTATTAGCACTAATAATGCATCTGATATGATGTGGAATCCCACTCCCCTGCCTTCCCTATATCATCTATCATGTTTTCACGGCATCTGGGTGTGTTTCCCTATGGGTCCATGCGTTGCACATGAATGCACATGGTGTGCGTTACTGTGCGATCGTGGTGGATGTGTCTTCTTCAACCTCACAAGTCACAAATTGCAATTTCCTTTGCACCTGTGTCCCATTTAATCAGCAGAAGTTGGCTGATAACTACAGGCTCTGGAGACTAGAGCCCAACCCAACCCAACATTAAAAAAACCAACTACGACCAACACGACATCGGCAGCCCGGAAACAAAGTATTGTCCCATTTAATCTTGTATGTGTTTGCGCGAGCACCTCTAGCTTCAACTGAGGCCAATAGAAATCAGACGAAACCCACTTCGAGGTTTTAAGGAACCCACCATGACTTGTTGCAAAGGTGTTCAAATACTCGCCTGCTAAAACCACTAATCCATGTTCGAGGAGCAGTTTGTCCCCAGCTAAGACAAACTGGGTCCTTGATTTTGGATTGAAGGATCAGATTGGTGAACTCATTGGTCATTGGAAGGGCTAAGGCCAACAAGTCTGCCTGTTGTGGTCGTCGATCATAAAATCGAAAGGCAACAGTTTCAGCAAGAGCCTCTGCTGCGTGCTGGTTGATATACGTTGTTCCAGTAGGTGTAGGAGACTCGTATGATCAATCCAAACAGCCAATTTCGACCCCATTACATATATATTGACACCCTTTTTACCAAAGAAAGCAATTCTTTCTCGGTCGTAAGTCCACCTAAATCAATTAGAAAATGAGAAGGGTTGACAGACTAGATGTCCGAAGCATTGCGCCAATGCCCTCCGTCCAAGCGTCACATTCCACTGTTTATGGCTCGAAATGTTTGGCAGATAAAGGACCGAAACAGTGGTCAGGGCTGTATTGAGATGGCCAAAGGCCGGCTCGGCTTCGACGGACCATTTAAAGGCATCCTTTTTGGTCAACTCAATCGGTTAAGGGTTGGACGAGGAGACCATAGTTCTTGACAAAACGGTGGAAGTACCCTGTTAATCTGAGGAACCCCCAAACTCCTTCATAGTTGTTGGTGTTGGCCACTTGGTGATAGTTGCTACTTTGTCTTGGTCCACAAAGACGATATGTTGCTCGACAAATGTACACTTAGATGGTTTGGCAAAAAAGTGATTTGGAGAGAGGATAATAAACTTGTGGAGATATGTTCTTAGGAGTCATTCATCACAGCTTGAAAGGCACAATTATAAGCCTAAAGGCCATAACTAAAAACTAAGAACTTGCAGAGATATATGGTCTTATAGATATAAGTTGGGTACAGGTTTTGCAGCGACCGTCGCGCCCTCTTACTCATCGGGGCCTGGCCGTTGCCTCGACGGCCGGGTATAGGTCGTGTGCTTAAGCACCATCCATTTTCGGGGACTCTAATTTGATGATAACTTAATTTGAGATAGAAAAACAAATCATGATCTCATGTAATTCATTTAAGAATTCTTTAATTGCGGGGTATTGGATATTTGTTCGGGACGAGTTATTGAATTGATAGTATTGATATTCTTAAATTTTAAATTAAAATTCAGAAATAAGTGTAACAAAGAGAGAAAAGGAGAGAGTGAGGGGGATTTGTAAATTTGTTGCACCTATAAATTTTTTCCTTTAAACAAGTTAATGCTAAAAATAAAAAAGTTAATAAAATTTTCCAAAATATTTTCATATGATTTTTTATAATTTTTATTTCAATAAAAATACTATATTGTTATGGAAGGAAAACAATCAAAAGATGAAATTACAACTAAAGAGAATTCACACGAGAGGTTATAGTCACCTAATTTTAGTGCTATTAATAAATGATCTGATTACTCTTATAGTACATGTAATATAACCTCCAAAATTCATGTTGTATAAGCATCACAATACCTATACATGTTTCTGTGTACCCTTCTTCTGGTGTGTACAATGGAAATAGCTGTACTCTATTTTGCGTTTTGGTTGCATGAAATGTTTCTAGCAGCTAGAATCATAGATGTAGTCTGTAACTCTTTTGAACTTAGGCACACTAGTTTAGTGTAAATTTCCCTGTTCTAGGCAAGGTATCATTTATTTATCTCAACTTGAAGTTCATTTTTGTTTGGTTTGAAGTAGGCTGGATAGAAGCTGCCTTTCTTAACATGGAAGGGTTGCAAGTAACATTATTTATCCCATGGCAAGTTCTCCTACATTACAATTTCGGGAGGGATTCCCTAGATTTTTATGCTGACCTTAGCTGTTAGTGTGTATGTATTCAAAACATGTTTTGTCGTGTACCGAGAAACATGTTTACTTATCTTGCACTAGTACACAGAAGCAGATCCGTACAAGCAGCTTTCATATTTCTGCCATGTTTTGTATACAGTCCGGTGCTTTCCAATACTGCGCCTATAAACTCTGTTTTTCATACTCTATACGTTGTGATTGTTGAAAAATATGTATTTCATGTGTAGCTTCACATTCCATATCCAACGTAGTAGAAACTTGCTTAGAATTTGCTGATACTGTGTTGCAGGTGGAGGTTATTAGCACCAGGATAGTGCTTGAGAAAGAGTTAGCCAGAAACAGACTAGTAGTTTAATTAAAATATTTGCCTGAATCAATAATGGTCATAAATTTATTCAAAAATTTTGTTTTGACTATAAATTTTATTAAAATATTAAATTTTAAGTCACCTTCTAATTAAATTTAGCTGACATATATTTTAAAATTTAAAATTTTAATAAAATTTATACTCTAAATATAAATTTCTAATATAATATGTGATTAATATTGATTTATGTAGATAAATTTATTTAAATATTTAACTATTTTACTACTTAGATTTGTAATAATAACATTGTCAAATTTATTAATAGTGTATTGTAATAATGTGACAATTTATTGCATTTGTGACCGTTAAAATTGTGAGAATTTTGTGAAAACTAGCAAATATATAAATATAATACTTTTAAAGGGATAATGTATATTTTTATATGTTAATTTTAAAAGTATTTATTTATTTTAAATAATTAGATATTTTTACGAAGAGATCATGCTCGAGTTCGATTTGATTAGGTATAAACACTACCAAGCTCAAACTATTTACTTTGTGCTATGCTTGATTCATTTGAATGCAAACAAAACAACTTGCAATTGTTTTTGTTTTGTAAAATTTTATAGACATGATAAATATTATATAAATATTTAATTTAAAATTTAATTTTTGAAATAGACGTCCAAGAGATAGCGTAATATTAAAAATCTTCATGGCAGATTGGCAATCAACTCACGTCCGATTCATTTAGGCTGCTACGACCAAATCAACCCACAATTATAGGCCTGGGCTATCCCAAATCAGTCATAGGCCAGTCTGCACACAGAGATGCCCCACCAAGTGGGTTGGGACGGAAAAGTGAATGCCATCTCTCACTCATACTACTGGAAAGTTGGTTAAGGAGCGGATGAAGGTCCACAGGAAACTGAATAATCCGCTTTTTTTTTTTCTCCATGATGAATCAACTAATTGCTTCTTTCCCATTTCTATTTCAACATTTTTTTCTCTGATATGTGATGGCACTATAGTTTTGGACTGTTGGTAATTTGTGAGCCATGCACATGTACTTCGGTCATTGCAACAAATTGGAGCCAACCATATCAGAGGATCCAACTCTTTTAAAATCAATCAAAGACACCACCTCAAATCAAAAATTAATTGGGGAAGTTTTACAGAAAAGCATCACAGTTTTCTCCCCCCATGAAGCAAGGGGTTAACAAGACCTGGCCGGTAAAAATGAACGATTTCAGGTAAGGTCGTAGCTTTTAACCGTGTATGATCATTTGATTGATCAAAAACTGAACACCTGCATGTTTATGCATATTTATGAAACAACTGGTTTGGGCTCGCATGTGCTGTTGACTTCCCACTAAAGCACTTCATTGCAGCCTTTTAACAATTCCAGTCTACCCACCATCATAGTAGCTTCATTATATACAATATATACCCTTTCAAAGCGACACCATGGCATTGCCAAGGCTAAGCGACAGCTAATCAAATCCCCTCTTACTTATTTTGGTTTATTTCATCCTATTTGGGAAAGTGGGGTAACGTCAATGAATTAACAAACACCCCAGAAACCCATTCAAAATCGCTCAAAATAACTGCATCCATACGCATCATACACTGAAGGATTATAAAAATATTTCGAAGTAGGGAAAGGGAATTATCAGAATTCAGAGTCCATATGTATAATCTCGACCACTTTTTCCCTCAATTCTGACTTGCAAGTCAAATTTTCAGCCCATGCCAGTTAGCTCATCAACAATACCTCAAGATGGTGACAATGATTGAAATGCAGGGTAAAAACATCCACTTACCCGTTTTTTATTGTTCTTATTTATTTCTTGGCCTTAGCAGCATTGTTTTCTTTAATTCTTGCTCGGTTATCCAGCTTAGCAAAGCGCTTGAGATCTTCATATGGAAGGCTTTCTACATTCTTCCTCTTCAGCTCACTCAGCATTGGGCGCTTATCCAACAAGTGGAATAACCAATCTGGGTATTCAGAATCAGCCAAGATTTTGGGATCTTCACCCACCTTGAGGATGTTGGCACCTACCACTGTTGTTGATTTGACGTTTATATCAAGTGTAGATGCTTTTGAGGCATCTCCATCCACGTCCCCTTTAGAACCCTTCTTGTCATCTCCCCCTTTAGAACCCTTGGCTTTCCCAACTGCAAAGGTCCTGCAGCCCCCTAACCGAGTTGATTCCTTGATGATCACAACACTTCTCAAAGACTTCAAGCAATTCATTGCCATTTCTTCTTCCCTGCAAATCTCCATGGTAATGTCCACAGTAAACCAAAAAAAAATAAAATCAAATCCTAGCATATCAGTATGGGAATCTCAAATTAACTAGTTGACTTTGGTACTAGACATATCAACCAAGTTCTGATACCATTTCAGCACCAATTTGCCAAAAATTTACTTGCTTATAAAACAAACATATACATGTTCCAACTCTAGCCTCTATAATTCAAAACAAACCTGCTAAGTCTAAATGATAGGTAATTGAATAATTCACTGCACTACTTAAAAAATTTAACTACCAACAAACTTCAACTCAAGTGAACATCCAAATATCAAATGCTGTAAAAGAATATTGCATCTCAACAACAACAACAACAACATGATTAACACCAACAACATATGAACTATGCTGCATCTTAACCCCTACTTTGCAATAACTGAAATACAAATTCTCATGTAACCAAATCATATCTTGGCGGCCATTTACTGTTAAAAATCATGAATAAAATCATATCTTAGCTCATTAAATGTTTATGAGGTGATAAAATCATAATCTAAATAATAAGATGCATTGTGTTTTAAATATATGAACATAACACAAAAGGGGGGCGGGGGAATCAAAATAAAACAAAACCCCCAAAATTTCACATATCATTTAACAAATACCTATTATATAAGATAAGAGTCTAGCAAGCCTATTTCATGGCCATGTTTCTATCTTACAAAAAAGTTGATGAAGAGTCCCAATGCTACATTAGAAATGGCAAGCAAACCACAGCTTTAAGAATTGTTACAGATGATGCACAATTGAAGAACAAAGAGACATCAGAAATTAAGGTTTTCGGTGTTCTCTGTGTCTGAGAGCGAGAGAGAGAGAGAGAGAGAGAGAGAGACTGACCAAAGGAGTTGATCGCGAGCGAGGCGTCCGGCTGCTAGGGCACCCGAATAGGGAAGCAGGAGCCTGGAGGGGCTATTTCGTTATTTTCGATAAAATTATATTTTAAATTATTTTAATATAAAAATAAATTTATTTAAAAAATTAATACAAACCTATCAAATATTTTTTATTTAAAAAAAAAAACAAAAACAAAAACACTCACACATGTCACATCACTAGTCAGTAGTCACAAATCAAAAAGTGAGAAGAACCCTACCAGTCACCAAATCAAAAACCCTATAAAAAACCTCAACACACTCGCGAAGCAAGAAACGAAAATAAACAAATAAATAAATAAATAAATAAATAAAAGAAGAAATGGGAGGCAGCCCAGCAGGACCACCCGCCGCCGTTTCCTTCCTGACGAACCTGGCACGGGCGGCCTTCGGCCTGGGCCTGGGCGCCACCGCCCTAAACTCCTCCCTGTACACCGTGGACGGAGGCGAGCGCGCGGTGCTGTTCGACCGCTTCCGGGGCGTGATCGACAAGACGGTCGGCGAAGGAACCCACTTCCTGGTCCCCTGGCTGCAGAAGCCGTACGTCTTCGACATCCGTACGAGGCACCACAACTTCTCCTCCACCTCCGGCACCAAGGACCTCCAGATGGTGAACATCACCCTCCGCGTCCTCGCCCGACCCGACACCCCCAACCTCCCCACCATCTTCCGTACCCTCGGCCTCGAGTACGCCGACAAGGTCCTCCCTTCCATCGGCAACGAGGTCCTCAAGGCCGCCGTCGCCCAGTTCAACGCTGACCAGCTCCTCACCGACCGCGCCCGTGTCTCCGCCCTCGTCCGCGATTCCCTCGTCCGCCGCGCCCGAGACTTCCACATCGTCCTCGACGACGTCGCCATCACCCACCTCTCCTACGGCGCCGAGTTCTCCCGGGCCGTCGAGCAGAAGCAGGTCGCCCAGCAGGAGGCCGAGCGCTCCAAGTTCGTCGTCCAGAAGGCCGAGCAGGAGCGCCGCGCCGCCGTCATCCGCGCCGAGGGCGAGAGTGAGTCCGCCAAGCTCATTTCCGAGGCCACCTCCTCCGCCGGGATGGGCCTCATCGAGCTCAGGAAGATTGAGGCCGAGAAGGAAAATGCCCAGAAGCTCGGCAAGTCCCCCAATGTCACCTACATCCCCCGGGGCACCCCTATGGTGATGGGGATGACGCCTGCTCCTCCTGCCCGTTGATCTGGTACATACACTCATGCATACGTACCTATATTTCCACGTTGTTTGGTGTTCTTTGATTTACAGCCTAACTAACTAACTAACTAACTATATTTAATATATATATATATATATATATATATATATATATATATATATATATATATATATATATATATATAGGAGAAAACAAGAATTGATTTCTTTCACATGCATTCATTCATTCATTCATTCATTCGTGTGCGTTTCACCGACTTGATTGGCATTACAGTAATGAGTCGGAATTTTACTTTTTTTCTAAGTAGATCCCAAATCTAAGAAGACATAAAAGGGTGTTTGCGATTGCTTACATCTGTTCAATCCATGCATATATATTTCTTTTAGCAAAAATAGCATATTACTGTTCGGCTTGAGTGTTAGTTTTAATCTCATTCATCTTAGGTTTTGAAATTCATCAACTCGATGCATATTACTGTTCTTTTTCATGCACTGTGACACCGGAGTTCTACTAAAGCTGGCTGAGTGTATTGAAAATTGATTTAGAGGAAAGTACGTGGTAAATTGCTTTTGTCCGTGTGTGTGACTTGCGTTGCTGGATGCTTTAAGTACTAACTTGGGTTTCTAAGTAAATCTCAAATTTGATAAATTGAAAGACATGGCATGGATGGTAGTTCCTTTTATCAGTATCTCAAGATGCTGCTCCACAAAATATGTTTTTAGTTTATCACCATGCTCATTGCTTGCATTGACAAGCTAATTATTACAATACTTTTCATTGCTTGCATTAACAAGCTAAGCTTTAGAGGTTGGATACAGGCTTATATGTCATTTTAAATTTAAGTAAATTCACATAATATTTTTATGATTGAAGTCACATTTTTTCTAAAACATACTAATATGATGGGATAATGTTATTCCCCCTGTATTGGATTCCTGAAAGACACAATATACACAGTTCTTTTTGATGGAGAAAAAAGATCAACATATATATAGCGCGTGAATGATGAAACCATTTCAAGGAAGCATTCATGATGATGGTATCGCAAATAACTGGGGATAGGACACAAATAAAGATGGAGAAGAATCAACTCTGCATCATTTGGAGGTGATTTTTATACACAAGCAAATGGCTGGACTTCGGTGCTAGAATTTTTGGATGGTCTATCATTCAAATATTCTTCTTTACGTACCAAACAAATGGCTGGGGGCTTTAAACAACTTGATGTTAGAATTTAAGTTGTGTATAATGGTCAGGTACAAGATAAATTTTATTGTATTTAGTGAAGATTTCAAAGATATTGTACTATTTCATCTTCTTCTAAACTTCTACATACTCTGACATATGTTTGGAATTTAAACTAAGATATAAAATATGGTGACAGTGGTTTGGTAACTAAATCGAGATCAGGAATTTGACAATTTATGGATGGGTGAAATATGTTGTTGTTTTTATCACATCAAATATAAAATGTTGTGTTTTTAGAGCTGTTTAAAGCCGGTACGAATTGTGCACGCTAGCACTGTTTGTTAATTGTTGTGTTTCTGTGGAGAACTTATGGGTGATCAAACAACCAGTAGCCTCCTTTTTATGGGTATTTGATTTTAGCTCCTTTCCTTCCAAGTTTAACACATCTCATACACTCATTTTCCTGCAATATTTTGCATTTCATGTTTAAAAGCTCTACAAAATCTGTAGCTATATTTGGTTCATATGAGTGCCACACGGTAGCATATTTTCTTTGCTCAGGTGATTCTCCTGCCACACCGTTCTTCATTATTGAATCGAGGACATGACGCACATTTACTTCTGTTACTTCATCCGTCCTGAAAAATAGATATAATTGCCTAATTTTAGTTTTTCTTTTATTAATGGATAATCCATGGTTTTGAATGCAGATAAAAGAGTGACGGCCATTTCAAACCAATCCATTACAGTGTCCCAGAAAAGTTACTTTTAATGTGTACGTTTGCTGAAAGTAGTTTGGCCTCTTTAGCTATTTCTTTGTCAAGGGTGGTACCTGTGGAACCTTTTTAACTATTCACCATCGCGAAAACTTGAAGAGCGCCTGCTTGCTCTCAGTATTTGGTTTAGCTTGTGATCTTTTTGACGAGCTATAGTAGCTAAACTATCATTTAATTTATTTTCCATTGCAAAATAAATTCTCTTCCAAGCTGGCTTTAGTTCCGTATTTGGAGTTATAACAAAACACATCTATTGGGCCAGTTTGAGAGCACTGATAAATGGTTGGAGCTACAAAGCCAATCTGAATTCTATTTTCGTTGTCATTTGGGATGGTTGTGGCGGCAACCGCTGCTGACAGAAGTCATTGCAGTTTGTTGTTGGGTGTTGACACAATTTTGCAATATGGAAATCTAGATGGCATTTGAGCTTTAGCCAAGGAAGGATGGATGCAACCCATTCCAGAAACATAATGAAATCTAATTACTTGACAATATGGAAAATGAAACAACTGTGGTATCATCTTGCCATGCGAATAGATTTAAACGGCTGGATGTGTCTTGTGATCCATGCGACCCGAAAACATAATATAATAATAGCATTTGTAAAGTAGTCTACTAATACTGGTTAACCAGAACTTCGTTATTTGAAGCCTCAATGTCACTGTGGAATCCATCCATGCTCTTTTCAAGACCCCCAAGCTGCAGTGCTCAGTGAGCGGAGGCCATATGCCGAACCAAATCAATCACACGGGAGCTGCACCCACATAACAATTAGGCGAATTAAGGAACACAATTACAAAGCCCAACAATTTAAGGAACAAATATTATAAGTAACATTAGCAGCTTTGATTTAGTCCTCCCAAGTCAATTTTAGGTGGTGACCTCTTAACTCTATGTCGAGGCTGCCTTTTGCTTAAATAAATGTGAATAGCGAACTCTGAGGCTATTTCAATTTCGACTTTGGAATGACTAAGAACTACATCATCATAGACTGATGTGGTCTTCCTGGTGGACTGGACATTTGCTCTCAGTAGTAGAGTAGATTTATATTGAAATGAAAAATTACAATAGACTAAAATGATTGCATGAGGGAGTAGAGGAGGGATTTATAATTGGACTTACACAAAGACAGAAAAATGAAAATGAGAATTACCTGTAACCCCATTCGTTATCATACCAAGAGACTAACTTCACAAAGCTGTCATTCAAAGCAATACCAGCCTTGGCGTCAAAAATGCTTGACCTGCCCAAAATATACCATATCTTTGATTAAAAACTGTAAGAATTCATTACAGAAGTTGCAGCTCCTGATATGGCCAGAAACTTTACTGCAGCTTTAGCAGAAGGGTAGCGGCATAGGCAGTGGCAATTGTAGAGATCAGAAATCCAAGAAACTCAACTCCCCATAGGCCATAATAACAAATATGAGACAAATGATTACCAATTCATATGAAATATCCTCACCTGCTGTCACCCAAGAAGTCTGTTGACACTACATCATCCTCTGTGTAACCAAGAATACCCTTCAGGCTGCCCTCTGATGCCTCCCTGCACAAAATGAAAACCAACATTTAACACTAAGCAAATAAAGATGCAGTCCCACTCTAGTTTGAAGTTGGAAACTTTCTTTTCTTCTTAGGTAATAGAGAAAGAAAAATATATCATAGCCGACTGTAACAATGTTGAACATTAAGTTGGTGAGGGAATCTGTGATCCTCACTTGATGGCAGCTTTAATGTCATCATAGGAGGCCTTATGCTCAAGCCTCGCGGTGAGATCAACCACTGAGACATCAACTGTGGGGACCCGGAAAGCCATGCCAGTCAGCTTCCCATTCAGTGCTGGCAACACTTTTCCAACAGCCTTTAACAACCGCATAGACAATACAAGCACACTGTCATTATTCGAGCTACTCAGAAATGATACCACCTCCACAGTGACTGGATTTTGCTAACAGTATACCTTGGCAGCTCCAGTACTGCTGGGAATGAT
Source organism: Taxillus chinensis (assembly GCA_023512835.1). Classification (NCBI taxonomy): domain Eukaryota; kingdom Viridiplantae; phylum Streptophyta; class Magnoliopsida; order Santalales; family Loranthaceae; genus Taxillus; species Taxillus chinensis. The sequence continues at coordinate 44,228,187 of CM042088.1, read as the reverse complement.
ATTGGTAGAAGCAGCTCTGCCGCCCCTCCAATCCTTCATGGATGGTCCATCAACAGTCTTCTGTGTGGCTGGAGGTTCATAAGCATGGTAAGAGAAACTGTACTACATAGCTCTCAGCAAATTGAGGATTGAAATTAACAATTTACCAAGGGATTAGTTGGCTTAAGTAAGATCACTAACCAGTCATGGAATGGACAGTGGTCATGAGACCCTCAACAATACCAAATTTGTCATTGATAACCTATCAACATTAACATGCACATAAAAGGAGAACCATAAGCTTCATCGGTATGCAAATTCAAAGCTTCCATGTGGAACTTAAATGGATTTTATAAAGATAGTGGGCGAAGCAACTGCCTTAGATTGGGAAATCCTAAAGACTTCAAACAAGTTGGTATACCTTCGCCAAAGGGGCAAGACAGTTGGTAGTGCAGCTAGCATTAGAAACAATATCAATATCTGCGCTGTATTCTTTCTCATTCACACCCATAACGAACATGGGGGCATTGGCACTCGGTGCCGAAATGATCACTTTTTTGGCACCACCCTGATCCAAAAAAGAAAAACAAAGAAGAGGAAGATTAATATCAATTAAGAATATTTTATATATGATTCATTAAAACAATAGTAACTGGAAAAAAAATTGGGAAAGAGTACACTATCTGAAGCAAACTAACATAGAAAAAAAGAGTAATAGTTCAACAAATTAAACCATAATATCAATAAATAGTTAAGCATTTTAATCCATTTCACCACATATTATGGAGTACCTTCAAGTGGGTAGCTGCTTTGTCCTTGTCAGTGAAAACTCCAGTGGACTCCACTACATATTCGGCACCAGTCTCGCCCCAGGGGATCTCCTCCGGGTTCCTAAGTCACCCAAAAATAAAATAAAAATTAAGACTAATCATTAACTAAACCAATCATTAAAATGCTCTAATCATTTCCCCGAGATAATCATGGAGAAACAGAGAAGAAAAAACACAATTGTGTACGTATACCTGGCGCCAAAAACAGCGACAGGCTTGTCTCCAAAGAGAAGGGTCTTGGAGTCTTTAACCGTGATGTCGTGATGCTTCCAGTTCCCATGAACAGTGTCATACTTGAACATGTACGTCTGCATTGCATACATACATACATACATATATATATAACACATTTATAACTATCATTTCCAAAACAAATGTTTCATCTACGCTCTGTTTGGTTGCTGAGAAAATGAAAGAAAAAAGATGAAATTTCATCGTATGAAATTGAAAGGGTTGACCATACATACCATGTAGTCGGTGGTGATAAACGGATCATTCACGGCAACGAGTTCCACATCGTCACTCAGCAGAGCCACCCTGGCTACCAACCGCCCAATCCTCCCAAATCCTACAACATATATCAAAACAAAACAACATTAAAAAAAACCCAAAAATGCTAAAATAATAATGTCATACGCAAAAGGATCTGAGACCATTGATTCCAAGCTTAATTTTGGCCATGTGACTGTTGGGGAACCACACAAAAAACAGAGAGAGACTGAAGTGTGGGATGAAGTGTGTTGTTTAGTGTTTTCGAAAGCACAGAGTGGGGAGGGAATGGGCATAGGGTGGCAGTTATATAGAAATATGAGGGAGGGGTTAAGACTTAAGACCCACCACTTCGAGTGCATCATGTGGTGATGAGCAGTTTCAGGGGACCAAGACCGGTGGCCACCGCATCTTGACCCAGTGGTCCCGCGGTAATGGCGCAAGAAACATTAATGGTCATTGGAGGAAAAAAAAAGGATCATATATACTTCCCTTGCGTAACATATTGTGAACCATCAACTGGACCCTCTGGTCCACATACATATACATTTGGATTTGGATTATGGCGCAGGCGAGCCGTTCATATTTGTTTATTTAAATTTTTTTTTAACCGAGGTCAATATTTAAAAGAGAGTTTTCATATTTATTCGATTTGTAATTGTTGACGAAAAATTCATAAACACATATTCATTATTCACTAATATATTTTTAAATAAAATTTAGGAACTTCTTTAATTCCATTATTCACAAACAAAAAATATTTTCATTTGTTTTGCTCATTTAATTCATTAAACTCGTTTATGATATAATAAAATAAATAAAATACTCTTCAAATTCTTATTTTTTAAAAATTTCATGCATTTAAAGCATCTAACACAAAATTAATTATTATTTTAAAACTTAAAGTAATATTAATGCCATTCATGAAAATTAATATAAATGGCTATATTAAAATTTGGCATAGTTATCAAAATTTAATATGGGTAATTTTATAACACTATTAACTATATAAAACATCACTATAATTAATATACTAACCGTTAATTATATTATGTAACGTGAATTTATAGAGCAGTTTAAAAATTATATATATTAACTAAATAATTTGATTTTTAAACTTTATATGTATTAATAATTATTTATTATAACTAATGTGAATAATATATATAATAGTGTTAACTGTGTTTTTTAAATAATGTTAATGAATATTAACAAATATATTCATGAATATATATGTTCATGAGAAAAATGATATTAATACTAATATGTTTTTATATTGGTGAACATAAAAATAATATTTAAAAACAATTGACTTCTTATGAATGAATATAAATAAATTTTAGCAATTTGATTTTAAAATTGTTGTTGAAGGTTTGCTCCATTTACAACTTTAACTTGAATATATGTTGCGTGGAGCTTGTTTTAAGATGATTAATAACTAAAACTACAAGTTCAATTATATATATACACAAAATAAATGACATTGGACTAAGAACATGCAATGGACCTAGGGCCGAAGTGGAGGCTCACACCGAAAGAAGGTAGAGGCAGGGGTGAGAGCCCACCAAAAAAAAAAACGATAGGTCAAACTCGGGGGTCCTAAGTTTCTACATGAGACTAATCACTCTCTGATAGAAAACCAATAAACATATATAAACTCTACTTACAGCTTAAGCTCTCAAGAGATTTGTTTTCATGTGACCGTTCACACAATGCTTTTCTAAAAATATAAAATTAATTTAAATTGAAATTTAAAAGTCGAAGTGATTAAACTAAGAATGTTTAATTAATCTATTTTGGTCGATTAGATAATTAATATTTTTTTTTATTGTACGTGCACACACATGATAAAAATACTTTCGGCAAAGTGTGCTTTTGTAATAATTTTATTGTTCTTTTTCCTTTAGAATTCAATTTGTATCAATTTGGTAGGTTTTGATTTCGAAACATTGTAACTGTGATCTAATAAAAAAAAATCAAATGTTAGAACCCATATAAAAATATAAATGAGAAAAAAAATCAAAATTTGCTAAATACATTCTTCATTATTAAATAACTAAATTGCTCATTTGTGAAATGAATAATACTAAAAATGCATGAATCACTTCACCCACCACTTTAAAAATTAAAATTCTAATACCTACAAACAATTCCTTCTCTCTCACAAACAAACCTCAATCCTAAAACTTAACTCCCAAACAACCTAGCAATGGAGAGAGATAAAAGAGGAAAAAAAATTATTCCAAGAAAAAAAACAATGCCCTTACAACGTTAAAGCAACTCTATACAGTAAACTTTAAGAAATTATTCCAAGGAAAAAAATAATGCCCTTAAAATTATTCCAAGGAGCATTGTATAGTTAAATTTATAATGATAATAGAAAGTTATAGATAATCCTAATAAAAACCTCTATGATCATAAAATAAAAAATAAAAAAAATAAGAGCAATCATTGCAAGTTTTCTTTAATTTTTAAATTTAATCATATTTGAAAACTCTATACAATTAACTTTGATCCTCTTGTCGTCAAAACAGTTGCCATCTATGAATAAACATCAATAACTAAAATTTTCAAAAAAAAACAAAAACAAAAACAGAGGTACTGCTTTAGGACCTCGACCGGCCCTGTCCAAGACTGTAAACGCCTCAACCCAATTATCATTACCCGGATATAACAAAATTCCCGTGTGTTGATGGTTGAGTCCCAAAAGAAGCATAATATTATGCAGAATGTTCCATTAAGAGATAAATGTCCAAATACATTCTCGCTAGAAAGCATGAAATAAAAAACTCTACATCGTGGGCTCCGTGATCTTTCATTCAAATGTCATTGCCGGATATTGGGATACACATTTTAACTAGTTTTTACATCAAAACACAAAACTATAACGTCAGCTTTCGAACCAAGATACCGGATGGGTGGTTTACTTCAAGCTTACTAATAATGGCTTGCTAGTAGTCCCCCAGAAGCCTCACGCCCTGATACATCGCACCTGGGCGAAGATCATCCAAAGTATCAATGATTTTGTAGCAACCCAGCTCACTCAACCCCGTCAATCCCCGACGTGAGAGAAAATCGCGAAAATCATTTTCGGTGTACATTGTTTTCTCTTCCGGAGGAACCGTAATGTGGTCAGGATCATCTTGGAGGCAAACTTTTATGGTCAATCCTGCCAAGACGGTTGGGCTTGATCTCAGAATCCTTCAACCAAATTATGATTTTGCAAAGCATACAGTAAAACCGGGATGTGAATTTTTACCAGACCTTCATCAAGATGCAATGTGTAATTTCCTAGAGGCATTTCTCTGTCCAAACTGCGAACTACGTCATCTTCATCCTCCAACCAAAATGCCCGCTTTGTTCTTAGCCCAAAAGCAGACTTGATTGCTTCTTTGATTGCATCAGCAGTTCCATCAATCCCAATCCGTCTTGTGCAATCCATCCATTTGACAGTGATAACCCGCCCTCCATAAGAAGAGGAGCCATCCCCACCTGCCGTCAAGGAAAAGGATGTAAAGATGACATAATACTGAATGAATTAGAATCTACCATTAAAAAAAAAGAGTCATCCATAAAATATGCATAAAAATGTGACCCTGTGTATGTTTTTACATATTTTATGGTAATAAATCAGAATTTTCCATTGAATTGAGCACAAACACTAGAATGACTCAAAAGATTCCAGACTTTAAACTGAACCATATAGCTTCATAAATAATTTAAACAGCTGACCGTTTCCAGTGGCGTCTCTCCAGTTCCAAGGTGGAACTCCAGTGGCTCCAACTGCATCGCCTGTGGTAATGGTGGCAAGAGGATCACCATCATGATCCAAACGCCTTTCCAGATTAACTGCTGACCGACCACTAGCTGCACAGCAAAAGGCTTAAGTTAAAGCTTTAATGCAGAAAATTGGGAAAGCCACCTCAATTGCAAGGATAATTACTCCCATTTTCCTATTATGTTGTTTTCTCTAACCATTTATCATACATGAGTTACGGTAGTATGTCTGTTAAAATAAGAATTAGTTCACAAAATGAGGCTAACAAGACAGCTAACAGATGAATGCAAATTTTGTTACGCAGATACAAAATAGGATAAGAAATAAATGGGGAAAGGATTTATACTCCACTCCATAAAAGCACAAAAATGGGGGGAACCTTCCAGTGAGAAGTAGAGAAGCCAATATGGGAATAAAAAGGAAACGAAAACAAATTTTTTAATTAAATTTAGAAGCAAAATTTAGTGTTGTGAGGATTATGCTAACAGGGCCAACTTGCAAGCTTCAGTTAACACTCATGATATAAGTGCTTGCGTATTCTCCTTGACGTCAAACCATTACTCAAGATATACAGACAGATCTCCCCGAAGAAAAGCGACATGTCAAACACTTTTTGTATTTTCAATGAAGGGACTGGAGTATTTTACACAGATAAATTTTCTTGCACAACTGGGTAAGTCATCGGTAGATTATCAAAGCATTGTTAATCCACTCTACTCATGATTATTGCACGTCATACAAGTCCTACCAATGTAAACTCTGGATATGTAACGACAGCTGAAAAGGCCAAAAAGTTCAAGCACGGGCAATAACAAGGCAGGCTTGTATCATCCATCTCATGTTAGGCGCAGCTCAAATCAAGAATAGTGTGTGTACATGTGTGTATAATTATTATAATGTTAACATGAAAGTTCTGGCCACAAAGAAAAACCTCTACAGAACCACATAATTACTTCTTAAAATAAGATGCCAAGTTCATCTATAATAACCACATATCCACCAAAATACCTTCCACGGATCCAAATGCGATGCTGGTATCCTCAAGACCTGGCAAGAGTAATTAATAAAGTAGTTACCAGAAGTGAAACAAATACTTTAGGTCAACAGAAGCAAACATCACCTATGCACATTTTTTAATTTGACATTTTCATTATTTTATTTTATTTTTTATACCACTTGTCAAATTTCTATTCGCACTGCTACTGCCTATTTTGACAAAATCTGACAAGCATAACTTTTTAGTAATTAAGGAAGAACAGCCATTACATGATTCTGCATTCGAACCAAAAATGAAAAAATGATGCTATTGCGCTATAAATACAGCATAAACAGACAAACCGTGAAACATTAGAGTAAAACTGTCAAGAATCGCTTCTCACAAATACATCAAACTGAAAGTAAGATAAGGACTTCCACAAAATCCCACACCAGAACATCCACACCGGAAAATGATAACATGAAAACATTGAGTACAAAGTTGTCGTTAGCATAACCTTTTAAACTTAAATCTTCCATTCTTCCTTATTATTTTTATTTAAGTTGCGATAACATTTACATACTCTAAGCAAAAGGCTCTACAATGACCCCCTTCAGGGGGCTGAGAATAAGATATACAACTTGCAGTTTAGCAGCTACCAACCAAGTTGGAAGGAAAGTAAAAAAAAAAAAAAAAAACTAGCAGAAATGGTTTGTTTTCCATTATTTTCTCAGCAACCAAACAGACTAAAAAAGCACGTTACTGGAGTAGAGAATTTAGTGAGAGGTGATGATTGAGTGACTACCTTTATCTGAGAATTGCATATAGGAATCAACCTTGGCAGGTGTAGGGCTCTTGTAGGGAGCGTTTTTGCTTCTCTCTCGGAGCAACTCCTCCAGCTCCTTGTAATACAACATCTTGGCCGACCCGGCGCCTCTGTCCTGCTGCTTGACTTTCTTGAACTCCTTGAGGAGGTTCCTCCACTTGTCGGTACACATGGTGGGCGAGCGATCAAAGCCCTTCTCCCTCATCTTGGCGGAGATCTGCTCCCACAGGTGCTTGTTCGACTTGGAGGTGTTGAAGAGCGCGTCCACGTCCCTGCGAAACCCTATGAGGCTCCGCGTCTCCTCCTGGACCCATGTCTCGGCCCGCTTCTTCGGCGCCTTCACCTCGTGGTCCTCGCCGCTGCTTTCGGCGAGGATCATCTGCGTCTGCTGCTGCTGCTGGTGGTGATGGTGGGGGTGGTGGTGGTGTGACGGAGGAGGTGGAGGCGGCAAATCGCCATTGGAGACCACTTCGATCATCATGTCTCTGCCCCCTCCTTCCTTGTAGAAATCAATCGGGCGTGGCTCCTCAGAGAGATACATGGAGTGTGCTCCTTGGCCAGTGATTCATCTACATGTACCGATCTGCGAAAACCCTAACTCTGAGCCGAGACGATTCGACTCCACTCGACTCGGTTCGGTTCGGCCCCGTGCACAGTTACGGCGCGGGAGAGAAATGGTGTTGCTGCGATGAGGATTGAAGAGCAGCGAGGATTGTGTGTGTGTGTGTGTGTGTGTGTGTGTGTGTGTGTGTGAGAGAGAGAGAGAGAGAGAGAGAGAGAGACGGCGTGTGGTGCGGTGGACTCTTCCTGGTCGCTTTGGAGCAAGGAAAGAAAGGAGGGAGACGGAATCTGCGATTCGGACACGTGTCGGAGGGACACTATTGTTGTGGATTATACGATCAGGGTCGTTTTCCGGTTGACACCTCTCCTGAAACGTCCGCACTCTGAACAGCGGAGATGTCACCACGTGGAGATTTTTGCAGCTTTATTAACTTATTTTTGAAATGTTATTAAATTTGCCCAAAGAAGACCCACCCGTATTTGCCCGGCCCACCCATATTGGTTCGGCCCGCGGGTATATTTTTCGTATTCCTTCCGATCTCCCTCTCCACGTGGGACGCCTCTGAATATAATTAATAAAATATAATTATGGCCGTCCTTCATATCTGATCTGGTTAGGACATGGGATACCCCTCTCCTAAGCTGATTTTATCGATTTAAATTATTTTTTTATTTTTTTTACATACACATATATTATAATAAATTTTTAAAAAATACTTTTTATATTATATTTTATTTAATAATAATTTTTTTATAATTTAATGTAAAATAAGCATAAAACATAAAAAAAGATTAAAAATTATATAATTAAATAATCATAAATAAATAAATAATATTTTAAAATTAATTAAAATACATAAATAAAATTAAATATAGAGTTATTTTATTACTTTTTAACTTTTTTTCTAAATAAAAAAATAAAATCTGCTATTAGTACTAACATACAAAATTAGGTAACAAGATTAGTATCTTTTAGCTACCAATTATCAGCAAACTATAGTAATCTTTTTTATCTATGTTAGATTTAGTATCTCATCAATGACTTTATTTGTGTGTTCATTTTTTTTATGTTTTACACGTCATTTTGGTGGAGGTCCAATATATTACCTTGGGCCAAGGTGCAGGCCCGTACAGTTGTGATTTTAGAGTCTGTTTCTTTTTATTATTATTATTATTATTATGAACTTGACTTCTTTTTAAATCACCCATTATAGGCCTATGGAACTAAGTTTTGCAACTCCTTAATTCATGTATTGAATATTAATCTAATATTCTTATCGTATAGACTTTGGACTTTTGTTACATCGATCTACGCAACTTTAAAATATAACTTTAGGACTAATTTTTTTCTTATTAATTCCCTCTTTGAATGATTTTTCTATTAATTTATCGATTTTTTTATTTGACTACAGACAGAAAAAACCGCTTCTTAAGGTGGGCAAGAAGTGGAGGATGAAGTCGAAGCCAAGTGACCATTACAGTGCACGAGCTATTTAAGTTATCCAAGCAAGCAATATGGATTCCAGACAGAGAAATATAACAGCAGCAAGGTAATCATGCAAAAGCAATTATTGGACCCCAAATATTCCAAACATTACACCAAATATCAACATTCCAGTAATTTACAAAATTTTGCAGAAACCAACAAACAACATATCAGGCAATAGGAAAATTGGGTTTATTAACTGAAAATGAAAATCATATTGAAGTTACAGCTCAATCTTATTGCTAAAAAAATGTTTGTTACAATGAGTACACATAAGGGCAGATAGCATTATTATCCCTCCCGGAACACTCCTGCCAACAATCCCACACCAAAAGCCATGTCTTTCCAAATCAGACAGAAGAGTGGTTACAAGAGCGCTTGCAACTCCTCACATGTAACACGAGGAAATGGCTGATTCCTGCATCTCTACCCCATTTTTTCCACTACTAACAAAAATGCGACAGTCTTCGACAAACACGTCAGCGTCAGTCTCCAGATATGCTCTCTTCACATTTTTACCACGAATTTAAAACATTATTAAAAAATAGGGGAAAAAAAAAATCTTCCTTGCACTCCAAGTTAAAATGCAGTTCTGAACCATAGAATGCCTCTGGTATTCAATATTATTATCTTGTCCAGAGCACTGTCTAATTCTTCATAGATGGGATAATTCACCTGCCTCCACAGGATACAAGCTTCCAACCACAAGACAAGACCCAAAGCTTAACATCAAACAAGTGTGAACTACTGAATTTTTGTGCCCCACTCACTTCTATCTATCAAAGGCATGCAAATCATCAATTATTTGTAGCCATGAAGCAAAAATGGTAGGCATCCTTACGGAAAAAAGCATGCCTAGAAGAGAAAGCAGGAGTTCCTTCCAGTGTCTCCTGATGATCCAGAATCTCTTTCCAACAATCCAAACAGAGCAAATCAAGACAAAATGTCTCCTCATAATCGCAGTTATTGATGCAGCGCCCACAATGGACACAGCGGGCAATACAAATAATACAAGCCCTGCACAACTGAGAAGGGTAATTTCCCCCTTGACAACTCTCTGCAGGGCAATCATAGACGAGTCTCAGTTCTTGACATTTTGGGCATACTTCAATGTCTATTGCGCAATCATCATTGCAAGAGATGTACAACTGTCCACCGCGATAGAACCGTGGTTTGCGGGACTGAAGCTTCATACAGTTATCTGCACCAAGTAGGAATTTCAACTCCTCAAAATGTGTGTTTGTAATGCCATATATCCCACCAATTCTTAGGTACTTTATTCCAGGCGCCCCTGCAGACTTCAAGGCCTTCAGATTAGACAATATGCCTTCAACACTGAGCTTCACACATCCTGGCACACTTAACTGCAAGAAGAATACAAGACTGTTAAGCTGTGGAAGATCATTAAAATTGGCTACCATAGATTAATGTAATCTTTTATGGAACTAAGATGATGGCACCAGGAAAAAAAAAGGCAAATTCCCATACTTAGCCTCAAACTAGAATGTAGAAAATTATAATTACTTCAAAAAATACAAATGACATTCGATATAGCAGCAACTGCTAATAAAATTCAAAATAGTTAATTTTTTCAATCAATGAACCACCAAGTCTTGCTCTTCAGTAACTAGAAATTTTAGCCACACATGCGTATGATACTACAATGTGCACAGAACCATAGAAATTAGATATTCCTCATATACTGGAAAAAAAATCCACAGACGTGCCAAGAAAGCAAGACCAAGACGTTAAGAAGCCAACAAATTCATCTGACATTACTTTTATGTTACAATGGGATGATGCATTATACAAAGAACCTTATAACCAAAAAGGCATAAAATATACAATTTAAACAAGTCTTAGAGCTACGCATGTGAGGGTGGCATGAAGCATATATGAAAGAGAAATCAAAATCAGTAACCAATGCTGAATGCAAAAGTGACGTGAGAAGCATCGAAAAAATTTCACCAACCTTCATCATCCCAGGATTGCATTCAAACACGCGCTTCAAACCACTGTCAGTGATCTTTAGGCACTCCACAAGGCTCAAACATTGGAGCCTACCTTGAGCTCTACCAGTTAATCGCAAAAGGCCATCATCAGTGATCCTGTCGCTCAGTGACTGATCAATATGAACATTCCTCCACAGAAGAGGATCATCTTTAACTGCATGACGCAGAGATTTGCAAACCCTTTCAACCGATAGAAGATCATGCACGCCCAGATAGCTTAAGGCTAGAAACAAACCCTCGTGAGCTGCCCCATAATCACTTTCCAGGGAATGTTGTGTGCCATCTTGAAATCCCGTAACTTGATCACTTACGATCCCATTGCCCCCTTCATATAATTCATTCCCCAATCTTTTATCCACAACAAATCCACTCTTGTCTACTTCAGGCTGAAACATTATAGCTCCGTCCAAAAACAAATTCAAACCAGCGAAAAATGGATTATCCCCATTCTTCACCACGATTTCATCTGACCCAAATTCACGAGAATTTGAACTCCAACCTTTCTCAAGACCCTCAAACCAACCGGTAATCGCCGTAACGGTAGCGGTCACGTCCATCTCGAAGGGATCTGCAGGCAGCAGTGCAAGAATGTCATCCGACACTGAATCATCACTGCTCCCCTTGTCATCTTTTCTGTAATCAAAAGACTTATCCAATTCCCAATTGAAATTCCGACCACTGCTATGAGCCAAGCCATCGAGTTTATCGAAATTCTTATCTGGGTATTTCCCAAATCTGATCGACGAACGCAGAACGTCCTCCGATGATGTCGGAGTAAAGATCGACGAGCGCGAGAGGTTCAACGTCATCTCCTCCGATCCTATGTTCTTCCTATCTACCCTACACCAAACCTCGGATACTAATTCTAAAACAAGAGCGAGATCGAGCCAAGACCAAATCTACGAGGAACAAGAAGAACCCACAATTTTATTGGTGGAAACAAAAACAACCCACCAAGAATTTCACGCTGCTTTCCTAAGAAGAGGCTCAAAAAGACAACTAGGGTTTCAATCAAATATAATAGATTGAAAAAAGAGAGTATATTCACAGCTACCTTAAACCCGAATGTACCTGGCACAGAGGTCGAAGAAGATGACGAAAACTAGGGGTTGATCGAATGGCATATATGTGATCAATTATGAAGTAACCCAAGATTTAATAATCAGGTTTTGAAGGGGGAAAAGGCGACAGAAGTTACAGAACAGTGTTTAAGGAAGAAACAAATCCCAATGAGGGTTATAAAAACAAACACCTTTTGAAGTATTTTTAAAGGGATTTAATAAAAGGGGCTGAAATCAAGAAGAAATTATTGGGTAGAAGACGATCTCAGGGAACAGAAGACATGGGAGAGAATAGACTAAAATTGCTATAATTGGCAAAGGATAGATAGGGGTTTTGTAGGATGGTTTATTTAAACTTAATGCTTAAAAACCCAATTAGGGTGGGTGTGTTGGTGTTACCAAAATTTTCAAGACGTGGACTTCAATTACATAGACAGGACGTCATCACTATTTTTGTTACTTTCCCCGCTTTATCTATATGAGGTTAACATAAAAAATAAGTTAACAAAGAGATGAGTTGTCAAAAAAAATCAAAAACTTAAGTTACATTTGAGCTCTGCCAAGCAATGTTTGGTACCTATCGAGAACGATTTTCTATATTTTAATACAGAAAATATCACTTAATTATTATTCGGTGCCTATTTTGCTTTTTTGTTTTTAAAAACTTACGGCTTTCGAGTATAGGAAAACGAAAACATTTTTTTGTGTTTTCACTTTATTTTCGGGTGTTTTCCGTTTCGGCGACATTGCCTCTTCCTCACGCAGCGCGACGATCATCCCCTGCGCCAGCTCCCTTGCGATGGCCTCCCCCTTGCGCCGGGAACCCCTTCCGACGGCCTCCTCCTGCGATGGTACCCCTGCGACGGGCTCCCTCTGCGCCGGTAACCCCCTGCGGCGGGCTCCCCCTGTGCCAATCTCCCCCTGTGACGGCCCGACGACTTCCCCAGCCCGGTGCCACGCCTGGTGCGACGCCCCCTGCGCACGACCCCCCTCCCCCTGCGCACGACCCTTCCCTGACAAAAAACAAAAACACTTTTTTAAAAAACACATACCAAACGTAAAATTGTTTTTAATTTAACAAAAAACACCCGATACTCTTTGTTTCCAAATACAACTTTTTAAAACAGAAAACCAAAATCAGCTACCAAACATACCCTTAAGGCGATGTTTGGTAACTGTTTCTCATACATGTAAAATTTCGGTCCTGTTTCTCATACATTTAAAATAAAATAAAAATCGATCCTGTTTCTCATACATTTAAAATTTCAGTTTAAATAAAAAAATATTATTTTTAAAAATATTTTTATGTTATTTTTATATTTTTAAATTTAAACTAAATTTTTTTCATTCTTTCACTGAATTCACTATATTCTCTTCTCTTCTTCTTTTTTCATTTTTTTCGTATATTCCAAATTTTAAAAACATATTATTTTTAAAAATTTATTTTGTCTTTTACAAATTATTTTTTACAAAATAAAAATAGTAAAATGTTCTGAAATTTAAACACAAAAATAAAAACACGTATTAATATTTTTTTAAAATTTTAGATAAAATATATATATAAAAATTGAATTTTAAAAAATTGAAAACCAAAATATTGAATTTATTACGATTATTTAATTTTTACATGAATAAATAAAAAACTATTTTTTTAAAGCTTATATTTTGAATTAAATGAATTTTTATTCAAATAAATCATAATTTTAAATAAAGCACCCAAAATACTTTATTTTATCCCTAAAATATTGTTTTGAGGATTTTTTTAAAACTTATAATATTATTTACTTATTTTAAAAATAAATTCTGAATATATTAATTAATATGAGAAAAAACCATAAAATCTAAATTTGAAAGCACTACAAGCAAGATTATTTTTCCTAAATTTAAATATTCAAATTATTTTTTATACAAATACACACTCCAATAATTTTTTTAATATTTTTATATTTTTTAAAAATATTTTATTATAATTTATTTTTGAAAACATAAAAAAGGAAAGAAAGGGAAGAGAGGTGAAAGCTGATTTTTTATAATTTGATAATTACTATATAACCCAATACTATATAAAAATAGAAATTAAATATAGAGCTGTTATCTGATGATAACCTAATTTAATAATTTATTAGTGATCTGATGATACTCCGCCCAGTTGCACCACTAGCAGGACCTTTGGGTATCATTAATTAAAGTCCATGATTTTTTTAAATAAAGATACCCTTGAGTTGGCTCACTTAACGAGGTAAATTGGAAAAAAAAAAAAAACTTCGCCTAGCTTGAATGAGATGATCCAAATTTACGTTCTACTCACTTGGAGGATTCAGTGAAATAGTGCAGAATGGCGATAGACCAGAAAATGTTGGTATGGACCTCGTTATAAATTTATTGAACATCACCAAACAGGCACTGGTGCGTGCACTGCTCCGACAACCTCAAACTGAAGGCTATATGAGCCATGTTAAAAATGAACAAGGTCAGATCTGGAGTGATCTGACGACAGCACAATAATGTTATGGGAACTCACTCATTTGGTTATAAATATAGCATCTGGTGACACCCCCGTATCAAACTTTATTACATGGTCTCTCTCAGTACATGACAACAACACCAAGCGCTCACAACGAAAAACTCATACTCTAATGGTATAATATAAGTAACTTATTCTTTCTTTTTTCTTTTTCTTTTTTTACCTTTTGTCCCCTTTTGGGCGGGGGCTCAGAAAAGGGTAAATAAACTATAAGGTGGAAGAGTAACTATGGGTGGGCACATGTAAACTCAGGTAGGAGGGAGGGGCCTGGGATGGAGAGGGTAACAGATTCTTACAAGGTGGGAGGTATCCATATGTAGCCATGAGTTTGAACATAACCCATTTTTTCCAGCAGCTCATCTGCCTCCTCTGGACCTCGGCTGCCTGGCTTGTATGGGTAAGGCTTCATTTCACCATCATCGATTCTGTGCAGAAGGGGCGTAAAAATCTCCCAAGCCGCCTGATATGATAGAAGCAGAAATATCAGTCAGTGTGGGAAATTCAGCTATCTTTCATTATCTACCCAAATGTTCAGAGGGCAAACCTTCAACTCATCTCTGCGAACGAAATGCTGCTGATCACCTCTTATTCTGTAAGCAAACAAATATCCGCAAATTTACAAATTACTGCACACAAACACCAGCAAAATACATTTTTTGCAAAAAAAATTATACATACGTATCGAGAATTAGACGCTCATAAGCTTCCGGTATCGTAAGCCCTTGATATCGTTGCCGGTATGATAAGTCAAGTTCACTCTGTGCGGTAGACATCTCCAGGCCTGGCTGCTTGACCTGCAAGACAGTGAGTCAATCAGAAGAGTGGACCATAAACATGCATCAAATTGCCAGAAATATAAATCGGAAGAGTGAACTGTGAGCATGTGTGTGTGCACATGGGCATGTGCGCATGTACATATTAATGATATTCAGGATTTTTTTTTTAAAGGGTGTTTGTGCACTGTATTACAACAAAATATCAGAAGAAGACAGAAGGTGAAACATGATGGATTTTTTTTATAGTAGGTGAAACATAATGGAAATAGGCCACTCCGAATGACATTAAATCAGTTCATACCGTGAGCTTCATGTACATGGCTTCTAAAGGTTGGAGGCGTATAACAAATTCATTCCTCCCTTGCTTTTTACCTGAACAAGAGACAGTCCACAATAAAAAAAACCTTCTTAAGCTCTATTATCTGATTAAAAAAAAAAGTTAATCAATAAATCAACCAAAAGATTTCTGCACAGTAGCATATTCAGAGACATGAAAAGACTAACTTTTAGGCTAGACTACCTTGACCTTTCAAATATACATATGAAAACAAACAGAACTTCGTAAAGCAAATTCTTAATTGAATGGGACTCATTGGAATTAAATAGATTTGTGAGTGCATGTTATAATAAGCAATGTAGATTATAACCCACAACGCTCCATACAGCATTATTGGTACACAATCCTAGCATGGAAGACTTGAAACATAAGCACATTTTAATAAGCAATGTAGATTAGCCCATAAACCTCCATTGGGCATTACTGGTACACAATAACATGGAAGACTTGAAATATACGCATAAAAGAAGTCCATGATAGCAACAAAAAATTGATTCAATAGAATTTAAGGGTTTCGATACAGTACATCTAAATATATCTCCAGGAACGTCTTTAAATTGGACACGAATTTCCGCCTTCCTTGAATTCAATGCTTTTCCAGCTTTGATGATAAATGGAACACCTGCAGGAAATCATTTCCCATATAAACTATGAGAATCAGTAAAAGCAGGTCATTATTGGATTAGTCTCTTGGCCTTCTTAGTCAATTTAAACTCCAGAGCAGGAAAATAAATCCAGGGTCCTCATCGCTAGTAAGCAAAAAATGCCCCAGCAGATCATTTATAATATGTAAAATGTCTATTTAATTAATTTAAAATATAGGACTAATACTGTAAATGAATTCTATGAAGATTGTTAGAGATTAACGGTCATAATTATACCAACACACCTTCCCATCTTTCATTGTGTATTCTCAGAACCACAGTTGCAAAAGTAGGAGTATTTGAGTGGTCAGGAACGGTCGGGTCATTGGTATAGCCTTCATATTGCCCAAGAACAACCTCTTCATCGTTAATTGGAACTACTGATTGAAGAACCTGATATTCATGTCAAATATAGCTTATTTTAGGGAGTTATAGCATGCAATAACGATGATACATTGAGGATTTTGCGGAGAAAAGTATAATTGAAATTCACAAAGATGTCCATTACAAGCATATGTCTGAATATTCACATTTGCTGAATATTAGAAAATATCCTACCATGGAGATGGCATAGTAGATGACAAAGCATTATTATATGGCCGAAAGTAAATCAACACGCACCTTAACTTTCTCATCACGAATGTGCTCAGGTTTGAGAGAAACAGGCTTTTCCATGGCCACCAGGCAAAAAACCTGCAGTTAATGCAGATAAACCAGGAAAAAACTAACCATTAAGGAGAACAAAGAGACAACAGAAGATGAGCCAGGCTCTACACAGGATCCTTAAACTGCAAATGATTAACAAAATAACTAAATATCATATATAAACCAATTTATAGATGACGCATTAGTGAACTGTAAGACCATAGTTCATCATGGACAACAATGTGGCTTTTCCAAACAAAGTAAAAAGTTGCCTTGAGTCTTGACTAGAATCTTGGAATGCTGATAAAGAAAAAATTTCAGTGTAGCCCTCCATTTATAATAGAGGTAAAAGTTACACTAAGAAAGTAGCATGCCACAAGATATAACACGAAAGTATATTTCACTTTATTTAGCTCAAAATGTGGTCATACCTGCAGTAAATGATTTTGAATTATGTCACGGATAATTCTGCAGATAAAAGGAGCATGATTTAATACATAACTCAACAGGTTCTCATAAGTTTAAGATATTGGTAAACTGATAACATGAGTTTTAAACTATATTCCTGCTTTATCTAGCTACTTTCGGAAGAAAATCATAAACCTCAATAGTAAGCATTTTTAATGCATGAAAACATAATGAAAAACCTCTCCATGGACGGCAAGAAAATGCAACATCTGTTAATCATACTCATCGACCAAATGTAAAAATAATAAGTTAAATGAATTTTGAAAATCCTTGGATCATACCCATATTGATCAAAATATCCACCACGGCCATCAGTTCCAAAATCCTCTCTGAACACAATCTGCAAAGGGATATATGCAAAAAACAAAAACAAAAAAACAACTGCTTCAACAACATTGATGCAAACTAAAAAGTCAGAATTATCAGGCTGAAGGATTTAAGCCGAGCATTCACAGAAAACAAGTGTGTCCATTTAGGCTGCTCGCACCTGTACATTATCAATGTTGTCTCGATTCCAGAGGGGCAGGAAGAAGCGGTTTGCAAACCGAAGCACCAACTGTAAATGAGGAGGTCATGAGAAGAGAAAAAAGTGTGTTTGGGGTTTGGGTGGTTGGGTGGGGGGTGGGGGTTGCGGTTTTGCTTGTCTACCAAAATCTTACCAAGTTCTGAACTAACTCCTTTCCCAAATAGTGATCAATACGATAAATCTCTGATTCATCAAATAATTCCCCAATCTGGGAACTGAGCTGCTCAGCAGAGTCCAAATCCCTCCCAAAAGGCTTTTCAACGACAATTCTAGTCCATCCGCCAAGATCAGCTGGGAAGCACAATTTGAACTTATTAAACCGCAACGAACATCATTATTTATTTCAAATGGAAAACATGCATTGGTAGGGTGATAGAGAGCCAACAGTTTCTTGGCTGTGTTGCATTATCACACATTAAGCAAGGCATTTATACCTAATTTTAATTTGAAAACCTGAAGGCTGTAACAATAATAAAACACAGAAGAGAAAAGGCAATTACATGGAGAGAATTGAACAGCTATGCGAAAATGAAAAAACATACAAGTCTCAATGCATTAAATCACAACAATTCTGGAAGTGGGAAAACTCACATTTGTTCATACAACAATGCTTAATCATCTTGCACACAGATGGATAAACTGATGGAGGGAGTGCAAGATAAAAGAGTCTTCGAGATGTGCCTTCTGCACTATTTTTGGAAAACTCGTGATTTGCTATTTCCTTATCCAATAACTGAAAACCATCCTCTGTATCATAAGAACCACTTACATATCTGACCTACAAAATATGAATTTAAAAAGCAAGGTTACAAGCAAGCAGAATCCATAGAAGAAACAGAAATAAAACCAGGTAGTAACTGTACTAACCAGCTTCAAAAAACGTGATACACTTTGCGAGTGCTCTGGTGAAGCGCTGTCATGGTCAAGATATCTGCCACCACCATTAAAAAATTATATTAATTTTAGAAAACAAAAACATAATTGTCCTGAAAACATTAATGAAATTAAAGCCAATCTAAACAACATTTCATTATGAGAGGGAAATGGTGGAAAAATTCCGGTGCAAAGTGCATTTGTGGGGCTATGCTTAGAAAGAATCCTACCCACGTATCCGCGCTCTCAACTCTTCATCTGAAATATTAGTCCTGGCATAGCCAAAAATGTGAACTTCACTCGGTTGTAGGAATCCCTGACAAACTCAAATCTAAGTTAGTACATGAGTACAACACTGTCAAAATAAAAACAATAATATGTATGGGTCTGAAACGTCAAAAAGGTCTATAAATCAAAAAATCAATGTTCCATATAGATAACAGGATACTTTATAATGCTAAAAGAAAAACCAATGACAATATCAGTTTGGTTCTAGTCACACCTGTCGATAGAGGTTGAACAGAGCCGGGAAGGTCTTTTTCTTGGCAAGATCACCAGAAGCACCGAGCACAACTATAGAAAGACACCCAGTTTCAGGTACATTCTCAGCATCCCTAAATGAATCACTTTTGAAAGTATTTCTTTTCTCGATGGACCACGCCCCCGATCCCATCTCCAAAGCTGAAGAAGCCAGAGACAGCTAACCCAAAAACTGTGCCAGTAAAATTAATACGAACTTAGCGCTCTAGTCTCCAAACATCACTCCTCTTAAATACATTGTTGTAATAAGTATCGTTTTGGGCCAAAAAAAATATTGTTTTAATAAATATTGCAGGTACATTAAAGTGGTTTTGTCATTTTGGGCTTAAGACCTCACCGCATGTAATCATAGATTCATTTGGCCTACACACAAAAATTCAACACAGTAATAATAATAATATTAATAATAATATTAATAACTATTATTATTATTATAACAGTAAATTATCCAACTGGCCACCAAACCAAACCAACCGGCCTTAATAGTAATAATAATAATTATTATTATTACAATAAATTGTCCAACAGGCCACCAAATCTGAAAATTACCCAATGAACATAATTGGATCAAATAAGTTTGTCCCTTAATATTTTCAATAAAAAAAAATTGTAAACCCATTTGACAGAGCCGGTTTGTTTCAAATTTTCTAAAGACTATTTTCATAATTGACATTAAAAAAACATAAATCTAAAAATATCTTTAATTATTCTTAATAATTATATGTTCATTTTTCAGAAAGGAGAGCAATGTTTTCATTAGTTTTAGTAATAAATATAAAAAAACATAAGTTACATACCCAACTAAATTCCTAAATTCTTTTTACATTTTTCATTTTAAAAAAATTA
The DNA here is from genome assembly GCA_023512835.1 of Taxillus chinensis. Lineage (NCBI taxonomy): Eukaryota > Viridiplantae > Streptophyta > Magnoliopsida > Santalales > Loranthaceae > Taxillus > Taxillus chinensis. The sequence continues at coordinate 44,208,010 of CM042088.1, read as the reverse complement.
CAAATGGGCATGTTTTGATTTTTCTTGATTTATAAAAATATTAAACATTTCCTGATAACCTCTAAATGTCAAAGCTAAAAATTACACAAACCATCACGAATTCAGAACCAAATAAACTTCCTACAGAGACCCGAATCGCCCCACAACAATAAGATTGAACTCAAATCAGAGAAGATGCCAAACAAACAAATCAACACCCAAAAACAGATCATAGAGATAGAACAAACCCGTGGATTCTGGTTTGTGAGGAAATCGAGACCTGAGATGAGCCGAATATATGAAACTTGTTGTGAGACCCCAATAGAGAGAAGAGAGAGAGACAGAGAGAGAGAGAGAGATAGACTTGGATTTGGATTTTACTTCCAAATGTGAGTCTTAATGGGTAGGAGGCCAGTAAGACTGACGAAAAGTGACGTATGTTTTTTACCAACCCAAGCTTCGCCTCACAGCACCGGTCGTTTCTTGCCAGCCGTCGTCCGGAGTGCTTTGTTTACTTTGAATATATGTATATATATATATATGTATGTATATATATATATAGAGAGTGTATATATATATATATATATATATAGACAGACACACGTACCACTCAACGACTTTTATTACTGAAACAGGCCGTTCGAGAAGAAAGTCCAATGTGGGTGTCGCTTGTCAGAGACACAGATTATCCAAATTTTATGTTCTGTTTTTTTTTTTTACCCCTTTTTTATTTTATAAATATTTCAAATTCAAATAAATATGGATAATAATTGTTGAAAATGTGAAAGGAATGGTTATCCACCCACCCCGCACCTACCTATTATAACCTCATATTTCCTTTCCTCTCATTTTAAGCATAAGAAAAAAACTCTCTTTTATGTAAAATAATATTACACGGTATTTGATTTTGATCAAATTATTAAATTAATTAAATAATATCATGCTAGGTAAGGTATGCCCAAAAAAATTACAAAAGAAAAAAAAACTTACAAATATTCTTTTTTATTATATATATTATTTATTTATTGAAATCACGGTATAACACAATGTTTTGTCCATTGCTTTAAAGATGTGAGGATTTCGTAAGCCAGCCCGGTAGTATTTATGCAAATTTTAATTTATATCATTCGAATTTTTAATCGTTTATATTCCTCTATATTTTAATTAAATTTTAGCTAAAATTTATTGGTGGTGCTACTATGAATGCTGTAATGCTTACACCTCTAATACGACCTGTCTATATATTTTAAACTTTTATTTTAAAAATACTGAAACTTGAAACGACGTCATCAGCCAACTTACACGTCGTATGCAGTGACGATCGAACTGTCTTAAAATATTAACTTGTTATGGGTGACCTTTTCTAATTCTTTTCCATTTTTTTGACACGGATATATATATATATATATATATATATATATATATATATATATATATATATATATATATATATATATATATATATATAATTCCATGTCTGAAACCATTGCATTCCACTTGTTAATTCAACTCGAAATCAGACTCGTTGCAGATAATTGTGCGAATGTGGTTGACTTTAAATTGTGATAATATATTTGATATATTATATCTGACGCGGTGCAAGACCAAACTTTAAAAGGAGAATTCCTGTAATGATATGTTTGCTTCATTTTATAGTATTATATATATTCATAAAGATGCTAGTACATGTTATCAAACATTATCAACCAATAGCAATAATATACTCATTCTTACGAAAATATTGTAATTCAATAGCATATGAATATTTTCTAATTAAATAATTTTTTAATAATTTTACATAGTTATTGAAAAAGGGGGAAAAGAAGTAAACCTTGTCGGTCAATAGTTAATTACGGTTGGCAAAAAAAAAAAAGTGTTGAATAATAATATATGAAAAATAAAAAGCCATATGTTTTTTTATTAACATCTGAAATAAAAACATCCAAACATATTTTAATTTATTATTTATAGAAAATATTAAGCATTCTGTTATTTTTAAGAATAATAAATATAATTGTTTTATTATAACCAAATATACTGCCGTCAAATATAATATAATAGTTTTGTTTTTTAGTATTTGATGAATATATTATTATATTTGATCAAGACTAAATAAAGAACCAACAAGTTTAAAAAAAAAAAAGAAGGAGAAGAAGAAAAGAAGAAGCCTGGTCAAACCTTCCTAATTTGAATTGGGAAAGCACGATGTCAAACCAGGTAAGTGTAGTTGCACATAATTTTGCCTAACGTGGTTTTGAAAGTATCAAAATGGCCCTGATTGTCTTTAAGATCAAAGTGTTTTTTTTTTTTTTCGGTTTTCAATGGACGAATATTATTTTAAAAAATCAGATAAATTTAAAATGATTTATAAGTAATAAAATTAAAATTAAACTTATAATTTTAAAAAAATATTTTATTTTTACCTGGGCTTATCTGATAAAGAAAAGATAGCGAAATGATTGAATTTCTCAACATAAAAAAAAACGGATCAACAATGTATCTTTTAAACAAAACTCTGTTTTATCCACTACTTCCCGTATCATCATCTTCAATGTGGGACTTCCTACAGAAACATAATTGTCGACGAGGCCGTACGTCTTTTAAGTTCTACCTCATGTTTCTACAGTCAGCAACAACGCCTGCTACGTTCAAATATTAATAAGATCTATCAGAGAAGTACTTTTCCACGATCTTTCCCAGGACTCAACTGCCAGCATAAGGAATTTGTTTCCTTTTGTTCAGTTTGGGAGCTTAATTTCTTGTCTTGTTTGAGAGTTAAAAGCTGAAGCATCTCCTGCAACGCTCACTCCCCTATAAGTAGCCAGGGGCTCTGGGTTTTGTAGCTGCAGGCTTAGGTTGCTGCTGTGAGCTTAACGAGCTTAGAGGCTAGAGAGCTATTGAAATTGCACTGGTTTTGCTGATATTCACTTGTTTTTTAGCTCATCAATGTGCATTGACTGACTGTTTTTCTTTATTGTGTTTAAAAGCTACAAATACTCGCAGTAATAACAGGCGATTCATTGACTGATGTTTTGGTTCTGATACCTAACTGCTTGATAGATGAAAAGGGGTGTGAATGTAAATGGAAGAGAAGGGAATTTTTTGTTGATATATATATATATATATATATATATATATATCAATGGTATATTAAAAAAATCCCATGCGCATGGTCAACTTTTTTTGATTGGTGGCTTCTTGGAATGTTGTCCACTACCCTTTCTTGGGGAACGAGTACAAAAGTTTTGAAAAAAATTTAGGTGAAAGAAAGGGTTGAAAATAGTATAGGAGAAAAAAAAGTGGAAAAAGGGTTTTGTTTAATTTCGGTGGAAAATAGTATAAAAAGTATTTTTTTTATAATTTAATTAGGATTTTTTTAATGTGAAAAAATAGTATTATTTTAAATATTATTTCTGTATAGGTAAAAAATTAAATGTTAGAAATTTAAAACTTTTTTTTTATTATTTCAGTTATTATAAAAATAATTTTAATTTTACATACTATTTTCATGTCTTTTCTTTTTATTCATATTTTTTTACATTTTACATGGAAAAAAAACCCCTTTCCATACCTTTTCTACCTACTCCTAATTTAAAATTGGGAGAAAAAAATCCCCCTTCATCATAAACCTTATATACTCATAAAATTTTGATTTTTAAAAATAATTATTAAGACCCTTCATTTGAATTATTAATTAAACAACACATTGTCAAATAGCAGTATTAAACTTGTATTTTCACCTAGATAAAAATTTACAAATCAAATATTAGTTAATAAGATTCAATGGTAACTTATTGTACAATTAATCAATTAGTTTTATGATAAAAATCTGTTGTAATTTAATATGATGTGAGAGCATATTGTATTCTTCACTCATGATATTCAACCCATGTGTTGTTTTTTAATATTCTGTTTTATTTGTGTTATTTAGTCGTATATATTATTCATGTTGCCGAATGATGAATTGTATTAAAAATATCTCATACAAAAAAAATTGCTAATCAAGTATTAGTTAATAAAAGTTAATTGTGATTCTTTTATGGTTAATTAGTTTTAAAGTGAGGCCCTTCAAACTCTAATACTCATAATTTTTTTTTTGAATTTTTTCAAATGTCATAACCACTTAAAATTTAGCATTATTTAAATCTTATATATTTTTTAAAAAGTAATAAAAGACTGCAAATCCTAGCTCCACTGGGTTCACGGATCTTTGGCCTCACGAGCTGACCTAGTACTCTATACATGGCCCAAAATCAGAGGCAAAAATGGTTTGAAGATGTCCTATTTTTGCCTATGAAGAAATTGACGACTAAAAAGCAAAGGCAAGTGTATATTTTGAGAATGAATGAAGGCGCATTTTGTGATTCTTATTTCTTAGCCTATCAATTTGAGGTAGTACCTAGTACATAGTATTTGCTTGCATGCTACTCGATGGACCTGGATCGATCATGCGTGTAAAATTAGAATAATGCACCTTTTGAGTATTTATTTTATGCTTGTTTGCAATTTGTTTCCCAATATAAAATGTGGCCGGCTACTGTATGGCAGCTTGCAGTTTAGTGGTCCGCACAAAACATTATACAGTTAGTTGAAATTGAAAGTATGATATACGATCATGATTGTGCTTGCACTTAACTATTGCATATATCATAATCTTTTATGTATATAATTAATGGAGGTGGTGGTCCAGTTATAAAACAGGTTTTATTAAGGACGAGTAGTTTCTTTGACGTGTAAGATTGAGCTTATTTTATCAAATTTATTTCGTAATTGTCGGTGTTGGCAATATAATGGAATATCTTATTTTATTATTTTGTTTCAAGCAGAACTTAAAATCATTAGAAATATATGAAGAAATTATAAAAATATTATATTTAATGATGTATATTTGTTTAAAAGTTACCGGTTTCCCAAGCTTTATCCGAGTGTAGGGTAGTCCGTTTTTTTAATTAATATTTTTCCAAAGCTTTATCCGAGTGCAAGAAAACCTTTCCTTCTTTAATTATATATCGAAATAAGATTAAATAGTATAATAAATAAGAGAAAATATATAGTTAATTAAAAGTTTAATATATACCGATTATGATCAATTGTACGCTTTACTTTTGTATATATCGTAATTACTATTTAATATAAAATTTTGATTTTATATTTTATGGTAATCAAACTTTACTAAGTTTATTTTTAAATAAAAACTATGTATTCGTATAATTTTGATATATTATATAAAAATAATAATTATGTCTCAAATACTGTTTACTTTTTTAGGTAATTTAAATAGTTAATAAGTATCTTATAATACGAAATAAATATAAAAAATAATTCAAAAAGTAAGTAAAATATTATAATAATTTAACTGATAATAACTATCTCATATTTTTTAATCTTTCTATCTCGTCATTTATGTATATATTATAATAAATCGTGGTTATATAATGCTTATATTAAAAATATAGATAAAATGTTATTATAAATTAAAATGTGTTTGATCACGTATTAATGTTTAAACTTTTAACAAGTTTAGATAATTTTGTCAGTATACATCTATATAAGTGAAATTTTGATTATTTATTTATTTATTTATATTATAATAATTATTTTTAATATATATCTAGGGTAATATTATATATAGTTAAATAATCAAATTTATATTTTTATTAATTTCAAATAAGAAATGCAATAAATCAAACACGCGATTAATTAATACTCGTTTTAAACTTGCCAATATAGCATGGACAGATGAGAGATATTGTCATACCAAATATATTATTAATTTTAAAATAATAAAATTATTAATATGGGCGGTTATTAATTATTAGCATTACTATTTTATAATAGACCACTCAAACACACAATTTGGATTTTTGTTAACATTTAAATTTAATCCATAAAATCACATGTCACATACATACACAATTAAATGGCTACCGTTTATGATTTATTTAAAAATGTCTCTTTTTTTTTCTTAATTTCTGAAAATTAGGAACAATTCACGAATCACATACATTTGTCTCGACCCAAAAAATGAGATTACATAATAACAAGTGATTTGAAACAGTCACCCTAAGGCCTAAACCCAAAAAAATGAGATTATGTAAAAATAGGCCAGGTTCAATAAAAAAAATGTCATGAAATTACTTTACTACTCATTAGGGAAATTTCAGCATGAGAGGACAATTTAATTCAAAACAGTGAAAGAACGATAAATATAAGAAACCATAAAACTACATGTCTGCATTGGGCAAACTAGATTCATGTTTACCAAGTTCAGATTATCTGTTGTACAATATCTCTGTTATATTTTTAAAATTATGTAATTTTGAGTTTTTTTTTTTAAATACTACTAATACAGCATAATTTAAGAATAAAAAAATCTAATCCATAACAAACACTATATTGGATGTAAACAAAATAAAGTGAATAGTTTTGTCCGTATCTATTTTGTCTCGGTCCAAATGTGTCCCGTGATCACATTTGTGTATTTATATACTATGTTAATATATATTTATATATAATATATTTAAAATATTTTTATTTGTACATTTTTTGATTCAAATACATGCAAAAATAACATATATTTATTTGTGTGTATATATATATATTTTATTAAAAATAAATTTATTTATAAAAAGTTATATATAATATATATTTATGTTATACATTTTAATATATATAAGATTTTAAAGAATAATCATACATAATTAAATATTCGTCTGCTCATAAAAAAATCGGTATATTTACGTGTGCTGAAATCGGCTGTAGTTTGTTTGTCCATGGACGCCCCCTCTGTCATGGGAAAAAGAAGAGTAAAAAATAAAAAAGTTCGTCGGTAAGAAACAAAAATAAATAATAATTAATTGAAGAAAGAGGTTTAAAAAAAAAAAAAAAACAACACTTACCCCAGAGATTGCTCTTGTTTCGAGTTCTGAACACCCTTTCTTGCTCCTTTACCTTCCGATTTCAGTCACTGACCCAAAGAACCAAAGAGGGCAGAGAGCAGAGGACGTTTTGTGTAAGTACAAATCAATCAACTCTCTCATCTCCTTTTTCTTTGAATTTTTGTCTTTGCTTGATTTTGAAACACCCTCCCTCGCGTTACACTCTCGGGGACTAAATGTTGGTTTTGGTATTGACTGATTGATATGGTTGCTTGTTTATGACCATGCTCTGATCACTTAATTTATGGGTTTTCGTGATGTAGGATGAACGAAAGCCATCTGGGTTCTTTCTAGATCGTACCCAAATCACTCGTAGACTTCTGATCCTGCTGGTTCGCGCTCCAATAGTGCTAGATGAACAAAAGGTGAGGATGCATATTTGATCCTCCCAGACGAATTAGTAGAAAAAAAAATGTCAGAGTTTCTGGCGATTTGTGATCAGGGTATTTATTAAATTATCCATTTTTGTGCATTTCAGGGTTTATTTTTTGGTTGATTTTGTGGGTAATTCGGACTTTTCTGAAACCGTCTAGATTTCTATGGATTTTTCTATTCCAGATTTGTGTTTATATTAGTTAGGCATGGGTGGTCCCGTTTGTATGACGAGAAAAGCATGATAAATTTTCATCAAGGAGAGGAAAAAAGGTTTCTGGGACGGCTTGGTTCCTTGGTGGACAGCTAAATCTGGTTCGATAACTGCTTTTGTGTAGGTGGTTCTTGCTTCAATCTTTAGCTATTACAGGCTTCCTATGCTGTTGAGTTGCCTACTCACCTATCAGGGAGTTCTGATCTGTGGTGGGTCTTAAAAGTTCACGAGGAGAAAGTTTTATTTTGTAGTGTAAGAAGTAATGATCAAGCAGATACTAAATAAGTTCCCACGGAAACCTTCAAAATCATCCGACCATCGGGATGGGGGAGCCTCCATTTCCTCTGCACATTCTTCTCCCACTTCAAGAAGTGGTGAGTTAGCTAACGCTCGATCTGGGAACGCAAATTCAGCCTTGGCACCAGGCTCTAATTATTCTCTAAATTCAGGACTAAATCATGGGCATAAGCTTTCTCAGGCAGTAAATTCGAAGCTGAATAATGGGAACTCAACAGCTTCATCATATGAGGCGCTGCCTGCTTTTCAAAATGTTCCGTCACCTGAAAAGCAGATATTGTTCATCAGGAAGCTGAATTTGTGTTGTGTAGTGTTCGACTTCACTGACCCAACAAAGGACCTGAAGGAAAAGGAAATTAAGAGGCAGACCTTGGTTGAGCTCGTGGATTATATATCCTCTGTGAATGGAAAATTTACAGAAACTGTCATGCAAGAAATCGTAAAAATGGTGTCTGTGAATTTGTTCAGGACACTAACTTCCCCCCCACGTGAAAATAAAATCGAGGCATTTGATGTGGAAGATGAGGAGCCCTCGATGGATCCGGCATGGTTCCACCTACAAATTGTCTATGAATTTCTTTTGAGATTTGTGGCATCACCTGAAACAGATGCAAAGTTTGCTAAGAGATACATTGATCACTCTTTTGTTCTGAGGTTGTTAGACCTATTTGATTCAGAGGATCCAAGAGAGAGAGAGTACTTGAAGATGGTTCTGCACCGTATTTATGGAAAATTCATGGTACACCGCCCATTTATCCGGAAATCAATCAACAATATCTTCTACCGCTTCATATTTGAAACTGAGAAGCATAATGGAATTGCAGAGCTTTTGGAAATATTGGGAAGTATAATCAATGGGTTTGCTCTGCCGCTGAAAGAAGAGCACAAACTCTTTCTTGTCCGGGTTCTGATTCCGCTTCACAAGCCAAAGTGCATACCCATGTACCATCAACAATTATCTTACTGCATCACACAATTTGTGGAGAAAGATTGCAAGCTATCCGATACTGTCATAAGGAAACTATTAAAATATTGGCCAATTACTAACAGCTCTAAAGAGGTCATGTTCTTGGGTGAGCTGGAGGAAGTCTTAGAAGCAACTCAACCTCCAGAATTTCAACGCTGTATGGTTCCATTGTTCTGCCAAATTTCTCGTTGCTTGAGCAGCTCACATTTTCAAGTATGTAATTATCTTTTGCTGCACTTTCTACTGTCATGTGATGTTAGAATGAAAAGTTATGGACAGCTAACATATTTTGGAAGGGCTTGTTTGTATTTGAAAGGAATGGAGTGAGAAGGAGAGACATTTCCCTACCTCTTGTTTCCCTCCGTTTCGTCAAATTCAAACTACCCCAAATTACAATGATTAGAGTTGGGCCTGAGTCGTTTCCTTTATGCAGTAAATGATATACGTAGTTGTAAATGCAAATGTACTATGCTTCTAGCTATCTGATAAACTTTCGTAGGGATGCAAACAATCAAGGTTTGGCTCGGGTACCATAAAACCTGGACACAGACTCAAATGGCCTATTTGGCATGTGTTTTTAGTTTTCAGTATGACTTATTTCTTTATTGAAGTTGGAACTTGAAACCCTATCCAATTCTTTAGTGGGTCGGGTGGTGCTCCTTTCTGAACCACAGCCTCCTGGCTCCTAGGATTCGATCTGCCCTCAAACTTCACTGCAACCTCCGTCTGTGCTACTCCTTTCTGTCGGCTGCTCAATTTTGGATCGGTGAGGGCTGCAGTTAGTTGTATGGCACAAATTGTCTGGTTCTGGGTTGTGCGGGTGTAGATCATGTCTAGGCTCTGTCCTGTTCAGGTGCGGTGCCGGTTTGGGTTGACCTCAAGGGGTCTGTAATGGTCGACAGAGGAGAGAGGGGCAGGGAAGCTGTAGAGAGAGGAAATGGGACAAAGATAAGATGGAACTGGAAGTCTGGAAAAGAAAAATTTTGAATCCAGGGTTTGATTCGAAAACAGGCTGAACTGAAAACAGACTTTGGACCCACATAAAATTTAAGTCAGAATTTGAATCCCAATTTAAATTCGATGAACCAATTATGTTTATTACCTGTGGGACCCTCATTTCTTGATTTTCAAATCAAGAACCCCAGCTCCAAAATGGTGTACTGAACACTGCAAAACTCATTTAGTTTTCCTAACTTGGGTACCCATCGATTTTTGTCTCCTTCAGGTCATTTGATTTTATTGGGTTTTGAGTAATCCATTGGGTTTTTTTACTTATTAATTATTATATTTATTTATTTTAAATAAAATAATATTATAATTTTGAAAAACCATTAAAATAATATTTTTTAAGACAAAATAAAGTATTTAAAATATCATAACTAATTTTATTCATTTTAAATAAATATTAATTTTTTAAATGTTAAAAGCACATAAATCATATGATCAAAATAAAATAGTATAAAAGATTTAAATGAATTTTTTAATCAAATTTAAGCACTAAAATTAACAAAGTAAAATTCATTATTAAAATATAAGTGTCTCTAACTCACTACCTTAAAATTCTGAATAAATATTTTTGTTAGGGTAATTAATAATAAAATGTAATAAAATTTAAAACGGATTTAATTTGGGTTCGGGTTTATAGTCTGGTTTTGGGTTGAGTAACCCTAAACCTGAACTCATACCCAAATCTAGATTACATTTTTAATTTTGGGTTTTACATGCACCCATTGGGTCGGATTCGGGTAAAACTCACTCAGGTTTAGCACACTTCGCATCCCTAAACTTGTGATACAATATTTCAGATTGCATTTGATAAATATTCAGATTGGTTCACATAATGGTTGAAGTCACAACTGTATTCATAATAGCCTAGTGAGGAAGCATTGTATAGTCAAACCACATGAGAGATCGCAGCCAGAGCAGATCAAGTTGCAGGGAGGAACTGCATGAAAAATCGCAGCTGGCTTCGGCATCATGCCACAATTTATTGTGGGGAAGAGAGATGTGAGAACTGGAGAAGGCTATGACATGGTTTTGTCTTGGTTAAACTTTTTTAAACTTTACTGCTTGAGGCGCTCACCTGGAGTAGATCGCCGCCAAGGTGTGCACCCAAATGCCTTTGGCATCCAAGGCATGCTCCTTTCACCCCTTGTAGGGCGTCTTGCTCTTCCTCTAGTGCCTTGTCGCCTAGGCAGCACTTTGATAACCTTGGTCAAAGCCTGTTCCAAAAATTATAAAATGAAATAGAAGAAAAAGGCTAAAGATGGTCTAGAAGTTCCGTATGCATTTCATTTTAGTTATCTAAAATAGTTATTGTTATTATCATGGACTCTTGGTTACCTCCGATGTTACTTTAAAAGTTAAATAAAATTTTAGGTGCTTATTAATGAATATACTACCCTAATTTTTTTTAATTTGAAAAAAACGAAAGGAAAACAGAGACAAGCTAAGGGTAGACATTGTGCATTTACACAGCTCCTGAAGTCTGAGTCACTTCATCTGCCCAATGTTGACAAAGAGTTGCTCAGCATCTGAACTCTGAGAAACTCGCTTCATCTGCCAAGTGTTAAAATTTTCTCCTGCATAAGGGAGGGAGGGAGTTGCACAACTTCCCAAAATTTCTGTATTGTGAGTGAGTCACTTCATCTGCCAAGTGTTTCCTGACTTTCCTCCATATGCGGTTACCTTCCTATGTCCCGGGAGGGATGAAGGTGTGCAAGTTCAAAAAACGTTGTCCAAAACCTTCTTAACTCTTAGCAAGTGACTTCATCTACCAAGTATTAATATTTTCTCCTCCATGCAGTTACCTTTTGTTTCGCTTCCTTGAATTCCCAATAAATTTACAGTCTCAGCTTCCCTGAAGTTGAGTCTTGTTCTATCTGGGGTCCGATACTTTTTTATTTGAAGTGAACGAACAAATTTTATAAGCACATTTACTGAAAATAAATATATGAACACTGATTTAAAGTAATAACTGCGATATCTTATTTCCAATTGGATTTAGCGCAGACCTTCCGTGCTTCTTTTGGTCTTTTTCTCACTGACGTGTGTGGAATCCATGGGAGTCCCCCTTTTTCTCACAAGCTTTCACCCTTCACGTTATGTTCCATTTGTAATATTATTGATCTTCTTTGCAGGTGGCTGAGAGGGCTTTGTTCCTATGGAATAACGATCACATTGAAAATCTGATTAAGCAAAACCTCAAAGCTATACTACCAATTGTTTTGCCTGCCCTGGAGAAGAATGCAAGAGACCATTGGAATCAGGCAGTAAAGACCTTGACACTAAATGTCCGCAAGATCTTCTCCGATGCAGATTCCGAACTCTTCCAACAGTGCTTGCTTAAATATCAGGATGAGGAATCTAAAGAAGAAGAGATGAGGTCGAAACATGATGCGGCATGGAAACGATTAGAAGAATTTGCTGCTATAAAAGCTGAAAGTAACGTCCCCGTGTCTAATGATCACAGAATAGTGGCTCAAGCTCCTTCTGGCTAGAAAGAAATTGCAGTTTTTTTTTGGGCATTCTAGCGGTGTTTATTTTATGATTGGTGTGCAACTTCAAGTTCATCTATGATCCGAGGAGCAGGATCTTATGAGTTGCTGTGTGTTTTTTCTTTTGCTTACATCCTTTCAGTTCTTGAAAGAAATATTGGGCTTCTGGGTCATCACAAGGTCAAGGGCACCAGTGTGTGGGGTATTACATTCCTCCTTCTGGATTTACACCTATGGACGTTGATGTATATATAGGTGGACAAGAAAATGGGGTTACATGTCTGTGCCAAAGATTCAAAATTTGGTAGATTTGGTGTAGAACTTCTGCTGTTTGGCGGCGCTAAAGCGAGACACTTGAATTTGCTTTAGATCCAGTACGTTTCCGTGATTAATTATTTTTCTGTATCACAAAACTTTGTTGTTTTTATTATAGAAACACTTGTTAGTAAAATTGCAGGTCTATTTAATCTTAAATTCTGTGTCCATTACCACAGCCCCACTCCACTCCCAAGCAGAGTGTAGAAGGAGAGACAGAGAGAGAGAGATAGCAGACAGAAGAGATGGTAAAGAGAGGAGTGTTCTCATTTTTTATATTTCATTGTGTTATATATCGGTAAAGAATGTCACTCACCCGTATGACTCCCTTTTAAAGTTGCATCATATGATAGTTTACATGTTTGTAAAGTGTATAGGTTAAATAATATGTAAATATCTATAGAATCTACGTAAGTCAATCTATCGTTCGTAAACACTTTTGATCTGTCCGTTGTAAATATATTAGCATTAATTTTTTAGTATAATTTCAAAGAAAAATATGAATATGCGGTAAGTAAAGACATAGATGAAATATTTAAATATATATTATATTATATTTAATAGTTTAGATCATAAATTAATTAAATTATAAATTAATTGTGATATATTAATTTTTTAAAATTAAAATTAAATACATTAAATTAATTTTAAAACTGTATTTTAAACTTATACGATTCAATTTAGTTTAATTAATCAGTTTTTTTATCCCTACGTAAAGCATGTTTTGTTGCTCTATTTTATGTTTTCAAGTGAGAATACAAATAAAAAAATGAAAATGATTCCAACCACTCACTGCACAACACTAGCTAACTCTACAATCATGTTGAGTGATATGAAAATGTATTATTAATATAACATATGACTTAGTAAGAAAATAAAAACTAACGATATGAAAATGTATTATTAATATAACATATGACTTAGTAAGAAAATAAAAACTAACAATTACAGCAATAAAATGTATCGTAGCAATTGACAGCATCTTCAATAAAAAAAGTATGTTTTTATTTTCAATTATTTTTCTTTCCTGCCAAATCGATGCTCTTTTTTTAGTTTATGATTGTTTTCAAAGTATCATTTCAGGAATTTTTTTTGGGTCACACAACCTTTTCCTAAAAATGCAATATCTAAAATGCAATTAAGTGGGGAAAAAAGAATCTATCAACTAAAATTAATACATGTCTCAAGAAAGTTAAGTTGGCATAGAATCAATTAACCATATCAAAAGTGAGACAAAAACGAATCGAATATGGCATGTATTTTTTTATTTCCATATTTTTTGAATTTGTTTTTTTTTTTCGAAAATTAGAAGTGTATAATTAATCAATAATCATCATAATTAAAAGTCCAATTTTACTTATGGTAAGATACTCATTGGCACTGTTAATTATAATTAGGGCCATTTTAATTAGTGATGGACAGACTCACAGACAGGTATCAAATTCAATAAGCAAACAGAAAACAAGGCAACAGATAGACTAAGACAAGCCTTGGTTGAAACAATCCAAATGCCCAGACACCCACCCCAGCCGACAAAACCCATGATGAAGCTGCATGTCTCTCTATCTCGTCTCTAGTCTCTTCTCTCTCCTTGCCACAGCTTTAAGACAGTAACAGAGCCTCCGAGGCCATCGCCATTGTCGGTCGCGACAAAGCTTTGCCTCCTTAAACCCCAATCCCACGCCACCCCGAGTTCCAATCTCCACAGCCATGCGTCTACTTTGAGAAGGCACCATCAGAGAGCGAGTGGATGAGAGAGAGAGAGAGAGAGAGATGCCAAGTCTCTCTGTGAAGCTCTACAGCGCCTTCTTCAAGTTCCTCCTAAAGCACCGGCTCCAGACCCGGATCCAATCCCCACCAGACGATGCAGACCCGTTCGGCGTGACCTCCCGCCCCGAAGACGCCGCCGCTGCCGCCAACCCCACGTTCGCCGACGGCGTCGCCACCAAGGACGTCCACATCGACCCCTCCACCTCCCTCTCCGTCCGCATCTTCCTCCCCGACTCCGCCCTCCTCCCCTCCACCTCCTCCCCTTGGATTACTGTCCCGGCTCCGACCCACCGCCGCCATAGCCACGGCGCCGCTTCCGGGAATCCGGATGCGGCTGCCCGGGACCAGGCCCGGAGGAACAGCTACGGGTGCATCACCGACGAGTCGGAGGAGGCCGGGGCGTACGGAGGCTACTGGCCGCCGTCGTTCGCGGCTGCGAGCTGCCGGAGGTTACCGGTGATTTTACAGTTTCACGGCGGTGGGTTCGTGTCCGGTAGCAAGGACTCGGTTTCTAATGATTTCTTCTGTCGGCGCATCGCCAAGGCCTGCGAGGTTGTCGTGATCGCGGTCGGGTACCGGCTGGCGCCGGAGAATCGGTATCCGGCAGCGTTTGAGGATGGGATGAAGGCGTTGGATTGGTTTGGGAAACAGGCCAAGTTGGCAGAGTGCGGCAGGTCTTGTAGCCGATCAGCTGCCCATGCGAATCGCCACCTTGTCGACGCGTTTGGGGCATCCATGGCGGACATGTGGTTGGCTGCCCATGGAGATCCTTCAAGGTGTCTTTTCATCTACCACTTATCTTATAGATCACGAGGATTCTCATGCTTCAGCTGCTTTTAAGTGTGATTACTTATAGAATGTTCAAATCAGTTTGTTGCCTGAATCAGTATTGTTGATCGAAGTAGATCAATCGCGCTATTGACAAGATGCTCATTTGTTAGTTAGGAAAAATTAAAATGAGAGAGAGAGTTGATACCAATGCAGTACATTATATTTAGTTGTCATATTTTTTGTGTTTTGGTTTTTAAAATATAATAGCTGATATAAAAAAATTAAAATTAAAAACTAAAATACCGTTTTCATTTTAAGTCTAATTTAGTTTTTTTCTCTAAAAACAACCATTTGACATAACTTATTTACAATAATTCTTGACGGTGGGAAGTTATGGTTCGTGCATTAAGTTAATCTGGTGATTCACATAAGACCTTTGGAGTGAAGATTAGATGATAATGTAGTGGCTAATAATATTTCTATAGCCATGGCTGCCATGTAAAACTGATTCTGGGGACGTACTAGTGAAATTTGAAGTTAGTTTAGGCTCATGATCTTTGGCATTTAGTGGTCGTTGCACGGTGATTCCAATGTGGGATGACTCTAATGCTAAAAGAAAGTGGGCAATTTGGATGGTTATTACTTTAAGTAAAGTTCTAACTTCAACACGAGGCCAAAGGAAACCATTTTATAGGCATAAGTTAACACAGGTGTTAACTTAAAGTGTTTAAGTTGGTAAAAAATTGGTTGCGCCAAAGCATTCTAGCTTCGTGGATTACACCCCTGAATTAAATATTTGGAATTCGCATCTCTAACATCAACTAAAGTGTTCAGTTACGATGCCAGAAAGTCTTTTGAATTTGCATGGCTAAATTATCCCAGGGTTTTGTAATTCTTAACTGCAAGCTTTTTATGCTCCTGTGAGAACAAAAAGTCGATGTTGTTTTAAACTATAAATGAAACTTCTACATATAAGCGCTATATGGCACTTGTGCGCAAACATGCTAATGTGGTGAAACAATGTATTGGATCCAATCATGTGACGCCACATCAGAGGTACCTACATATCTTTTTCCATGTATAAATCACATTCTTTTCTTCTATTGGATGGCAATAATTTGCTTTCTAATTTTAGGTGGCAGTCCTAAGAGTTGAAACTATGCTATGAATGCACATTTTTCTTCTTTCTTCCACTTCTTCTCTTTTTGGGGTACCCAGACTTCTGGTCCAGCCCAGTCCTTTATACAGGGCCTTGTCATGGAGTGTCTGATTTGTTTCTATTTTATTAACGTAGATGTGTGCTCCTTGGAGTTAGCTGTGGCGCAAACATAGCGGACTACGTGGCTAGGAAGGCTGTTGAGGCAGGCAGGCTTCTGGACCCAGTCAAGGTTGTTGCACAGGTCCTGATGTACCCGTTTTACATTGGAAGTGTTCCGACGCATTCTGAGATAAGACTGGCAAATGCATACTTCTATGACAAGGCGCTGTGCATACTCGCATGGAAGCTCTTCTTACCAGAGGAAGAATTTAGCCTGGATCACCCAGCTGCAAACCCTCTTGTCCCTGGCAGGGGGCCACCTCTAAAGATCATGCCTCCAACACTCACAGTGGTAGCAGAACACGACTGGATGAGGGACCGGGCTATTGCCTACTCAGAAGAGCTGAGGAAGGCAAACATAGATGCACCTGTTCTCACATATAAGGATGCAGTTCATGAGTTTGCAACTCTGGACATGCTCCTGAAGACCCCAGAAGCGCAGGCATGTGCAGAGGACATCTCCATTTGGGTCAAGAAACACATATCACTTGGAGGACATGAATTCTCATATTGAAGGTTCCATTTGTTTTTGTTTCCGTGATTAACTTAAAATATGATAATTATAGAAACGTATAAAAAGCGGGAGTCTACGACTGTACACTTTTATTTATGTTTCTTAGAGAGCGTTGGGATCTGACATGGGAGTCCACGGTGGTTGTAATAAGGTTTGTCCTGCATCCCCCATAGCCTAAGCCTGTTTAAAACCCTGTGAAGTTTTGCTTCCTTTCTTGTCCCCAATCATTTCCTCCTTTTTAAGATTGAGGGCTTGAATAGGATTTTTGTTTAGGGCATTGCTGCACCTGTTCTCGAATTTAAGGATGCAGTTCAAGAACTCGTTGTTTTGAGGGCATGATTTCCCACATTTGAAGGCTCCTCCTTCCTTACCAAGTAGAATATGACTTGCCTGCATAGGCACAACATCAGACAGCACTTCATCATCCCCGTACCTCCCAATCTCAAATGGAATCCAAGGTTGAGCTTGCTTTGTCACTGTTACATCACCACTATCATTCAGCCATTGTAGGTTATATGGTTTGGGTGTTTTGTTGTTTTCAATCCTATTTTGTCCTCCATAATATAACTTGCCATGTTATTGTTGGAATAAATATTCTAAATAGAGGGAGAGGGAGACGTAAATTAATATGGTGCTGTAATGAATTGTCTCAATACAAAATCTTAAGTTTTGTTACTTTAAGCTAAAACTTAATAAGTATCTAATAGCGTGTAAGTTATTTGAAAACAAAATTTCATCTTGCTATCAGACCCGTTCAGCGTTCAGAAGATGCTATTCGAATAATGAATTACTCATTTGTTATTCTAGAAATCCAGAAAGAGAAGAAAAAAGGTCTGTTTGTGTACCACCACTTCCGTTTTCAGCCTCCTGTATCATTTTCTCATAGGCTACTCTTTGCCAAGCAAAAAAGAGACAACAGAAAATTATTACTCAGCCCAGATCAAATGATTCAAAAAGACAAAGATGTTTTTCGGGTCTCTAACTCTATATTGGGCCAATCACATTACTCAT
This sequence comes from Taxillus chinensis, assembly GCA_023512835.1. NCBI lineage: Eukaryota > Viridiplantae > Streptophyta > Magnoliopsida > Santalales > Loranthaceae > Taxillus > Taxillus chinensis. The sequence goes on along the minus strand of CM042088.1, from coordinate 44,190,047 downwards.
GTCATTGTATAATTTGCAATGAGCATATCTACACAAAAATTCAACTTAAAAAACAGTTGGTATGGTCTTTACAGGGGTCGATATCTCAAAAAAAAAACATGCTATTATCTCATGCTATTATCTAAAAAAAATGGCTATTATCTCAAAAAAAAAACACACATTGCTCCAAGGCTGCACAAAAAATGGCTTCAAAATCATGCCAAAAACACGCGTGGAGTGTCAAACATGTAACACTGGACAATGGGAAATGGGAAGCTTTTGCTGTTGTCGCAACAGAAATTAATGGGATGGTGTGATGTCTTAAACATTGAAATAATGTTATAATATGGGATTTAGAGGTGGTTTTATTATTGGTTGCAATGCAATAAAAAATTCATAGAGCTTGTTCGCATCTTGAACCAATAAATGGAATAAGAGGTGAAACTGTGAAAGTCCCACCCCAATTAGGCAACAATAATGACAAAATTTGATATAAAAAAGAATACAAGGTAAATAATTTTATTTTTTAAAATTCATTATTTAATATAATTATTTTTTTAATATAGGATTTCACTCAACTCCAATACTATTTTATATTTTTATTTACATGTGAAAAAATTATATGTGAAGAGTTATTTTTACCTTGAGGGCGGAGCAACGGTAATGAGGGGATGGGAGGGACTATGCGCATGAGAGAACGGAAGATGAGAGGATAAAGAGAGAGAGAAAACAAAAAAAAATAATAAAATAATATATAGATAATGAATAGTAATTATTCATTTGTGAATAGTTATTGTAGTAATTTTTAGATCTTAAAAGCTATATGAAGAATCTGTTAAAGCATAAATTTAAAGTTTTACCGTCTATATGTAGATAATACATAATAAATTTGAGTTGCTATAATAAATATATACATACATCTATCACCAATTAGATATACTTTATCATATAAAAATATCTAAAATATCAATTTAAAGCATAAACATTGTGAGTATCAAACTAATAAAAAAAAGTATCATCACATATTTTTTAATATTAAAGAGATAAAATATATGATAAGTATAAGAATGATAGTATCATTTAAATACAAATTATATATAGCATTTGTTTTGATTAGTTTGAAAACATACTCTCACAATGATGACTAGTTTTAAGAGTATAACAAAAAAGAAAAAAAAAAGGAAAAGGGAAGTGCAACATGGTATAGACAAATGTATCCATCATTGATACACTATTAATGTAAAATAACGAAGTTATCCTTTATAAAAATAATAACAATCATTCGCATATTAATATTTAAATATAATTTAAATATATTTGAATGATATTATTTAAATATAAATATTTTAAAATTATTTTTAAATAAATAATATTAAAAATAATTTTGAAACATAAAAATAATACTTGAATAACATTAAAAATAAATATTTTTAAAAATTTACACGTAATTAAAAATAATAAATAAATGTGTTTAGTCTTGTTGGGACAGCAAAGGCTTACACCCATTGACTTAGTTCATCCAAAGTGTATCGTGCGTGCAATAATTCAAGTAATTCATATTATAGTTTTATTTAATCATAAAATTTTCAGTTTTACTCTGTTCATAGTTGAAAATAAGTTTAACTAGTAAAAAGTAAAAAAATATTACTTGATACATGAATCTATTTTAAAGAATATGTTTGGTTGAGTTATTTTTTATTTTTATTTTTAAAAAGTAATAATTAGTTCTGGATATATTTTTTAAATAAAAATTTATTTTTGATTTAAAGAACAATTAAAATGAAAAAAATTCTTTTTTTTAATGGTTTGTAATTAAAAATAATATACAAACATATCGGCTTTTGGAAAAATTTAACCTTTACTTTCCCCAATTAACCCGACACGTAGCGAGGGAAGTTGGGGAGACCATCACTGTCAATCGCGATTGCTACGCCGCCGCCGTAGTCGAGTCCACTTTTCCGGCGCTGCAGAGGCGAGAGAAGTCGCGGAGCCTCACGATCTCCGATCACTCAGGTATTATACCGTCGCCACCATACTCGATTCTCAGTCCTCTCAGCAGCCCTCGGAGAAGACGGCGCCGCAGAGGCGATGCTCTAGGACGACTCACGGCCTCCTATCAGGTACCGCATGCACGTCGTAGTTCATCGATTTTTTTGTTGCATTGCAGTTTAATAGTTGTTCATTTCTGTCTTTAGTTGCTCTCCTGTAGTTTCTGTTCGTAGGGATCGATATTCGATAGTTGCAGCCTGAACCGATTCATTTGTTCTTTTACGAATGTCGTAGTTTCGTGTTTGCGATGAATGCGATGTGGAATTGTGAGTGAGTGTTTCGATTCGATCCAACGATGCAAGGGTTTGGAGCCAAATGCAGAATTGCGACTGTGGTTATTGTATCGCTGTGGATTGCACTCGCTGGTCTCTATGGTTTGCTGAGTCCAATCTCGAATGGTTGTGCTATGACTTACATGTACCCGACTTACATTCCGATCTCAGCGCCTAAAAATTTGTCGACGTCCAAGTATGGTTTGTATTTGTACCATGAAGGGTGGAAAAAGATTGATTTTGAGGAGCACCTTCGAAAGCTCAGCGGCGTTCCTGTTCTTTTTATTCCGGGCAATGGCGGCAGCTATAAACAGGCAAGTTTTCAGTCTTCCTCTTCCTTGTGTCGTCTTGCTTTGGTCTATATTGTATCGATCTTGTATTTCTTGATATCTTAGTTTCACAATGCGCAAATTAGAAAAATGAAAATGTAGTATATTGGCGGTTGGCACACCCGCCCAAGTCAACAGATTGTCCTATTGATGGCACACTGGGTCTTAGTTGAAGATCTATTCTAGATAGCTTGGTTTAGTAGTCATGTTGGGGGCGTCATATTTATTTTCCTAAAAACAAAAAATCTCATAAATTGATAAATGTGGGTTGGGCGATAAAAAAATAAAATACAACTGCAGCATTGCATGCCACTTAATGATATGAAGGCTTGTGGGGACTGCCTTTTGCAGATGTAGACCTGTTTTACCTTTAGCATGTGATGAAACTTTGTTTATTTCATCAGATTTATCTGGCCATAATTTATCTCATAGTAAATGAAACATATTTGGGTGCTTGTCCATTTAATCCCAGAAATATTACGCAATTGTGTGGTGTAAAATGTGCTCATGTATAACATTGTTGCTAACGATATCCATAATTATTGCCCCTTGGTGCCTTTTGTATTCTCTACAGGTGCGCTCATTAGCAGCAGAATCAGATAGGGCTTATAAAGCTGGCCCTCTTGAATGTTCATTTTATCAAGAAGCTTTGCTAACCCCTGAGGAAGGTGGAAATGGGATGGATGTGGAGGAAAATTGCTTTCGCAATCATTATGCTTGCAGGCTGGACTGGTTTGCTGTGGATCTCGAAGGTGAACATTCTGCCATGGATGGCCAGATACTGAAAGAGCACACAGAATATGTCGTGCATGCCATTCACAGGGTAAAGTTTAACTACTGTTGCTTGAGTTGAAGCCGAGTCAGTTTTATTCAGCTCTTCGTAGGTTAGCGTCATTCAGTTTTATTCTACCATTGTGACTGACAAGTATTTTACCAGTAAGTTCCAATGATGGATGCTTCGTATGCAGATATCTTCATGGACTTTGTCTAGATTCTCAAGTTATATTTAATGTGCCAGTTTCAGCATTTATCAAAATAAAACAAAAATTACTCTACACGTTTTAGTTTGGCTATAATTATGCCTTGTGCATCTAATTGAATAAATGAAGTTGTTGAATAATATTTGAGATCTTTTAAGCGTGGATATGCAAGAAGGAGAGGGTGAGATATGGCTGAAATAGCCATCCAGATCTGTGAGATACGAGGGTGAGATGCCCTAGATGAGATAGCCATATGAGATATGGGAGATGTAAAAGTTGAGATGTCCATGCTGAGATATTCATACTGTCTCTTTTATCCTTCATAAATTGATAATTCACATTTGCCAATAAGTAGTCTATATTTGAAGCTCATGATCTTACTGGGGACTGGTTGATAGTTTTTCAGATTTGTTTATTCTTTATTTCCTTGTGTTCATTTATATTTTATTGTATCATAAACTGGTTATTGTGCACTTGCAGATTTTAGATCAATATAAAGAGTCTCATGATGCCCCGAAAAGAGAAGGGGCTCTTGTCTCTAGTAGTTTTCCAAAGAGTGTGATCTTAGTTGGTCACTCTATGGGTGGTTTTGTGGCTAGAGCTGCAGTAGTCCACCCACGATTAAGGAAATCTGCTGTTGAAACTGTTCTTACTCTCTCAAGTCCACATCAGTGAGTGCTGTGGCTATTTTAATGACTTTATTGTGGTTTTCCTTTTTTTTTTTAAACTAGTTTTTAATGAGATGTGTTTTTCATCTAGGTCTCCTCCTCTGGCAGTGCAACCTTCCTTGGGCCACTACTTTGCACGTGTGAATGAGGAATGGAGAAGTGGATATGAGATCCAAACCTCCCGAACAGGACATTTTGCATCTGAACCTTTGCTGTCTCATGTTGTAGTTATATCTATTTCTGGCGGTGTTAATGATTTCCAGGTATTTAGTTTCTTTATAGCTTTCATTTTCAGTAAAATTTCAAATATATTGTTGCTTGGTTAGTCTTGCCTTTGTTGTCATTAATGGAAATGAAAGCATACTGTTTGTTATTAATAAAAAATGGGTTCTGATTAGACACTAGCAGGTGAATACTTTGTAAGGATAGCTGAAGAAAACACTTTAAGCTTCTTGAGTTCATGCTTTGATGCTGGTTATTTTGATGTAAAAGTAAAACTGATGTCAATCAGTACCAAGTGGGATCATACTAAAATTTAGGTTAGGAATTTGTAGGCAGCTTGAGTAAAGAAAAAGAGAATAAAGGCTTGAAGGAAAGAAGAAAATATGTTAGGAAAGAAGGAAGGCCAAGAACAACCAAAGAAAAGAAGAGGGAAAATAGGCTGACACCTTTAGTTCAATCTCAAACTATATTCATAAATTTAATTTTGATTAAAATCCATTACAAAACCCTGTTTATTGGCTAATATAACTTGAGAAGCAAGTATTGGTATTCAAATATAGAAAATTTGAATAAAACATGAAATAATAATTGCGTTCTGGGCTGCTGCAGTTGGTTCCTTTGACTGTGTTGTGGAAATATGGAGGGAATGCAATTGCTGGGTGTTTAACAACTCCAAAAACAGTATCCAGCATGTCAAAGGGAAGGTGTGGGCTTTATTATTTGATGTGGTTGCGTGTTGTAATGTCACCATGGATTTGGTATTCTCAGCATTGGTTATAATTTTTTATCACTTGCTTAGCGCCTTCAGTATAATTCTCCCTTCTCGATAAAGAAACACTAAATAATAACAAGTCGCATTTTCCTAACTATTAAGAAGTAAATGCAAGTTCTTGTAAGATGTGCGCCATCATTTCTTGTTTATTGAAACTACATTTTATTTTTAGTTTCCTTGATTATTGTTGGATTTGGGATAAATCAGCTATACCAAACCAAACCAAACTAATAAGCTTTAATTCCAATAATATGAGATTGGTTATATGAACCAAGACAACTAGAAAGTCTATATTTGATCCAAAACATAAATTCTTATTTGATCCAAAACATGCTTAGAGCTATTTTTCCTTATATATCAAATACTTTTAAATATTTTATTATCACTTCCATCAAAGTTATTTTTAGTCTTTTTTGTAATTTTTTATTTCGTTCAATGTTAATATGCTGCATCCTTTTAATAGGTGCATTCATCGACCTACGTCCTAAATGATTAAACTAACGTAAGCGATTCTCTCTCATCTTATCTTCAGTTAGAGCTACTGTAACAACATGACAAATATCCTTATTTTGAATTTTGTTTATCCTAGTATTATCATACAATTACCTTAACATTCGCATCTCAGTGATACTGAGCTTTTGTGTATGTTATTTCTTGTTAGCCTAATATTCTGTTTTATATAACAAAGAAAGTCTAGAAGTCGTTTTATAAAATTTTTCTTTTAAACTTAATAACATGTTACGATTATACAAAACTTTGGCTGCACGTCACCACTTAAAACTGGCTGACTTTAATCCTATGGTTTACATCACCATCAAGTTCTCCATTTCATAGAATTATTGACCCTAAATACTTAAAACATTTTGTGGTTGGTATCTGTTGCTCATTAAGTGTAATAACACCTTGCTCGTTATTCGTTTCTAAAACGTATATTTTATATATTTAGTCTTTGATCTACTTAGTATAAATTCCCAACTTCTAGAGTTTGTTGTCACAATTTTAATTTTTACTTAACTTCTGCTTTGATTCATCGATAAAAATAATATTATCAACGAACAACATACATCATGATATATTTTCACGAATATTTTTGGTTAGCTTGTTCATTACTATTGCATAGAGAATAGGACTCAACATTGATTGTTGATGTATCTCTATTTGTAATTGCAAATTCATCTGATATATCATTATTAGTTCTAACATTTGTTACAATTCATGCATACGTATCCTTTATTAATTTTACATATTTGATAGGAACTGCTTTCTTTTTCAAAACCTACCGGAACATATAAACTATCCATGGATTACTAGCTTAAAATTTTTTACTACCGAGCTCTTTGTTATTTTTTTGTTTTTTTGTTTTTTGAGGGACTTGTTGTATGTCTCAGGTGGGTTACGTTTTTTTTCCATGTGGGATATGATAAATGGTTGTTCCTTTTGAGTTGGTTGTAATTTTGTTCTTCATGCATTACTCGTGAGCGATCTTTCTCTAATAAAATTTATCTTGCTGATAAAAAGAATACTATTATTGTTTGTTTGTTGTAATTCTTAATTTTTTTACCTATCTATAACAGTTATTACTTGATCATTACAGTAACAGACTAATGTATGAGTTGAATCAAATGGTATTCGCAAAAAAGTAAAAAAGACCTTGCTCATTCACTCAGATGCTAATCCACACCACAACTTGACAATTTTGCCCCATAAAACATGAGATATTACTCAGAATACTTCTCTCTTCCATCTATCACATCATGGCACTCACCAAAAAAACCAAATCAGGAGAGAGAAAGTCATCATCTTGGCTACGACAGAGTGCACTTGCAATGAGGCTGCAGCAACTGGAGCAGAGTGGGCGTTGTGGTTTGAGGTGTTGTTTTGATGGGTCGAATGTTAACATCCTGCTTTGCAGTGGGATCAGGGGTTGCACCGGTAGAGAGGGCCACTGGACTATGATCAGGGCTGAGATAGGTAAAGAGGGTAGCTGGACTGCCAGATTGGGGGTTGTGCTATTGCCAAGTGATCAAGGCTCTACCTCTTAGTCACGTCGTACACCAGTAGTGCCCCAATTCCTCCTCTAGTTATACACGTCTAGCTGCCCAGTTCCTATGTATGTACTAATTAATATAATTTGGATTAATTATAACACCTTTGTGTGAACGAAAAAGATAGTGATATTCCAGCTGTATCCCTCGGCTTTGATGAGCTTTGGGTTGATGGTGATAGTCCAAGTTTGCAGATTAAATCTATTTATAATTAGACACGGCTAAAAATGGAACATGAACCAATTGAGGAAAATTTCACCAAATAATCGCATAAATTTAACTTTCAGATTGAATCCTATGAGCTTAAAAGTTCAGCCCTAATCAGATTTCAGATCTTAATTTTTAAATTAAACAAACATGACCTTAGACAGACCCACTGAACTGAAGTTGCTAGCACGAAAATTATTTGTGAATTGAGAGCATGCTAAACCTACAAGATGTTTTCCTCCTTTGATTCACTTAAAAAGCAATTTGGTCTCGATCGCCTCCAGCTAGTTATGGACTCTCTCTTAATAAAAGTCTTTTATTACCCATAAAAAAAGTTATGGACTATCTCTTTCTCTAGTGTGAGTGAGTAAGCGCTGACTTTTTTGGCAGACTTCTCATCCTACATTGATTGCCAGGGACCCCCTTCTTTTTCTACTAGAATTCGTCAAATTCTCTCTCTCTCTCTCTCTCTCTTTCTCTGGTGCACAGATCTTTTCAGCATACTTCTTTTCATCCTACATTGACTGGCAGAGACCCCCTTCTCTTTCTATTAGAATTTATCATATGAGCTGATGAAACGTAAAGGTATATGGTAATTTAATTGAATTCTAGCAGTATGAACAATTTTATTTGATCGTTCAGAAGGAGTTCATTAAATGAACAGATGAAGCATAAATTTGTATAGTAATTTAATTGAATTCTCGCGGTATGTACAATTTTCTTTATATCACATGAGGTTTTATTCTATTAAATTCATGGAATGCCATTGCCAGAGGTTCAATGGGTTCGCAAGCTTTTGTTAACATGCCACAGGGAAGAAAAATAGGCTCTCTCAAGAAAATATGAACTAGTTTAGAAAAACTACCTGTTATAAATTTCATCATATTCCCAATTAATGAATTACCAAACCCCAATAAATTAATTTGGTGATTACTAGAATATTATAATTATAAACTTCCTAAGGGCTTACTGATATGTTCTTCTCCTTACCTACCTATTACTTTGAAGATTTATTTGTATTTAAATTTGATCGCTGAAAATACTTCACGAGATTGTTGTAATTTGCATGTTTAGTTAAATTTTCATATATATATATATATATATATATATCCTTGGAGGGGTAATGGTTGATAATTCTATGAAAGAGAGAATTTCATGATAATGTCAACCATAGGTTTAAAGCTAAGGGTTTAAGTGGAGAAGTGCGACAAAAGTTTTTTGTAACCATCATATGTCACTGTGTTTAAAAGAAAAGTTGTTAGTTCTTCTTTGTTATATGGAACGAAGTGTTTGGGTTAACAAGAAATAACATACACACAAGCTTAGTAGTGTTAAGATGTGAATATTAAAATGGATATATTGTAAGACTAGGATGAATAAAATTCAAAATGATGATATTCGTCGTATCGTTGAAGTAAATTCAATTACAGATAAGATGAAAGAGAACTGCTTAAGTTGGTTTGACCGTAAGCTAATGGATGCACTTCTTAGGAGGATAAAAGATTGATATTGAACGAAATAAAAATTAAAGAAAAGACCAAAGATGACTTAAATGTAAATAGTAACAAAAGATTTGAAATTGCTACATTTGAAAGAAAAAATAGTAACTAATAAGAATGTCTGGAAAAAGAATACATATTTTGAATCAAATATAAATTTTCTATAAGACTTAGTTTATATAGTCGATTTTATTTTATTGGAGGATTAATGTTTGTTGGTTTGGTTTTGTTTGGAAGTTGGCCTTTTGAAACTATTTCTTTAATATTGCTACTATAATTTCAATTTTTCTGGCTATTGATCCCACACTGATTATTATTGCTGTGATTGTCTTCTGTAAATTCTTTGTATGGAGCTCGACTTTCAGGGACATTTTTAACTCCCTTGCTTTCTGTTTTCAGGTTCGGACAAAGTTAGAATCCCTTGAAGGCATTGTGCCTCCCACCCACGGATTTATGATTAGTAGCATGAGCATGAAGAATGTATGGTTGTCCATGGAGCACCAGGTTATTCTATGGTGTAATCAATTGTTGGTACAGGTGAGTAAAATTTTCTTTTGTAGAATAAAAAATAATATATTGGACGGGTGAGGCAAAGCACGAGCAAAAGATCCACCCACTCAACTGCCCCATTCTCTCCCAATAAGCCATCAATCTGATGTTCGCTGGGCAGGGTGTTGGGCCTTTTCTTCCACCCTATTAGATTGGACCCCTGAAGTGGGCTTCGCTTCTAGTGAGAGGTGTGCTTATATATTCTGACTGTAATTTCTTTATGCAGGTCTCACACACTCTTCTGAGTTTAACCGACTCCAAAACAGGCCAGCCATTTTCTAATCCAAAAATGAGACTTACAATGTTCTCAAAAATGCTCCGGAGTGAGATACCACAGAGTTTTAATTGGACGAGGCGGCCACAATCCTCACAGTTTTTATCTAATCTCCCTGTCAGTGATCACAAAGACACTTATGGTATCAACAAAATTTCTCCTTATTTTTTTACATTTAAGCTGAGCCATATTAACTTCCCCATTCAATTCTGCTGGAATTTGGAGATATATTTATGTTTATGAAAGAAGATTTGCTGAAAAGAGTTTAATTGATCATATCTTTTTCCTTTTTTATAGAAGCACAAGTTTCAGCTTTTGAAATTTGACTTTTTTTAAAAATGCATAATATGTACTGTTTGCATGTAATCTCAGTATATATTTGTTGAAGGTTTCAAAGAAGTTGATGTTTATCATAGCCTTAACAACATCGACTTTTATCTTAGGTATTGCTTAAAAATACTGAGAGTTATAATTCTGTTTGTTTGTGTCCCATTATGGAAACTGGGATTGCTTTATGGTTGTTTTCCATACTGCATTTCTTTAATTGAGACCATGAGTTAAAGCTATTTCCTTTGTGTCCAATAGATGTGTTTCGGAAAACCTCAATCCCAAGCTTACATGTCTTGGGCAATTCATTTTGCCTTTGCCACTGATTCGTATATGTTAAATAATTGATGCCAACCATATATTCTAGAAGAGTGAAGTGGGAATAATGGTACAACTATGGAAGCAGGACTTGGAGTGCACAAATCCTTTGCTGTAAGGTGTGCTGCTGTGGTGAACTATGATATTAGTGGGGGACACGCAAAATTTGCAAATTATTCAATACACTGTTAGCGTTTTACCCTAATTATACTAGAATGTGCATTTAAACTCTGATTCTAGGCAATGTCAAAATCCCCAGTGTCACATCGTGACTAGATTGGGTGTGAGAACTATTATCACTAATAATGTAAAAAAAAATACTTATCACAGCTTCACCCAGAGTTAGATATATATATAGTGAGAATTGTTATTCTCATTATTAAAAATACTTGCCAATATTTTATATTAATTGTTAATGGAAAATAAGGCTTGTTGGTTTGGTTTTGTTTTGTTAATGGAAAATAATTATTTATAGGGTTAGGCCTTCATACATAAAAAATTCCACATGCTATGGCCGAGTGATGTACTTATGTAATTACTGATCTTACGTTATTGAAGTTGGCTTATCATGCTTGCAGGATCTGAAGCTAAAACTTTTGCTGCTTGTCCCAGTTATACTCACTGGAATGACAAAGGCCTTGACAGGGACCTGTACATTCAGACAACTACTGTTTCTGTCTTAGCAATGGATGGACGAAGGCGGTGGTTGGACATACAGAAATTGGTAAGCTTGGATGAGGCTTGACTTTCCTGTTTCCAGTTTGATGTGTATATGACCATCTGGTATTTAGCTTTGTGTATGTAGTTCCTACCACTGATAAAGCAGCTCACTTATTAACTTGCATCTTCAGGGATCCAATGGAAGTAGTCACTTCATTTTTGTTACAAATCTTGCTCCATGTTCTGGAGTTAGACTTCATCTTTGGCCTAAAAGGGGAACATCAATCTCAGAATTTCCTGCAAATAAGAAGGTTATTGAGGTGACATCAAAGATGGTGCACATTCCATCCGGACCAGCACCAAGGCAGGTATTTATATTGTGATTGGATGTCATGTTAGTGAATAGATGCACTCATATGCATACTCTTTCAATGCTGTTATGTGTTATCCTATCAAGTAGGGTTTTTCTGGTCATTCGCAAGGTGTTATCAGTTTACATCTGGAGTTTCTAGTAGTCAGTGTCTTGTTAGAGTAACTTATTTCTGAAGCAGATACTAATGCCATTTTGATATTCATTATTTTGTTGCTTGCTTATCAGAACGAACCTGGTAGTCAGACTGAACAAGCACCTCCATCTGCTGTACTTTGGTTGGCTCCTCAGGATATGTGTGGTTATAGATTTTTGACTATATCAGTTGCTCCACGTCCGGTATTTCTAACAACTCTGAAGTTTTTTTTATTGCATATCTATGATTCTGTCACTAAAATTTTATGAAACGTTTTGGGCTGTTAATTCATCAATTTCCATGGCTTTGGTGTTCTCGAAACAGTGTTATGCATCTGCTTTGTAAATTTACTGTTAGCATGTATGAGTTTATCACTATCATTGCAGCAGGATGACAGAGGTTTGTAGATGATTCTTTGCTTATGGATTCAAATGCAATGCAGAATTAATATGGATTTTTTTTTGTGTCATCCTCAGTGTTCAACCTTTAGAGCATCAACAATAGCATCATCTGATATTAAAAGTTTTCTACTAAAACTTTCTTATTGTTTATGGATTGGTTTAATGTCATTTTTAGGGTATGTTTGGTTTGGTATTCTATTTTCTATTTTCAGACTGTTTTCAAAATTTGGTGTTTTTACTGAATTGAAGTCCTATTTTATTGTTTCGTGTTATTTTTTGTTGGTTTCTTGTGGTTTTCTTGTAATATTTGTATAGGTTCTTCGCTTTTCTTGGGTATGACTATCCTCTACCCTTTGTTGTGTGCTTTTATTTTCTCTTAATGCAATCTTTATTACTTATAAAAAAAATATTTTATTGTTTGGTGATTGTTTTCACTAGATTTGGCATTAATAAGGTGCTTTTGTCGCACTATCGCTCTCAAAATAATATTTATTAACTTAATTAACATGTAAAAGGATAAGTCGGGATCGATCTCACAGAGACACAGTTAGAAATCTATTACCTAATTGTGCTCCTAATATTTAAGGAAATAACGGTAGAGAAATTAAATAAAGAAAATAAAGAAAAAATAAAGGAATAAAGGTCTAGGGCTGAAGTTCACCATAATTTTTAATTCTTAATCATAAGGTTTGATTAATTATTCTTATTAATTCTCTAACATACGAAGGTGACCGATCCTAATGTAACCACCACTCGCTTTTGCGTGAATAATAGCGTGTTTAATCCTAACAACGGCTTACTCTCGTGACACATTTTTAGTTGTGTAATGCTATTTTATGCCAGTTTTATCCTTTTTTATCTTTATTTGAACCAAAATGCTCCAAGAACCTACAAAACACATTAAAATACACAAAACATACCAAAATACGACAAAAATACTAAAAACACATGTTAATCAAATAAAACATAACTCAAACACATTAAAACACTCTAAAATCCATTAAAATAGAAGATTAACACAAACCAAAAATGCATATAAAATAGGTTCATGAGGGACCACCAACCTCCATCTTTCTCCCAATCGGCTTTCCCAAATTTTGTGCCTCTCTCACTCCCTACCACTGTAGAGCTCCCTTCCATGCAAATCAACTCCCCCTGCTCCAACTCTCTCAGTGCACTTGCCATCATTTATGTCCTCTAAACCCTAGCTCTCTAGGACGCACCAAATTCCTCCCACCCACCAGTCCTCTTGCTATGGCAACTTCTCTTACTGTGATTGGCATGCCCGCTTGATTCGCAATGTTGACTCACTGATGCTCTAGATCCTCCCCTGTGACCCGGCCTGAGGATCTCCGATTTGCCTCTGTCATCATGGTTGGCCATTGTAATTTGAAACGTCAACTTTGGGAACTCATCCTAAATCGACTATGGAATTGGCTGCAAGACCAACTTCACGACATGGGGCTATTTCAGGAGGAGGATTATCGTGTCGTCGTGCTCAGAGTTTTTCCCATGTATTTGGATTTGATGAGAAAGTTATACAAGGAGGATTAGAAAAGGGGAGGGATAGAAATTAGAGGTAAACCCCCATCTTCTTCCATTCGGCCTCCCCTTTCTGTTCAGGTGACTGCCATGAACACCCTTCACTGCAAATCAAAGATTGGAGGGAGCGAAGGGCAAGGGAGATTCGTAGGCAAAGGAATACAAATGAAAACGGGTGAAAAAAAACCAAAAAATGCTTTCAGTTTTAATGATTTAAGTATTAGTAGTATCCAAATACAAAATCTGAAAATATTTTCCAAATAAAACTCTTATGAGAGTTCTCTGTATTCAAACACAGAAAACTATGTTTGAATACCGATACCAAACATAACCTTATATTCATTTTCATATCATAGTTTTTTTTATTATTTTAATCATATTTCTTTTTCAAATAATATATTCAAGGGTGTATCAAAGACAATAAACTTCAACTTGTTAAGGGTCTCGGAGGCGCAAAGCAATGCCCCAGTAATTTATATCCGTTTGTAACTATTATATTTCATCTATGGTTAAGAGAATCCCGTGTAATATATGGACGTAGAGGTTCAAAATGAGGACTTTAAATCTTTCTTTTAAGGAAAGTTATTATACTTCGAATTTCTCATGTTATGGCTAGTTGGTTAGGGAAATATTAACTTTTGATTTTTTTATTAATTATATTGAGCTTTTTTCCTGCCTACAATTAATCTTAAGCTCACACTTCTTCATATTGTGTTTGTGACTAGTAGAAAGCTCACCATGTTTAACATTATTTATAAATGTAGAAAGCATGGTCAAGGATATTTCTCTAATTTCCCTGTAATTAGAATCTGCTTCATGTATGAAATTGCATCTTTATATTAAAGCTAAGCTTATCTGTTTGGCTTATTGGTGACTTGTATTCTCTTAATTATCCTGCTCTATCACTGTTCACCATGATGAGCAGAAATTTAACAACCATTAAGCTTTGGCTATTTATGTATAATGACTTCTGGTGTTCAGTCTATTTCAGGAAGGCCTCCGCCAGCAACTTCCATGGCAGTTGGACAGTTCTTTAATCTTGAGGATGGAGAGAGAGAATTCACGGCTTGGCCTTTGCTTCTTTCTGCGTATTCTGAGAACGTATGAATCTTCATCAACCAGCAGATTTATTGTGGGGTCTTAGAATATAGAAACTTTGCCTTATAATTTTATTGAAGCAATCTCTCATGAGTACTGACCTTCTATTGGTCTGTGAATGTTGTACAGTCCATGCTATTGAAGGAGGAGCATCCCCTTGCTTTCAATCTGTCCTTTCGTATCAGTTTGGGCCTTTTGCCTGTTACCTTGTCTTTGAAAACAGCAGGCTGTGGGATAAAAAATTCTGGACTCCCAATGGAAGAAGCTGGTGACATGGAAAATAGCGGTAAGGATGTGTTTGAAGTCTGTACCTATTGCTGTGCAAGTCAAAGATATAGGGACTCCTCTCTTGTTTTTAGTCCTTTTGTAGCCAGTTCTCCAGGTTCTCTCATGCACTTGGGCCGCTTTAGTATGTGTTTTCTATTCAACAGGACTTACTTTTCCCATCATTTAGTTATTCTTTTCAGGATGAATCTGCTTTTGTTATTTGGCCAACATTTTTACTTTTTTCAAGAGGTTCAATATAATTTGATCGGTTGTTTCTTTTTTGTTTCATAAATTGTGTATAGGGAATGTATTTCAATTCTTTTTTTAATTTTCTTGCTTTCTATGTTATGAGAAAACTGGTTCTTCTTTCGTATTAATGCAGGGCTTTGCAAACTGCGTTGTTTTCCACCAGTTGCACTTGCTTGGGATAAAACATCAGGTTTACACATATTTCCAAATTTATATTCTAAAACAATTGTGGTAGACTCCTTCCCTGCAGTTTGGAGTTCAACTCATGGGTCTGAGAAGACCACTGTTTTGTTATTGGTATGATTCAGCTAAGTAAATGCATGGTTATTCATTGATATTATGATGGAACAATTTTATTTTGTCAGTACCCTTGATTGTTGCTTTTTGTTCAGGCGGATCCACATTGTTCCTATGAAACTACTGTTGATGTCTCTGTCACTGCTGTTGCCAGCAGATTTCTGATTTTATACTCTCCAAAGGTAGTTTGTCTTGATAACTGTGTCGTATATGTGTTTACTATCTTTTCAGGCTTAATTTTCTTCATTAGGGTTTTTTAGTATGTATATGCTCTTTGCACGCTCCTTGCTTTCTTTTTCTAATAAACTTTCTTATTTATAAAAAGAATATGTTTAACAGTCACTTTGGCAACTATTTAGTTTTCCTTTTGTTATTCATCAATTTAAATGTGTCAATTGTGAGAAGAGTTCATAATTTCTTTCCAGTAGGAAGCTTTTATTTTTCTGGAACTCTCGTCTTTTGAGTCCAGCTGTAATTGCGGTCTAGAATATTGTAAATGCTATTTATGAGGTTACTGTCTGATGAAAGGGTGTGTTGTAGTTGTACTTACCTTAGACTTCTTTGGTTGGAAAAGAAATTTCTCGCCTGTTCTTTCCTTTGGTCATTTAAACCTTGTATTTTTGGACTTAATGGAAATGTCATGCTGCAGATAATTGGGCTGTCATTCGCTATCATCTTTTTTGCTCTGATGCATCAAGCGCGTGCATGGGATCTTGATCTGCCTATTCCTTCAATGCTAACAGCTGTGGAATCCAATTTGAAAATGCCTTTTCCATTCCTCCCCTTATTCATTATTCCCATATTGATTTCATTGGTCCTATCCTTGCTAACATCTCAGTCTTTTCCTTCAGTTGGAACCTATATTACTGTCTCCATGATATGTTATTTATTTGCCAATGGATCAATAATTATTTTGATTTTAGTCTCCCAATTGGTGTTCTATGTGGCTGCAGTTGTACACGTATTCATCCAAACACGGTTTGTGATCTTGTCTTTCCCTTTTCCTGTCCCTCTTGAATGATTAGACAATGCTTTTGATATTATTATTGTTTTTTAAATTTTTGTGCTGTCATTCTTTTATTGCTTGATAGTGATCTTTGTGAAAGTTGAATACATTCACATGGAAAAAAAGCCTAATTCACTTTCGTTTTAGATGTGAGTCAATTTTTGTTCACCAGTTGTCTAATATTTGGTCCATCCATGCATCCTAATTTTACCTTTAATGCTGGGGTGGTACTTTGTGTGTATATATTGCATCCTAATTTTGATTCATGGATGTGTCCAGCATATGGATATTTAGTTGTCGGGAATGGAAAACTAACCGCTATTATTGATATTCTTTTCTGGGCTTTTAGTTCATGCCCTTAATTTGGGTAGAAATTTTCTTTTTTATTTGAGGATGCGAATATTTATATATGTATATATACACATTTCTGTGCATTATTAAGAACGTGTGATCCCAGCCCTGAAACATAGGTGCAATAAAATGAGCATTTTTTTAACGGTATAAATGTCCACATAACTCGTTGTCTTCTATGCTTTTAGGAATCGCTTTATTCTTATGTACTATGTTCGGTACCATGCTTAATGAATAAGAGTAGTTTACGCTTTTGGATAGCTTTTAACTTGTATCTGTTGACCTTGGGGGGAAAAGAACGATTAATGTAAAAAAACATCGTTTGTTACCTATTCGAGAACTAGTACTAGTAGTAGTAGAGTGGCTTTTTAACGATTATATTAACGGAAAATTTGTGACTTGTGTGCTGATTTTGCAGGTGGCAATTGTGGTTTGGAGGTGTTTCCTTCCGGTGGCAAAAGTGGGTTAAAAGTTTTTTTTCAAGTTTTTTGTTGTTTAAGGTAAAACATGAATATTTATTACGTATTTAAATGCAATATATATAACATGAGAGCCATAAACTTAAGAAAGCACCAGTGTTTAAAGGGCTCACAGACTGCATTAAAGGGCTTCTGCTGTTAGATTAGACAATAGTTTGCTTCTAAGTGAAATCTAAACTTTATCTTATTCGTTATATATCTACTCGAAGGTTTCTGTTTGACTGGTGACTATACGTGTATTTCTTTGGCTGTTAATCTAAATTTCTTCCTTATATAATTCAATTTTGAAACAGGTGCTAAGAGTTCTTAAAAGGAATCCACTGCTTGTGACGGCACTGGTTGAAATTGCACTGGTGGGCTTTGTTCATCCAGCACTAGGTTTATTTGTATTGTTATTGTCTCATGCTTTCTGCTGTCATAATGCACTGTGTAGGTGAGTAGAAAAGCATCTAACTTCTCTCTTATCTATGGCAGCAAATCTGATGTTATATCTAAATTGTATGTCTGAATGGCAGATCTCAATTATAAGCCTTATGGTTGACATGAAATCTGATATAAGTGTTATATATGCATAATTATATATTTAGTGTCCATGTTTGTTTTTGACACAGTATGCTGTTTCACACCAAGGCTGGGCTATTTTTTGGATGCTCAGTATTCTTCTTTGTCACAATAATATTAAAAACCTTCCATATATATAGTAAGAATGCTTATGCACTCATGGTGGGATCTCAGATATAAGTGTTATATATGTGTAATTATATATTTATATAATGTCTGTGTATTTGTTTTTTACATAGTACACTGTTTTACACCAAAGCTGGAATTTATTTTATTTTTTCTATTTTTATGGTCAGCATACTTCTATAGGAGACTTTGTAGGTCTCGAGTATTGCATGTTAAATTTAGCTAAAATATTCAGAATCTACTAATGCTGTGACTAGGAAATAGTTCCTTTCTTTCGAGCCAACTTGACGCCAAGAAAATATCTCAATTTATCTAGGTCTTTCGTTCTAGGTTTTCCATTGAAGACACATTCTGGATTGATGGACTTAGCTGCTCCGACTCATTCTGAAATCTACCTTAACAATATCAGTAACAGCCTGAACAGAAATATCCATCACATTCAACAGTGAATCAATAGTGTACCATTCATCATAAGTTTGGTCATCCTTACTCGGATGAAGTTGAGTAAAGTGATGAGATAATTACTGTCCATGCAAATTCAAGAAAATATTGTTCTTCCAGAGGGTGTAAACTGTCCTGTCAAGACACGTTCGGTGAGTTTAGATGAAGTTGGTATATAGGTCAGAGCTTGTGACCGCATCACATCAGATCCAGTCGCACCAGATCTAATCATGGTTGGATCCAGTCTCACTGCCAGTGTTTTTTAGAGTCTCTGAACCACTCGACATAATGATGCAAACTTAATCTGATCATACCAGAGTAATCAGAAAATTAAGTTGACAAAGAGATCACAAGCTCCACCATTCCATCCATTTTTTTTTAGATCAGATCAACTCCACCGGATTAACCAAGGATTAGAATTTATTCCAGATTAGGTCTGGAGGGTTATGGCTTAGACAAAGAGAGAGATATAGTGACAGCTGCCCAAAGAGAGGGAGAGAGTGAGAGTGATGGCACTAGGGTTTAGAAGGTTTAGGTTGGTGTAGCTGCTAGGAAGAAAAGAAGGGAAGAGAATGCATGAATTACACTCAATCTTTAATACCTAGGCATCATTACATTTTAGAATGGACTACAGAAATGCTGCTGAAGTTCTCTAACATATCTAGGTGCTCTTGTTACTCATCAATTAACCACCCTGTGTAATATTGTGGATCTGTGACACTTATTTTAGGTGACCATGGTGATCCTAAGATTGCTTTCTGTTTTACAGTTTTTTGACAGCTTCATTTCGCAGCCATTCCCAAAGAAAGGAGTTATTTGAGGCTGTTGAAAGCAATTGTGAGAATTTCTCTAGTAGCCCAGAATGTGCAAAGAACTTCGGTGAAACCCAAATAGAAATATTCCATCATCGTCACGGCTTGCTTATATTGCATCTTCTCGCAACACTTATGTTTGTTCCCTCACTAGTGGCTTGGATGCAGGTAGAAATGTTATGCCCTTTTCTTTATCTGAGTTAGATAACAGTGCATTGCATTGTGTGGGTCACTGGATTTTTTTCCAGGTTTTCAATGAATGGAACTTCTGGTGTAGAGGGCTTAACGCCAAAATTATGCCTATTTTTAACTTTTTGGCTGAAAAAAACACTATTACAAATAATTCACACTTAGATCACAATGTTGGGCACTCTGCCTTTCATCATTTAGTCTGCAGTCAACGTGTCAATATGTTTAGCTGCCTTTCATCTTGCTTCAAGATTTGGAGGTATTATTTTGGTCTTAATGTTTACTAATGGGTCATTCCCCCCGATAGCTTTTTTAAAAAAACCGTCCTCGCTTTATAGATTTTAACCTGGCTGGCTTACATATGGGACCCTTTTTGTCCTTGCAGAGAATAGGGATGGGCCATAGCTTTCCATGGTTCATGGATTCAGCCCTTTCTGCTTGTATCATCCTCCATGGTATTTACAATTCAAGGCTGGAATTCAGTTACTTTTTATTTCCCATACCAGGCTTCCCGAGCAAGGACATTAAATCGAGCTCTATCTATCTGCTTGCTGGATACTCTTCCTCTCTCTCTGGCTTATCCTTGGCCCCTTACAAAGTGTTTTATGCCATGGGTACTGTAGGGTTTATTTCCTTTGTTTTCAGAACCATGCATAGAAGGAATAGGGAAAAGGGAGACTCACAGTTCAGTTGCCGAAAGCATTCACACAGACACTAGAGGCACGTATTCCAGTTTTGATTCTAGTAGATCCTACAAGATTTTGTTGTACTAATTTGTTATTTTGATTGAACAAGTGAGGTATATTAGAAATTGCTCTTGTTTGCAGGGCCACTCAAACGATGATTTGTCTGGCAATCATAACATTTTTGATTAGGCTAATTGTATTAGAACTAAATTTAGAATGAAAAGGGCAAGAGAGGGTGGGTGGAAAATCTTTTGGGTCTTCTCTCTGAGGCAATTTTGGTTTTTTGTTCTCTCCTTTTTGGTTTTGGACGTAAGTAATTGCATTCATTGTTGGAAACTAATACATCAAATTTAGCTGGAATGACAGAATATATGGAATATTTAGGATGTTTTTTTTTGTTTTTTTTTTATAAATGTAATAATTATTTTAAAATGTAATTTTTAAAATGTAAAATTTAAAATAAAAAAAATAATTTTTAATCAAAATAATATTTTGTTTTTATTATATTTCAAAAACAAAAACAAAAAATATGCCAAAGAAATGTACACACTTAGTGGACTATGTATTTTCCAATTCTGAAAGCTGTAGAAATTGTAAAAAATAATCCTGGATTAACCTTATATGCCCTTGCACGCGTACACCATGCAGTCCTTAGAAAAAAATATTTCAAATGTTGTCAAATGAAAAGTCAAAAAGGAAACACATGGATGTCTATCCCCTTATAAAAATGTCCAAATGAATGAAGTCATTCTTGAAAACTGTTAAAAGCATTTTCAATCAATAGTAATACTTGACTTAAATCTCTTTTTATTATATTAGTTATATGTTAAGTTATAATAATAAAATTATGTAAATATAAATATTTTTAGTTTCCATGTTAATTCTTTATCCTCAATTTTTTTAATACTTCTAACATTACTCAAATTTTATTTTAAAAATTATGAACATCATCTTACTCACCGTGTCTTCCTCCCCCAGCCCACCGGTGCCCTCCCCCCACTCTCCCTCAGTGCAGACGTCCTCCCCCAGCCCATTACAGCGACGTCCTTCACAAAGCACCCGCTTTTGGATCAGATTGAAATCTCATCCAACGACGTCCTCCCTCCCCCAATGCAGGCGTCTACAACTGCGCCCCCTCCCCACAACACTCCTCCCCCCAGCCGTCTCCTCCCCATAGCCCCCCTACCCGGCCGCCTGGTGTCTCCCGCTGCGCCCCTTCCCCGGTCGTCTCCTCCCCCATAAACCCCCTCCCTGGCGTCTCTCGATGATCTCCCCCTCCCCACAACCCTCTCCTTCCTAGATTTACTTGTGCACAGATTTGTCAGCGGCGTGGAGGTGAGGTTTGCAGAGACCGGTTGGACGCCAATGGGAGCTTCGTGTTCGTCAAGGGCAAAGTGGATGTGGCTTCATCAGGGTCGAAAAATTAGAGTACAAAAGAGTATTGGAGCAAGTTAAAAAAAAACTTTAGCAACCCATTTTAGCTTGATAAGATTAGAAATGAAAAACATTGTAACCAGAATCAGAGGTTTAATGACAAATGTGATTGCGAAGCAAACTAAGCAAAGGAGAGAAGTTGGTGGCAACTGGCAACTGAGGAGCTAAAGGTGGAGATTTCTTTTTATGTCTACCCGAGATGTTATTAGAGAATATTAACCTTCGTTGGCTACATTTGTCATTGATGCCAATGCCAAAAATATAATACAAACTGAGGTAAACAATGAATGGCACCAATGTCTACTGAGCTGTCTGAACCTCCATGATTGTGGCCACAGTTGCAATTTCATAATAGATTTCTTAGTTACACATGATACAACACCAATGTCAAGAAAAGTCAGCAATTGATTGTGGCTTATTTTCTTTGATACAACTAGCTTGTTATATAACTTTTTATTAGAGTTAATGACTGATAGAACACTAAATCAGTGGTCATCAATTGGCTTTGGGAGGTAATTTTTCATGGACACAATCCTTTCACACAAGCAAAAAAAATTCTAAGAACTATGAGACTTTGGAGCCTATCCCAAGTTCAAGGAAATCTCAGTAAGTTTAATATGTGGTACTTCAAATTCACATGTAGGTGCTATAGACAATGATGTAATTTGTTGGGGAATTCAAATGAGTCATTCCATAATAATTAAATTTATTTTTTTGTAACGTTATTTTACTGTGACACGTGAATGAAAGGACTTAAATTAGAGTTAATATTTTTCTTTTTTCTTCTACTCTAGTTGT
Source organism: Taxillus chinensis (assembly GCA_023512835.1). Taxonomy (NCBI): domain Eukaryota; kingdom Viridiplantae; phylum Streptophyta; class Magnoliopsida; order Santalales; family Loranthaceae; genus Taxillus; species Taxillus chinensis. The sequence continues at coordinate 44,167,654 of CM042088.1, read as the reverse complement.
TTCTTTTTGTCTTTTAAGTCTTCATATCGACAATTTCCACCAGATTAAATATACAAAACAAATTCAATTTTCATTGGATTTTTTTTCTTTCTTTTACTCAAGTTTTCCTTTTCCTTTTCTTTTAAAAATCTTTACGTTGAGAAATTTCCAATGGATTAACATTATGTGGGATTGAAGAGAAAAGAAAAAGAAAAAAAATATTTTTATATTTTATTTTCCTGTTTGTATGTTAGAAAGAAAAGAACAAATTTTAAATTTTAAATATGCAAATTGTCCCTAATAATAATTTAATATATTATAATAAGGTGTTATTGGTATAAAAATATTTTAATTATATAAACTTTTCCTTTCTCTAATATATTTTAATAGACTTATAATATTTTAATTACATACAGTAAATTAAGCTTTCTTCTTGTTTCATTTCATTTCCTCCATATTTACAGACATAGTATTATTGAGAAAGAAACTTGATAACTTTTCATCCAAATCCTTTATTTTCTTTCCATTTTAAAACTCTTATACCGTGTGCCAACTAAAACAAATCTAGCTCTTTTATTATTGGAACACCAACTACAATCAAAACTCCATTAGGCTATCCATGAAAAATCAAAGATCAGCACTGTAGTTAAAAACAATCAACATGGTTGATCAATTAAATTACACAACCATTACGCAAATGGACTATGTAGGTCTGCGTCTGCTCATGGCCCTTGATGCTGCCATAGCCCTTACATCGATCGTGGGCCTAAGCCTTCTCATGGCCCTTGCCATAGCACTCTCACTGATGGTGGATAAAGAAATAGAACCCCTCCTACCTTCCTCACTACTAGTTGCCCCGAATGCCTGCCTAAACTCCTCCCTCTGCAACCTCTGAGCCAATGCAGCATCCTCGTCTTGGCTTGGCACGCCTCTCTGCCGCCTTGTGCCAACATCCCTTCTGCTGGTGGACTATGTAGGTCTGCGTCTGCTCATGGCCCTTGATGCTGCCATAGCCCTTACATCGATCGTGGGCCTAAGCCTTCTCATGGCCCTTGCCATAGCACTCTCACTGATGGTGGATAAAGAAATAGAACCCCTCCTACCTTCCTCACTACTAGTTGCCCCGAATGCCTGCCTAAACTCCTCCCTCTGCAACCTCTGAGCCAATGCAGCATCCTCGTCTTGGCTTGGCACGCCTCTCTGCCGCCTTGTGCCAACATCCCTTCTGCTGGTGGATAATGCAGCAACCCGAGAACTTCTACTGCTAACTAACCCAAATGGGCAACCAATTTCTGGCCTCTGGTTTTTAGATTCTTGCTCGGTTGAGGCTCCCAAAGCTTTTCTTCCTTTCACTTCTTCCGGGAATAGAAGTTGTATAGTGTTCCAAAGAACTGTGTTCACAATGCAAGACCTACCATTGCTACACAAATTTAAACAATAAAAAACAAGACAATCATCATTACTTGTTAAAAGTGACAACAATCGAAAGAATAAAACTGTATACACCCAGAATAAGAACAGACAGAGTAAATTGCTAAAGGTAGTAGTTCTATTTCCAATTCTCATTGATGAAGTAATTAGCTTGAGACCAAGGCTTGAGCCCAGTGGTTTGCGCATATATAATATTATATCTATATTTTCAATGATACCGCTTTCAGCGTTAGTGTTGTATTTTCAATTATACCTGATTAACTGCCTGCACTTTGGACACCGCTTCCCACATTTGTCAGCAGCAGATCTCAAGCATTTTTTACAGAAGCTGCAATTAGTCCAAACCACTCATCAGGCCTAAAATTGATGAACCTTCATAAGTTGAAACTAGAAACCGGATGAGATTCAAAATGTGGATCCCAGTTCCTACCTGTGCCCACAAGGAGTGGTGCTTGGTTCAAAACAAATTTCCAGACAAATCTGCAAAATGGATCAGCAGGCCCATCAATCAAAAATTAATGACAGGCCAAATTGAGACTAACCCATCAAACCCAATGACAGAATGTGCAATAAAGAAGCAGTTCTGAGTTCTTACAGCGCAGGAGAGCTCCTCCCGGAGGCGATCCATGCATGGAAAACCCGAAAATCCAGCGGCTTTGTCGTCCAATCCATCTCCAATTCCCTTCTCTTTAGTACCTTCTTCTGTGCTGACCTTTGACTCCTTGTCACTCCCTATGAATTAAGTCAGAAAAGACATACTAATATTCGATTTCCTAGTAAAAAACAAGGTTCAAGAAACAAGTCCAATTCAATGAAACAATTAAAAGTACACTAATAAGGCACCTACCTTCCTTGGGGACACCAATTTGTTCTCCGACGAGGTTGATCACTGGATGTGGGTTCGGAGCCGCACCAATCTGATTCTGATTCCTGCGTTTCCTGAAAACCCCAAAAACGCGAATCGAAGTGCAATCAAGACCCAAACCCTGATTCGTGATTTGAGGTGGTTGAGAATCTGAGGGAGTGAGCGAATCGTACCTTTTTGAATTCGAGGTCGACAAGACGGATCGCCTCTTGCATTTGAGGTCTCGATCCGGGGTGTCTTCAACGACGAGAGTGGCGACGAGGAGCGCTTCCTCGTCCCACCCTGCCATGGCGGCCATGGATCGGAAATTAGGGCTCATAAAACTGTCTGTTTGGTTCGATGCACGCTTCTGGCTCTGTGGGGTCCGCCTTGCTTCCTGTTCCCTAGTCATTGTTTGATTCTTTCTTCTGCTTCGTTCGTCCCAGGAATGCTAAAAACCGAAGCTTTTTCCTCTGTTTTATGCTTCTTCTTCGTCCGAGGAAAAAGCTGGGTTGCCGCAACGGTCGACCTTTTTGAATTGATTATTAGAGGGGCTCGTTCGTTGCGCAACGGCTCTATTATTATCATATTATGGCAAGCAAGGCCCAATGGGCCAATGGCCCTCATTAGTCAATTATGGTGCCCACAGCCACAAAATGTGTTCTCTTAAGGCTCCGCATTCAAATAAATGTATTAATAAACATTGTCTCAAAGTCCTAACAAACGTACTCTTAAAAAACAAAACATTCAATTTTCTAACTATTAAAGAAAACCACAATTTACAACCCTAATTTACAATAATGTGAATATAATTTTTTTTTATAAAATTAATGTGTCACATTCTCATCAAGTATGATTCGAATGTCACCTAACTAACTCATCTGATAGTTGGAATTGTTTTCCCTCTCCTCCTCTTCTTAGGCACATCTTGCTTCACTTCTTCTTCTTCTTCTCCTTCTTCTTCTTGCCATGGTAGCAAACCGGTTATCCGATTGGCCATCGTTCCCAAGACACGGTCCTTAAGACTCGTGTCTCTAACCTCACAAAATCGGGTAGACCAATCTGGTGGCTCTATGGGCTCGGTACCTAAACCCGGTGCTCGATCCTTAGACCCCACATTTTGGTTCTCTTGCCAATCCGCCACATATGTGGCCACCCTCCTATAAAACTTCTCCTTGAACACGTCCCACACTTGGTACTTGTAGTGGTTTACGGCCATCACGGTGGTTGGGTTCAAGTCTACCGACCTAAACTCGTCCATCAGGTGAAAATGGTGCACAACGTTGATCAAGCTAGCATTGAGCGCCTCAGGCCTTACTATGCTCTTGTGCCTCTCCGGCGCTGCCACCCTGCATGTGTACCCCACCGTAACCCCCTCCGGTGGAGCTTCTTTCAGGCCGGACGGCCCAAAACTATAGCAGGGTGTACGAAGCTCCCCAACTCGTTTCAAGTCGTCGTCGACGATCAGGCCGCTGTGATTACCAACAAAGCTAATAAGCTGGCCAGAGTAGTTCCTGAGCACGTCGCGTATGTGTAAACCAGCATGCAGGTGGAAGAACTCGTCCACGTCGATGAACCCCACCCACGTGCAGGCGGGCCGAGCCCGGAGCGCACAGTGAGCAAACCCGGCCTCTTGGGTCTTGATCCAAGGCCACAAATGTCTGGTGACGTTGAGGTTGAGACGTGTGGTCAACCACCTGATCACCGTATCAATGTCGTCGTCGCTATTGTTGTCGTAGATGAACCAGCGTTGGACTCCCATCCGGGCATGGTACATCACCCATTCCCGCAGAAACCGGGCCTGGTTCCGAATCATGGTGCAGACACACATTTGGTGGGACTTTAGTAGGGTCGGGCCGGGTTCGGATCGCGGTCTCAGGCGGGCCACGGTGGGGATGGTGCCTCCACCCTTGACCCGGACGGAGACCATGACGGAAGGGCTGCTCGGGTTCGGGGCCTCATCATCATCATCATGCCTGTGTGGGCGGCCGCCGCCACGAAGCACGCTCATCGGCGTCATGCACCGTACGATCTCCTGGGCCAGCGAGTGGACGGCGGATCTCAGCAGGAGTCGCGGCCGCGTGAAATCCCAGCCGTACAAGCACTCGAACCTGGCGGGGTCCGAGACTCTCTCCGGCCGCAGGCGAAGCCCCTTCACGAAGACGACGGTGGTGTTGTCGCGGTCCACCAGGGCCTCGTACGCTAACGTATTCCAACTGTGGGTGGGGCCCAGCTGCGGGCTGCCCCCGGACTTCAAAGCGACGGTGACGGATGTCGTCGTCGACGTCTTCGGCGTAGGCAGCGGACACCGTACGATGAGGTGGCGTCCGTCTTCGTCGACTCCCACCGGAGGGAGCTTCATGGATGATGCGTCGGTGGAGAAGTAGAAGCAATGAAGGTCGTCTTTGGTGGGGGCGGCGTCGGAGGCTGACGAAGAGTAGTGTTCGAGGAAAACCAGCGCCTGGTCCGGGAATAGGACGGTTTCTCGTACCGTGGTTGCCGGAGCCGCCGGTGGAGATTCGCGGGAGACAACCTGATCCACTGCCGGAAATATCCGTTTTGACACCACTACCACTGGGCGAAACGTTTCTGTTGTAAATATAAAATAAAGACGGTACGTGACCAGTTGTTTACATTAATTTATAGCATAAATTAAAACAAAATTAGAGGAGATAGAAAATATATATGAAGCAAAAAAAAAAACCACACTTAATAAAGGAGTTGGAAAATTGAAAAAGGCAAGTGAATAATTGAAATATGCTTATATATAACCTTATATATATATACAACAGTACTTTTATATCTGTGTGTGTGTGTATATATATATATATATATTACTGCATGATGGACGCATATACATAACAATTCATATAATTAATAACATGGTTCTGATACATATGCATATGCATGGTCTTCCGTGAAGAGCAACATTAATATTATATGTGTAGGAAGTACCACGAAAGAGGCGGAGGGTGGAGAAGGTGAAGCCGGCGATGAGGAGGCAGAAGAAGAAGACAATGAAAAGGCTTCGCCAAAGAAAGCTGCCCAGCGATACCGCGTTTCGCCTCCTGCGATCCTTCATTGGTGTCGTACGTGACAATTAAAAAAGATCAATCACTACACGATCTCGGAGGAAGCCGAGCCGTCCATCCCTTTCATGATCATCACCAAAAACATAAAACAAAATGAATTCATGATCAGGCCCGATCTCGATGACGATGTTTTTCAGACAGAAGGAGGTGGTGGGGGTGGGTGGGTGGATGTTGTTTGGTGTTTTGCGCCGTTCTTGTCGGTTTATATGCGGCCGTCGGTTGTAGCGTCCCTTTGCCATTGCCCCTCGATCTCTTTCGGGTCCGAATTCGGTAAAAATAATAATAATAATAATAATCGGATTTGAATTTTAATGTGTCGCGATTCCACCATGCATTATATGTATTTAAACAAAATATATCATTTATGATTTACGGACACATCCGGATGTTAATCCATGATTTGCTCGATTTGTTATAGTCACCAACCAAACATCATCACCTCAACAATTGGCTTTCAAGAGGGCGTGGGACTTTCTTTTTTTTTTTTTTTTCTATTTTTATGGAATTAGAATATTCTACTGTAACATTAAGAATATTATACCGTAAAATGACATCGTTTTATTCCAAAAATAATACTATATTGGTATGTATATTTAAAAAAAATTCTAAAACAATATTATTTTATTGTATAGCAAATAATCCATCCTCATTCCTTTGTGGTACGTTTTCTATCTACCTAGTATGATGGCATTTATGAACTGATGATATGATATATGCTATGAGAAGCTCTTCAAAAATATAAATCCAAGTAGATGTTTTACCATCTAATTAAATAGCTTGATTTATGTTAGTTTAGTGTAATTGTTCAATTTAAGTTAATTTTAATTACATTGAGGTCATCAACATATATAATATATTGATATACGGGAAAAACATTACAATGAGTGATAGCTAAAGTTACGTAAAAATTATAAGTGATAAATGTGAATAATAAAATTAATTAACACAAATGTGTTTGAAGTTTTTTCTAAAATTTATTACAAGTGTGAAATTAAAATGATATGTATGTACGTATCAATTGTATTAAAAAGTGTATATGAAATCATGCAAAAGTCTATTTATAAAAATATAAATGACTTTAATTGATTTTATATAATATTTGATTGATCTTGAATTCTTTAATTCATTGTATACATATTAATATACCCCCTCAAACTAAAGTGGAGGAAAGAGAAATCAACTTAGAAAGAAGTCTATGAAAACATCCCAAAGAATAAGTCATAGTGAAAAAATCAACAATATGCTCGGTTGATTAAATATTAATAAGTAAGATAAGTCACTGACTAATATGGTAACGAATAAAGTAGCAATCAATTTCAATGTGTGATGGTATCATCATAAAAAACATTATTAGAACAACTTGAAGAGTACTTCAATCCTCAAAATATAGAGTAGTGACAAATGAGTAACACTCATTGCTTCAAGGAGCTAATAAAGCCAAAGAATTTTTTAGTACTAATAACAAGAGCACAATATTTAGCTTTGGCGCTAAAGTGGGCAAAAATAGTTTTTTTTATTGTTATATCAAGAGATAAGGGAGTCTCCAAAAAAGAAACAGAAATTGATACATTATCAATGATGCTTTGACTCTAACATTAATTGGGCCTTGTTTGGCACCTATTGATGTTATAGAAAACTCGTTTTACTATTGTTTGAGCTATATGGCTTTGTTAGAGTTTGAACCCTACTTGTATTATGGTTGCATTTTTGGAGTGTTGATGTATATGTTTGGATTAGTATTTGGTTGTGGATTCATGAACTATTGGCATGTATTGCTTATGTGGAGGTTGGAGGTAAGTGGCATCTGGTGCTCTTATATACTGTTAACAATTTGGCATATGTTGCTCAGATTATTTCACGGATGGATTGTGAGGGTAGGGGCTTCCTAGTGGTCCACTCTAATCCCACATTGTTGACATGACTTTATGTTGTTGCTATCTATTAAACTAGTTTGTGTGTTTGATGGTGTATAGCACTACAATAGCACATGCATATACTGAGTATGTAAATCTAGGTTTTGGTCTGATCGTATGATGGTGTATAGTCATAGGTCACCTATTGGCATTCATGCTTACTCTATTTATTGATATTCTTTTTTAAGTGTTGATAGGGGATAACTACTAGTACTATTGTTGAGCTAACCAAATACTGTTCCAGTTGATATATGTGGACCTTCTCTAATTGTTTTGTTATATATGTTAACTTATATTGATTATTATTAATTGTCAGTGGTAGTTGTATTGACTTGACACATTTGACATTTGATTTGAGTTGTATTGATTTTACTTATTTAATGTATGATATTATTGTGTGGTTTACATTTGGATTATGATGAGAATATACATGAAAACATCCACGGTGTCAATGTACTCATTGTAGCTTTCGACTAACCACTTAATTCTTCATGTGCGAGCATATTTGAGTAGTCACATACCTTGTTAATTATAGGCTTTCTAAACTTTGTGATGTGACAATCACCAATGATTGAAGGTAAGAGGATCTATTGGTATTTTGTCTCTTTAATTTGAAAAAGTAACGCTCCAACGAAGTAGTCAAACATCTTGGCAAAATGCCTCCTTCCCTTTTCTCTAAAAAAAAATACAATAATTTTATACATTTTAAAATAATAGAATTCACAAATTGAAACTATAAATATAATAATATTAAAATTAAAAAATAAATTTTGAAACAATTTATTTTATTTAACATTACAATTGTTATTAATTGTTAATTAGGTGTATATATAAGTTCTTTTTATTTTCATCATTAATAATAATAAAACATTTATATGTAATATTGATATATATTTATATATCAATTGAAAACTATTTTATTTGATTTGAAGTTAGTTTGATCATTTTGGGATTTAAATAAAAATAAAAGCTAATTTAATCGGTTTGATAAAATTTTAAATTTCTATCAATTTAATTAAATTTATTTTTAAAAAATGATTAGTTCAATAGAGTTTTTGTTTTTCCTTACCACCTTATAACCATTAGTGAATGCACACCAAATATTTGTCAACCGATGATTATTAATTTAATCGCATTTTTACCACTACGACCATTACCATGCATTACATGCAGATATTTAAGGATGACAACAACGCAGATCGAAATTAGTTAGTGAGTAATTCAAACCTGTTTTGGATGAATTTGGATCGGATCGGAACCAACGAATATGATAAGTTTGAATAAGTTTGGTATTGATATTTAAAGCTAAATTTCTTTAAAACCTTTAAAAAAAGTAAGGTCAAAATAGGTCTACTCATACTCGTGCTTGTCCCGTTGTCTTTTCGATCAAATTCAAGACAGGACATGTAAATTTTGTCTTGATCGAACTGGGTCGGATTGTCATTCATAATACTTATGAATATTAAAATTAATTTGATTTAAATTCAAAATGATAATGAAAAATAAAAGTTTTATAATTATATTTTTTATTAATTTATTATTTAAATATTATCATTGTTTATATAATTTAGAGTGTAGAATATAAATATATAGTTTTTTCAATTAAATATATAAACTATAACTATCAACCTATTATATCAATCATAAAATAAAATCGTACGAAGAAATAAATAATAATAATAATATAGTAATACGAATGACGACAGTCTCTGAATAGCCATTTTTGCTTCTACATATACCTACTGCTCTCATTCATCCATCTTCAATTGGAAAGTGCCAAGTGTACCAACGCCCTCATAAGTCATAATCGACCGCTTTCATTACATATTTTACTTGAAAACTTATTATAACCAAGAACTTGTTTCTTAAGGAAGGCTGAATTGAAGTAGTCCAATCATGAAATTTTTGGGAACATCTCCATCCAAGTGTCTGTCAGCCGTAATCAGATCCATACTCCATACCCTCCAAGCTGCAATGGATGCTGACGACCCCTTAAATACTCTGACCATGCTGCCCAGGAGCATGATCAGCTGCCTCCAATTTTCCAATATTTTGCAAGGCTGAAGAAAAGAGGCCAGAACGCCAAATTCTTCTACAAATACTCTGACCATGCTCATCATGCACTACTTTGTGGAGTGTTATAAAAATATATAAAAAATATATTTTATATGCTTTATATTATATCTCATCATGCACCTTCCTGGAAAGAAAAAGAGTAGACTTTTGGCTTTTGTGGGGAGGGGGGAGTAGGGGGTATAAAAATTTTAAAAAAGAAAAGAAAAGAGTAGACTTTTGCCTTTTCATTATCCAGCCCAATGCAAATATTATATTACTGTGTCCACCTTCCATATTCCTTTTTCTAGCAGGATTGAAGCTATCATCCAAATGCTCTGCACTCGTGTCATTAATCATGTATCACCCGCCCGGATTAAGCAAATTTACCTGTTTTTGTTTTTTGTTTTTAGTTTTTATAATGCCAACTGATGTACTGGCAGCATCTTTGCGTGGTGTATAAAAGATTCTTCACCACTTGCACCAATACCGGGTTTGTCTCCGATCTCTTCTCCCTCGAGGGCTATAGTCTGTTTCTCCAGTGTGTTTTGGACATGGGAAGGCAACCCTGCTGCGAGAAGATCGGGTTGAAAAGAGGTCCTTGGACCACTGAAGAAGATCACAAGCTCACCAACTTCATCCTCCACAATGGCATCCATTGCTGGCGGGCGGTTCCAAAGCTTGCAGGTATTGTGAACGTACATAAGTTTCTTTTCGGGGCCGGGGGTGGTGGTTTCTAGCTCTGATCAAAATCCTTTGAGTTGGGTTTGTTTTGAAATTACTTGATTGACTCTGGTTGAGGCCATGAAGGTTTGCTGAGATGTGGAAAGAGCTGTAGATTGAGGTGGATCAACTATCTTAGACCGGACCTCAAGAGAGGGGCACTCTCCGAGTGGGAAGAGAATCAAATAATCCAACTCCATAAAAGACTTGGCAACAAGTAAACAACACTGTGCCCTTTCTTTCCTCTATATTTCTTTTCTTTCGCGACTGGCAATGACCAGATTGAGTAAAATTTTAGATTTACGCTAAGGGAAACGCGATTTTTGTTTTGGATTATCTATTATTTTTCAGGTGGTCTAAGATAGCTGCTCATTTTCCTGGCCGCACAGACAATGAAATTAAGAATCACTGGAATACTGGAATCAAAAAGAGGCTAAAGGACCTTGGTTTGGACCCTGTGACCCACTTACCCATCAACCAAAGGTGTGAAACTGAAGAGAGGATGATTGAGACAGCTCAAAACCCAAATGCATCAGGCCAACAGTATGACAGCTCCAAGGCAGAATCGATCGATAGTCATGCCATGCAGCAGCAAGAATTTCCCTTGAGCACAGAGGGTTCAAAGGAGGAGAAACAAATTAGCGATGTTGATCAATTGTTACTTCTCGAGGGATCGAGTGACCTTTTGGACAATTGTGATGAAAAATTGGGAGGGATAGATTTAACCATGTGGCTAAACCAACCTAGTCCTTCTCCATCATTTTCTGCGGGGGATTTTCTAAATCCTGCAGTGGGTGAATCATCATCCATTTCCATCATGGAAGACCCTTTTCAACAATGGGTTGATAATGTGGACTCTTGGCTCTCATGGGATGGCTTCAATCTGCTCCAAGATGAACTTTTCTTCTTGGACCAGATCAAAACACAAAAGCTGCAGTAATAAAAATTCACTCCCATTCTGCTGCGTTAATTCTTTATTATCCTTCTCTCCTTTATGATCATTCTTGAGAATTGTACCATGAAGTGTGACTTTTCATCTGCATTGATTTGATCTTTGCATGGTTTTGTTCTCTTATTGGCTCATCGAAAATTCTTTTCAAATCCTAAAATGGGTTCCTTTTTTCTCCTAAAATGGGTGTTGGATAAAACAACCCTCAATTTGCAATTAGTTGCTGGTGAAAAGCCATGCAAAGAGAATCTGTGTCAACGATGGTGACAGCTCCTGCAATCATTTCCATTATGTAATATTTGTGTCCTGCCGACTCGAGCGTTGAGACGGTGCATATATAATATATAATTATATATATATAATTTGCTTTTTCTTTTTTCCTTGTGGGGGAAGGACCATCCGCCGTCTTTGTAAATTAATATATTGAGACTGTATATTTTATTACCCAATGGTCGGAGGGTTGGTAAAATGATTACGAAGGAAGGTTCAGGCACGGCATCAATAGATTCTTTATAATATAATTGTTATTAATTAAAATATTTAATGATATTCTCTTTATTTGGAGGTCCAGGCCCAGCATCATTTTTTCTTCTTTTTTCATTGTTTGAATTTTTTATTCCGTAAAAATTACGATTTCTCAATCTAGGCTGAACCCGAAAAGAAGCTTGATACGTTTGCGTGGCAACGGCCAAGTTCATCCATGGGTTTTTTTTCATCCATGGTAAATTTGGCCACAGGTGAAACTGAAAGGTTTTTCCAGCACATGGGCTTTTTCATCTTTTCAACAAAATTAATTATTTCGGCTTCTTTCATAATGGCCTAGAGACTGTATGGAACATGCATGCAGCAGGTTGTGAAGGCAGAAAAAAAAAAAGGCAAAATAATTAATTTTCCGCCTTCACAACCAGCAGGCGGCTTGTGAAGCGATTCAAGTGTTGATGTCTGTGGATGAAGATTGAAGAAGATGGTGAGGAAAAAGAAGAGTTGTCTGCATAATCCATTGGTAAGTACATCAGCTAGATCGCATTGCCTGAGAAATATAGCGGAAGCAAAAGAGGGGTACCACACTAGTAATAGATATACTTCCAGGACATGAAATCTTCTAGTTTACAGTTGTAAGATATGCATGGCAGAGCTGCAGAGCAATTTGTTTTGAATTGAAACGTGAAAAGGGCAACTACAGCGTTATACAGTGGAGCAAATTCCCTGTGCCTAGAGAATGTTTCTCAAGTATTTCTTTTTCCATACTGACCTATTCAGGACAGTGACATTAGAGTTTATAGCAACTAAGAGGGCTTCTTTTTACCTCCTGCTCGTGAGATGCGTTTTAGATCCTGTGTTCCTGTGCTCAATCCCCTGCAAGACAAAACAAAAACAAGATTTAGCATGCCATTTGAAAACTTGCATGGAATAAAATAAGCTGTTGAAAAGATTGAATACGTACTTTCGGTATAGATAAATGAAGAGATAGAAGAATGGCAGAAGCATCATTGTCAAAATGGAAATTGAAAGGTAGAATATATCTGTGTGCTTCTGCACGTTAAAGATAATGAAACAGTTATTTATAAGGAAAAAGAATCATTAACAAGGAACCAAAGGGCATTTAAAAGAAGGAAAAAAACGACCCAGACATTTATGCAAGCTGGAATCTATGAAAAGTTGAGGTACACTCTAGATCTTTAAATTCAGATAGAATCAATTTCATTACAATCAATGAAGTGATGCGGATTTCAGGATCTGCAGGCAGGAGGATTTCAGGATATGCTTGCAATAAACCAAAGGCGATAGAGAATTTTACCCTGTGCCCTCTAGAGAAAGGTTTTAGACCATTGGTGCAGCTATGAGCACTGCAGAATTGGTGCAAGAAGAATTCTGCCAAAATACAATAACATCAACATACAACGTAGAAATGAGTACCTAATATAGCAATATTATTGATAAGACATTGCTAAACATATGACTGAGACACAAAACAGAACGCTACCATGGAGACGACTAGCTGAAGAACCTTGATTGACAGGAAAACAAGTATCAGCAAGACTCTGCATAGGAATGGTGTGAATAAGATATAGAAGACACCCAATTTCTTAATTAAAAAAGAACCAACTTGGAAGCAACCTCACATAAACGTCGGTTCCTAGCAGCAGCAGCAGAATTGCATTTAGTCGTCAGGGACTTGGAACCTATAACTAGGTCACAATGCAATGCCCCACATAAATCTGCCAAGCACTTGCCATGACTCTACAAATAAAGTACATAGGTTTCAGTATACCTTAAAGTTTAAAGAAAAGACAACAATAGTCCCCCACTCTAAAATTATTTTGCTTTTTAAAACACAGCCACTTTGTAGTGGAGTTAACAAATTTAAAAGGAAAAAGAAAAATAGAAAACCAAAGCTCCTCTACAATTTCTCTTTCTATCCAACTCTCCCCTTGCACAGCTGCGCTGTGCATCTCAGGCACCTGCTTGACTGTTTCCCATGCCAGTGGATTGCAGCGAGTCAAGTACCAGCAATGCCAAGTTGCTGACATCACGCCATCTATTAATTCTTCCCTCCACGCCATCGTCTCCATCTACTCCACAAACACTGATGAGGACCACCACCACTTTCCACCAAGGCACTGATACTGTCTCACAAGTCCCAAACCACGGTACTCCTCAACTGCTCTCCATCTCTCTCTCATCTTCTCTCTCACCCAGTGGCCCTTGAGGCAAGTTTCTAGTCATCGATGCTATCCTCATATTGTGTCCCCCTCAGACCTAGATTCCAGGGTCCGCCACTGAATGTTATCATTACAATACAAGCCAAGATTCTTGCCTCCATTATACATCAGAATTATGAATTAATGATAGATGAAAAAAATGAAAATTCTGCGAAAAGAAGCTGATATGAGTTTGTCATCACAAATCACTTAACACACTTAATCGTCCATAAAGAATAGTGTTTTACCTGCAAACTCCAAAATTAGGAATATATACCTTCAGTATACTTGTATTGACAGTCACACATAAGTTCCACTAAATTAATACTTGACATATTTGATACATTTCTACGAATGCTAAAATATTTTAATTAAAAAACTTCTTTTTCTATTTTTAATAATCATGGGTATCCAGGCCCGCTTGCTTGAACCAACAACCATAAAAGTAATGGTTAGGAAAACATCTAGGAAATGAAATAAAGAACAGTAATCTTTTACCCAAAAGTCAATATGTAGAAAAGCTAGCTAAATTTGGGAAAAGTAAATGAAACTCTTTAATTTATCAATTTTAAAAGAATATGTCTTTTATTCTTACTTTCAGTAATCTTTTATTCTTCCAAACTCAGTATATCAAGTTTCATAGAAATTGTTAAGACAAGGAAATGAAACATCAAATCAAATGTGACATACCACATTCAGCAAATTGTAATGTCTCTCGTCAAAATGTTGATCAAGATATCTTTCTTGGTTGAAACCTTTTTTACAGTATCCACATTGCCAATCATTTACATCCATATATATCTTATGCTGTTCCTGATCTCTGTACAGATCATTGTCTTGATGAAGTCTACATCTACTTGAAATTGAATAATGTTCTTTCTCCACAAATGGCATTAAATACTGCATGAACACCATATACTTTTATGTCAAGCAAAGATCTTATGGTGAAAGCAGTCAGAAACAACTGGGCATTTAAATGTCATGTACCTCCTCAACAATTTTCCATGCTGCCCTACTTCTTTCTCTTGAACAGTGAATTTCATGGGAATCTCCCTGTTCTTGCACAACAGTTCTGAGCATAAAATGTTAAGAAAATGTGGGCATCATCAGAAGAAAAATAAATAACACAACAAAGCAAATTTGGGTCTATCTGCTTCATAACTTGTTTTGCAACACAATTCTTGAGAGGATTGGGAATGCAGTGTTTAAAGTCGTTTGGTGCATCTGGTTTTAAACGTAACAACACTTGCGCCAGATGTGCACTCACTTGCTCGGTTAAGTTTCTCTTTGGTATTCTGTCTCAAAAGATTTTTGATGGCTATCGCTAAAAGCCCGTCTTATTACAATACAAATTTTGGAAATATAACAAATTTGTTTTGGCTCTCCAATTAACAACAAAAGATTTACTTTCACTGGAAATTATTATTTAGGAACAATAAATAAAACCAACCATTTCAACTCTTATGTGATGTGAGATAGAATTACAATGCAATGCAACACCAACCAAAAGACGTGCTATGGACCACATTACCTAGCAAGCCCAGGCTCCTCAAAATCCTGAAACACAAGACAAACAGAAACGCTCAAGATAGACAATTCTATGAACAACAAACAAAACAAACCCAATTATTGAAACCCGCTTTTATATCTGATGTCGCCCCAAAACAAGAAACGAAACGAAAACAGCCAACCTTTTCATGGATTAAGCACCTAGTACAGACGCAATGAGCATTACAAGCTAATCAAAGTCTCCATGTATCTTCATTCTTCATTTTAAATCAATTTTTGTAGGTGGGATTCAGACGGAAGGCATACATACGAAAAAAAAAAAAAAAAAGACACTGAAGAAGAATTGGGATTAATTATATACCTTATAGGCATGCACAGCAATCGAAAAGCACATGAAGATACAGGTGACGATCCATACGGGTTCGGACATGTCGAACAGGAACACCAGCAAGCATCGAAACGTCAGACGACTGTTCTGGTCGTGCCTGGTCTCGTCGACTGGGGAGGATGGTGGGCAGAAGCGGGTTGGGAGGGGTCTCCGACTGCAACGACGTCGTTGCGATGAGAGGCGTCAGATAACAAGGCTCTTGATTTTACCGTGTCTGGTCCCGCATTTTATACAAATTTGAATCCCAAAACGTAATATGAATTTCGTACGTGAAAAGAAAATAAAAATATTTATTTGAAATTGTATAGTTAATCTGTATAGAAATATTCTTTATCATTGAATTGGAATGATTAAATTTTTTTAAAAGACATTAATAACAATCCAATGGCATTAAAAATATCTCTATACAAATTATCTGCATAATCTAATAGCATTACTCTTTCGATAATATATATTTTTCCATTTGAAATTTTATTATAGAATGTTAAAAAATATTTTATGAATTATGATATATAAGATGCTTATATTTTAATAATAAATTTTAATTTATTAACTTTAATATTTAAATTTAATTAATAAAAAGTTATGCCTTATATTTTAATGATACATTATATTTGATTTTAATTTTTTAAAAAATAGCACTTCACATAATTGAATGAATTTAGTCATCATATTTTTAATATATTACTTCTTTTTTTTTAAATCTTATTTAACAAATTTTATGAAATTATAATATTATTTTTTGTTTAAAATAATATATCAACTTATTAATTAATGTGAATAAAAACCATCAAATTACAGAGATGGCTAGTAAAAAAATCTTCAAAATTTTATTCGACTCTAAGTTTGATGGTAGGGCCAGCCAGAGAGGGAGAAAACATATTTTTATTATTCGACTCTAAGTAAAAATGACTATCATTTTTATTATGTATGTTTATTTTACCTGATTAAAAGGGGCAAAAACTATTATAGGAAATATTTGATATATAAGGCGTGAGCGTGAGAGGAATCTTGCTGTAATATATATATAGTAAAAAGTATAAAGCTTATAAAATTTGATTACACGTAATTATATTTTGAAGAAGAAAATTTTAATACCAAAAGTATCGTTTTAATTGAGTTTATCGTTAAAATTTGTATTTTTTTTTTTATCATTTAACTTTTAGATTAATTTAAATATTTTTCAAGAAATACCCTTAAAATCTCTTTTAAAATTTCATAGATTATACAAACATTTACCCTTTACTTGGCAAGATATGGAAAATCTATGGAAGAAAAAGAGGTGGAAAAGAGGTGAAAAGTAAAAAAGGTAGAAAGAAATTAGATGGAAATTCGTTTTTCAATAAGATGATTGATTATGGTGGAAAAGAGGTGAAAAACAAATAAATGAATTTATATTGATTAATAATTTTATCATTTTTGTATTTTGATTGTATAAATCATTAGCTGTTTGTAAGGTTAATGTTGTAATTATATTTTACTGTACAACTTTTATGGGTTTTCCTAGCGTTTAGCTACGGAAAAATATATCACGCTAATCCATGTTAGTTTTTTGCACTTCTTGTTGCTTTTCTATATCATCCAAGTAGGGGAAAATTTTTTTTCAATAGCTTTTCTATACCACCAGGACTTTTTCATGCCTTGTCCATAGCAACCAAGCACACGGTTAAAGCGTACATGAAACACATATTTGAGATAAATGCTGGATGTAAAGATGATAAGTCTCTTTCACCCAACTTGTTAGGTATAAGCCAGTCTAAAAGGAAAAAGGGGTTAAGTAGACCATCAAAGAGATAATGTCTTTCTAACGTTAATTTTAAAAGATACATTTATCTAAAAGCATATTAAGTACATATTAATAACACTTATTTTGTAATTTACAAACAATCCAACAATTTTAATTTATTATCTAATTTCTTACAAAACTTTTTTTTATTAAAGAATAACAACTAAGATAAAAAAAAACATAATAAAAACTCAAGATAATAGCTTTTGGAAAACATAATAAATGTTAGGTCCTTCAATGCTGGTGAGTATGCATGCAAATAAGTTATCAATTTAGTTTGTGAAGTCTTTCTTTTATTATCAAGTCTTCAAGTACTCAATCCGGCCATACCGTTTAACTTTATCATCAATCTATACTTTTCGTTTTTAATCTAATAGTGGAGTATGATAGTCCCAAACCATTGAGAAATAAACTCATACCTAAACTTGTCCAAGAAAACAACTTCTCTCTAAAAAAAATTCCTAGTTTGAAAATCCATCCTTACAAACATTAAATTTGTACTCAGGAACAAGCAAATTAAGGAGTATAATTGATCCTAAATAATTGCATAAGATCTTTTTTAACTTCAAAATAAATCATTGTAAAACTTCTTCCCATGATAAGATGAATTTTGGGTAAGATTGTCAAATGAAATTGATCCCCAAACATGACTTGAAATTAATTAAAATAAATAGAACCCGGTTTTAAAATGACGAAAATTTTAAGCAAATCTTGGTATATGGCAATTTTAAGGAATATGGCAGCTCGGTATATGCAAATCTTCACAAATTTATACCAGATTATAACATCAAAGACAACCCAAAAAAAAAAAACAAAAAGGGGATCATAATTCATTCATTATAATTTCTAAGATATTGAATTATTGTTAAAGCCGCGATCGAATTCTTCAAATTGAGATGGTTAAAGAAACCCACCAAATTGAAAAAGAAAAGAAAAGAAAAAGAAAAAGAAAAAGTGCATTCAACTTCCTGAATCATCCCGGCCCCACCATTTCAATGTTTCAATGTTTCAATGTTTCATTACAGATGAAGATCATCACCCCCCATCATCCCTCGCTCGGGCGTCCACGAATCACCAACCACACACCAACCCTCCTCATCTCCATCTACCAGATCGCACACAAACCCTACCTCGCAGAAGCTCATATTATCGTCATCACCAGCAGCGACATCCTTAATTTCACCACCTGTTCCCGATTCCATTTTCACAGTTTGCATCACCGTACCTGCGCGTTCCACCAAGCCCTCCTCGTCCTCGCCCTCGCCCTCGCCCTCGTCGCACGGATGGTCATCATCGGCCTCGTCGCCGACGCAGTCGTCGCCGAGGAAATCCAAGATCCCGCTGGCGGAGACTCCGGAGACCCGCCGGCAGGTGGAGGCGACGTCGTTGTAGGACCGGAGCTTGTGGGCCCCCTTGGCCTTGTCCCTGGGCTTGCACGCCGGGTTGTCGTGGCAGGTGGACCACCTCGGCCGGACGCACCTCCCGGTGAACTTGGAGTGGTTGGTGGGCTTCGACGGCGCCAGGGTGAACCGTCCGGCGGTGGTCGGGTGGTTGACGGCTTTGTGCCTGGGGACGTGTCGGGCGGCGGACGACAGCCACGGCGTGGGGGCGGCGACGGGGTAGGCCCGGACCATGCCGTGCTGGCGACCCTCCCTCTTCATGTTCGGGCCGGGGAGTGCAAATTGGTCGGTGTGAGTGAGAAATGGAGAGATGAAGGAGGAGGGGTTGGGGGGGTGTGGTGGTTTTTAATGGCGGTCGAGAGATCTGGGCGGGCGCGTGGGTGCTGCTGTGAGGTTTCTTGGGGAGGAAGTAGTCTTTTGCGTCGGCGACCATTGACTCATTTTTACGTGCCAGGCACACCAGTGGGGTGTGGGTGGTCATTGGTGGTGGTGGTGACACCTCATCGGTCGTTGTTGTTTTTATTATTGTTTCGCCCGCGGCCCTTTTTCCTGGGTTGTCTGCCGTATACATCTTCGGAATGTTAAACGTGGCTCGCTGGTATGCACTGCGTTTTTTTTTTGTTTTTTGTTTTTTTTTATGGGATATTGGATAAGGCTGAGAGATTGTTTTCTTAAAAACATCTTTTTATTTTGGTATTACTTGATATCGATTTTGGATTAAGATCTTGATTGGCCCGATGATTATTGACTTTTTCGAGATTTATTGAAATTTTTTGATCCGTTTATGCAACGCCTAAAATGGGTTATGCTCGCGGGTTAATAAGAAGATAATATTTTTTTATTTTTAATTTTATTAAAAAAATATATAATGTATTTATAATTTATAAGTTTTATCATCTTTTGAAATAGGAGCTAAGAATATATTTTTGGAAGAAACGAAAATTTTAAAGTAAAAAAATTAAACGAGTCTAACTTACGGGTCAGGCCGGACCTAGTAATTGTGACATATTTAAGACGACGATGATGAATGAAATTTTTGTGTTTGTGAATATTTTGTTTCATAATATATATATATATATATATATATATCTTTATTTATTTATTAGTAATCGGTGAAATCAATTGCTTTTCTTTGTGCCACTGTCGTAAATTTTTAATGGTTTCGGTAGGATGAGAGCAATATTAATAATTTATGTGCAAATTTTAATTTGATTTCATAGGGAAGTGGTTTGACCCATGGCGTACACGTTGGTTCAAAAAAAAAAAGTAAATAAAATTGGTAGCAATACATTTGCTTTGGCAGTCAAATAGAGCATACTACGGAATTTAGCCCCAGGTAGCAACAAATTCTAGAAACCAGCAACAAACTTCGGAGATAAATCTGCTGAAAATTTTGATATGTGGTCGCAGTCGCAGATTTGAAATGGCAAAAAAAAAAAAAAAACTTGATTTCACTACACATTTATTCCATCTATTCACATTCGATTCATTGATTGTGACGCTAAAAGAAATTTGGAATTACTTGGCGGGTTATACCGAACCACTTGGCTTGTTTATTGTTTTTAGTTATGAACTATGCTTTATAATCTCAAACAAGAACATGATCAATTTGCCAATAATTTTTATGCTTAAGTTCAACACATATGGAATCAATTAACTCATGCAAAAATTAGTGAAAATTATCTTTATCCTATCCCATGGCTCTTTGACTTGAATATGAAATTATCTGAATCTCTATGCTACTCGAGCATCCCCTTCCAAGATATTGGACAAGAAATCATTTTCAAAGAAACTCAACTCAAACCTTACGTAGTCTTAAATTTTGAAAATACTTTTATAACTATTAGTCCTCCACATCAAAAATATAATAAAAATACTTGCAATAATTATAATCAAACTAGTCATGCTTTTGATAATTGTCCTACCATATAATGCAAAAAATGTTATGCTCTTGGACATATCCTTGAGAAATTTCAAACTCATAGCGGTCAATAAAAACAATTTTTTTAAAATTCAAAATATTTTTATTTATAATTTAAAAAAAAAAAAAAAAAAAAAAAAAACCCCCCCTCCCTTTTCAATTTTTTAATATAATTTTTTTTTTTTTTTTTTTTTTCCCAAAAAAAAAATTCCCCCCCTTTTTTTTTTTTTTTTCCCCCCCCCCCCCCCCCTTTCCCTCCCCCCCTCCTTCCCATAAAAAAAAAAAATATTTTTTTTTTTTTTTTATTTTTTTTTTTTTTTTTTTTTTTTTTTTTTTTTTTTTTTTTTTTTTTTTTTCCCTCTCCTCCCCCCCCCCCCCCCCCTCTTTTTAAAAAAAAAAAAAAAAAAAAAAAACAAAAATATCCCCCCCCCCCCCCCTTTCTCTTTTTTTTTTTTTTTTTTTTTTTTTTTTTTTTTTTTTTTTTTTTTTTTTTTTTTTTTTTTTTTTTTTCCCTTTTCCCCCCCCCCCCCCCCCCCCCCCCCCCCCCCCCCCCCCCCCCCCCAACCCCCCCCCAAAACCCCCCCCCCCCCCCCCCCCCCCCCCCCCCCCCCCCCCCCCCCCCCCCCCCCCCCCCCCCCCCCCCCCCCCCCCCCCCCCCCCCCCCCCCCCCCCCCCCCCCCCCCCCCCCCCCCCCCCCCCCCCCCCCCCCCCCCCCCCCCCCCTCCCCCCCCCCCCCCCCCCCCCTCCCCCCCCCCCCCTCTTCCCTCCCTCCCCTCCCCCATTTTATTTTATTTCCCATTTTTTTTTAATAAAATTCTCTCCCACTTTTCACAAAAACCCACATCTTTTTCTAAAAATAACTAACAAATAAAAAACAAATCTTTTCTTTCCCTTTCTTTTTTTTTTTTTCTTTTTTTTTTTTTCAATAAACATAACCAACTCTTTTTTTTATCAAACCCCCCCCCCCCCCCCCCCCCCCCCCCCCCCCCCCCCCCCCCCCCCCCCTCCCCTCCCCCCTTACCCCCCCCCTTCCCTTCCCTTTCTTTTTTTTTTTTTTTTTTTTTTTTTTTTTTTTTTTTTTTTTTTTTTTCATTTTCAAAGCCAAAAAGTAAAATCTTTAAACCCAACGTCTTAAAACTTGGATTCACTTCTATATATGTTGCTTCTATTAAAGAGTTTCCTGCTATCACCATGAGTAATTTTGAATTATTACTTAAATAGGTTGTCATACCAAATAACTTTAATTGGCTTTTTGAATATACTTATTGTAATCATATAACTGATAATGTTAAACTATTATCTTTTACATCATTGATTTTTCTATTGCCACCGGAGCATACTATTAGTCATAGCAAAATGAGTATCATCACACTAGTCCTGCTTTTATCTTTAATCTTAATATTCGTAAAACATACTATATTCTTAACATAGCCCTCAATCTTATCTTTATTGGTCAGATTTGAAAGCTTAAAAAATTTGTTTAAATTATATAAAACAAAGTTTAATACCTTTTCCTTTCCTTCTTCTACCCATGTCTTTTAATGAAAAATTATTTTTCAATCTGGTCGTGTTATCTTCAAGTAAGGTCAATTACTATTACTACTTATTCTTCTTGTTTAAGAAGAAAAAAAGAAACCTATTTATAGGCTCTGAAGTGGGGGAGTGCCATGAATTGGCTTTTGGGCGATTCCATATGTAATCAAGCCTTTGTTGAGAATTTGAATCAGATGTATATCAAACATGTTTTTATTATGAACTCCACAATATTTTAAATTTTAACACAAAATAACGGTTTCATAGAAAAAACCCATTATTTTTCATTCAGGGCATAAAATGTTCATTATGCCATTTGGGCGAAAATCTTTATTCAGTGCATAATTTCTTTAAAAATAAAAAAAATAAAAACAAATATTAAAGAAACAAAACAAATTGAACCATTACCAATGACTTGAATATAAAACGCCAACAAATCCAGCCAGTCCACAGTCTCGTTCTCGTCTCGGCCATTTCGCTTCCTTCCTTCTCCGGCTACACCTCCCATGGCAGCCGCCGGCGTCTCCGGAGCTTCTCCTCCTTCGAAGCTTCTTTTCAGTTCGACCTCACACTCTCCGTACCTTCATCTCACCGCCTCCTTCACTCTCCCCATTTCCAAGCACCCCCAAACCCTAGCCTCCGCAATAGCCCCAAAACCCTCCCTTCTCGTCTCCTCCTCAAGCTCCTCCTTCTCCGGACTTTTCAGAAATCTAGACCGCCCCGTAGTCCTGTCTCCCACAACCTTCGAACCCTGCCGGCGCCGCAGCAACCTCACCGTCCGGGCCGCCCGGGGAAAGTTCGAGCGCAAGAAGCCCCACGTCAATATCGGCACCATCGGCCACGTTGATCACGGCAAGACCACCCTCACCGCCGCCCTCACCATGGCCCTCGCCTCCATGGGCAACAGCGCTCCCAAGAAATACGACGAGATCGACGCCGCCCCCGAGGAGCGCGCCCGGGGGATCACCATCAACACCGCCACCGTCGAGTATGAGACCGAGACCCGGCATTACGCCCACGTCGATTGCCCTGGCCACGCCGACTACGTCAAGAACATGATCACCGGCGCCGCCCAGATGGACGGCGCCATCCTCGTGGTTTCTGGGGCCGATGGTCCGATGCCGCAGACAAAGGAGCACATTTTGCTCGCCAAGCAGGTTGGAGTGCCCAATATGGTGGTTTTCCTCAATAAGCAGGACCAGGTGGATGACGAGGAGCTGCTTGAGCTCGTTGAATTGGAGGTTCGTGAGCTTTTAACTTCCTATGAATTTCCTGGCGATGATGTTCCTATTGTTTCTGGTTCTGCTCTGTTAGCTTTAGAGGCACTGATGTCGAACCCCAAGATTAAGAGAGGAGAGAATCAATGGGTCGATAAGATTTATCAGCTCATGGATAATGTTGATAGCTACATTCCCATTCCCCAGCGTCAAACTGACTTGCCCTTCCTTCTAGCTGTTGAGGATGTGTTTTCAATCACTGGCCGCGGCACTGTGGCCACTGGTCGTGTGGAGAGAGGGACCGTAAAAGTGGGGGAAACTGTTGAGATTGTAGGACTGAGGGATACCAGAACCACTACAGTGACCGGGGTGGAGATGTTTCAGAAGATTCTCGATCAGGCGCTTGCTGGCGACAATGTGGGGCTTTTGCTTAGGGGTATCCAGAAGGTTGACATTCAGAGAGGGATGGTTATTTCTAAGCCAGGAAAAATTACGCCCCACAGTAAGTTTGTTGCGATTGTGTATGTGCTGAAGAAGGAAGAGGGTGGTAGGCATTCACCCTTCTTTAAAGGTTACAGGCCCCAGTTTTATATGAGAACCACTGATGTTACGGGTAGCGTGTCATCGATCATGAATGACAAGGATGAAGAGTCCAAGATGGTTATGCCTGGAGACCGTGTCAAGATGGTGGTTGAGCTGATTACGCCTGTGGCTTGTGAGCAAGGTATGCGATTTGCCATAAGGGAAGGGGGGAAGACTGTTGGGGCAGGTGTTATCCAGTCTATTATAGAGTAGTTTTCCAAGGTAAAGTTTGTGTTTCCTTTGTAGCACCTGACAAGCAGAATGGTTTCATTTTCTTTGTGATCTTGAAATTTGGTACTTTGAAATATTGTGAGAAGTCCATATCATATCGTGTTTCTTGGGGTTTCCTTTTGTTTATCTCTGGCGATGAATTTTAGGATACTAGTGAACGATTTATTTTCATTCATTTCCTCGTGGATGAAACTAGCATTCTCTACCCTCATTGTTGTGCTGGCATGACCTATTCTGCACTCAATTCAATTATATAGAAGAAGGATTGATTGTTGCTATCCAATTAAGAAGTGCGTGCAGCTATAGTTCATATGACATCTCCGGACTTCAAGATTGCTTAACAAAGAAGTTCACTTCCAGTTCCAGGAGGCTTACTCCCAAACTTTTTTACAGGTCATCTAAAAGTAAAACGTAAAAATTGTTTTCGTGAAAGTTGTTTTATCATCAAGCTGGGTGATTTCCAAATGGAGTTTGTTGTGTATAAAATGTGTTTCCATTTTCCACATTTTGTATGTGGAAGCTGATACGTGAAATGTTGTTGTTCTGGGCTAGGATAAATGGTGAGTCGCTAATCCCTTCGCCTTAATGTTCATGCTGCAAAATGTCGGCGGGTTGTTCCATGCTAGGTGCACTTTTATACTTTTTTTTTTGTTTCTCAAGAGTACGTGCTTTGATCCTTATGTCATTTCTGCTTTATGTCAATATCCCCAGTTCCTCACCCAACGGCTTAGCATGTTGAGGTGGCTCATGGCTGGGGATGGTAATGATTAATGATGATGTTGTAATGGTCGTGTAATGGTCAATTTGTTTATGTTGGTTGATCTGTCGTGATTGCTACCAAATTCTCACGGGCTCTTATTATTATTATTGTAATGCCTAAAGTGCAAAGGCCGCAAGAATGACCAAGTTTTCCTTTCTTACTCGTGATTTTAACTTACTCGTGATCCCTGAATTTTTGTTTTTAACTAAAATTTCCAAAATAATAAATTGAGAGACGTGAACAGTGTAACAAAATAAATAAAATTTAAACATGAATTTGAAGTCATTAGATAATGAAAATAATTAATTAAAAATAAATAAATAAATATTTGATTAATTAAAATTTATGCATTTTCAATTAGCAGGATAAGATATATATATACACACACACACAAAAGAGAGAGAGAGAGAGAATGTGTCATGATACATAGAGGACGTGAGATTAATTTTTTATCATGAGAATTTTTAATATGGATCGTTAGATCAAATATTTAATGGTTTAAATTAAATTTTTATTTAACTATAGCGGAGCTACAGTTAAATAAAAAATTAATATGAACCATTGAACATGATGTTAGCTTCTTATCATGAACACTTTAATCTGAATCGTTAGATGTTGCAACTAATGTTTAGATTAGACTTTTATTTAACTATAGTTTCATTATAGTGATTGAGCTATAATTAAATAAAAGTCTAATTTAGACCGTTGAATATTAATCTATGTTGTTCTCATGATCTAAATTAGCCTCTATATATCATGATTCTCTCTCTCTCTCTCTCTCTCTCTCTATATATATATATATATATATATATATATATATGAAGTATAGAATATGAAGTTAAGTTTTATGTTGATAACTTCTAATTTGTGTTGTTAAATTAATATTTAAAGTTTAGATTAAACTTTCATTTAACTATAGTTCCATTATAATAATTTATTGTAGTGGATTTACAGTTAAATGAAAATCTATTTTAAACCATTGGCTATAACAATTAATGCTTCTAATTAAAGTTATCATGATAAAAACTTACTCTAAAAACCCTTACATACTCTTTATTTATAAGAAAGTTTGTACATTGAATTTACAATTATCTATATTTCAGTTCAGGCTTAAATTAATTCCTTAATATTGTGGACGAATTTTGATATTGCAAATTGATATTGCAAAATGACTCACGAGAGAAAAAAAATATTCATAGTTGAGGAATGACCGTGATAATAGATATGATTTATCTTATTTAAATTTAAATCTATAAAAGACTCTTACATGCAAGTCAGTGTGTATTGCAACTTGCATAAAATTTTTCTCTCAATTTTATGATTGAATATAAGTAGGTGTGGTATGATTATATAAAAATTTAATGGAAGTTATTATATAATTTTTTAAAATATTTTTTTAAGAAAATATAATTTTATAAAAGAAAATGTAAAGGAAAAATGCAGCCAAGATAGTCTGAATGTCCTCAAATGTGACAACGGTAAATGGTTGACACCCTAAAAAAGCTATGAAAGTTTATATTTTTACTGCTTGTACACAAAAAGGCACGGAGAGAGTGAAAAAGTGTCATTGGAATTGGTGCACCATTTTCACGGTAAGAAGGCATGAAAAAAGGTAGAAAAACAACAGTGAATGAACAATAACAATTAATTTGCTTTTCCCGTTATTGGTAAAGTAACATTAGTGAATTGAACATTTAAAATACTGTAACATTAATTTTTCACTTATTTTCTATAACAACCAATCATACTATGGAAATAACAAAATCTACTTTATTTCTTTCTACCTGTTTTCTTTTTCACCTTTTTTTCCTACCTATTTTTCATACTTTATCAAACAGAGCCTTAAAGTGTCTACTATAGCTTCTTTAACAATTTAAGTATACTTTTGAGTCTCTCTATTTTAATTATATATCATTTAAAATATTATTTTTTAAATAAAAAAGTGAATGTGAGAAGAAAAAAGAAAGAGAAAATCAAATGTAATAAGAGAAAATATAATACTTTAATAAATAAAGAGTAAATATTATTTGATTAAATTTAAAAAGTTAATATTTATTTGATAAAATTTTTAATTATAATAGAGATATTTAAATCGAGTCTTTAAATTAATAAAAAATATAAATAGAGTGTATGCAGTTATAAAATTAAATTTTATCGAGTCACAATAATATATATATATATATATTTAATATCCCACAAAACCTTTTTTTTTTTTAAATGTTGTTGGTTCAATGAAATTACAGGGAAGTACCATCTCGATCTATAAGAAATAAGAATCCTGAGGTATGGGGCGGCGCCGTCTCCAAGTGCAAGTAGTGTTCAACACATAAAATGAGAATTTTGAAAAAAAAGTCATTAGTTTTGTGGGCATCACATCAATTGTAAAGTGAAACTCAAAATAAAATATTCTATTATTATCCCTAGAAAAACAAAAGATGTAAGTTGGTGCCAGCAAATTAGGCGATGTTTGGTACCTATTTCCGAGAACGATTTTTTGCATTTTAATATAGAAAACATCACTTAATTATTGTTTGTTTGGTTTTTTTTTTTTTTTTTGAAAGGTGTTTGAGATGAAAGAAACATCTTATTTGTGTTTTCACTTTTATTTTCGGGTGTTTTCCGTTTCGGCGTCGCCGCCCTCTTCTTCACGTGCCCGCGATCCCCCCCCCCCCCCACGCCCTTCCCCGACAAAAACAAAAACACTTTTTTAAAAAACACATACCAAACGTAAAATTGTTTTTAATCTAACAAAAAACACCTGATACTCTTTATTTCCAAATACAACTTTTTAAAACATAAAACCAAAATCAGCTACCAAACATACCCTTAAACTCCCATCATAAAAAAGGGGCTAAATAATTTTTTGAATAAGCGGTGAAAATACAATAAAGCAAATGAATATCGGCGCCACCAAATGAACCAAGAAAATAATACAAAACAATAAAACAAACAAACAATAATTATTTTTATCAGGCATAAATAATTTTAAATTTACGAGTTTTATTATTTTAAAAAATAATTTTATTTTCTGCCAAAATCTTCTTACATACATTTGAATGTGATATGTTTTTAGATGCGGAACTTTGAAAACAGTTATCATACACAAAACATCCTCAAAAACGCATCGGATCCGTACTTTGGGTGCGATCTCGCAACAAATCAGAACTGGAATCGGACTGATGTCACGGACAGCTTCAGTTTCTTTCTTCCTCGTACTGAGGTACTTCCTTTCCTTCACTGTCTGTCGATTCTGCGTGTTAGATTCGAACGATGTTGTGCATATTCTAGTATCTCGAAAAAACACGTTGGTTCGATTCCAAAATCGGCTTGCGCCGCCAAAATTTGTATCGTTGACTCATGAACACATCAAGTGTTGTAATTTTCAAATCTTCTACTTTTCTTGCAGTCGCATTATTTGTGCCGTAAAATTGTCCTCCTTTCACCCGATTGCTTGTTCCTTAAAACTATCTGTCGTTTTTTTTTCTTTTGTAAAAAAATGTGGGCCCGGGAGGTGGATTCATCCTCGAGGCTTGTTGCGTTTCTTTGCTGTGTATATATATAATAGTGGATGAAGCAGTTTCTTGCACGAGTCTTCGACTAACCCGCCTTACCCGGTCCTTTATTTAGGCTAACTAAAGAGAATTCGTATGTCACGGGAACTTTGATCATTGGATTGTTGATCTATAAAACGCGTGTTTGATTTTGACATCTGGGTTTTTTTGATTTAATAAAATATTGGGCGGGTAATGATTTGTGGGTGTTTATTTGATTTGATTTGATTTGTATGATTGAATTTAGTTTTTGTGTTGTGTGAAAAGAAAAGGGTTGTTGAGAATTGAGGAATTGCGGTAGATAGTTTATTGGATGGGGAGCAGTAGTTCTACGGATCGGAGTCCGAGGCAGCCATCTCGTTCCAACAGTTCTTCGTTTTTTGGTCGTTATTATGACGATTCCCAAGCTCAGTATCTACCAAACCATCAGAACAATGTGACCCAGCCGCCCCTCACGCCGGACTATGCACCGCAGCCTGCCTATCCACCACCACAACAGTACTATGCACCCTATCAAAGTTTTAATGGTCGAGCGGGCGAACCACAGAGAAGGCTTGATAGGAGGTATTCAAGGATTGCTGATGATTACAGTTCGCTGGAGCAGGTATCATGATAATCTTTGATACCTCTTTATCTTATGGATGCTTTGCCTTTATTGTTTCCCTTGAATTAAAGTTGCATGCCAAATGATGTGTTGTCGTTTTCTTATAAAAGATTCTGTTGCATTTGATGCCTCTCAAGTCTCAAGACAAACCCGCTGAATTGAATGACAGGATTTGGGGTTCCCTTTTATGAAATTAGAGCCAAATAAATTATCTGAATTGGTTGGATGTTCCATGATTGTTGGCTCTTTTATCGTTTACCCGGTCAATAATAAGGGTATGGTATGAGTGTTTTAAAGATTATTGATTCTTATAACTATGATCTTATTATTCTTTCCAAATTTTCCATTTGGTTTATTCAAGTTGGAGATGTTGCAATTAGGAATATAGATATGATCGTGTCCATGATCTCCTTGAGCCAGAGAGAAATTGTGAATTGCACACAGTCAAATTTAAAGTCGTATCCAACACGTGACATGGTCAAGTCACCAAGACCTGGAGGCCAGAGAGTTTATTCCCAATTGCACTCAGTTGTGTCACTTGACGCAGCCATGTCATCAGCATAGACTTATTTCAGCAATATGTGTTGCACTTTCATTATTTTTTATATATGTATCATAATTTCTTTTGTGTTTTCTAGTCATAGTTTAACGCCATATAAAAGGGCATCAAAGATTCATTGGTTGGGAAGCTTGTGTTATTAACCTTGTAAGACTTTTGTCTTTTGAGATAATGAAATTTTCATCAGTTATCAATTCTAAAACTTCTATTTAGTTGTTGATTTCCCACCACGTCTTGGCATCAAACTATTTTGATATGAATGACATTGGAAGCTAAAAATCTGGCTAAATGAATTGCATTAAAGCAGTGTTATCATACCACATACTAGTTTCCCTACCCATGCTTTGTTGACTCAAAGTACCATCATAAACTATTCGATTCATTATGAACTGTTTGATTTAAGTATCAGGGTTATTCCTTACATGGAAGCTGCAATTGTTTTTGGGTCAGTTAGTTGAAATGTCATAAATACATGCCCCTATAATAATGCTTTATGAGAGAATGGACAATTACAATATTTCGTGGTAAAATAATCTTTTTAAGTGCAGAAAATCGTACAAGTAGTAAACTGTTTATAGAGTAACAGATGTCGAACCCACAGCGAATGACTGCTATTGACACTAAAAGCATATCAAAACACAATTAAAACACATGAAGAGAAATAAAACAAAGATTAACAAAACTAACACTAAATAGGGGGAGGGGGACTTCAAGTGAGTATTAAAATGAGGCAACATTGAAATATGGTCTTATCAGCAATCACAAGGTTAAACATTTCATTATGTTCCTTGCAGGTGACTGAGGCTCTTTCACATGCTGGCCTTGAATCTTCCAATCTCATTGTTGGCATTGATTTTACAAAGAGCAATGAGTGGACAGGTTTGGCCTTGTTAGAATGCTTAATTGCTTATTTAAGTGTTAGTAATGCAATAGAACTTATGTTTTTTTTTTTCTCTTTGTATATAGGTAGGAATTCATTCAATAAGCGATGTTTACATCACATTGGAAATGATCTAAATCCCTACGAGCAAGCAATATCTATTATTGGGAAAACGTTGGCAGCATTTGACGAAGATAACTTGATTCCTTGTTTTGGATTTGGAGATGGTACTTTTCTCATTACAATATGAAATAAAACTTGTTATGTAGTCTTTGTCCGTAATGTGGAAATTATAATAATAATTCTTTCTATATTCGTGCAGCATCAACTCATGATCAAGATGTCTTCAGTTTCTATCCAGAAGATAGATTCTGTGAGGGATTTGAGGAAGTTTTGAGTCGTTATAGGGAAATTGCCCCTCAACTACGTCTTGCAGGTTTTCACTTACAACTTATTGTCACAGTTCTTTCAGTAACATGTTCATGGTTCAACTGATTTGTTTTGAAAGCTAATGTTGTACTTGTGGTAGGGCCTACGTCATTTGCCCCTGTAATAGAAATGGCGATGACTACTGTTGCGAAAGGTGGTGGCCAGTATCATGTTCTATTGATAATTGCAGATGGCCAGGTACTTTTCCTTTATTGCATTTTCAATCTTAGTTCAATATGATATGGGGTAAATATATCAGTGACAACTAGTTTGTTGTCAAGTTGAGAATTGATTCAAGAGTGCTGAAAGTGGTGCCACAGCTTTAAGAAGGGAAGAGGCCAGAGGGATCCAATAGATGAGAAAGTACTGAGAAATTTTTATGATGTTTAGGATTATTCAATAATAACCAAAACAAAAAAGATAATCACTATAAACTGATAGCAGAACTAAAGTTTTGTTTCAATCCTTTTTTGGAAGTCTATGGTTATTGGGGCCAAAGTTTAGACATTGTGCCTAGAGCTTGTTAAATATATACGAGCCTTTTGTTTATTGGCCGTGCATGTAAGATGAATTTGAATATTGTGTTTTCCCTTTGTTCTGTTAAATTATGATGTCAGGTTACGAGAAGTGTTGATACTGAGCGTGGCCAATTAAGCCCTCAGGAGCAAAGGACAGTTGAAGCTATTGTGGCGGCAAGGTGAATCTGAGTATCTTGTTTCATTGATTGTCATTGGTTTCTCCTACCAATATCTTCTTGTCCCCTTACATTTTTTTTTATTGCAGCACTCTGCCCTTGTCTATTATCTTAGTTGGTGTTGGAGATGGCCCCTGGGATATGATGAGGGAATTTGATGATAATATCCCTGCCCGGGCTTTTGATAATTTTCAGGCAAGTTTGCTAACCATTAAAGTGGTTTTGGTGATAACGGTCCATTACCTTTTAGCACTTTTTGCACTTATATAATCATTGCAAATTCTGAGTTGGTTAATTTGTTCCCCTAGTTTGTGAATTTTACGGAAATTATGTCAAAGAAGACAAGCCAGACCCGAAAAGAGACAGAGTTTGCCCTTGCAGCTTTAATGGAAATCCCTTCTCAGTATAAGGCTACCATAGAGCTTAATTTATTGGGGTAATGATACACAGTTATGATCTTATTTTCTCTCTTACTTTCAATGTACACTTTCATCATTTTAACTCATCGCCTTCTGATTGCTTGGCAGTCAGAAAGTAAGTGTCTGTGAGAGAGTTAGTCTCCCCCCTCCTATTTACAATGAGGTTTCTTATGGGAGATGTAAACCCCCCCGTCAAACCAGTTTCCAGCAGAGTGCACCGCCTTATTATCCAGGTGAAAGCGTCCCTGCTGGCACAGCCCCTCCTGCGACCAGTTCTACTTACGAAAACCAGGTGTTTACTTTTATGCAACTTTTGTTTCATGAGTCGATGAAATATTTGCTTGTGTTTCATATCAATAATCTGTATTTTCTATGAATTTGGACAGCTTTGTCCCATTTGTCTTACCAATGCAAAGGACATGGCCTTCGGTTGTGGTCATCAGGTAAATTCATAACTTACATTTTCTTGTCTCAACATGCAAAAAGTTAAAATTTTAAAATTTAAAAAAAAAGGTTGGGCGTAGGAGAGATTCAATTCGACACACAGAGCTTTCCTGATTGTTTGTCTGTTTGCAGACATGTTGTGAGTGTGGACAAGGCCTACAGTCGTGCCCAATGTGTCGAAGTCCAATCCACACTAGAATCAAGCTCTACTAAGCAAAGGTTTTCTGCCAATGTTACCGTGACCAAAAGTCACTGTAATTTGTAATTCGTTGATTGGATTTGTCTAGTTGCCTTCGGAATCAGCTAAATTAAGCTATTTCCATCTCATCACAGTTGCATTTGATATATCCTCTTGTACATTATTACCCCATAGGCTTGTTATACTTACCACCCTGGATTCATGTGAAGCCCATCTGCTGATGCCATTTATTTAAAAGGGCTTGATACTCTGGGGCTTTATATCAGGCATCTCCATATGCCTTTTGTACTGGTGTGGTGTGTGTTATCACAACCTTGTTTTTTTTTTTTAAATAATAAAAAAAAATCTTTCATTTTCAAGCTGCTACTTGTGCACATGGCATTCATGTGCAATTCCGTGTTGTCTTTATGGTGGCAATGGGTCTAGATGGCTGTGGGATCCTGACCAAATTATCTGGTACGTTAAAAGCAGCCACAAATACCCACCCTGTACATGCATGATCTCATCAAGTATGGGTTGCAACTGTGAAAAATGCATATGAGTTGGACTATGACTAATTTCTTTTTCTTTTTTCTTTTTGTAAGGCTGAGAATTAGCCCATGTGAAATTGGGATCACCAGTATTATATATCTGTTTTAATATTCTTTGTTTTATTTAAACTTTCAATAAAGTATTTAATTGAACTCCTAAATTCACCTTATTACTAGTGTTTCTTTTCTGTCTATTTCATGTTTCAGTAAAACGATTAAAAAAAAAAGAAAAAGAAAACACTGGCGATATTGTTTTTTATTAAAATAATTTTGGAGGGAAGCGGACTGTTACACATTTAACGTTGGACAGACATTATGAGACCAAAATGATGGGTGGATGGCGGGAAAGTGGGCCCCCGACAATACCTTTCGCATTAAATTCGATCACCACACAAAGGCAGTGACAACTAACAACCTATCTCCCCCGCCTCCTCCCTCACTCACACTGTCACACACACGCGCGCGCATCCACAATAAACCCTATCTATGAAGCCGATACCAGAGGCTCAGAAACGACGACAGTACAGTAGCCCACACGTACAACCCAGCTAAGCCTTCGACATCCAATCCGCACCTTGCTTCTGGTTGTCCACATATTCGTCACTAACTCATGTCTTCGCTGGCAGTCCTGGGTTCAAGAAACCCATACCGAAGGCTCAGAAGCGACGGCAGCGGCGGTCGTCGGGGGGTATGGAGGACGTTGAGGGGAAGGTTTGGCGCCGGAAAGCTCGGCATCAGGAGTAGGCGTTTCAGGTTATTCGGGATTAGAATCCTGAGGCTGAAGAGGCTGCTGTTGAGGAGGAGAAAGGGTGGGCCATGGGGCAGAGTGGTGAAGAGGCTCAAGGAGAGCCGGTCTCACCTCGGGGATCTCTTCGCCGGAAACTACCTCTTCCTGCCGGTGAGTCCTACTTTTCCGGGAACCAAGAACAAGATCGACGCCGGCGGCGGCCCTACTCTCTACTTGGGTCGTCAGCTTCGGGGCTTGCCTCCTAATTTTTCTATCGTTTGAGGTGGATATAAGAATTAATGGCTGCCAAAATAAAATTCCATTCCCGGTTGCTTGTTGTGCCTTTTTTGTTTTGTTTTTGTTTTTATCGTGTAGTCTTCCCATCCTCACTCAGTATAGTGGAATAATCATTTTTTTTTAGTATGCTATTTGACACAATGTTTGGCAGAAGACTACTCAAGGCAGTTTAATAATACTACTTCCATCCAATCCGTAATAACCGTACTACAAATTATTATCCAATTTGTACGTTATTAGAATATTAAATAGATTGTTTGTTTGCCCTCACCCTACCACTTTTTTCTCTATTTTTCTCTGATTTTGTTTTCGGTGAGGGAGTATAAAAATAGGAAAAAAAAAAAAGAATACAATGATAAATAAGAAGGGAGATGTAGATAATGGGCCGTGTCGCCGGAGAGCTCTCAAATATGCTCTTGGACGCTAGCATGGTTCGAACCAAAATGAGGACAGCATACATGATCTTGGGGATTTCAAAGGCGAACAACGGCTTTGTTAAGGCTGTCAGTGTGCGAAGCTCCCTTGGTACTGGACGGGGCTGGACTGAAGGGGCTGCCGACAGAAAATAGAATGGTTATTTTTGAACTGCATCAGAAAAGTGCTTTCTAGTCAGCTTGATATAGATTCGGTTTTGGGTTGAGTTAAGAAAACTGGCTAGAGATGGCATGGCTGGGAAATGCTTTCTTCTAAACACATAATGTGAAGTAGAACAGTGTCAGTGTTCCGGAAGAGGAAACTCATTAGCCTACATAATTTTCAGGACTTTTTTTTCATACAAGTAAATCATGCGTACGTATCTCCTAACACGATATTAAGGCCCTGTTTGGAAATTCGGTTATATAAACTTAAGGAGTTAGTCCTCAAAGCACATTCTTTGGTAATCTCTGTATGGCACTAAAAAGGTACTCGATTAAAATCTGGCCTCAGATTTTCAGTTACCATGGTATTCTGGTGCCACCGCATAATATTTGATAGAATATGGACACATTTATGGAGTGATCACACGCCGGCATAAACAATAGTCATGTCTAACGATGTACATAAAATAATAAAATCCAGTCCCCTTACATGGTTAGTTTCGGTATGCACATTGATTAATCAGTTTGAACACTCGTAGAGTTTGGAGGGGAGTTTCTTGGCAGTAAAAGGCCAACCAGTAAAGTGAGTTCCATGCGGAGAAGGATTGAAGGATGTTACAGAAATGGCCTTCAAATCATCCACTCAGTTGCAACATCCACTTCTAGGAGCTACAGTTCCATCCCCTGACTGTCCTGGTGGTCGGCCATAACCAACTTTAATCCCAGATGACTGGTTTCGAATCACAACCACAAGCCCGAAAACATGTATCAGAACAAATAAATATCCAAAACGGTAAAAACACTGGGAACCTAGTTGGCACGCAAAATAGAGCTACATAATCCAAAACATCAACTGTGCGAACGAGCAACCTTTATAGGTAACCACAACCATCCACAGTTTGGAATTTCCACTTTTCAATTACTTGCATAGCTGGCCTAGTTAGACACAACTGCAATGTGATTTGTTCTTGCGATTATAGGAAAGGAGGAGGACATGCATGCAACTCTTGTCAGAAACGGGCACACGCAAGCCTAGCTAACTGGGAAATTCGTCAGAATTTAAGGTCCAGTAGCAGTAGCTTCCAGAAAAATTTGTGGCTTACCTCATTGGATAAATCAAACACGCCTTCTTGAATATTCTGAAGAATCTTAGCAGCAGTTTTGATGAAGGCCTGCCAAAACCTCCAAATTAACTTTAAATATTCAAAGGGTTTTCACTCCCATCCTTTCTAGTTTCTACACGTTAACTAGGAATCTAGGATTAAGTTGCACACCTCTTCAACATTTTGTGCCGTTCTTGCAGATGCCTCCAAGAATAAAAGTCCATTTTCCTTTGCAAATTGTTCTCCTTCTTCTTTGCTGACAGCCCTCCGATGAGCAAGATCGCATTTGTTCCCTATAAGCATGATTGTCATGTTGGGATTAGCATGTTGACGAGCATCCTCAAGCCAACTTGCCAAATGATTGAACGTCTCCCTCCTGAACAAGAGGCAACATTCTGGTTTTACTTAGAACATAGGCAATTCATCCATGTAGTGTCAATCGTACAAAGCATTGAGAGGCCAACAGAACATGCACTCAGACTGATGGAGTGATACTCAAGACTTTAAAACCTATTGTAGGCTGGCACATGCTGATACAGATAACCTACATTCCTTAATTGACATGCCAGTAAGTGCATTAGAATTGTGAGGATGAATGAGAACCCCCGCATGAAATACAGGAGC
Organism: Taxillus chinensis; assembly: GCA_023512835.1. Taxonomy (NCBI): domain Eukaryota; kingdom Viridiplantae; phylum Streptophyta; class Magnoliopsida; order Santalales; family Loranthaceae; genus Taxillus; species Taxillus chinensis. Next base: position 44,131,004 of record CM042088.1, on the reverse strand, counting down.
TTAATTGTCTGGTCAACCCATATTCAATTCTAAGATAGAGGAAGCTGAGGCTCAGAGACTCAAATCCAAATCACTAGAATCACAATGACTAAACTTATAAAGTCTTCATGAACAAAAGAACAACAAACCATCTCCGCGCAAAAAGTTACCTGGTTATGTCATAAACCAAAAGCGCCCCAGCTGCTCCCCTATAATATGATCTAGTGATAGATCTGAAAGACTCTTGTCCCGCCTATGAAAAAACAAAGGTTACAAGAGAAAAGTTGTCGTAATTCATACATCATTAAAGTCAAAGTATTAAAAGAAAATAATATTATTTAATATTTGTGGGATGAACAATGACAACAGTCTCCAGCCTAAAATACAAATAGGAGAGATACCAAATTTACAAATTATTATAGTTTGTGTGTGTGTGTGTTATATTTCTTCTACTTGATTCCTGCATTTGTATATGCAAAAGGTTGGTCTAACAGTGCTGACAACATTGGAACCTCGGGTTTGAGAATTTTATATAGTACAAGTGGAAAAATCACAAATAAACTAGTTTTTGCATGACTTCATCAGCAACAAAACAAAAAAAGCCCAGACAGAACCAAAGCAAACAGTCTCTGGCTTTCATTCCCTGGGTATGTGAAAAGGAAGAGCTCAGAATTTTCTGGTGAAAAACGTCATGGATTGAATGCTTACAGAAAAAAGACTGTTACAATTCCAAAATCCATATACTTTGAATGGGAGTTAGAATAAATTGAGAGGCTAACCAAATCTATTCCCAGTCACAACAAACTAACCTCTAAGAATTTCAATTCTTCCCATATACTTAATACAGTGTACATGATAAAAAAGTGCAACAGTTTCTTCAATATGTTAATATGTTAACAATTAACATATGTTAATATTAAGGGGCTATCAGTTCCCAAAATCTTATGAGAAAAATAAAGAAATGACTGTTTCTATATTTCCACAAGAAGCATCCTGATGTTTCGGCATTATATTTATCCACTCAATATCAACATATGGAATTTGGAAAGAAAAAGGAACTACTCCCAATCATAGGAAGCACCAGGGTTTTCATGTTTCCTACTCATCATCCAAAATGGAGCAATTCAAGTTGTTAATTATAACATAAATTTCAATGGTAAATTCGATTTCCCAAAAAATACTTGTACATAAAAGAGGGAATGGAAAATCATTGCAAACTGAATTGAGAATAAACAACAGCCATGTAGCAATGCATGTTAATACTGAATACAAGTAAAGAGAGCCTGAAGATTTAAAGGCTCTACCCAAAAAGAATAATTTTGCTTTGGAAAAACTCAGAATTGTGGTTTTATTTTTCCAGTTTAGTTTGCATAAATTATTTTTTGTTTGGCATTTTATCATGCATGCATAAAACTATTGCCTCCTCAAGTCACCGTAACATATTAACAAAATGTGTATCATTTGATACTAAGGATATCTAGACACATATTTGGTAAGATAGTACCATATCTGATGGCTAGCCACACTTCACATAATGCTAGAAATAACTCTTTGATTAAAAAAAGCCTTTGTAAAACTATTTTAACGAAGTTTTTTGGTGAAGTTAATTGATGCTATCTGTCCGAGGCGTCCTTTTTCTATTCATTTTTTCATTTCAGGGATGGGAGGATTTTAGCAGAAGCAATATGAATGAATGCTCATTGAAACAACCCCGCTGATAATTAACGCCTCCCTGTCTCTCCCCCTCCTCTGCTAGGGTCACTGAAATGATTCAAACCTCTCATGACAACCCCACTGGGATAGGATCATCGGAGGAGTTCCTAGGACCAATAAGCGCAAAATGCGCTCATCGGTACATCCAAGCTTATCCTTAACTTCCAAAATCCAAAAATAAACCTATATTTCATAAAATCAAACCAGAAGCAAGCCCGACAAGGAACAGTTTACAGTTGGAACAGTCTCGGAACAACGCAATCAGACATGAATAGTAAGGTGGGCTTAACCGATTACCGTGTCCCAAATCTGGAGCTTAATGGGTCTGCCATCGATGGTGACCATGCGCGCACCGAACTCGACACCGATGGTCAGATCGTGCACCGGCTGAAACCTCTTGTCCGTGAATTGCAACAGCAGGCACGATTTACCGACGCCTGAATCGCACAGACAAAATCGAAACAAAGATTGAGACCAGTGATTTTCCATACCGAAACCTACGGAAACGGAAACCCTAACCTGTGTCTCCAATGATTATGTACTTGAAGAGGTAGTCGTACGACATGACTGTTGAAGACGACGGACGACGACGATGACGCGAACGACTCTCGCTCTCTCTCTTGGGGTCGAAGGAAACGATGCGGCGAGGAGTTAGTGTGCGACGCGATTGGTTGCGTGTTCATCTCCTCTTAAGAAGCCATTTGCTTCGTACACGGATTCAAAAATATATATTTCTTTAAAATTTAAAAAAACACAGTAAATTTATAATTTAGAGATTTACTCTAAAACTATACTTTTTCTGTATAAATACAACATAGAGATTATATAATTAAATAATTATTTAAAATATATTATTTTATTATATAGATATAAATAAAGATATGTAATTTTTTTTAAAAAATATTTTTAAAGTTTTACTGCATATCCTTCGAAATAAAAATAAAAGAATAAAACTGATGTGGATATAATATAATATAATTGTTTCTCCAATTGTTTTCTTTTTTTCGTAATATATATATACATACACACGGCCTAATTTGGTGTCGTTTTCAAAACTCAATTCTTTTCAAATTCTGAAATTGAGTATTTAAATACTTCAATTTAACGTGATTAATTTATGAATTATATTTTAAAATATATAATTATTTTAAAATTATTTTATATTTTTAAATATAAATTTAATTTTAATTAGATATTCAAATAATAATAATTATTATTCTATTTTATTAATTAGATCAATTATAATTTATTTTAAAAATTTTTATGATATCTAATTTAAAATATATTTTCCTCTCTAATCAATAAAAGTTATTTTTAAATACAGAATTCAACTCGAATTTTCAATAAATATTCAAAATCCTTAAAACATAATATAAAAACAAAAACACAAACAGCCCTAAAAAAACACAAATCCAAATTCAAATTTTATACTCCAAAGCAACCACAGTACCACACTACTAGCCATTAGCCAACCAACTATGGTCTAAAGATAAATGGTTGATTTATAATTAGTAAAATAAATGGTAAAACATAATTATATTATATTATTTAATACAAGTACGTTATGATGGATAGTTAATTCTACCATCTACCGAATACCTACTCAATCAGAGTCAGATTAAGTAAAATTGTAGACCAGCGGGGGGTGGTGTGTTTGTTTTGTTTTTATATGATATCCACAAAGAATGTTCTCACTGGATCTGTTATGCAATAAGTATTGTATGATGTAATATTTTTAATTTGGATGATTGAATTGAAAACAGAATCAGAATCAAGAGAGTAGAAGTAAATACTTTATTGGTAGGATATGAATTCATATCCACGCAATGTTTATGCGTATTTACTTGACCGTCAAATTAAATTTTGTTCACCGGGTAGAGATAACAGTAGGACGGGGCGGATTTTTGTTCGTCCCGTCTTGATAAGAAATTCATTCGTATCTTATGGAAATCAAAATTTTCACTCTATCTTGAGCCCGCTCTAGTTCTTTAGAGCCCAAATCACCCAAACTAGCCCCCCCCCCCCCCCCCCCCCCCCCCCCCCCCCGCGCTCCCCAACACCGTGTCAACTAAAACAACTCAGGCCAACCAACAATATCTATCCCAATTTTCTATTTTTTGTTTAAATATTTTTTGCCCAAACATTTTCATTGATGGCTCAATATATATCCCCTAACAACGGCACTCTCCAACAAGTAGTGATAATTTAACTAATATAATTATATATCATTATTACCATATTAATTATGTTATAATGCGAAAACATTTTCATTGATATCAATATAATAATATTATATGAAATTGAAGACATAATATTTATTTGAATAAGACTTTTTCATAAATAATACATCAAAATAATAATATAATTAATTTAATAAAAAAATTGCACTCGGTCGCTGAAGCCTGTGATTCCAGTACTCCGCCCAGCTCCGACTAGCACTCGCCACTACCACGGAAGAAATTCCCCAATCAGCGCTAAAGCACAACACAACACAGAAAGCCTTAATTATATATTTGTTAAGAGTATACAACAGCTCAAATTGGTCGCATGTATATAGAGTAGATTTATTCTGCAATGAGTTATATCATTGAGTCATTTACTATTTTTTTTAATATCGTAGTATTATACTTGTACTGCATTCACAATTATAATTAAATTTAAATAAACATAATTAGTGGACGAATCACCAGTGAATATAAATTGACATGTGATTAACATATAATGAATCGATCTTTCTCTCCTTTAAATCTCTTAATCTTAATCCAATTCATTTTTGTAAAAATGTCTTACTAAATAGAATCATTCATGATTATTGGCAACATTCTAAGATAATAAACACTGAATTAAAATTTTGACAATAAATCAGCTATAAGGGTACCACAAAAGAGGATCTTTTATCCAACATAAAGCGGAGATCATAACTTTTGCCAACCTTGTATCACTCATGTTATGTATACATAATACGATATACATATTACAGTAGTTTAAAAAACTGTTATTGGTGTTGTTCAATAAAGCACAAAATAAAGATTAATCAAAATTAACTAGAAACATGGCTTTTTAATCATTTTAATAAATTTAAAAATAAAAAATTTAACGTTCATCCTCAAACATATTTACCCCAAAAATCAAAATATAACCATAGTGAAAAAAAAAACAAAAGAACTAACTTTAAACTTTAAACAAACAAGTGTCTCAAAGGAAAAAAAAGTTTAAATAAACAAGCCTTCAAATAGCTCACCACTCATCACCATCACCATCACCATCATCCTCCACATCCATGATTTTATCCTCATCTCAATCTTCAAATTGAATATATCTTCTTCTCTTTCCTCTTCAAACTCTTCTTCAGTTGTAAAAACAATCATTTAAAAGATCTCAAAGCACGGAGGAAGAAGAAGTAGTAGTAGTAGTAATATTCCTACTGCTTCGACGAGTGTTCAACACATCATTGGTCCACATTGCTTTATTAATAATGTCCTAAGGGATACCAGAAGCGGGATGGACATCATGATCAAGGTGGTCGTCAATATCATCATCATCATCGATAATCCATTCTTGAGCTGTACTAAATCGCCCACTGCAGCAAGCCATACATCTCCAGTTTTGATTCAAACACAGCCATGGCAACAACATGGAACTGAAAGTCCAATAATATTTAGATCACTTACTTTCAAGCCTTTTCAGTAATTTGATTCATACACAGCCATAGCAACAAGGGAACCAGAACCCAACCTGGCAAATGGCAAAGTATCAGTTGATCTATTAAGGATACTCTATAGCAAACCCAAGTCACTAGGTGTTGGAAAAAATATACTAAACACAACACATGTAATTAAACATGAAAAACAGCCAAATTAAATATGTTCAAATTTATTGTATCACGAATCACCAAGGATGTCACAAATTGGAACATACCTGAGCAGCCACAGATTAAGCGTTTCTTTTGCGATCAAGAGAAAAATATGTCCTGTCCAATTTCTTTTTCTTCTAACATGTTGTCACTGTTTTCTTTTCTCTCTCCTTTTTTTGCCTTCTTGTAATGGCGGTATCTTTCACACGTAAAAGCATTTTCTTTTATAGGCAAAAATAACTGTCAAACAGTCATCATAAAACCATCAAAAACTGTATAACAACTGCGTGCAACAGTTATGGCCCATGGATTTTTGATTTTTGCACACATGGGTGTAAGAAAACCGACACTAGGGATGAGTCAGCTAAAGGAAGAAAACAATTCCTTGATGGTAAGCGTGAAACAGACCATAACCCTTGCCAATTGATGCTCTTTTGCATCATGTGGTCCGAAATTCATCCCTCAAGCATAAACAGTATATTCTTTCTTCACTTCTCAATCTCCTTCAAGATCTCGAGAATTCTCCCAGCACCTTATTGTCAATTCCCACCCAACTATGTCCTGCCTCTTTCTTTAGACCTTTCTTCTTTGCCTCGTGTCTCAAACTCTCACATTCCTCCCAGCGTCCAGCATCAGCATACATATTTGAGATCATCACATAGTTAACTAAATTTTTACCATCCAGTCCCAAAAGAGCCTCTCCCACTTCCCTCCCAATCTCTAGCTCTCCATGTAGCATACAAGCACTGAGCAGTGTTTGCAATATCCCCACACTGGGTTGAAATGGTATATCCTCTAACAGCTTCTTGGCCTCTTTTATGCGGCCAGCACGACCGAGCAGATCAACCATGCAAGCATAATGCTCTATTCTAGGTTTGATCCGATGGTGTGTGCGCATTCTTGAAAAATAATCTCGGCATTCTTCAACAAGTCCTGAATGACTACATGCAGAGAGCAAAGCCAAGTAAGCCACCTCATCTGCTTCAATATCGTCTAACTGCATTTCGTTAAAAAAGCGAATAGCTTCTTTGCCAAGGCCATACTGCCCACACCCAGTGATCATAGCTGTCCACGAAACCACATTTCGTGCTGGCATTAAGATAAAACATTTTTTTGCTTCCGACAATAATCCGCATTTGAAGTACATATCTAGAACAGAATTGGCAACTGACGTTTCTAGGCCAAAAGGAACTTTGAAAGTGAGGGAGTGCAATTGCTTCCCTTCCTCTGCCAGTGCGAAATCAGCAAAGATGTCCATCATACTAGAGATAACAAACCCATCCATTGGAATGTTGTTCTCTCTAAGCTGCCTGAATAAGTTCATGGCTTTGGGCAGGTCTCCTCCTTGAGCATAACCTTGAATCAGCGAGGACCAAGACACGACATTTTTCTGTTCAGTGTGATTAAAAACCTTGTGTGCGGTGGACGGGTCACCACATTTCACATAGAGATCGATAAGAGCACCAGACACGACTGGCCTGGTGGGACAAGGGAACCCGGTTGCGATCATAAAACCATGGATCTGGGTCCCTTTCCAAATCGAACCAATGCCGCTGCAAGCTTTCAGTGTGCTTGTGAAGGTGAACTCGTCGGGGGTTTCCCCTGCGGATCGCATTTCCCGGAACAGAAGCAGAGCTTCGTTGCTGTTTCCGCAGGTGGCATACCCAGCGATCATGGCGTTCCAGCTGACGAGCGTCCTATCCGGCATTTCGTCGAACACTCGGCATGCTTCGCGGATACTCCCGCATTTGGAGTACATGTCGAGTGTGGAGTTGCAGACCACCGGATCCCACTCAAACCCCGTCTTAATACAAACAACATGGACCTGCATTCCGTGATGGACGGCTCGCAGAATTCCACTGGCTTTGAGGTTTGTGGAGAGAGTGTAGTCATTGGGCCTGATCCCGGAACAGCCCATCCGGACGAGAAGGAACAGCGGGGCTTTGGCGTCACCCTGGTGCAAGTAGCCGCACATGAGGGCGGTCCACGATACAACGTTTCGTTGGGGCATTTTATCGAACACGCGGCGGGCGATGTCCATCCTCCTGCATTTCCCGTACAGGTCGATGAGGTAGTTGTTTAGGATGAGGTCGGAACCAAGCCCTAGTTTCGCTGCAGCGGCGTGTGTTTGCTTCCCTTGATCGAACAACATGTTGTTGGAACAACTCCTCAGCAGCCTCGCGAATCGCTGTCGCTCGCGCATCGGACAAATGTGTGTGTGTGTGTGTGTATTTTTTTAATGAGGGTAATTCTATGTAAAAACCATAAAGAAAAAGAGTTTGACACTAAATGTGAAGTGATTAAATGTATATTAAGACTATGATGTTAGTATTAATAAAATCAATCAGAGAGATGTTCTATTTATTTTCTAATTTAAAGTTCACGGCTGCTTTATATTGTGAGGGTAATGTAAGGAAAGGGCCATTTTTATGAGCCAAATGAATTGGTTTTAATGAGCCATTTTTATCAATTTCAGTTGAACTGATTACTGAGTTCAAAATTTTCTATAAATGAGTATTTAAACATATTGCTCTATGATTGTTAAATTTTTTGTTGCATAGCTAATTAACATTTTCATATTTTAGGATATAAATTTTAAGGTATGGTCTTGTGTTATTTGATGGTTGATAGTAGCACGTTGAGTAGTATTTACTTCTAAATTATTATTAGTATCCTAATGTTGGTAATAGCTGTTAAAATGAAAATCATGTGTGATGAAGTTACAAATTGATCATAAAATTATCAATATGTGTGATAAAATTACAAATTGATCCTAATGCTCTAAATTGGCATGTGTGATGAAGTTACAAATTGATCATAAAATTATCAACATCAAGGGTTTAATCTCTAATGTTGCTTAATCAAGGTTTTGGCCTATTTGCTACTCTAAAGGATGGAGGTCTAAGAAAGAGGAGAAAAGGATGATACTAGTAGATGAGGGAGTGGAATATGACATAAGGAAACCTTTAATTTAAAGAACTAAATTTTGTCTATGACACATGTTTTTGTTTTTTTTTTTTTTTCATCATTCATTTCATTTTGTGAGTGTATACGTATGATACCAAAAAAGTTTATTTGCTATTCATATAAAAATACTATTGTTGGATTGTATGTATAATTTTTTTTTTCAAAAATTAATAATTATTTTGTGATATAACAAGACTCTAATGTCTCTTAATTATTTTTAAAAAATTATTATAACAAATACATTAAATATGAATTATTGGATCCAAATTTAACGGATATTATTTGAAATCTTCTCATTGTATCATAACTCTACGAGGGTATAAGAATTTGATATATTTGATGCACATTTATAATATGTTATTTTGCAACTCTTATGTATATATTTTTATTTCCATTTGGGTATCTTTTAAAAAAAAGAGCTTTTCGTCACAATTTTACATGTCAACTGTCAACCAAACCCATAATGAAGAAAAGTCTTGAACTTTTTTCTGAAATGAGTTTATTTTCCCTGGAGTCCGTTTGTCCATTTTAAAGGCTTTTTTGGCACATTTTTTAGGTTTATTATTCTTTTTTGGGCTTACACCTGGAAGTACACCGGCCATTCGGAGCTAAGTGCTCTCAACCACTGCCCAGTTATCTCTCCCTAGTCCCTACACACAATATGTATATTTGTGTAAATTTCCACATAAAACTGATATGCAACATAGTATTATAGATTACAGCCATGCTCAATATTCGATCACACCCTAGCCCATTTCAGCCATCTGCCACAAACAATCTTCAAACCTCCTCTCCATACCCATTCAGCGCCAAATGCCTACCTGCAAGAATTTCAAGCACCATACAGGACAACAGCCGAACCAAACGGGACGACTCCACCGCTGGCAAAATAAAACGTCTGGTCCTCACCCAGGAGGGCAGGGCCAAGCTCAACCCATATCCAGACAGAGAGTTCTATGCCCACCCACGCCTCGTGACTCACGTAGACGACAGCTTCATCTCCACCCTGATAGATGTCTACAGAAAGCATCTGATTCCGGGTTCGGAGGTACTTGATCTCATGAGCTCCTGGGTTAGCCACCTGCCTAAGGAAGTAGTGTATAAGAGGGTGGTGGGGCATGGCCTCAATGCACAAGAACTTTCCAAGAACACCAGACTGGACTATTATTTTGTGAAGGATCTCAATCAGGACCAAAGTTTTGAATTCGAAAGCTGCAGTTTTGATGCAGTGTTGTGCACTGTTAGCGTTCAGTATCTTCAACAGCCAGAAAAGGTCAGATGCAAATTCACGACACTCTTTCCTTGATATATATACATATATATATATATATATATAGATATATATATAGTCACACACACATGATGCCGCCTTTTAATTAATTTCTATGTTTGAGTAAAAAGTAACATATCTTCTGTATTGGTCCAAGTAGCACATCTTTAATTATGTGGCGTTAAGTCTATTCTCTCCTAGTGACGATGCCCAACAGTGGGTAGTAATTATAATTTTATCAAACACGGGAATGAGAGATCAAGTTGAAATGTTATGACAGGTATTTGCAGAGGTGTTTCGGGTGCTTAGTCCTGGAGGAGTGTTCATAGTGAGCTTTAGCAACCGGATGTTCTACGAGAAGGCAATCGCCACATGGAGAGATGGGACCGCATACAGCCGAGTGCAACTGGTGGTGCAATACTTTCAGTGCGTGGAAGGATTCACCGAACCAAAGGTTATCCGAAAGTTACCGAGTCCAGAGGAAGAGGGAAAACCCCCTTTTAGTTGGATCACGAGGCTGCTAAACTTCTGGTCCCTGTCAGACCCTTTCTATGCAGTTATAGCTTACAAAAACTTCTATCCTGTCTATGGAAATCGCTTTAATATATGAATCTTTTGTGTAATCTAATGTGAAAGGAGCAAATATCTTTTAGAACTTTGCAGTGTGCACAATTTTGTTACAGCGAAGTAGTGAACATCCTGCAAAAAAAGCAATTGATTATATGGTAATATTGGTTGATGCATATTCATAGGGCCTAGCGCCTTGGAGATTATTACTTACTACTTCATGTGGGCAGGAATCTGAGTTCTATGTATTGGTGTGAGTATTACCAATAAAAAAATTGTTCCATTTCTCAAGTTCACATGCAGAGAGGCTGCAGCGACCTGGACGTTGGTCGAACAAATTCTACATACACAAGTTTACAGCTGTGTAACATCATTTAGTTTGAAGCTATACCTTCTTCTTCTTCTTCTTCTTCTTCTTCTTCTTCTTCTTCTTCTTCTTCTTCTTCTTCTTCTTCTTTTTCTGTCTCTAGGAACAACAGTGAAAGTACTAATTGAAGGCCATATGGTAGCTGAATATGCATGCTAGCGTTCTAAACTGCATTACCTCTGTCCAAGTGTTTTAAAACACTCATGGAGAACCGAAAGAAGCGCCAAAATGAAAAGTAAAGACAATTACTTTGACATATCTTCTGTTTTATTTTATTAATTTCTGGTTATTTAGGAGTAGTAAAGGATGTGTTTGATATGTAAATCAAAATATAATTCAAAATCAGACTTTGTAAAATCATGTTTTAGTATTGAAATTAAGTTTTAAAAAAGTAAGTTTCGTTTTAGGTGTATGTTTAATTTTTAAATGATAATTTTTTTTTATGGTTTTACAAAATGCAATCCCCCCATGCATTTTCAAAATTAGTGTTATATATCTTAACACTTGATTTTGGAGTCAAACCAAATACGCACTAAATCAATTGACCTTGGAAGTAATGTAATGTAATAATTTCTCAGGTTCAGTTTTTATTAATTTACCAATTTAAAATAAATAATTTAATTACATATTGGGATTATTAAGAGGATTATGTTAAAACAAAGATTTGATTATATTTTACAACACATTTCATGTCTTACGTTTAATATATATATATATAAATTCAGAGACGGAATCGCATGAGAACCAAGAGAGGTCATGTCCTCATTTCGTGGGACTATTTTCATTTAGAGTAAAAAAAATTCTTTTTTTCCAAAGGTAAGCACTGATATTGGCCCTTCAGGAATTTAATTATAAATAATTTAAAAATATGAAAACAAGTCATTTTTTATTTTTTTAAAATGTTATAATAAATTAAGAATAATTATTTTATACTTTTCCTTTGTTAGAATATTTTATATAATTGTATATTTTTACATCTTTCTAGACTCTATTATACTAAATTTTATTAAGATACACAATCCTGCTCATTGATTTAAAAAAAAATGATAAAAATACTGATGTGCACACGTAATGACTTGTATTAATTTTTTTTCTTTTATTAATATTATATAAATATTATTTTAAATTTTTATAAAAAAATGACATATTAAACACAAAACCACCACCACCATTTTATTAAGATATAATTGAGTCACTAGAGATTAGTGGTCCTTAAAAAATACGTCTGGAAAACCAAAAAATTAACTTAAATCACACAACCATTTGTAAATTCTAAATTAATTTTATTTCCTTTTTTCTCCTGTTAATTTTAAAATTAGCTACAATTCTACAAATCTTCCAAAAATGGAAGAAAAGAAAAGAAAAGAAAATGAAATGAAAAAAAGCAGAAGAAGCGAGGCTACCCAAAACCCCCTCCCTTGCCTCTCACCTCACCTGGAAGCCCCGACACTACTTCGTTTTCGTTCTTCTTTCGCCTTATCTCCTTCTCTCTCTCTCTACACAGTCCATCCATGGCTTCTTCTGCAACCCTGCCTCATCTGAGGCCCCTATCGACAGCTGAATGCTACCTCACCCCTCTCTCCGCCACGAAAGCGTCATCCTTGTTCCTCTCGCTCTCGTCCAGGCGCACCAAACCCATCCGCTGCCGTCCGCTCTCATTCTCTTCCCCGTTTCGGACCTCTCTCCGGAGCAGGACCTCGCCTTCGCCTCTCAATCTAGTCGCCCTCGTGGCCCAGACCTCGGACTGGGCCCAGCAAGAGCAAGAACTACAACTAGGAGAAGAGGATTTGAACTGGGAGGCGGAGTCCCAAAGTCTCTCTCCTGATTTTCTGGGCGACGGAGACACCGCCGAGGAAGGGCTAGAGGCGGGGGACGAGTACCCCGAGCCGCCGGAAGAAGCTAAGCTCTTTGTGGGCAACCTTTCATACGATATTGATAGTAACAAGCTAGCTGAGGTCTTCCAAGCGGCTGGGGTTGTTGAGATTTGTGAGGTATTTATCCGTAGCTAAATAATGTTTGGAATCTTAAAATCGATGCATATGTGGCGTTTTTGTGTGTTTGTTCATGTGGGTTTTGTGCTTATAGGGCTTTCTATGATGATTGGGGGTTACGGTGAAATGTTGGTTTATCAATGTACATTTGGGATCTGTAATGGTCTGGATGTTAAGTTGATTCATTTCTGGCATTTGTATGTGTTTGTCTTTGCGGGTTCTGCGTTTACGGGACTCTGTTTGATTGTTTGGGGGTTCTGGTGAAAGTGAAATGTGGGTTTTCTAACTTTTATTGAAGGTATGGTAGTATACAATTGGGAGCTCTGATGCTTTGAGTCTTAGAATGATGAGTTTGTTGCATTTCTGTCTGTTTGTCCATGTGGCTTTTGTGCCGGTAGGGTTTTCTGTTGGAATTGGGTGTTGTGGTAAAATGTTCGTTTCTTTTTAGATAATATGCATTTGGTAGCACTGATGCCTTGAATCTTAAATCATTGCGTTTGTGGCATTTATGTCACCACATCTGCCAACGTGGGTTTTTGTCTCTCTCAAAAGTAGGAGTTCTGGTGGAGTGTTGGTTTCATTGTAGGTGAAATATTGCTTTCTCTATAGGTAATGTACATTTGGAAGCGCTGATGCATTTGTAGGATTTGTGTGCGTTTATCCACACAGGTTTTGTGATTATAAGGTTTTGTCCAATAATTGAGTGTGGTTGTGGTGAATTGCTAGTTTTATCGTAGATAATATACTATTAGTGGAAGCTCTAACTCTTAATGTTTTGTATTGTAAAATAATGTGTTTGTGTTTGTTTCTATGTCTTATATATAGGGTTTTCTTTGAATGGGGGTTATGATGAAATGTTGATTTGTAGGTAATATTCAATAGGGAAACAGGTCAGAGTCGAGGGTTTGGATTCGTGACAATGAGCACGGTTGAAGAGGCTGAGAATGCTATAGGGATGTTCAACCGCTTTGTAAGCTTGTCTTCTTTTTGTTATCATTTTTTTGACTTGTGATTGTTGTTGGTTAACGGTTTGTTGCATTTGTCAAATATCCAATCTTGCAATCAGTTGGGCGTAAAACTTTTCTTTGAGAAGAGTGCAAGTTCAATTTGGGGATTTTGTTTCTAATCCCCAAATGGAGGAAGTGTTTGCTTTGAGTAGCATGAAAAATATTATCATCCCTCTTCTCATATCCTTAAGCTTAGGTTATTTTAGGTTTCAGATATTAAATCATAGTCATCCTAATATAGATTTACCATTTGTTTAGATGATCATTCTTGGTTCTCACGCATAAAAACACATGACACAACCCTATTTCCCTTGGATCTTTGGGTCGCCGCCGCCACCTATAATAATGTTTTAATTTCAATAATAATGTCTGTAATCACTATGGGGCCATTTATGGTGGTTCACTCGTGTAAAAAAGTTGATAGTGTTAGTAGATTTAGTTAGAATAGGAAAAAAATTTTTTTTTCCAAAAACTTCCTGTGTACTCTTCCTGTTTTGTTATTGATAATTTAACGTTCCAAAATTAGAGTAGGAAAATTAACCCGATGTTGGTTCAATCACGACGTGTAGCGGTTTTTTTTTTTAGCGCTCCAAAACTTAGTATCACTGCTTATATTTAATACTGTCCCATGATAACATCCACGCTACTGGGATTGATAAATGGTTCTATTTCTTCATATTGTGCTTGTAGCGTGTTAAACTTCAAGGAAGTGGTTTAAAATCATTTGCTTTTTTGACCTGAGCTACTACAGTACAATATAATGTTTTGAGCGACTAGTTTCCAATTCCATTGATGGAGTTGATAAGTGGCCGCCTTGCTCTAAACAGGAGGTGAATGGAAGGCGTCTGAATGTAAACAAAGCTGCTCCAAGGGGGACACAACCCAACTATTCTCCCCGGGCGTTGGAACCTATTTTCAAACTGTATGTAGGCAACTTGCCGTGGCAAATTGACAGTGCACGCCTGGAACAGGTGTTCAGCGAGCATGGGAAGGTGGTGAGTGCAAGGGTAGCAGTGGAACGAGATTCTGGAAGGTCGCGTGGTTTTGGGTTCGTGACGATGTCTAGTGAGGCAGAACTGAATGATGCCATGGCTGCTCTCGATGGACAGGTTTTTGCATTCTCCTGATCTCCTCTCCCATTCCCTACCCAGCTACCCTTCTTCTGGTAGAGTGTAAAATGGTAATGTAAAAAAAAAAAAACCACCAGCCAGCCAGCCTAATCTTGAATCACTCAATTGTTTGCGGTGCAGGATCTGGATGGAAGGACAATCAGAGTGAATGTTGCTGAGGAACGACAGCGACGTTCCTTCTAGGTGGGAGAGGGATTTTGAGGAGCTGCTGTTGTGATATATTTTATGGCTGATCAGGGTCTTAGGGATACTTCCTGTAGAAGAAGCAGATGTCAAATTCAAACTATCTTTCTTTTCCCTTCCCTTCCCTTCCCTTCCCTTTCTCTTCTTGTTTTCTATTTACTTCCAAACAATTTTATTTATGGTTGCAATTTTCCTCGACAATGCTTTGGTGGTTGTTGGCTTATCCCCTTTTTCCTTCCTTTATTTCTATTTGTTTTTAAATCTATTTTCCTTCCAACAAAATGCTCATCCTTCCTTCCCGGGTTGGCAGTATTGGGTTGTGATGTGGAATGACGAACTTTTTTGAAAAAAATAAATAAGGTTTTTCTTATTTACTATGTATGAAAACACTTTAAAGTTTAAACCAGATTATTTACTATTTATTTCTCTACTTTGTTGATCATTTAAAAATCAAAGAAATAATGTTTTATGAAATGTTTATTCGTAGATAATTATGTTGTTTGTTGGATTAAAAGATTTCACATTAAAAATAAGATTGAAAGGTCTCATTTTATTATGAATTATGATACGTTTTATTATGACAGTGAGAAAGTTAAATTGAAGTTTAAATTGGATGTTATTTATTTGGCTGCAACCCTGGTATATGCTTGCTAGAGATTATATGCATCCTTGTATGTTTATTTATTCACAGTTTTAGAAGTTGCCAACACCAAAGGACTTCCAAGTTAACTTGACCTGGTGGGAACAGTTGGCGTAGTATATGCAAGCAGCCAGCCCATCAAATTAAAAAAACATAGGGGTCTCTGAATTTATTTAATAACCTAATTTAATTCCATAAATCTGTGAATTACACATCTGTTCATCTCTCTTTTTATCGTGGAGGATCATCGTGGGTTTCATAGTTTCTGTTCCAAAACAAATCCCGCTGTTAATAGGCAGTCAAATTTTTATAATAATATTTCTTTCACTTAATTTTTATATAGGCAATTAAACATTAAACTTTTAAAAAAAATACTCTACAAATAAAAGACATACCTATTATAACTAACAACCCTCTATTGTCTATAAATAAAAAATCAAATGCCAAAAACAAACTTCAATAAATTTTTTATTATTCGTACTATAATAACTTTGTATTTTTAAAAAATTACTATTTATTCTTCATATATTATATTATTTTTCATTTTTTCTTATCTTTCTTTTCTCCAAATAAAAATTATTATTTTAATAAAAATAAAGCTAAAATGAAGAATATTATTAGAGTTAAAAAGAAAAAAAAAACTCCTCTTCTCAACTAAAAACTTCTCCACATAAAATACATATTATTATTGAAAATACTCTAAAAGCACAACGCTACATGAGGACACGGACACTAGAAACCCAGCAACGCCGGCCTGAAAAGTAGAACATTCCAGTACTTAAACATCCCTGGCAACTTTTGGCTTCTTGGCATCACGAGTTTTGGTATCACCATCACCATCTGGAGCAGTCAAACCAACAGAAACGGAACCCCTGACTTGGACAGATTTTTCGGGAGCATTGCAAGGAGCTCTTGTCGGGGTTGAAGGGATCGTATCTTTTAGCTTCTCCAACGCATCAGAAAACGCACAGTTCATTTTCTCAAACTACAAGCAGCAGTGATCAAAACAAGCACATATATCATAGAAATATACACAGCGCAGCGCCAACTTCATTCAACTAACGGCCGGTCATAATGTAGCATACCAAATATATCATATCACCAACTATAAGCAAAATCACTAGCCCATAACCAGATTGATACTTTTGGTGGCAGAAACTATTAGGATGTCAGCAAAATTATCTTTTACCCATTTTTTCCAAAAAAAATTCTTCTTTTGCTTCAGAAATTCAGGAATTTACCTAATAGTAAACAACCCTAATCTTGATTTATTTCTTCAGTCAAGGCCACAGCCCGATTTATATAAAGAACCACATTAACTAATACATGCCAGCATTATAAAATACTGAAAACAAAAGGACAATAAGCAGCACCACTAGCTCAGAGTTAATGAAACTATTCTTCTGGTGAACTAGTGTTGCCAGCGCATAGAAACAAACTGACCAAACCAACCGGTGCGAAGCATCCATAAGTACTACTGTGTTGCCATTAATTATCACATTATTTTGACATTAAAATTTATCCATAAGTGTTTTTGAAACTAATCATACCGTATCGACTCTGCCAAGTGCAGCATTAAGCAGACCAAAAGCTTTTTCACACATCACAGCTAACCGGGAATTTTCAGCTCTCAAGTCTTCATTCTAAAGAGATCAAACAAAGACGACAGAGTAAAAAAATTAAGGGAGGATACAATTTTACAAAGAATAGGTGTTAAACATAAGAAAAAGTACCTTCTTTTCTGTTTCTGCATACAATCTCTTATATGTAATATCAGCTACAGCAGGATTTCCAGTGAGAAAGGAACTTAAGGCGGCCTGCAATACAATTGCATAGGCTAAAATAGGTAAAACACCAATTTGGAAATTAATATAAAGTTATAAAGTACAAAACTTTATTTATTCTATCTCCACCACTTTGGATGTTAACGTTTTTCATTTAATGGAATTTAAAGGGGTAATCATTCTGTTCATTTTGAAACTTGTAGAGTTATAACATGCGACATGGGTTTCAAAATGCAAAAAGTGACCTCAGAGCTCAGAGTTTCTATCTTCTTCTCATGCGCTAACACTAGCTGAAAAAGGTATTCAACCTTCTCCTCCAAGCTTCTCTCACTAAAGTTTGAATGAACTCGTGATTCTGGTTCGGCTAGAGCTTGTTGAGCTTCTAGTATTAGAGGGTCTTTTGCTGCTATTGAAGCTTGCGGGGCTTCTGGTTTCTGAGCTTTTTGTTCAACCAGGCATTGGTGTTCAACTAGATCTTGTGATTCAATTAGAGCTTGTTTTCCGGAATCTTGTGGTTGACCTTTCTCAGTGTTGAAAGCATCTAGCTCTATAAGCACAGGCTTGACGTCCTGGTTTTGAGCAACCCGAACAGCACTAACATTGAGAAGACGAGCAGATTGTCTTACACGAGCTGATGGGGTGGTGTTCTTCATTGTTTTCTTCTTTGATGAGGATAGCGTGATGTCTTCTCCAATAGTCTTCTTACAATCCTCTTCCCCAGGGGTAGGAGTTAAGCTTGAAGGCTGTGAAAAGTATAGTTACATTAGTAAGGAGCAATTATCTATAAAGTGTACAGTATAATAGATGATAAAAAAAAAATTCAAAGCAGTCTTTTAAAAACATTCATGCTAGGAAAAGTTGCATAATAAACAGGATATTTTACCGTGACTAAGATATCTAGAGATGAAAAGTTGAACCATAAAATCAATAGGGAAGGGCACAAATTGGAGGAAAAAAATATGCAAGCCATTAAAAATCATGCTAAGAAGAAAATGCAAAAACATAAACTGAAATTTTATACACAAAAAAAAATTAAAATATTTAAATCTTCAAACAGGTAGACTATGGGTGTATAGTTTAGGTAGTAATCTCGCTGTTCCAATTTTTGTAATTGGTTTTAATTGTTGTCAATAATGATGGCAAGTAGTTGAAGAAGTTGGAATTTGCATGTTTGAATAAATTTATAAATTGATCTTATTAGAGTGAGCTTATAGACGGAGTTATACACACCCTAACTAAGACCTTAGTATAATTTATGTTGCAGACTAGGTAGCTTTTGTAATGAAAAAAATAATAGTAGAGTTGTAAAGTCAACAAAAATCAATGAGAATCAACTCCAAGATAAGACCAATCAAAATCAACTGGAGCATATGCCTAATAATCGATGATCAATGAAAGGCAGCAATTATATAAGGAGTTTGCACTCAATCCGGACCAATTTTGGAGTCAATTATTAAAATCCGGATTGAAAAGTATATTCAGATGTGAAAGTGTAATCTAGATGCAGATACTCAATCCGAATGCGAAATCTTAATCCAAATGCAAAAACTCAATCTGAATACGAAAAACTCATTATAATATGAAAATGCAAATCCAAATAGAGTTTTTAAGTATAAACAATATCGTTTATGTGCCCGTATTTAAATCACATCCGCACAACATCAAAGGCAAATCTAGACAAACCACTCATTAAGTGTAATGATATTATTTTGAATGTCCAGATCGCAACTGAACAGTAAAATACGGCACTGGGAATATAAACAGGGGTTTAAATCAGATTTGAAACGTTACAGCCACCCCTAAATCAATTATATGATGCGTCATGTGAAAAGAACATGCTGAATCCAAAATCCAAGAATCTTCCACGTGATCTACGTTCGTTGAAACTGATAGCATATCATCACAGTCATCTGATTCCTCTGCAATGTTTTCTGATCTAGAAGATCCAATTATATTCCCTGTTCCCTTTCCCCCATGTTTATTCCTGTATGAACAGTCTTTCTTAAAATGTCTTGTTTCATGGCATTAGTAACACCTTTCACTCAGGGTTCTGTTCTTTGTCCTCAACATCCCACACGCTTGTGTTTTTTCTCTTTCCGTTCTTCTGCCACGTTACTCTCCTTTTTTCACTGCCAATCCTTCACCTGAAACATCCTTTGTTGTGACTTCTTCTAATTTTAGGGTTTCTTCCCCCCAAAGTAGAGTTGTAACAAGAGTCCCCATTGAACCTAGTAGAGCACAAAGCAACATCAACACCTGGTCTTTCTCGTTAAATTTGACGTCAATTCTTAGTAGATCATTGATAATCTGATTGAACGTTTTAATAGGTTGAATAAGATCGGAGCCCTTGAGTATCTTAAATCGAAACAATTTTTGCTTTAGGAATAATTTATTTGTCAATGACTTTGACATATACTTGGTCTCAAGTTTATACCAAACATCGGCCGGTGATTAATCAACAATCATGTGATACAAAACTTCGTCTGCAAGACACAGACGAATAGTACTAACCGCCTTCATCTGGAGTGTTTCCAAGTCGTCATCCAACATGACCTCTGGTTTTTTCTTCAATGCTTTCTCCAATCCCTATCGCACAAATAGATCCTTTACCCTATGTTACCACGCCCCAAAATTTCCAGATCTGTTGAACTTCACGACATCGAATTTTGTAAGAAATGAACTTGAACTCATCATTATTCTCATGTTCAATCAAGCTTGGCATTGATACCCGTTTGTAAAAATCTATATATGTGGACACAAATTTCATGAGATCAAAAATAGACAAACACCAAGATATATGTGGTTCCCCAAACTCGGATACATTCACGGGAGAGAAACTGTATATTCAATATCTTCTTCCTTGCGGTTCTTACAATATATATACCCCCCCCCCCCCCCCCCCCCCCCAAATAAATAAATAAATAACCTCACTCCATTCCCTTCCACGACACTTGGCTTGGCCTTCTACTAAAACTTCTTAGTATCTGCCATACACAGCATATGAGTCACAAGTTCCAACAACACAAAAGACCAGGTTGTAGCCAAAAGGTTTTTGATTGTTAAAGAAATCAATTAAAAGAGTATATACTGATTCCCTCCCCTTCTCAGTATACTTGTAGCCCATCATGTGGGAACAACAGAATCTATGAATCTTCAAACTCATTAGAATGATGAGGGTGCATTTAAAACACATTTTTGTTACTCTAATAAAAAATTCAGAAAACAATATGCAAACAAGTTACAAGTTATATGAAATGGTTTTTAGAGTTAAAAAAATATATTATAAGGGAATCCAAAACCCATATAATCAAAAAGGAGGAACACAACATAGTGGAAAAATGAAGATTGAAGACCAGCAAAAAAAAAGAAAAAGAACTGGTTATCATAGAAAATTTCACGTTAGGAGAAGGAAAAAAAAGTTAAAAAAAAAAAAAACAAATCGGCGTGAATCGACAGTCATATTTTCAGACAGTTACAAAAAAACCTCTAAAGATGAAACACTGAGGGAAGGTCACATGTAGGTTCAAAATTGCAGACTTACAAAAAAAAAACGTAGCTGATTAAAGAAGCAGCATTCTAGAACAAAATAAACTTGTCATTTTACAATCACTCAAATCTGAAGCTTGGAATCCTGATACGTTCCCACGTACACCAGGTCCCTGAAATAGTGGAGAAGCAGGCAGAACGTGTGTGGGTGGTTAATAATTAACGTGGGATTAATGTCCTTCCGATAGTGGGTTTCAGCCCACTATTTTCTTGCAGTTTATCTCCTTTTGTGCAGTTTATTTTGCAGAACGTGTATCTAATCATGCACCTAATTTTATGCCTAATTATTTCCATTATGTTGTTAGTTATTTGCTGGTTTGCTTATAAATAACCATCCGGCTGTAACGAATTTAATCAGGAAATATATATGAAAGCTTCTTTCCTATCTTTTTTCTCATTAAATTCTATTCTTTCCCAAATTACTCTTATCAAATCCCCAGACCAACAAAATTGGAAAGGGCACAAATAGAACAGAAGCAAACCCATTTCAAAAGCACACATCATAAAGAAAGTAAATTAATGATTACACGAATCCCAAATAATGTAACCTTAAGCCATTAAATCAAGAGGGGAAGGCACATAATGGACCAACAAAAATTTTAAAATTTTAAAATAAATAAACACTACAATAAGAGCGATTGATCAGAAGAAGAAGAAGAAAAGAATAGCATAATCATAACTCAAAAGGGGTGGGGTGGTGGAGACAAGGAAGAACAAAGGAACCTTGTCATTACAAGGACGGTTCCGCGGTTGATTGTGTGTGATTGCCTGACGACGTTTTTGGGGTGTTGTTCTCATGTTGTTCCCTAAAAGCAGAGCTTCAGGCTTCGCAAGCAGAGAGACTGAGAGCGTCTCGTGGGGTAGCCAAGAGAGTTGTGTTGTGGTGCTTCCTTCACAGTTTCAGCTTAAGTGCACTACATCTATACCCAATTATTTTTTATTTTTTATTTAATAATAATTTTTATAATTTAATATGAAATAAAATAAATATAACGATGTATTTAATATTAATAAATATTATTTTTTATATATAATTTAATAATTATAAAAAATTAATAATATTTTTTAATATATATTAAAAAATATTATATAAAATTCATGAAAAAAATTATATATATTGTACGAATAATTTTATTATTTTTTTAGTTTTTTTCACTAAATATAATAAAATAAACAACATTTTAAATTTTATTAGGAGGATATTATTATTTTTAAAAATAAAGTTATTTTAAAAAAGTATATATATAATAAAATTTAGATGACATTTTAAAATTTAACTTGTTTTTATAAAACATATTTACTAAAGAGGTTAAATTTTTAAAATAAAATGAGTCAGTATGCTTTATATTTAAATTTTTTTAAAAAAAAATCGTAAATTTTTGTATTTTATTTGATACATACATATTTTTAAATAAGTATAATAAATAAATGAGATAAAATAAAATAAAATATTATATAAAATTAAAGTGTTATTTTTAGCTAAAAGTTAAAAATGCTTTAAAATATCACGAGAATGTCACGTCGCGCGTGCAGCGTAGGAGAGAAGGATATGTGGCCTTTTTCACTTAATCCATCTAATCTGAACCGTCCAATTTGTAAGTTCCCCACGTTCCCACTTGTTTGAGCGGTTTAAGTGGCATGGCATATGAATCATGAACCCACTCGTTGTTTAATCGCGTCATCCAACTTCATCCAAACTTGCAATTTTAATTCAACCCCTTCAACTTGTGATTTTAAGATCGTATTTCACAATCTTCCTGTCAACCTGTGAAATAATATAAAAGATACGACTTACAGGTTAATATGTATGATGTTTTATGGTTTAAAATTGGATTCGTGAACTTGCGCTTTTGATATTCAACTTTTGGTTTGTTAATAAAACACTTTAAAAACCATTTGCTGTGTATATTAAATATCCAGACAAGTCCCGCGAGCCATTTAACTTTTACTTTATTTATTTTTACTCACAGTCGGTGTGTGTTTGGTGTACCAAGGGCGTTTCCCATGACAAAGTTGAAATATGAATCTCTGATTTGCATCCATCCAAAATAACAAAGCCAAATAAGCAAGATGGCTTAGTAAGCAAATGATATGTCCAACATGTTGGATATGCCCGAGTGGTGATCATAATGACTTTAACAACAATATGGGTATTCATTCAGTGCGGCAATATAATCAAAATATTCAGTGTAACAATATATTCGGCATTCAGAGCAAAAAATTTCAGTTATTGCATACCAGATGCATAAACATGTTTGGTTTTGGAGGTCACCTATCCCACCATGGCACCACCGCCCATACCGACATCTGCTTTCTTGAATCAACCACGCACAATGAAATTTGGCCCACACAAGGTAGATTCACATTTGGTAACAGTAGTAATGTCAGTGCTTTCTCAAGGATGGGCTACACTGGATGTTTCCTAGCACTTCCAAAAGCTTCAACATAATTGTGCACTCTCCACAGAGTTACGTTATCCTACACCCAAAAAAGAGGCAAGAAGCGAGCAAGGGGGTGTAAAACTGAAAGGACTAGTGCATATCCAAAACAGGCTATCGAAGGCACCTAAAAATAACAAGTGTTACCACTTTTTCCAGATCAACGTGCAAATTATTGCAAGAGTGTGCTGCATGCTTCCAATTTTCTAGGATCTCAACAACGCGTTGAAGGTCCTTTGGATGAAGCTTAGAGATCAAGCTCTGAAGCTTGTGCTTTTCCACATGAGTCATTGGCCTGAAAATTCAGTTTTCTGGGTAATGACACCAGGAAATGACACCACGGAAAGAAAGAAAAAATTAAAAGCGAAGACAAGTGTTCAAATTGTTTGCTCAATTGCAACTCGAAAGCTGGGTGTTCTGTTTACAGTACAGTCAATTTACCTCCGAGTATGTGGCCTTACTAGAAATGCCTTATATGCAAACTCTTCCTAGAGGTAATAGAATACCTTTTTACAAATATTATATTATTGAAAATGTGACTAGATCCATTATAGCCAATATCCATGTAGAGCAGCATATAAAATATTCCAGGAATTCAATTAGATCCACCAAGCAGAGAAAAATCAATTAGTAATAACCAATAACCACATATTTCTGTTTCACTAGGTCAATAGTATTCACAAAACACAACATACCTGCAAGTGGACATGATAGTATCAAGCTGTTTTTCAAGATGCAGCTCCATATGATCAAGCTGGATGAAAAACAGAAAACCGAAGTTCAGTCCAATTTATATCATAGTTGCTAAAAGCACGCATAGGCCCAAGGCGCAACAAATGCACCTCACCTTAGAAAGGCTCAGCAAAGAAGATTAGGCGCACACTTTGGTGTGCTTTTTTTGCACCTAATATATTTGAAGCTCCAGATTTTTTTTCTTCTAGTTTTTTAGAAGCAAAACAACACTGTTTTGATATTTTTGAGTGAGAATAAAATAAAATATATAAGAAATTAATCCTAATCTCAATAATAATATTAGCAGTTATACTTATTAGAATACTTGTTTTTCTATTATAAATAAATTATTAAATAGATGCGATGTACATATAAAATATTATCCATTATGCACTTATAAAGCATGCACAAAGCTCTGGGTGCACCTGAACTTTTAAGAACTATGGTTTATATAAACAATTTGAAAAACCAAATGCAAATTCAATATCAAAATGCAATGCGAATTCAAACCCAAGTTAAATAAGGAAACATAATAAAATTGTCAGCAATAATTAATCATCAAAAGGAAGAAAATTAAGAAATTTACAATTGCGTAAAGTTCATCATAATGCTTCTTCTTAATCTCCTCAACTAGTGAAGCATCATGCTCTTGAAGGAATCGCAAATCATCATTAACCTGAGAAGGCAACAAGATGGGGGAAAACAAGCAAAGCCTTCATACTGAGTACTGTCTATATCACTGAAACGCCACCCTAATATTCCTGGGCCAATGAACTAATTCAAAAACGGAAAATTTTTACTCTTACATCTTTTTCTTTCTCTCTTGGCATGCCTGAGTCCAGAAGTGGCTCCCCCTGTTTGACAATCAAATTATTCGCGTATGTTTTAGTCCAATAGCTAACAAAAAAAAAATAGGAAACACAGGCAGCTCCAAAGGAAAGCTAAACAGCATTACCAGGCTATGGATTATGTAGTGCTTACTAGTTACTAGGGATATGTTTGTTTATACAAATTCAGGGTAATATTTGTTTATACCAGTATTCGAGAAATTTCCAGAGCGTTCTGATAATGGTTTAGTATAATTGGCCTTCTTGTTCTTCACACAAGCTTTGGTGAGTCATTAGCTTTGATTGTTGATCCTTCATCCCTCAATATTATTATTTTTTTTTTTTGATAACCGAGGAAAACCCCACGCCAGCAGCCGACCGACTCCTGGATGAGACCAAACCTCGGGTGCATGAGCCCCTTACACGCCCCCATGCCCAGATAAAGAACCCCGGGTTTTATGCGCAGGGTGAGGTTTGAACCGGAGATCTTAGGCTCCTCCAAATTTCCTAGCTTTAAAACTAGGCCCACCTCAACCAACTGTACTACCCCGTGGGGGCATCATCCTTCAATATTATTACAGTCTCTTGCTAGCCATAAGGGACTATTTGTGTTCTTTATGTACAAAAAATGAATAGATTTTCAGTTTTTGATAAAATTCCAGTAAAGTCAATGTTTCTGGTTGGGAATTTGTTAGAAATGAGGTGTGAGGCTTCAAATGGTCAGGCTTGGGTAAATTTATTCAAGGTTAAAATTCACAAATATGGCAGAAACCAGACTTGTTCTCCTTCACAAGCTTTGCAGAGGAGGTTCGATAACTTTAAACCAGACTTTACACCAAAGACAACATCAATGATGAAAAATGGAAAGAACAATGAGATCTAATTCTAAAAATACATCACTACATAATTTAATAAAATACAGACCTCTTCGTGGGATTTATAATCCAAATGATTATCATGGGCAGGCATGTCAGACGAGGAGGAAAATGATGTCTTAATCTTTTTACAGGGAAGATTCCCTGCATCAGCATCAAATGCTGGAGTTGAATCACTTGACTGACACTTTTTGTCTTGAAGATGCGTCTCTATCCAACGAATAGCTATAACAGGATCTATATTCTGCATTTAGATTGTATTCAGCTAAGATTTAATGTCCGTTATAGATAGTGATTATATCATTCTACAGTAACAATTACAAGAACTCATTACTACTGTGATAAGTATATTAGTGTCATATCCATAGAGAACCAATGAGAATAAATGCAAATATAATTTCTAGGACAAGTCTTGCATGAAAGACCAAAATTATTACTGTTGGAATTATTATATTGCACTTAGACCATTAACTCATTATGTTAAGAGGGTGTTGGAGTAGGGAACGTGTAATCATTCCCTATATATGTTTCTGATTAAAATAAATCAATCAATCAATTTCTATATATGTGTATACTTGATTCAATGTTTAAAAAAAAAGGTCTCTCTTTTCTCTATCTTTTACCAATTATCTTCTTTGCTATCAACATGACCAACAGGAAAACCCATGTTAAACGCACCTGTAATCAAGCTCATGTATTTAAAATTTTAGTGTAACATTAAGAAACATCACAGGTTTAATTATAATGGTCCAATTGGGTACATAACATTCATCATAGAGACCTTACAGATATATCTGACAATTTATGACACAAAATATACTCATTTAACATGTCAAGATGGAGCAAAACAGGACAAAATTTAAATCAATGCCAGCTCTAAAAGAATGGACCATATGGTAGGTGACTTAAGGCTTCTATTTTCACAGCAACATCACCAATCATGAATTCTCAATCACTTAATCTTAAATTTATGGCAATTTATGATGCACAACTCCATTTTATCTCATTTGCAAATATGGATGAGCAGAAAATGGAAGGGAAAAATAAATCCAAATCTACCTCATCAACTGCTTGTGAGAGAGAAAACACATTCTGCTTCAGAATTCCCATCAACATTTGTCTTTTGAAATCTGATAGGCTTGATCCAATGGCATTACTAAACAAAGAGCTAGAACTACCTCCTCCTTTAACCCTAAAAGAGCATGCAGCTCCATCCTTATGTTTTATCTTCCCATGCATTGTAGGTAAGTTGGAAGTTGGGGACATGAAAGGCAAAAAATCCTCATCTTGTGACAAAAGCGCTTCAATTTCACTTGTACAAAAACCAAAGTAATCCGGTCCTAATATATTGTCCTCTGATGAAGCCTCTGGACCCCTTGAAGCATTAGACATAACAAATGAAGGCCACTTCTGCTGCAAAAGTGCAGTTAAAAAATATTGGAGCTCCTATATAACATGCGACAAGTTCATATGACAATCGCCTGACAATATTTCAATTAAATCTATGTGACGATAAATTTAGAAATATGAAAATTAAATCAAGATTTCAATTGATGTATTTAAGATATATTAATAGTATGGATATTGGAATTCTCGAAGATCAAATCAATTTCAAAGATAAATCTCTGTGACAAATAGATACAAATTTTTTTAATAAATAAGAAACTTTATTAGAAAACACACACACACAAAGGAGTGCGCAAAGGGCATAAATACAATAGCGCAGCTCAAAAGGAGCACAGAAAAATATAAACAGGGGTTTAAATCAGATTTGAAACGTTACAGCCACCCCTAAATCAATTATATGATGCGTCATGTGAAAAGAACATGCTGAATCCAAAATCCAAGAATCTTCCACGTGATCTACGTTCGTTGAAATCTAGCATATCATCACAGCTCCGATTCCTCTGCAATGTTTTCTCGATCTCGAAGATCCAATTATATTCCCCTGTTCCCTTTCCCCCATGTTTATTCCATTAGAACAGTCTTTCTTAAAGTGTCTTGTTTCATGGCATTAGTAACACCTTTCACTCGGCGTTTCTTTGTCCTCAACATCCCACACGCTTGTGTTTTTTCTCTTTCCGTTCTTCGCACGTTACTCTCCCTTTTTCCACCGGCCAATCCTTCACT
Source organism: Taxillus chinensis (assembly GCA_023512835.1). Classification (NCBI taxonomy): domain Eukaryota; kingdom Viridiplantae; phylum Streptophyta; class Magnoliopsida; order Santalales; family Loranthaceae; genus Taxillus; species Taxillus chinensis. Next base: position 44,103,005 of record CM042088.1, on the reverse strand, counting down.
GAAACATCCTTTGTTGTGACTTCTTCTAATTTTAGGTTTCTTCCCCCCCAAAGTAGAGTTGTAACAAGAGTCCCCATTGAACCTAGTAGAGAACAAAGCAACATCAACACCTGGTCTTTTCGTTAAATTTGACGTCAATTCTTAGTAGATCATTGATAATCCGATTGAACGTTTTAATATGTTGAATAAGATCGGAGCCCTTGAGTATCTTAAATCGAAACAATTTTTGCTTTAGGAATAATTTATTTGTCAATGACTTTGACATATACTTGGTCTCAAGTTTATACCAAACATCGGCCAGGTGATTAATCAACAATCATGTGATACAAAACTTAACTCCCCCAACACACCCACCCGAATAGTACTAACCGCCTTCAATTGGAGTGTTTCCAAGTCGTCATCCAACATGACCCCTGGTTTTTTCTTCAATGCTTTCTCCAATCCCTATCGCACAAATAGATCCTTTACCCTCTGTTGCCACGCCCCAAAATTTCCAGATCTGTTGAACTTCACGACATCGAATTTTGTAAGAAATGAACTTGAACTCATCATTATTCTCATGTTCAATCAAGCTTGGCATTGATACCCGTTTGTAAAAATCTATATATGTGGACACAAATTTCATGAGATCAAAAATAGACAAACACCAAGATATATGTGGTTCCCCAAACTCGGATACATTCACGGGAGAGAAACTGTATATTTAAAACACATTTTTGTTACTCTAATAAAAAATTCAGAAAACAATATGCAAACAAGTTACAAGTTATATGAAATGGTTTTTAGAGTTAAAAAATATATTATAAGGGAATCCAAAACCCATATAATCAAAAAGGAGGAACACAACATAGTGGAAAAATGAAGATTGAAGACCAGCAAAAAAAAGAAAAAGAACTGGTTATCATAGAAAATTTCACGTTAGGAGAAGGAAAAAAAAGTTTAAAAAAAAAAAAAAAAACAAATCGGCGTGAATCGACAGTCATATTTTCAGACAGTTACAAAAAAACCTCTAAAGATGAAACACTGAGGGAAGGTCACATGTAGGTTCAAAATTGCAGACTTACAAAAAAAAAAACGTAGCTGATTAAAGAAGCAGCATTCTAGAACAAAATAAACTTGTCATTTTACAATCACTCAAATCTGAAGCTTGGAATCCTGATACGTTCCCACGTACACCAGGTCCCTGAAATAGTGGAGAAGCAGGCAGAACGTGTGTGGGTGGTTAATAATTAACGTGGGATTAATGTCCTTCCGATAGTGGGTTTCAGCCCACTATTTTCTTGCAGTTTATCTCCTTTTGTGCAGTTTATTTTGCAGAACGTGTATCTAATCATGCACCTAATTTTATGCCTAATTATTTCCATTATGTTGTTAGTTGTTTGCTGTAATGAATTTAATCAGGAAATATATATGAAAGCTTCTTTCCTATCTTTCTTCTCATTAAATTCTATTCTTTCCCAAATTACTCTTATCAAATCCCCAGACCAACAAAATTGGAAAGGGCACAAATAGAACAGAAGCAAACCCATTTCAAAAGCACACATCATAAAGAAAGTAAATTAATGATTACACGAATCCCAAATAATGTAACCTTTTAAGCCATTAAATCAAGAGGGGAAGGCACATAATGGTCCAACAAAAATTTTAAATTTTAAAATAAATAAACACTACAATAAGAGCGATTGATCAGAAGAAGAAGAAGAAAAGAATAGCATAATCATAACTCAAAAGGGGTGGGGTGGTGGAGACAAGGAAGAACAAAGGAACCTTGTCATTACAAGGACGGTTCCGCGGTTGATTGTGTGTGATTGCCTGACGACGTTTTTGGGGTGTTGTTCTCATGTTGTTCCCTAAAAGCAGAGCTTCAGGCTTCGCAAGCAGAGAGACTGAGAGCGTCTCGTGGGGTAGCCAAGAGAGTTGTGTTGTGGTGCTTCCTTCACAGTTTCTGGCACAGTTTCAGCTTAAGTGCACTACATCGTATACCCAACTATTTTTTATTTTTTTATTTAATAATAATTTTTATAATTTAATATGAAATGAAATAAATATTACGATGTATTTAATAATTTAATAAATATTATTAAAAATTTTATATATAATTTAATAATTATAGAAAATTAATAATATTTTTTAATATATATTAAAAAATAATATATAAAATTCATGAAAAAAAATTATATATATTATACGAATAATTTTATTACTTTTTAGTTTTTTCACTAAATATAATAAAATAAACAACATTTCAAATTTTGTTAGGAGGATATTATTATTTTTAAAAATAAAGTTATTTTAAAAAAGTATATATATAATAAAATTTAAAAATAAAATTTAGATGACATTTTAAAATTTAACTTGTTTTTATAAAACATATTTACTAAAGAGGTTAAATTTTTAAAATAAAATGAGTCAGTATGCTTTATATTTAAATTTTAACCCTAAAAGAGCATGCAGCTCCATCCTTATGTTTTCTCTTCCCATGCATTGTAGGTAAGTTGGAAGTTGGGGACATGAAAGGCAAAAAATCCTCATCTTGTGATAAAAGCGCTTCAATTTCACTTGTACAAAAACCAAAGTAATCCGGTCCTAATATATTGTCCTCCGATGAAGCCTCTGGACCCCTTGAAGCATTAGACATAACAAATGAAGGCCACTTCTGCTGCAAAAGTGCAGTTAAAAAATATTGGAGCTCCTATATAACATGCGACAAGTTCATATGACAATCGCCTGACAATATTTCAATTAAATCTATGTGACGATAAATTTAGAAATATGAAAATTAAATCAAGATTTCAATTGATGTATTTAAGATATATTAATAGAATGGATATTGGAATTCTCGAAGATCAAATCAATTTCAAAGATAAATCTCTGTGACAAATAGATACAAATTTTTTTTAATAAATAAGAAACTTTATTAGAAAAAAAAAACACACAGACACAAAGGAGTGCGCAAAGGGCATAAATACAATAGCGCAGCTCAAAAGGAGCACAGATACAAATGCAGTGATGTTTCTGCAATATAAAGTAAGGACTTTGAATAAATTTAAGTATCGAGATTTAAGCAATAATGATGATTTGATCAACAAAGAAGTAACTAAGGAGCATATTTAGCAAACCCAAAATTTTAATTTAAAATAAAGTAATAAAATTGAATCTCCACCTTTCCTGATACAAACACACCACACTTAAAAAAAATCATATATTTTTATCTCATCAAAATATGAGTTTGTCATCTACATAGCCACCTAGAAAGTAGAAAGCCTTGCGTTCAAGTGAAATTCATATTTTTAACATACACTTTTCTCGCACAAAAACGCGAAGTCAATACCAAACCGATAAGCCTTATTCCGTCGGCATTTGTGGGCGGCAGCGTTGGAGGGGACGGAGGTGGGTCGGAAGGAACAAACAGCTGGTCGAATCCCACCTCGATTTGTACATGCAACAGAGCTAGGGGGAAGTCAACTCGCGGCTGCGTTGAAGAATCACTCGTCGGAGGAGGAGGGTGGCGGTGTGGCGCTGAAGAAGAAAAAGAAGAAGAACAAGAACAAGAACAAGAACAAGAAGAAGAACAAGAACAAGAAGAGAGCAAGAGCGTTCTGCAAAATGGCACACCAAACGGTGAAGAGACAATCTGGGTATATGTGGTTTGGGAGGAGGGGTTAAGGGAGAAGATTCGGCAGGGGGTGGTGAAGACGGTGGTGCCGGCGTATGGAAACTACGTGGTGGATGTTGATTTGTGTAGTATTTTGTAATGTGAATATTAAATTGTATTTTGAACGAAAAGTATGTGTATTTTTTAAAACTAATTTTTAATATTTTTTTACAAAATAATATTTAATTAGTACAAATAATAAAATAAAAATTTTAAAAAATATTTGAACCTTTCGATAAAATTAAAATTAAATTCAAAAATAAAATAATTAAAAAAAATTTTAAAAATTATTATTATTAAAAAATATATTTAAATATATATTATTAAATTAAATAACACACTATTTTTAAAATAATCTTCCATACTAAACAGAAGCTTAGTTGTTAGTAAAGAAGAAAAATAAAAAAAATATCAAAGCTTAAAGTTTCTACATGATTTTATTGTCTTTTATGGGATTCAAACCGGATATCTTACCAAACCGTGATACCTTTTTTGCTAGTTATTCTTTTAAATATAAAATTTCATGGATAAGCTTTCTTCTTCTTTTTTTGTAGTTGTTGTTTTGGGGGTGGGGTGGCGTGGGTGATGTTGTGGAGATGGACCTTGTGAATGGGATGCGTATGGAAGCGACGACAAAAAACGGCATCACATTGATTTACTTTCATTAAATTTCCTATACCAAAATGAAGCAAACCCATTTCTTCCATTTCCCTGGTTGTCCTGCCCTTAACAGCCACTTCAAAAGAAAGTTGTCAAGGTTTTTACAAGAAATGAAGGGATAAGGTCAATTCAATGGTTAATTGCTTTGGGGCCAAGTATTAGACATAACAAATGAAGGCCACTTCTGTTGCAAAAGTGCAGTTAAAAAATATTGGAGCTCCTATATAACATGCGACAAGTTCATATGACAATCGCCTGACAATATTTCAATTAAATCTATGTGACGATAAATTTAGAAATATGAAAATTAAATCAAGATTTCAATTGATGTATTTAAGATATATTAATAGAATGGATATTGGAATTCTCGAAGATCAAATCAATTTCAAAGATAAATCTCTGTGACAAATAAATACAATTTTTTTTTAATAAATAAGAAACTTTATTAGAAAAAAAACACACACACACACAAAGGAGTGCGCAAAGGGCATAAATACAATAGCGCAGCTCAAAAGGAGCACAGATACAAATGCAGTGATGTTTCTGCAATATAAAGTAAAGACTTTGAATAAATTTAAGTATCGAGATTTAAGCAATAATGATGATTTGATCAACAAAGAAGTAACTAAGGAGCATATTTAGCAAACCCAAAATTTTAATTTAAAATAAAGTAATAAAATTGAATCTCCACCTTTCCTGATACAAACACACCACACTTAAAAAAAATCATATATTTTTATCTCATCAAAATATGAGTACATAGCCACCTAGAAAGTAGAAAGCCTTGCGTTCAAGTGAAATTCATATTTTTAGCATACACTTTTCTCGCACAAAAACGCGAAGTCAATACCAAACCGATAAGCCTTAATCCGTCGGCATTTGTGGGCGGCAGCGTTGGAGGGGACGGAGGTGGGTCGGAAGGAACAAACAGCTGGTCGAATCCCACCTCGATTTGTACATGCAACAGAGCTGGGGGGAAGTCAACTCGCGGCTGCGTTGAAGAATCACTCGTCGGAGGAGGAGGGTGGCGGTGTGGCGAAGAAGAAAAGAAGAAGAAGAACAAGACAGAACGAAGCAAAAGAAGAGAGCAAGAGGCGTTCTGTCAAAATGGCACACCAAACGGTGAAGAGACAATCTGGGTATATGTGGTTTGGGAGGAGGGGTTAAGGGAGAAGATTCGGTAGGGGGTGGTGAAGACGGTGGTGCCGGCGTATGGAAACTACGTGGTGGATGTTGATTTGTGTATTATTTTGTAATGTGAATATTAAATTGTATTTTGAACGAAAAGTATGTGTATTTTTTAAAACTAATTTTTAATTTTTTTTTTACAAAATAATATTTAATTAGTACAAATAATAAAATAAAAATTTTAAAAAATATTTGAACCTTTCGATAAAATTAAATTTAAATTTAAAAATAAAATAATTAAAAACAAATTTTAAAAATTATTATTATTAAAAAATATATTTAAATATATATTATTAAATTAAATAACACACTATTTTTAAAATAATCTTCCATACTAAACACAAGCTTAGTTGTTAGTAAAGAAGAAAAATAAAAAAAATATCAAAGCTTAAAGTTTCTACATGATTTTATTGTCTTTTATGGGATTCAAACCAGGATATCTTACCAAACCGTGATACCTTTTTTGCTAGTTATTCTTTTAAATATAAAATTTCATGGATAAGCTTTCTTCTTCTTTTTTTTGTAGTTGTTGTTTTGGGGGTGGGGTGGCGTGGGTGATGTTGTGGAGATGGACCTTGTGAATGGGATGCGTATGGAAGCGACAGCAAAACGGCATCACATTGATTTACTTTCATTAAATTTCCTATACCAAAAGGAAGCAAACCCATTTCTTCCATTTCCCTGGTTGTCCTGCCCTTAACAGCCACTTCAAAAGAAAGTTGTCAAGGTTTTTACAAGAAATGAAGGGATAAGGTCAATTCAATGGTTGATTGCTTTGGGGCCAAGTATTAGACATAACAAATGAAGGCCTACCTCGCAAAAGTGCGGTTAAAAAATATTGGAGCTCCTATATAACATGCGACAAGTTCATATGACAATCGCCGACAATATTTCAATTAAATCTATGTGACGATAAATTTAGAAATATGAAAATTAAATCAAGATTTCAATTGATGTATTTAAGATATATTAATAGAATGGATATTGGAATTCTCGAAGATCAAATCAATTTCAAAGATAAATCTCTGTGACAAATAGATACAAATTTTTTTTAATAAATAAGAAACTTTATTAGAAAAAACACACACACACACACAAAGGAGTGCGCAAAGGGCATAAATACAATAGCGCAGCTCAAAAGGAGCACAGATACAAATGCAGTGATGTTTCTGCAATATAAAGTAAAGACTTTGAATAAATTTAAGTATCGAGATTTAAGCAATAATGATGATTTGATCAACAAAGAAGTAACTAAGGAGCATATTTAGCAAACCCAAAATTTTAATTTAAAATAAAGTAATAAAATTGAATCTCCACCTTTCCTGATACAAACACACCACACTTAAAAAAATCATATATTTTTATCTCATCAAAATATGAGTTTGTCATCTACGTAGCCACCTAGAAAGTAGAAAGCCTTGCGTTCAAGTGAAATTCATATTTTTAGCATACACTTTTCTCGCACAAAAACGCGAAGTCAATACCAAACCGATAAGCCTTAATCCGTCGGCATTTGTGGGCGGCAGCGTTGGAGGGGACGGAGGTGGGTCGGAAGGAACAAACAGCTGGTCGAATCCCACCTCGATTTGTACATGCAACAGAGCTGGGGGGAAGTCAACTCGCGGCTGCGTTGAAGAATCACTCGTCGGAGGAGGAGGGTGGCGGTGTGGCGCTGAAGAAGAAGAAGAAGAACAAGAACAAGAACAAGAACAAGAACAAGAACAAGAACAAGAACAAGAAGAGAGCAAGAGCGTTCTGCAAAATGGCACACCAAACGGTGAAGAGACAATCTGGGTATATGTGGTTTGGGAGGAGGGGTTAAGGGAGAAGATTCGGCAGGGGGTGGTGAAGACGGTGGTGCCGGCGTATGGAAACTACGTGGTGGATGTTGATTTGTGTATTATTTTGTAATGTGAATATTAAATTGTATTTTGAACGAAAAGTATGTGTATTTTTTAAAACTAATTTTTAATTTTTTTTTATAAAATAATATTTAATTAGTACAAATAATAAAATAAAAATTTTAAAAAATATTTGAACCTTTCGATAAAATTAAATTTAAATTTAAAAATAAAATAATTAAAAACAAATTTTAAAAATTATTATTATTAAAAAATATATTTAAATATATATTATTAAATTAAATAACACACTATTTTTAAAATAATCTTCCATACTAAACAGAAGCTTAGTTGTCAGTAAAGAAGAAAAATAAAAAAAATCAAAGCTTAAAGTTTCTACATGATTTTATTGTCTTTTATGGGATTCAAACCGGATATCTTACCAAACCGTGATACCTTTTTTGCTAGTTATTCTTTTAAATATAAAATTTCATGGATAAGCTTTCTTCTTCTTTTTTTGTAGTTGTTGTTTTGGGGGTGGGGTGGCGTGGGTGATGTTGTGGAGATGGACCTTGTGAATGGGATGCGTATGGAAGCGACAGCAAAACGGCATCACATTGATTTACTTTCATTAAATTTCCTATACCAAAAGGAAGCAAACCCATTTCTTCCATTTCCCTGGTTGTCCTGCTCTTAACAGCCACTTCAAAAGAAAGTTGTCAAGGTTTTTACAAGAAATGAAGGGATAAGGTCAATTCAATGGTTGATTGCTTTGGGGCCAAGTATTAGACATAACAAATGAAGGCCACTTCTGCTGCAAAAGTGCAGTTAAAAAATATTGGAGCTCCTATATAACATGCGACAAGTTCATATGACAATCGCCTGACAATATTTCAATTAAATCTATGTGACGATAAATTTAGAAATATGAAAATTAAATCAAGATTTCAATTGATGTATTTAAGATATATTAATAGAATGGATATTGGAATTCTCGAAGATCAAATCAATTTCAAAGATAAATCTCTGTGACAAATAGATACAAATTTTTTTTAATAAATAAGAAACTTTATTAGAAAAAACACACACACACACACAAAGGAGTGCGCAAAGGGCATAAATACAATAGCGCAGCTCAAAAGGAGCACAGATACAAATGCAGTGATGTTTCTGCAATATAAAGTAAAGACTTTGAATAAATTTAAGTATCGAGATTTAAGCAATAATGATGATTTCATCAACAAAGAAGTAACTAAGGAGCATATTTAGCAAACCCAAAATTTTAATTTAAAATAAAGTAATAAAATTGAATCTCCACCTTTCCGATACAAACACACCACACTTAAAAAAAATCATATATTTTTATCTCATCAAAATATGAGTTTGTATCTAATAGCCACCTAGAAAGTAGAAAGCCTTGCGTTCAAGTGAAATTCATATTTTTAGCATACACTTTTCTCGCACAAAAACGCGAAGTCAATACCAAACCGATAAGCCTTAATCCGTCGGCATTTGTGGGCGGCAACGTTGGAGGGGACGGAGGTGGGTCGGAAGGAACAAACAGCTGGTCGAATCCCACCTCGATTTGTACATGCAACAGAGCTCGGGGGAAGTCAACTCGCGGCTGCGTTGAAGAATCACTCGTCGGAGGAGGAGGGTGGCGGTGTGGCGCTGAAGAAGAAGAAGAAGAACAAGAACAAGAACAAGAACAAGAAGAAGAACAAGAACAAGAAGAGAGCAAGAGCGTTCTGCAAAATGGCACACCAAACGGTGAAGAGACAATCTGGGTATATGTGGTTTGGGAGGAGGGGTTAAGGGAGAAGATTCGACAGGGGGTGGTGAAGACGGTGGTGCCGACGTATGGAAACTACGTGGTGGATGTTGATTTGTGTATTATTTTGTAATGTGAATATTAAATTGTATTTTGAACGAAAAGTATGTGTATTTTTTAAAACTAATTTTTAATATTTTTTTTATAAAATAATATTTAATTAGTACAAATAATAAAATAAAAATTTTAAAAAATATTTGAACCTTTCGATAAAATTAAATTTAAATTTAAAAATAAAATAATTAAAAACAAATTTTAAAAATTATTATTATTAAAAAATATATTTAAATATATATTATTAAATTAAATAACACACTATTTTTAAAATAATCTTCCATACTAAACAGAAGCTTAGTTGTCAGTAAAGAAGAAAAATAAAAAAAATCAAAGCTTAAAGTTTCTACATGATTTTATTGTCTTTTATGGGATTCAAACCGGATATCTTACCAAACCGTGATACCTTTTTTTGCTAGTTATTCTTTTAAATATAAAATTTCATGGATAAGCTTTCTTCTTCTTTTTTTTGTAGTTGTTGTTTTGGGGGTGGGGTGGCGTGGGTGATGTTGTGGAGATGGACCTTGTGAATGGGATGCGTATGGAAGCGACAGCAAAACGGCATCACATTGATTTACTTTCATTAAATTTCCTATACCAAAAGGAAGCAAACCCATTTCTTCCATTTCCCTGGTTGTCCTGCTCTTAACAGCCACTTCAAAAGAAAGTTGTCAAGGTTTTTACAAGAAATGAAGGGATAAGGTCAATTCAATGGTTGATTGCTTTGGGGCCAAGTATTAGACATAACAAATGAAGGCCACTTCGCCGCAAAAGTGCGGTTAAAAAATATTGGAGCTCCTATATAACATGCGACAAGTTCATATGACAATCGCTGACAATATTTCAATTAAATCTATGTGACGATAAATTTAGAAATATGAAAATTAAATCAAGATTTCAATTGATGTATTTAAGATATATTAATAGAATGGATATTGGAATTCTCGAAGATCAAATCAATTTCAAAGATAAATCTTCTGTGACAAATAGATACAAATTTTTTTTTAATAAATAAGAAACTTTATTAGAAAAAACACACACACACACACAAAGGAGTGCGCAAAGGGCATAAATACAATAGCGCGGCTCAAAAGGAGCACGAGATACAAATGCGGTGATGTTTCGCAATATAAAGTAAAGACTTTGAATAAATTTAAGTATCGAGATTTAAGCAATAATGATGATTTGATCAACAAAGAAGTAACTAAGGAGCATATTTAGCAAACCCAAAATTTTAATTTAAAATAAAGTAATAAAATTGAATCTCCACCTTTCCTGATACAAACACACCACACTTAAAAAAAATCATATATTTTTATCTCATCAAAATATGAGTTTGTCATCTACATAGCCACCTAGAAAGTAGAAAGCCTTGCGTTCAAGTGAAATTCATATTTTTAGCATACACTTTTCTCGCACAAAAACGCGAAGTCAATACCAAACCGATAAGCCTTAATCCGTCGGCATTTGTGGGCGGCAGCGTTGGAGGGGACGGAGGTGGGTCGGAAGGAACAAACAGCTGGTCGAATCCCACCTCGATTTGTACATGCAACAGAGCTGGGGGGAAGTCAACTCGCGGCTGCGTTGAAGAATCACTCGTCGGAGGAGGAGGGTGGCGGTGTGGCGCTGAAGAAGAAGAAGAAGAAGAACAAGAACAAGAACAAGAACAAGAAGAGAGCAAGAGCGTTCTGCAAAATGGCACACCAAACGGTGAAGAGACAATCTGGGTATATGTGGTTTGGGAGGAGGGGTTAAGGGAGAAGATTCGGCAGGGGGTGGTGAAGACGGTGGTGCCGGCGTATGGAAACTACGTGGTGGATGTTGATTTGTGTATTATTTTGTAATGTGAATATTAAATTGTATTTTGAACGAAAAGTATGTGTATTTTTTAAAACTAATTTTTAATATTTTTTTTACAAAATAATATTTAATTAGTACAAATAATAAAATAAAAATTTTAAAAAATATTTGAACCTTTCGATAAAATTAAAATTAAATTTAAAAATAAAATAATTAAAAAAAATTTAAAAAATTATTATTATTAAAAAATATATTTAAATATATATTATTAAATTAAATAACACACTATTTTTAAAATAATCTTCCATACTAAACAGAAGCTTAGTTGTTAGTAAAGAAGAAAAATAAAAAAAATATCAAAGCTTAAAGTTTCTACATGATTTTATTGTCTTTTATGGGATTCAAACCGGATATCTTACCAAACCGTGATACCTTTTTTGCTAGTTATTCTTTTAAATATAAAATTTCATGGATAAGCTTTCTTCTTCTTTTTTTGTAGTTGTTGTTTTGGGGGTGGGGTGGCGTGGGTGATGTTGTGGAGATGGACCTTGTGAATGGGATGCGCATGGAAGCGACAAGAAACGGCATCACATTGATTTACTTTCATTAAATTTCCTATACCAAAAGGAAGCAAACCCATTTCTTCCATTTCCCTGTTTGCCCCCCTTCCCGTTTTTCCCCCCCCCCGCCCCTTCAAGAAAGTTGTCAAGGTTTTTACAAGAAATGAAGGGATAAGGTCAATTCAATGGTTGATTGCTTTGGCCAAGTATTAAGCCCCCCCCCCCCCCCCCAAACAGGCTGGCCACTCACTACAAGTTGACAACTTAATACTAAGCCCACACTTGTAACTGTGCCCCGGACTATTGCCACTCTGAGACTAATCTCCGGTAGATCCCACTCACTCATATGGGTTACCCGCATATAAGTTCACGGGATAAAATAAATTCTCTCTTTGAACCGACAGTACAAAATAAAATCCAAGTATCATAGCCAAATACTTACCTATTCTTTGCATGCATGCAAGATAACATTTTGATAATTATTTAAAAAAATACTTCAAGGCCTATTTTAGGTCAAAGAGTCATAGAATGGGTAAAATATTTGACCAACATGGCTAAAATTTAGTAGCCAAACACTACATGCTGGTTTACCCTACATGAGGCTGCTAGAGCACAGCGGTGACAGTGCCACTACATGCTGCTTCTACTGTCAAGGCAGGCCATAATCAAATTTCCTTAGTTTTCCTGGCTTCACCAGCCCAAGGATATGCCCTCCCTCGTATAGTGCTCATAATCAAGATCTTACCAAGCTCATATAGTGCTCTTGCATTTTTTCTCTGGAGGAACAATCTCCCTAACTGCCAAAAAGACCCCCCGAAATCTGCAGCCGCCACACTTATCACTTCGTGCTCCCACTGAATAACTTCATAGATGCATTTAACGGTAGGACCAGCACAGAACATGGCCTGGTGTACATAATTTTCCTTTTTTTTTTTTTTTTTGCTTTTTTGAAAGCCGTGACAATGCCATGGAAGCATGTCTCGAAGGAAGGGATTTGGATACAAGATCAGACTCATTTAAACCTGGCCCAAAGAAACCGCACCAATGGGGAGGACGACTCAAAGAAACAAGGATTTACACGCACAGATTGAAATTGAGACAAATTCTAATGCCCTGCAACAATGGCACCACCTTTTTATGTCAAACTAGTAAACCAATAATGTCAGAGAAAGAATAGTATGCCAGTTAGACTAGCATGGTATTTGGGAGTAATTTATTCATCGTGAATTGTAACCATTATATGGAACTGCATGGAGGACTATTGCCTTATTATGATCTACTGCAACTTACACTAGAATAAAGAGGGTCTTGAAATAAGCATAAGGGAATTCCTTTATAATTCAAAGAAAAGGAAAAAAAAACTTCTTTCGTCCCAATTCCCACAGAATTGCAGTATTAGACTAGACATTAAAGAGCATCAAGGTGACAGGAAACACTCAACGCTAGAATCTAGCAAGAGAAAATAGCATAAAACTCTCCTACAGACTCTTTTTGAATAATTAATAAAACATACTTCACAATGAAAAGGATATGACTTTATATAGCCTTATAAATACTCAACCCTACTAACCCATCACTCCCACATCTTAAATAAACTACAAATTAACCCACTAAGCAACTTTCATTATTTCACCAATTAATTAACTTCCTAAGACTATCCCACTACCTCTATTACACAAGTAACTATCCACTAATACCATAACTTAAACTAAAAATGACATGAAAATTAAATTAAATATTCTTTTTCTGCCGACACTAAGTAAGAAGCGATAGAACCGCATCACAAGGAAACTAACTGAATGATGGGAAAGAAATTATAAACCCAAATATTGACATGACTGGGTCCTGATTAAGATATTTAGGCAGAAAACTAGAACACCGGCCTTGACAATCGCAACAGGGGGAAATTGGGGTGGCGTACCTCTCCTAAAAATTAGACATCTGCCAATCTTTCAAATGAGGGTCTGTGGTATGCAAATCGGTGCCTTTCACCCACAGCCACCGTCTCATTGCTGCATTGAAATAATAATGCATACTAGCAAACATAGTGGCCCTTTTTTTTCTTTGTATTCTATCTTTTGGAGACCTTATAGAAGAAAAGATACATGAAAATGTGACATAAGAATGTCAGAACCATATTAGAATATGTGCATCAAAATTCAAAACAAAACATTTTTTCTGAAAGAAAAATTCAATAAAATCATAATATAAAAGATAATTATGATTCAAATACGGATTTGAGGGGATTTGACAGAAAACAAGTCATTTGATCAATTTTTTAAAAACGAGAATTTAGTGAAAGACATTCACAATTGGAGTCCAAGCCAAAAACCCAGAGACTATGATTCTTCTGCTGCTAAAACACAAGTAATTAGATTCAATCACATGAATGTATAAATGTAGACTTGCAATGATAGAGTGCTTACAGGGACTAAATTGGGAAAAAAAGTAGAAGCCATTATCCACCAGACTTGCAGTAACAGAGTGCACTTTTTGCGGCTTCATTTATACCAGAGTATGCAAAAGAGTACTTAATCCACAGAAACATAAGAGTAAGGTTATAAACATATCTGAAAGTAAAAAAAAAAAAAAAGAAGCCATCCACAGGTTAGTAATTAAATTAAATAACATATAAGGCAAATATGAGCTATATGCCTGTTTTTGGGCATTATCCTGCCTAAACAACGGGCCAGAGATGGACTTAATTCACCCTAGGCTAGGGTTGTTTTTATAAAGTTTATAAGGACACTGGAACATACACTGACAAAATTCAAAAAAATTAGTCATTCATTCTTTGGCTCATAATCCAGATGAGGAAAAATTAGGCAGATAGAGATTTTTTATTGCCTTGGCAGCAAAAATAAATAAACCAATAAAATATATAGGTCTACAATTCATTTCCACTGTGAGGGATAACAGAGTTGAAAATCAAACCCCCATCCACTTGTTCCATCTAGGGCTAAGATAACTACATCAACTATCGGGAAAAAAAAAACTTCCTCATCTTATTGTTCGAAAGAAATACACATTTTGATCCAATAAATGGTCATTTATCTTCACAGTGGAACTTAATTGCCATCGGGTGAAAAGGTAGATGCCAAGCATTGAAAAGAGAAAGTAAAAGAAGCAGATGCAACCAACAGAAAGAAATGAAACAATAAAAAATAGCCTTCGACAGGACATCCCTTGCTATACTGATGGAAATAATGCCATATGGATGCTGAGGTGATTAATCTCTTAATAAAACCCGGTATCCATAGAGGCTATAGATATAATTATCACTCAGTCCCACGGAAAAAGAAATCAACAACCAAACTCCACACACCTGAACGCTATATATTGAGAAATTCAACAATGGCATAAACACTATGAGATTCATAAATCAAATAACACAAACATAAATGTAAGTTGTTCAAGGTCTCTGGGCAACAGAAAGGAGAAAAACCGAACTCCAATAAAACCTTACATAAAAAAGTCATTTAAGCACTAATCATTCACGTCCAGGACCGGACAGATACATGAAACAAAACCTTGTCTTTACACAGAATACTAGAAACTCGAAAGTCAGGCCTAACAAAAGCACGAAAAACAAAGACAACACCTAAGATTTGCGGCGCAGGCGCTTCCTGAGTTTCCTGAGCTTATGCTTGTTCATCTTCCTCTTCCTCTTCTTCTTGACGCTGTCGGCCCAAATGATGGGCGACCCACCTGAACCCGAGTACTCCGTCCCAGATGGAAGCAACCCGGATGAGGGCATGGGGTTCAGAAAAAACCCACATGAGAAGCTGGGGAAAATCGGAGGTGGGTGTGAAAGGTTTGGATTATCGGTGTTGGGAGAGTCCAAAATGGTGGGGATGAGATTGCAATAAGGGTTGGTTCGATTTGTGGTGGATTCATCAGATAAATGGGGTTGAAAGGAAGGGTGTAGGGCAGAGAAGATCGAGGGAGCGGGATCGTTGAGATTCGACTTCAACCCAGTGATGATTCCCGGCCGATTGGTCTTCCGGAGAAGTTTTTGGAGATGGGAAGCCATCAAGGACTCGCCGAAAGGGACATACTCGCTCCCTGAAATACGTAAATTGTGTGAATATCTTTCTTTTTTTTTAAAATATTTTTGTATAATAATAAATAAAATATTTTAAAAAATATTATCCAAATATTATATTTATATTTTAATAATATTATTCGAATATCTTTTATATAATTTTTTATTATATTTATTAGAAAATATTTTTTATATAATATTTATGTTTAAATAATATTATTCTAATATTTTATTTATGTTCAATATTACTATTTAAATATTATTATAATGACTAATTTAGTCATTTTACATCTTGATATATGTATTTGACATTTTTAGATGTAAATATTCTTTTTATTATTATTATTATTATTCTTTGGGATATCATAGTGTCATGTCCTAATACTTGTGATGTTTTTCTAAACCATGATTCAAATTGACCATCATGCTATTTGTAGTTGGAACAATATAAAAAGATACAGAGAAAAGCTAATTCTACAAAATTATATAGCTACTGGCATGGGAAACCAGGAAGTCACCTTGAAGGGACCAAGAACTAAATTGTACCCTATTATAGTCTTAAGCATCATCTAACATCTTAGGATCAAGATATGCAGATAGATATCATCATTGCTTTAACACCTATCTTGGCCAAAAATTCGTTCTTGTGCAGTCAATTCAAATGGAGTCTTTTGTCTGTTTGCATCTTTGTCGTGGATTGTACTAGGTTCTTTAAACAGACACGGGTACATATCATCACGAACATTCATGAATATCTTCATTCAAACCTTTCACGGTTAGAGTTTCCTGTTGCACTTGAGAGTATGACTTGCAACAAAAGAGATATTATGGGTGTTGCCGTTGCTACTTTCTACTACCATACCATCGGATCTCTACTTCAACTGTAGAACCACTCTAATACCACTAGTAATTACGTCCCTGAGGTGATCTAGACTCTAGAGGAAGGGGGCTGGCAGGCAGACTTCCTAATCACACATCAAACTGAACTCGATGCTGGATTAAAAATTACTGCTGTCACCATACGCTAGCGGTGTCTATACACTAGATTGAAAATTATAGGTTAAGTCAAAATAAGTGCCGAGCATGTTTACTGCCAGGGAATGAAAAATAAAGGACCTTTAGCGGCTTCAAATACGAGCATTGAATAGAAAATTGCCCCGTCCCTACAGCAACACGTTTTTTTTTTTTTTTTTTGCTTTTTCCATCACATATCAACACTGCCCACACCGTACCGTTAATAAATCCACAGTTTTCTTAGTTGTCTCGAGAGCATCATTAATTATTGTTGTCCGAACTGCCATTGCGATCATCTGTCATTCCTTCTGGATCGTTCAATGCTCCACTGTGTTTGTTTCTGTTACTATTTCTGTCGCCGTTGTCGTCGGTGATTTTCAGGTCACCAAAGGCCCAAGTGGGGTGGCCAGCGATGGGTGATGGTTCCGTCAAATGCTTACCGTCTCTCGGCGGAGAGAAGATGACCGGCAGGTACTCTTCGGCACACTCAAACCTCGAGTTCCTAAAATGAGCCTTCAACGCTTCTAAACCCTGTAAAAACATGTGTAATGTCTCATGCATGGATTTCATCAATAAAATTGCGTGTCATAAATGAACCACTATGATGATCATGGAGAGAGATATATTATTCATAATATAAATTTAAGAATAATCTTTCCTATATTATATCTTGTGTTTTTGGCTGTGTCTATTCTATTATTCATCTAGATACACAAGTGAAGTGTATTAAAACGTTGACCTACTAATAAGAGAGAAAAAGAAAATACCTGTAAGCGAGCGTAGGTGATTTCACATGTTTTTTGGGAATTGAAGATCTCCCATTGACGTTGATGAAAGGCCTTGTAGACCCTCCAAGCGGCTTGAGGTGATGTCAAATTAATAAACCCGTATCCCACATTGCATTTGTTGCTGAGTAATAACGTTCATACATTTTATATTAACTTGCAATGATACAAATAGGGTGTGGGTACGTAAAAACGCATTTCAAAATTTAAGCTCTGACTTTATAGACTTTAAAATAAAGAGTGGCGGAGTAGAAAGCATTACCTGAAATCGATTGGAAGATACAAAAAGTCGTACGAAGACAATGGCTGCTTATCAAGGCAAATGCTTTCATTGCATCTGATGCAGTGGTTGTCCAGCATGTTCATCAGCAGCTTCTTACTGCAAAATCAAAAAAAAAAAAAATGCAAATAATGAATAGCTCACCTACAAGAACTACAAGTCAGCATGTTCATATATTATATATGCATGCAGTACTATCTCTATTCTCAAAAATGTCTACGCTTTAAAGTTTACAATATGTAAAAATTATATTTGGGTCGTTTGTACTTAAATATCATTTTAATCACGTCACTAAGCACCGCACATTGCACCACATTTGAAAAACTTTGGATGCCAGACGGAAGCTGCTATTTAGTCACGTGATATGTGAAGTCAAATAAGAGGAAGGGACAAAGTCAACAACAATGCTCTGGTCACCGTTGCATCTGACCAGTGACAAACGTGTTTTCGGTCAAATTGCCGACAACGACTAAAATAGGGAGGCAAATTCTCTTTTATGTTTATTTCATAGTACACGATGAAAATTATATTGTTGCCGTCATGTGCCAAGTATTACTTTTTGTCGTGATTCGGAATCCATGTAATGATTTTTTTTCAGTTTTAAAATTTTAATAAAAAAGAATATACGTGTTCTCAATTTTCAAAAAAAAAAAAAAAGACGCTAGTTCTTGTTCTCATAAGAATAGAAATAGGAGAGAATATTTATATTTAAAATATTATTATTTATTATTAAAATAAACATTAATATATTTTTTAATATATGTACAATTTTAATTGGTTATAGTAAATAATGAAAAAATGAAAAATTAATTAAAAATAATAAATATAGGATTGAAGAAAGAAAAAGGGGAAAGGATAAACGTACAATTCATATCCTAGGAATAAACATATAAACTTTCTATAAATAAATTACATTTACCTATTTTGAGATACTCTTTCCTCGCTCCAATATTATATATTCTTTTCCCTCAAGGGATTAAAAACCTCCTTTCATTAATTAACTAACCATGCATTTTTAAAATAATTATATATAAATGCCATTTACTACACTCCAATAACCAATATTAACTTAATCTCCATGATATTTCAGTTTTAGTTTGACCAATAAAAACCTTCTCCCAATCTCCCATTACTCAATTGTTAAATTAATGAAAAATTGAATATTCATTTACATATTTACATTATTTTTTCTTAAACTGTCCATGTTATTAATTTCGGGAAAAAAAAAGTGAAATGTCAGCATAACCAATAATGAATCAACAATAAAATTTTTGAATAAAAAAATAATGTAAAGTATGTAATAGTTTGTGAAGAGGGTGATGACGTCAGCTGACCTGTACTTGTTGGGTATGTTTTTTATCATGAGAGTGGCTCTGGCATCCTCAACATCCGATTCCTGTGCAACATCCTTGATGGCCAAGAACCGGTCACCATCGCCGTCGGACCGAAGCCTCTGCCTGTTCCTCGACGGACGACCACGATAGAGCGCCGTCATGGCGTCTCCGAAGTGTTTGGCCACCGTCGCCGGCGGCGGAGCCCATCTAACGTAGCCGGCAAAAGGGATGTCTGCAAATTCAACCTTAACCCTCTTGCCGTCGACCCCCTTGCCGTTCAGCTCCGTCAGAGCTTTAGCCGCGTCCCTGACGTCGTAGAACTCTACCAGCCATTCCGGTCGCCGGTGCTTCAACGGTGACACCACTCTCGCTTCCTTCACACCCCCTGAAATATATGTTTTTAGAAACCCCTTCAAAGCAAACCGTAAATAACAACAATAATAACAACGATTAATTGTGAGTCGAATTTCGAGTTGGCTCAAACGGCTTGATTGTTTGCATATATATTATTGCCTTCGGACCCGACATCATTACCACAGATCGAAACGAATTTATAATTCACCCGAAAAATCCGCATGATGTTATGTTACGTACTACCCGGTCGGTGGGGGTGTCGGTCAATTTTATACTAGAGTAGAATAGCTTGATTTATTTTTTATTTTTCTTCTGAGTGTTGAGTGTTGATGTTGCCTAATCAAACCCATCACCATAACTTACTTCAAATAAGCTTAAAAACTTAGATAGGCAAGTATATAATAGCAAGTTAGAAGAACCCAAAAAAAAAAAAAACAACAACAAATGAGTTTTAAAATATAACACATATTTCCTTTTACATTTTTCGTAGGACTCAAAAATGGTAAGTTGTTATACGCTCAATAAAATCCGATAGAAAAATATTTTTTTTTGAAAAAATTGAAAAAAATTAAAAAGAATTAGAAACATTTTGGTCGTTCTTGTACTCGCGACATACGTACCAGACACCTCGCAGATTTCCTGAATCACGGTCGCAGTGACCCCACCATCATCGAGATCCTGAATCAAGAGGGTCCCATGATTGTACTTTCGCCCCTGCGCATCCGAAGTAGCCGCCGCCACCGGCGCCGAAAAATATGCCCACACGGACTTGCCGGCGACGAGCCCGCCGCTTGCGTATTCTCCCACGCGCCGCCTCCGAATCCCCGCAAGAGCCGCCTCCGCGCTCCGGAGGTCGTGAAAGTCGACCGCTACGATCCCCTCCCGCGGCAGCCGATCCATCCGGACAGCCCGCACGTCACCGAACGTCGACATGTCAGCTGTGACCATGGATTCCGACGCGTCCCTCGGGACGTAGAGAAGGACAAGAGTCCTCGTCGGCGCCGACGACGGAGGCGGTAGAGGTCGGTACGGAACGGCGGGGGCGATCGCCTGCACGGCGGCGGGAGAAAATGGGTATGGGGGGTTTTGGCGTTTTCTGGGCCAAAACTCTTGCGCCTGTGGGTCTAGGTGTTTCTGAAACTTAGCGACTACGGCGGCGTCTCTCATGTCTCTCTCTCTCTCTCTCTCTCTAGAGTTCCAGTCACTTTTCCCTCTCTAGTTATTTTTGGTTTTGTGAAGAAATAGTTGTGTGCTATTAAAAGGTGCTTGGGGGAGGAGAAGAGATTGCGCAATTAAGGCTGTGCGAAGTGGGTTGGTGCAGTCCAGGTCCAGCGGGAGCTGACCCGACAGTCTCGGAATATGTTTGTTTTTGAAGGCATTTTTTATCAAAATATGTTAAAAACAAGCGTACAGATATTTCATTTTTTGTTTTTTTTTTTCTAATAATGTACTTTATTTTTTTTATTTTTGATTGAAATAATATATTTTTTATATAAAATTTAAATTTAAAGAAACGAGTAAGGAAAAATATAAGAGCATCTCCAATAATAATATGTATTTTATCTTCACATGTAAAGAATTTTTTATTTGTGAAAAGTATTATTTTGCTTCTAACTCCAACAACACCCTTCATTTCATCTTTATTTGTATTAAAATAATAAATTTTATTATATTTTTAATAAAATAAACTTCCATTTGGAGAGAGAATAGAGGAAAGAGATAATAATAAATATTAAAATAATATGTGAAGAATGAATAGTGACTCTTCAAAAATAAAGAATCACTATAGCTTTTTCTACATGTGAAGAGTCAAATGAAGAGTTTGTTGGAGCTTATTTTTTGCATTTGGCTCTCTATTTGTAGACAATAGAGAGCCTCTTCGAGTTGCTTAAAGAGGATGTTATAACAATATTTTAAACTTCTACTTAGGTAGAGAATAGAGAGCCTATAATACAAATGAAAGGCCTTTTTCTAACCAAACGAGTTTACATTTTATAAACATCTACTCATGGTCATGGCGGGCAGAGATCAAAACTAAAGTCGTTGTCGTCGCTCGCTCAGAGAAGCTGCAGGGCCCTTGCATCGGGTATGGAGCTAGCTGCAAACCTTGTGTGGGTTGGAAAAGCAGCAGGGCAATGATTCATGGGAACCCTTATCGTCACCATGATTGTCGCGCGCGGCGCGGCTGGTTTAAGCGATTCGGTCATGGGACTGGTGCAACTGTTGTCGCAGAACCTGGGCGGCGTGGGTGATGAATCGTGGAAACAAACCGTTGGTCGGTAGATTCTTGTTGCCGGCGGGATCGGGGACGGAACGTTTGAATCGCTTGTTGCCGTTGCAGGGTTTGAGTTCTTACTAATGATTTTGACATGCTAAACATTACTCCAATATTTACTTATTAAAGATTCAGAATTTAAAAAATAACATATAACATGATAATAAATAAAATAAAAAAACATATAAGATAAAATTTTTTGCATTCACGCAAAGAGAAATTATGGATGACCAATCACTACAAACAAAAAAATCTCAAATTTTAAAATCTAAACTAATAATCTTTTAAAATATCAATAAATAATTATTTGGAAATTAATTACTAACTTATTTTTGCAATTATTTCAATTGGGTCATAGTGATTGTTTTTTATCTTATGGAAAATTGGGAAGGGGTATAAAAGCTATAGGAAAGGAATTTTCTCCTGCTTTGTTATCATAGAAAACTGTTTTCAATGTGAAAGCCTCCCAATATCGTACGTGCATGAATAGTATATGCGCAAAAAAAACATTCACAAAAAAAAAAAACAAAAACTAAAGCCATGTAAAATAAATAGTACTAATTTACAGGTAACATTATTCGCTTTCGCATCTTTTCCCATCTCCTTTCTGTCCCAATCAATCGAACGGATAACTTTTTTTTCTATCGTTTTCCTCTCTACCATTTTTTCACCCATTTTTAATATTTATTCTTACGGCATTCTTTCAGGGCTGGCCCTCCCAAGGCAATATTAAATTGGGAGCCATTGAGAACGAAATAAATTCATAGCATTTGCCTCGTGTTTGGTAAGTATAAAAAACGGTGGCAACTACTATGAAAAATGGGTGAATTTTTTTTTTTTTTTTTTTGACATGACGAGAAAAAAAAAACAATAACACAAGAAAAACGGTCTCACGATTGTCGGTCAAACGAATGTCACAAATCGCCAGATTGCACACCAATGGGCCACAAGATGGAGGACCTGCAGCGAGCAGGATGGCTAGCTCATCATGGCGATAGCACAACAGTGGCGGGCCTAGAGCAGCAAGGCATGAGGGCAAAAGCTATAATGGACATCGTCAGCACAAATGACTAGCCTCATGAATTCCCAATGAGGCCCAAACCTTGCAAGCCCAAAGTTAATTGGGCCAAGTCGATTTCTTAATGAAGCAGCTACGTGTCTGCTGTCGACGGGATTTTTTTTTTTTTTTTTTTGGTCTCGTGTGTGTGTGTGTGTGTGAAAAGACGTTTATGAAAGTGGGAACGTACGCAAAGGTAATTATCATACGTTAATTCATTGGCATTCTAGTGGGTGTGTTCAGCCATGCCATGCCACAAATGTGAAGCTAGCCCAGCCCCATGCATGCAACAACTCACAACAGAACCGGTCAACCGACCAACCCTTCCCCTCCACCGGGCTCTAACCGCCAACACCCTCGTTCGTCCGTACATTCCCTAACAACCCATTAACGGTCTTCGACAGCCTGACCCTATATATTCTCCCTCCCTCCCTCCTCCAACATCATTCTACAGCCCTGCAGTGTTTCTCTATATACTTCCATATTAGAGAAAGTACTGCACCCTTTAGGATCCCATATACATATCTTCCATCTCCTTGCAAACTCATCTCCAACTCAACCAAACAAACAAGCTAAAACTAAAAATGGCACGCCAAATCCTTGCCCTCGCCCTTGTCTTCGTCGCCGTCGTCGGTGCCGTCTCCGCACAAGCCCCGAGCAGCTCCCCCACCTCCGCGCCGCCACCGAAGACAGAGGCTGCAGCTCCCCCCACCAAAGCCACCGCCCCGCCTCCAAAGGCCGCGGAGTCTCCCAAGGCGACCCCCTCCGAGGCCCCCGCCGCCCCCACCTCGTCCGACAGTAAGAACACCGCCACCCCCAAGGCTTCTCCCGCTAGCTCCCCCGACTCCAGCAGCAGCGACGACACCACAGCTCCCACCCCCGCCTCCGCCGCCTCGTCCCCACCTGCCCCAGCTTCCGTTGCATCCGACGTTGCTGCCGACGCTCCCGCGCCCAGCGCCGCGTCATCAGGTGTCAAGGTTTCCGCGGCCGTCGGCGTTGCTGCCGTTGTCAGCTCCTTCTTCTTCTAAGCATGCAGGACAAGATCATCCAAAACGTTCGTGATAGATGCTGTAGCTAATTGGTGGTTACCTGCTTTATTTACTTGTGTACATGCCCATGTATGACCAAATTAACTAGAAGATGGGGAATCTAATTAACTAATCTGTTGACCAGGTTCCCACAGGAAAAAAAAAATGTATACGCTGAATTTGTGCATTTTCAGTGAAGAATAATAAAGTCGACATTTATTTTTAGTTCATATCTTTCAAATCGAAGGCTATATATATTGGCTAGAAAGAACGTTTTGCAGTGGCTGAAATGCATT
Organism: Taxillus chinensis; assembly: GCA_023512835.1. NCBI lineage: Eukaryota > Viridiplantae > Streptophyta > Magnoliopsida > Santalales > Loranthaceae > Taxillus > Taxillus chinensis. The sequence continues at coordinate 44,078,948 of CM042088.1, read as the reverse complement.
TCAAGAAATCTTTTATTTAATGTAAGTTTCAACACTCTTCAATAACGCATGCAAACTAGACACTTTTACGGGTATTCATCAATTTCATTATAGGAGCAATTTAATTTAAAAAAATCTTCATTTTTTGATCTTCTAGGCAACTAGATTTTCATCGATGGACCACACTATCTTGTATTCGTAAATGAATAATTGCCCTGACCTAATAACTAGAAATAATTAATGTGAACAAGAGGTCAATTCCATCATGGTATGGTACAATAGTTTTTAGGTTGTAAAATTTGCCGAGCCACCTAATAACTAGGTTGTTATCTGATTTTCATGTAATAATTATATTTTAGAACAATATGTATGCATTACAATGGATTGCTGCTTTCTTCTCTCTGCGATGCACTCCATACATGCCCGTCCTCTCCTTCCATAGCTAGCCATATGGTACGACGCATGATCAAAGGAGGTATTAAACACAAACCCTAGATCTGTGGATGAGCAGAAGCCCTAAATCTAATTGTGGATGGATAGAAACCCTAAATGGTGCGTTCGTCCATTCCTAGACATGTCCTCCTTGTAAGGATTCGTATATGTGTTAGCATAACTTCTAATTTATATTTGATGTTAAGAATATTATTTTGAGAATGTGGCCATTAATACGATCGTTTTGGCTATATTTGGGCCTAATTTGATGTCCAGAAGCCTCCATGGGTTATTTAGTAATTTTTGGGAGTTAAATTGAGGGTTAATAAGTGAAAAATAGAATTTAGGAGGGCTTTTTGGAAATTATTAAAAAGGAGGACGAATTTTAATTAAAAATAGGATTTTGAGGTTTTATTATTCATTATAACTTTGTTTTGAGAAACCCTAGCCGTCGGAGGAAAGTTCATAGTGTTCTTCGTGTTCTTCATCGCTCTTCGCCGATTCTAAACTGTTCTTGCGAGTTTAATACCTTCGGAAGGCAAGAGGTAGGTAATTTCTTAATCTTTTGCTGTTCTATTGCATCAACGCGGATTGTTATGGAGAAATACAGATTTCTTGGTAATTGTATGCAAATATATATATATATATATATGTATATATATACATCTAGATTAAGCTTTGTTAGATGTGTGTGTGTGTGTGTGTATATATATAGATATATATATATGGCCGAATTCTCTCCCCCTCCCCTTTCTTTTTTCTTCTCCCAACCGAAATTCTTTTCCCATCTAATTGATTCTTTTCCTTCACAATCCTATCCACATATTATTATTTTAGAAGGACGTTTGCCAGGCCATTCGGCCTAGCCTTGTTTCCGCACGACATGCGCCACCAGGCTGTGTTGTCTGACAGCCTGGTCAGTAGCAGGGCGGCCCTGCCGTGTCTTCTTGAGAGGGCGGAGGCTCTATATATATTTTTTTTTATATATATATATATATATATATATATATATATATATATATAAAATAATTTATATTAATATCGTTAGAGTTTTGAGATTAATATTAATTTAAAAATATATTGTTGGGTTAAATTATATTAATATTATTTGGGTTGATACTGTTAGCTAATAAAATAAATATATATTTGAGTCTGCTATTACTTGTTGGAGTTAAAGTTGACATGTATGATACATTATTACCGGTTTGTTGATTTGAATGTTTTGTGTGACTGATGTATTGAATGCTGTTTACTAGAGAATTGTTTATAAATTACGTGTGTAGAATTGGTACTTCACAATCTAAATATTAATTTGGGCTTGATATTGTTGGTTTCACAATACAAATACTGCTTGGGTTAAAATATGTTAGTAAAATAATATAAATATTGTTTGGCTTGATATAGTTTGTTTAATAAAATAAATATTATTTGAGCTTGTTGTTATTTGTTATGTGATATAATTGTTATTCGTAGCACGTTATTATTGGTTTAGCAATTTAAATATTCTGTTGTGCTATAAGACTGAATTTTAATTATTGAATATATTATTTGTTGGTTATATGTGTGGATTTGGTGGTAGAGTTAGTTGGGTTAACCGCAGGTCCCACACAGTGCTGGCAAGAGGCCACAGGTCCCCTATGTGGCTGGTTAACCCAGGTCCCATATGTGACTGGTTGTCATTAGGGACACCACAGGTCCCACATATGGCTATCTGGTAGTGACTGGGATTCTTGGAGTTGGTAGCGAGGATCTTGTGAATGGTTGAATTGCCGGTGCAAACCTTTGATGGATGAAATGTAATGGGTGTGATGTTATATTTGTGATTGAATGTGAGCTTATTGTGATGGAATAGGACACTGCACTGGCACAAGCATACAATGATCATGTAGATTTAGGATTTCATGTTATAGGATGGTGAGGAGATGGAGATCACCTACTGGGCACTTGTGCTCACTCCTACTTTGTTGACATGTTTCAGGTATCGACCCATTAACTAGAGACTGGTCCGAAGTTGATTGCTATTCATTTCACTTTTGTATAACCTGGTTTATGGATTTTATATAACATAATTGGTTTTATTATTTGAATATCCAGATGAGGGTCCGTGAAAGTTGTATTGGATTTTTAACATGATCATATCATTAATAAATTATTATTATTTTTCCTTAGCTCCATAGCATGTTGGAATGTACATGAATACCCCTGTTGTATGAATGTACAGGTATATCTTAGACAACACCCACTGTGTAATCCATATTGGTGCTAGTCACCAACCCCTTGACCCTTCGGATGCGGGCATGGGGAAGTCACGTTCTTAGTTCCGAGTTTCTTGGAATTCGGGGGCGTGACACTCCTCTCTCTGTTGCTTGCTATCACGCTCTTTATGTGTGTGTATGGCGTGTACAACACAAACTCTAAATTAAGTTGTTAGTGGATTGTTCATCAGATCAGGAGTTTGCACCTATAATGGTGAGCTTTGTCTCCCTAGCTATATATCTCGTCCTTGTGTTTACATATGTTCATCCATTGCTTTTGTATGTTTGGTTTTTTTTTTCCTGATTTTGTTGAGATTGTTTGTGGGTAGTGATGGGGTGTCATGTCAAGTTGTAGCCAACATTGCAATGTCCTCACTCAATGCTATTGGACTGGATAAGTTATCAATTCAAACAAAATATGAAAATTGGAAAATAAATTCATACAAATTTATGGTATTAATTCATGATTTGTTTATAACAGTTATACTTTTAAGCATCATTCTGAAATAATTGTAGAATGGTGGCTACATCGCAGTAGTTTGTTTTGTTTCTTTTTTAACCGAAGAATTATAATTGTATGATTGCACTTTGACTTCCCAGACCATGATATTGATATGGTCTCAACTTGGTATTAATTATGGTTTGTAAAGTGTAAATTTATGAGTGCCTAGCTTCTTTTGTAGTTTGGATATTCTATTAGCATCATGTCTATTTTTTAGTATTGAAATATTTATTAGTACTCTTCTTTTACAGTTTGCATTTTTTTTTGATGTCATATCCTTTTTTAACTATTTAAATACATAGAACGATACTCTTGCGTAGCTTCTATATGATTCATAATTTCTTGTAAATTCTTAAATTTAATTATATTTAAAATTGTTTTTTATTTTTGAAAATATTGAAATGTAAGACAAATGAACCTCATACAAAAAGTTAAAAGAAAAAAACTCATTTTTAACACGGGACGATAAATATAAAAATAAGATGGAGACAAACAATACGGCGTATATATAAGACTCTCCTGCATACCTTAGAATTTACGTAGCAACATTTTATTGATAAAATCGAATCAAATCAAATCATTGAAAAAAATGTCGGCACGAGAACGGAGGAGAGACTTGTTTTTCCGACGCACGAGGATGAGTTGATTGAGTTGAATGAGAGGCGCCGAGGTTGAACCACAGTCCACTCCACGCCATGGGTGTGTCTGTGTCTGTGTCTGTGTCTGTGTCTGTGTCTGTGTGTGGGCGCGCGCGTATGGCTTACGCATAAATTGTGCACAAAATAAATAATATATATATATATATTTTAGGACATAAAATAAAAATAATAAGAGTGCACCTCAGACAGTCACTGCCACACCGTACTAAATCTACAGTCCCCTCCCTCCCCAATCCTCAACGAAATCTCCAATAAAACCTCATCTCCATCCCTCCCCCAATAACCACCTTCCACGTGTCCCTCACGAACCCCACCCCTCCTAAAACCCTCAATAATGCAACGACCTAGGACCCTCTGTCCCCGGTCGTCCGTCCCTCTCGTCGCCAGTCGCCACCCTCCCCTCCCCTCCCCCCAAAGCGTCTGGTGTGGTGATCCCCACCCCAACCCCCCTCCACTTTTCCCACAACATTGCCGTGCAATCAAACCCTAGAGAGAGAAACAAACATACACGTACGAGAGAGGGAGAGAGAGAGGAGATGTGCAACAAGGACACCCCTCTCGCACTCAAGCAGTCCGACGGGAAACCAGCCCGGAAAACCAGAACCCGGACTCGGAGACCCAGGTTTCTCAGTCTACGCCTGGAGCTCAAGCCGGAAAACCACTCCGACCCCGACCACCACAGCGGAAGTCAGCTCAACCTGTTCCCTCTCCACCCTGCCGCTGCCTCAGGCGCAGTCGCCACCCAACCCGACGAAGACGACGACGACCATAAAGACGTCCCCGACCCCGACACAGTGGCGGCGGGCTTCTTCCACCCAGACGGCGGTGCAACCCTCGCAGACCTTCTCGCCGACTCATCCTCCCCGTCGCCCCCGACGACGACGACGCTAACGTACGCGTACCCATCGGCGGAGGCGGCGGCGCAGGTTAGCGGCTCCCTCGCCGGGTCGCTGGTACGTACGGCGATGAGGAACAGGGAGAGGGACGCCAGCGAGGAAAGGTGGGTCCGGTACTCGGAGGTGGTGGAGAAGCGGGAGCTGGAGGAGGTGAGCAGCTGCTCCGCGGGCGCACGGTACGAGCCTGGTCCGGGGCGGCGAATGTCGTTGAAGCTGGACTACGATGAGGTCATGAACGCGTGGCGCGATCGGGGCCCTCCTTACGTGGATGGCCCGGAGGGATCGCGGACCGTCCCTGACGTCGACGATGAATCTCCGCCGCAGGATGACGCCGGTGACACTGTAAGATGATCACCGACTCCTTCGGATTCGATTAGTTACTGTTGCTCCTGTGTTGATTGACAGGTTGATTTTATATTGGACGGCCAGGATTCATTGGGATTGGGTGTGCTGTCGCTTTAGAGTCAAGTTCTGATCTGACAGACTGACACACCTCCTATTCCCCGTAGTTCACACTTTTTAAGCTTCTGTGGGGGTTGTTCACATTTAATTGCTGCATTTTCAATTTGTTATAATTTTTTTTTTAGACAAAATCTATCTGCAAAAGTCTCTTTTTGAAACACTTGCTGGCCCGATAAATTGATCAGACATCATTCTTAATTTGATCAGAATGAATAAGATATATCATGTGATCTACACATAAGAAACTTGTACCTAGTACATTGTTCTTTTTCTTAAATGTTTCAACTTTTGTCCAGAATTGATCTTTTATTCGATTGTCAAACTCAATATGCACAGAAACAGAATCATGGTATTTTAAAATAAATATATAAATTGAAAAGATTTTATACTATGACTATTTAAAATTCAATTGTGATAATGTAGATCTGTAGCAAACAAAAAATAAAATAAAATTGAAGCATTTGAATGTCAGCTCAATCTTTGGCAAGTGAAGTGGCATATATAGGACAGTAATGCTTTCTGATATGTCCACAGAATTTCAGATGCATAATCTGGCAGGCTGTCCTTTCTAAGTAAACATTCACACACTCAGTTTAATTAACCCAAGTTTGGATCAGTGCTACTATGGGTAAATATGTATGCACACAATTTGCATATTTTTCAGGCATCAGTTCTTTTTTTGATAATGTGAGAAATGGTATTAAGATTATGGTAGGTTGCATATCTGATAGAAATAAATGTATATGTAGGTGTGGATGGACGGTCACGGTGACAGTTGGGGTACTGCAGGGTATGATGGAGGGTTTTGTACCGTCCCTGAAATTCAAAAGCAAAGCAGCAGCATGGAAGCCATAGTTGTTGGAAGATCTGTTGGGGATGATCCGCAGGGTTACTGCTTGAAGACTGGGGCACAGAGGGAGGCCAGCATTCAGAGATACAAGGAGAAGAGGCAAGCCCGGCTCTTCTCCAAACGCATTCGCTACCATGTTCGTAAGCTGAATGCCGAGAAGCGCCCCCGTATAAAGGTATTTTGTTTCGGTTTCTTCCTTCTTAGCTTGTTCCAGTTTATTATTAACAACGTGCACGAATGAGATGAAAAGCTTGACCCAGTTGATATTGCACTGCAAGCCTCTTAAGCGTGAGAATGAGAGTTCTAATTATAAAGTAGTATAGACTGATCAAAATGAGATCTTAGATGTGACTAGGCCACCTATATCAGATTTTGAATGGAATAATTAATAGATATATATATATGTATGTATAAATATAAATTAATAAAAATATTTTAAAATTTTGAGTGCTCATATTGAACTGATATGACTATCTTCGTATCTGAGTGGTTTAAATCAAATTCAAATACGGTTAATATTTATTTTATTTGAATATAGATAATATACACTTTACTGTGTGGCTTACATGAATGAACTACTTGACTTCAAATCATTTCGTGTTGGATTAGGTGTTAAGATTAATCTTACATAGGGTATCTAACAGTATCATAGCCAGCAAGGAATCAAGGGCATTAACAAAGAGGACTTGGCTTAGTTTATGGGGTGGTGACTTGAGAGAATGAATGGTCTGTTGTATTGTTCATGTAGGCTCTCTTTATTTCAGAAATCAGAACAAACCGGTCAAATTCAACTGCACATAAACGCTCACGCACAATCACACTATTTCTTTTGATTGGTTTGTGGCATACTTTGCAGGGCCGATTTGTGAAGAGAATCTGAATGATGCAGCTACTTGGCTGTAGTGTTCCCCTGCTCTTTTGAATGTTCCTCCTGTACTAGCTCGACTGCTCCGCTGCTTGAGCTGAAGTTGTGTATTAAGCCGCTAGCTACCATAGTTTTAACTATGCAATAGCGTTGTCTTGTATAAATCAGGCTAGATCCCATTAAAGTAAATAGTATGCTGTCCGGCATTGACCCAAATTGAGCGGCCCGGTGGATGACTTGAGGTGTTCAACTTCAATGCAAGGGGGTTGTTCTTGCTGGGTTTGGCTTTGTTTATAAACAAAGGACAAGCCTTTGTTTGCAAATAAAGGCTATAAAATTAGGTTCAACCAAACAGTTTAGTGTTTCATACATATACTTAGAAAACAAAAACTAATTTATATTTTGAGTACGTTTCATAACCATTTATAGTCCAACAGTTTTCAACTAGATTGGACCATCGTCCACTAACAAAACAACAAGATGGGATATTTTTTAAAAGAAAGTTTAAGATGATGGAATTTTATTTATATTTAGTCATATGTGATTTCATCATATATAAACAACTTCCAAACAAAAATTATTTGAGTATTGTTGAGGAATTCATGTTGGTCCGACAGCATAGCAGCGGGATAAATCAAGTGTGCTTCTTGTCAGTCAAACATGCATTCACGTCTAATGAAGGAACAAATAGGACACAATTTGGAATTTCACATAATGATTACTCTAGCACATATGACAGATGTTGCGAAATTATACGAGGACGGAAAATATGAACGGGCAGTAATCTCACGCGAAACAAAGGAAACAAATAAGAGTACAGTAACTCTATCTAATATGCCACGCGCATTAGAAATTAATTATTATCAATCGGTAACGGCACACAGACATACAGAGTGTTTGATAAAAACCTAAATGACCGGGAACTTGCAGGTTTGGATTACGTTAGAGTCCTTGTCATGGGACTTTTAATTACACATCATCTGAGTTTGAGGTCTTTAATTAGGATCAAATTAAGTTAAAAATACAAATCAAGAGGTTTGATTAAGAGTCGGCAATATATTAATTAACACAGGGAAGTCACGATAGGGGCAGTGGCAAACAAGACCATGGCTGCGTCTTCGAACCCCTTACATGTACAAGTACTCACAGTCGTTTCTTTGCTTACCTTTAAATAATAGATTTTGTTCTTTGGGTTGCAAACCAGTGGCTATCTAAATTAATTACCTAAAAACGAGAGACAGAGAGAGACATGGGGCCTCTTTGGTCGGTTAGTTTTAAAATATAATTTTATTTCTAAAAATAGAATCCAGCCAACAAAGTGTATTTTCTACAAATAAAATAATACTTTATTCATATTATGATTTAAATAAATAGTTATTTTTAAAAACAAGTTTTAAATAAAATAGTTATTTTTGAAAACAAATTTAAGTTATTTTTCAATTTAAATTTAAATTTTTATAAAACCCAATTTATTTTAATTTTTTTTCTTTTTTTATTTTTTTTAGAAAGTTGATTTGATTAGTTAATGCTCTATTTAGTTAGTGAAGTATTAATTTTGATTCCTAGCATTTATTCTCTCGTTGTTATTGCTTAACGATGTGAGTACTTGTGGATGATTGCATTAGTTGTCTCATAGGCGGTGTAGATTATCCTTATCTTGCTTGTTTAGAGATGTTGGGGTTTGAGTTTTATCGTTGCTACAACTTAAATCAATGAGAGTTGTTGGTGGTAGGTGACATTCATTGTTTATACATATTAATGGTGGTTTAGTGAATTGTTGGCTCTGGTTGCTACAACTTTGGTCTTTATGGTTTATTAGTGATAAGTACCACTAATTGCTTCTACGCATATTAATAGTAGGTTATTCTACATTGATGGCATCAGTTGCCTTCTATTATGCACATGGTTTGGGTTGATGACATTGGTTGCTACAACTTAGTAGCATGTTTGTTTGTTGGTAGCCACTAGTTGGCTTAGTTAATAGAGTTTCTTTGTTGCCCTCTGAGTAGTGTGATATAAAGAATTCTAAAGTATTAACTATTGATATTGGAATAAATGAAAGTTGTCACGAGTCATTACTTTCTGCTTATGACTTATATTATTTTGTTTCTAAAATTTTCTACTTCTGTTTATTTTATTATTTTTTTGTTCTCTTTGCTTGACAAGTCAGACTCAATTTTGCCTCGTTTCTTTTTTATTAGTAATAACTTCATCATAATATATATATATATATATATTTATATAAATGCAAAAAAAGAGTCTAATTTTGGAAAAATATAATACTTGAAACAATAAATTCATTGTATAGCTAATTAGGTAGTTACTCCCCCTCCTATACTTCAAAATAAAATTCATTTTAGTATCTAATTATTTTTAAGTGGCTTAAAAATGTTTCATTCATTTATTTGGATTTTTATTACTTGGTTTTTATTCATTTTCCTAAGTTTTTTTATGGATACTTGGAATTTTTTTCCCATCTCCACATCTACCAATGTAAGTGTGAGAATGAAACAGTAACAATGCTAACCCTCAATGACCCAATAAAAACTGTATCAAAATTTTTGCTTCTTTTGTTTGTTGCACTCTCGGTGTTTCCGAAGTAATAATCCTTTAAACTAATTAATCTTTACTAGTTATTTCATTATCTTCCCGGGGTGTTGGGCTATTGGTCCTGATATTCTCCGGGCCGATTTTATTTCTAATTGGGCTTGGTCATGCCGACTGTGAATCATAATAATCCATAAAATAAGAACGAAATTGAGTGGCTGTGAGGAGATCAAAAAAGGGTAAATAAAAATAAAAATTCATGCACACACACAGTAACCACTCAATGTTAGCTTAGCAAGCAAACCCAAGAAATCGTCGGCCTGTCAATCTCGTAGGTACGTCCCAGTCTCTGCTCCAAATTTTCATGGGAACGCCTACATCTCGGACAAAAATTTAAGGAAAAACAATAAGCAGTTAAGTATCTAGGTTGTGTGATGGAGTATACCATTTGTTCGTGTGCTCTTGTTGTTGGATAATTTGTCATATGTCTCTACTCTTACAAATTAATGATACAAGATGCAAACACTGAGTGTCTGGCCTTCACATGGAGAATTCTGGGGACTAGCCCAATCCAGCTGTGAATCGGAACCCATTTGGGTTTCAACCAAAAGAAGGCGTAGATGGCCTGAACTGGGGCTTGTTTGGGTCAATGCTATCGGGGGGCGTAGAAAATTGGATAAAAAATTGATGTTTCTTTCTGGATATTCTAGTTCCAGAGCTGCTCCCTGTTATGAGCTCAAAAAGGATTCTTTAGGGGTGTTTTTCGCACTGCCTTGCACCTTGGAACAAGAGGAAATTGGGATTGATGAACCTGTTAAAGAGAGCTTGGTGGATGTGTTGGAAGATAAAACCAGGAATAAGGAGGTGGGTTGTCGTGATTTGGATTGTCGAGTAAGCGATGATAGTGAAAAGAAAGTAGTAGATTCATTGGAAAATGGAAATATGAATGATCAGAAGGACAGAAGGCTTGATGTTCGGGAGCTGGCATCGAGCTTGGTGTCTGCTAAAGATGCAGACGATGTTCAAGAAGTTCTCAAGGACAAGGAAGACCTGCCCCTTAAAGTGTTCTCATCTATGATTAAAGGTTTTGGAAAAGAGAAGAAGCTTGATCCTGCATTGGCTCTCGTCGAATGGCTTCAGAGAAGGAAGAAGGAAACTGGTGGTAGTATGGGTCCAAATACCTTTGTGTATAACAGTCTTTTGGGTGCGGTAAAAGAGTCCAAGAAATATGAGCTGGTGGAGAGAATCATGCATGATATGGCTACAGAAGATGTTTCTCCTGATGTTGTAACATATAACACTTTAATGGCAATATGCTTAGAGCAAGGAAAAAACACTGAGGCACTCAATTTTTTCAATGAGATTAGCAGGCAGGGTCTGTCTCCCTCACCGGCATCCTATTCTACGGCCTTAATTGCATACCGGGGCAAAGAAGATGGGTTTGGAGCCCTGCAGTTCTTTGTTGATTTCAGGGAACAGCATCTGAAAGGTAACATAGGAACAGATGGTAATAGTAACGTAGATTGGGATATTGAGTTTGCTAAGCTTGAGGACTTCACAATGCGCATTTGCTATCAAGTGATGCGGAGGTGGCTTGTCAGTTCTGATGGCTTGATTACAGATGTGCTTAATCTTCTTACAGATATGGATAAGGCTGGGCTTCAACCTAGTAGAGAAGAGTCTGAGCGCCTCGTATGGGCATGTACAAGAGAAGAACAGCATACTGTTGCAAAAGTATTGTATAAAAGAATAAGAGAAAGGCACTCTGAAGTTAGATTATCTGTATGCAACCATGCAATATGGTTGATGGGGAAAGCTAAGAAGTGGTGGGCAGCTCTGGAGATTTATGAGGATCTTTTGGAAAAGGGACCAGAACCTAATAAACTATCGTATGAACTGATCGCTTCCCATTTCAATGTACTACTTACTGCTGCTAGGAGAAAAGGGATTTGGAAATGGGGTGTGAGTTTGCTCAATAAGATGGAGGATAAAGGTATTAAACCTTCTACCAGGGACTGGAATGCAGTTCTTGTAGCTTGTTCAAAATCTTCAGAAACTAATGCTGCTGTGCAGATATTTAAGAGAATGGTAGAAAAAGGTGAGAAACCCACAATTGTGTCCTATGGAGCACTTCTCAGTGCCCTTGAAAAAGGAAAACTCTATGATGAGGCCTTTCGGGTTTGGGACCACATGTTAAATGTGGGCGTGCAGCCAAATTTGTATGCCTACACCACAATGGCTTCAATCTGTGTGGGGCATGGAAGTTTCAATTTGGTAGATTCCATCGTCCGAGAGATGGCTTCCACTGGGAATGACCCTACCGTTGTCACATATAATGCAATTATTACCGGTTTTGCACGGAAAGAAATGGGTAGCATGGCTTATGAGTGGTTTCACCGCATGAAAGTCCAAAACGTTAACCCAAATGAAATTACCTATGAGATGCTGATTGAGGCTCTTGCTAAGGATGAGAAACCAAGGCTTGCCTATGAGCTCTATATGAGGGCTCACCAGGAGGGCCTGAGCCTCTCCTCAAAGGCTTATGATGCAGTGATTCAGTCATCACAAACTTATGAGGCTACTATTGATGTTGGTGCTTTGGGGCCTCGACCTTGTGATAATAAGAAGGGAGCCAATGAGAAGAAATCTGTCTGAGTTCGTGGTTTGTTTCAATTTCTCAGATGAAGGCAACCAATTTACAGGGGTAAATTTACTGTCTAAAGGCTGAAGAGAACATCTTATAAGTAAATTCAATATTGCAAGTTCATTTTTCCTACGTGGTGTTATAGGAGATAATAAAACGAGGTGGACTGGTAAGTGCTTAGGCCTGGCAGGATACCAGCCAGGGTTCAAGTCTCCGTTGCTACAAAGCCTTACATCATCCTGCCATTTATCTGGAGGTTGGTCGGATGGGAGGGTACGGTGTCCCCTGACTTGATGCTTTAATACTATGATGGATCCTGAAAAAATGAAACAAACTTCTTCAATTTTTCTGATTCAACCTGCAATATACTTGAACATTACTGCAGTAATGTAAATTTGGTCTCTAGCCTAAATATACATACCCTTGACGCTTGTAAGTTTTGGATACCACGTCAATGATCATCATCGGAATGATCCATGAATTTATGAATTGATTTTCATCTAGATGTCAAAATGTTGCCAATTGACTGCCACCCTCTGCTGATGAGTGTTGACCTCTTCATATCTTCATTGTAGATGTAGCAAAATTTATGAGTTAAGTTTTAGTATTGTCTAGTTTATGTAAAAACCCTTAGCTGTTCCTTGCCGTTGCATAATTGTAGGGTTTCAATTTTCAGGTTGCTAATGGAAGGCCAAAACTTCATTGTCATGCTGGTCTCATAATGTTGCCAATGGTTTCTCTCTCTCTCTCTAACCATATGTTGATGAGTAATGGCCTCTTCATCTCCTCATCGCATATCTAGCAGAATTTACCTTACAATTTTGTTACATATACTGTTTAAAGGGCCATTTAGTTGAAAACCCACCTCACCACTCGAACTGGGTATTTCTCGCAATGACTCATTATAGTTGATGAAGTTCTGGTCTGATGACAGTGACTGCTCCTTGTTTTTCATTTCCTCATTTCTCCTCAATTTTTTCCCAACAACAATCTGGGTGGTGGCCTGGTGGGGGGTGCATTGCAGCGAGTTGGAAGGCGTTCCAACGGCACGAGGTTGGAGGCTGGAGGCTGGAGGAGGATCTTTTGCGGGAGCGCAGGGGTGACTCAGCAAAGGCCAGTGACAGTACACAACGTTAGTCGCAATGGTAGCTGGCGGTAACATTAGACACAAACGTACGTGGAAGGCAACGAGGTCAATGGTAAAACGAAGGCAACGTCGACAGAGCTGCTGCTGGATCGGGTTGTGGAGTGTGGTGGTTGCTTTTGGGAGATTATGGGGCGTCAACTACGAACTTTGGGCGATTGTGTTTGAAGCGATGGCGGCGCGAAGGGGAGGATGAAGATGAAGATTGATTTTGGTTCATCTCTCCCGTAAATATCTTTAACTTTACAAGTTACTCTGATTTTTTACCATAACTCCAACAATTATTTTCATTCTAACTTTATTTTTATTAAAATAATAAAAATAATAAAATAATTAATCAGAAAGAATGAAGAAGAAAAGAGAGAATACGAAAAAAATAATATAATATTATATAAATAGTTATTATAGAAAATTTTATTTGTAGAAGGTGAAATAGAGAACATGAAATTTTAAACTTAACTATTTATTTATAGATAATAAAGAGTTTAGTTATAGATGATATTTATTTAATCTATTAAATTACGCTTTTAATTGATCAAATTTTTTTTGTCCGCATGAACCACAAATTAATTCACGGATCAACGACCGCTATTTTTTGTTTTTTGAAATATGAACCGCATTATGCCATAGCTTCATAATAGTAGAAGGAGAATGGGCCCGAGACGGGAGGTGCTCATGCGCTGTGGCCAAACACTGCCCGCTTCCTCACCAAATCCAAGTAAACCAACTTGGCATCAAATAAATAATATAATATTTAATGTATTTTGTTTTTTTATATTTTATTTATTTATTTATTTCATTTATTACAATATAAATCAAACTTATATATTTAAAAATTATTTAAAGAATAAATAGTGATTAATTTTCTTTTTAATTTTTATTTTAAAGAAACTGGTGTAATTTATTTTTTTTTACCAAAGTTCTAAAACAATCACTAAATTATAAGAAAAATACCAGAACTTAATAATATAATTGCTCTTTCATATGTATATATATGTAGGAATAAATACAATTAACCAAGTCACACATCTTATGAGTATCGAACAGATTAATGCCATCACCATTACATGTCTATGCATCTGTCACGACAAGGGAGGATTGTTACTTGATCTTCATGGACTGCAAACTATTGGTGGATTCTGCATGCTGCCGTAGATGAAGTCTGGCTGCTTGGCATTCTCACAAAATGTCTTGGCCAATCCCCCTTGATAGCTCAGGTAAATGTTCCCGAACGTCAAATGCTGGCATGGCACTTCACTGCTAAATTTAAGTGTGATAGCGTCTAAGGTTGCCGAGGTGCCACCAATATTTATGAAACTAATTTCATCAATCTGAACATGGGATGGAGCCTGAAATTTAACAAAATAAAATAAAAAAATACAATGTATTGTGAATTCTTAACAATAATAGTAATAAATATAATTAAAACTAAAACTAACTAATTAGAACTATATCATTTTAGATAATGACATGATGTCTAGACAGCATGCATACAATGCCCTAAAATTCCGCCAAAACATTAATATAGTTTTGGCAATTAAGTATATTAAAATATCAAAATTATATGTCATTTAATTTTAGTTAAGTGCATCATGATATGTGTGTGTGTGTGTGGCGTGGGGGGGGGGCGGGGGGGGGGGGGTAGTGAGGTCAGTATATGGTGTAAAAAGAAAAAAAGAACAATACACTACGAGTGCGCTAGTGCGTCATGCGTCAATTAAATTGTGTGCAGCATATTCTCTCTCTCTCTCCATATATACATTAAAAAACAAAAACAAAAACAAAAATAACGTACAGACCTGGCCCAAGCACTCGTGGTCGCAATAGTCTTGGACAACGATGATTGGGTTTTGGACATCAACCATGTTAATGTTCTGGAACACCACATTGGTGACACTGTTCACTACTTTGGAGCCCAGCTTCGTCTTCACTCTCACTCCATTTTCGGTACCCATCAGATTGCAATCGGCGATGATTATGTCTCTAACAGGCGACTCCCCTTGGGTGTCTCCCAGGCTGCCGATGCTGATGCCGTGCCCCGGTCCGCATTTCACTCCCATCACGCTCACCCCTTGGCAGCCCTCGCCCAGGGAGATGCAGTCGTCCCCTGTGCCGATGCTTGAATGTTTGATGTCCACCGCCATAGACTTTGACACGTGGATGCCATCGGTGTTGTTGCTCCCTTTTGGTGCAGTGATGGTGATGCCACTGAGATAAATTTCAACGCAACCATGCACGCTGATGTGAAACATTTTGGGGTCGAGGGAGTTTATGTTTCTTACCATCGATTTCGTCATATAGTGCAAGCTTAGGCTCTGTGTATGGTGGTATCAGAAAATAGAATCAATTGATCTGACCACCACATTTGCATTCATTACTAGGTTGTTAACCTTGTTTTGAACCCATGAGCTGAGTACGTGAACATTTCTCTAAGAGTTGATGAAAAAAAACTATGCAAGTGTACATGTATAATAACAATCAAGATATACATGAAGTCAAGAACTACATAGATCAGAAACAATATTGATGTGTGTATATATATGGCAAGAGTTCTTACTGTGCATCTATTATGTTCATGGGTGCAGAGACCATTTGACCAAGCAGAGGCTCCACGGCCATCAAATAGAGATCCATTAGGGGACCCTCCAGACAGCAAGAAGCCGGTGAGGTGCCGGAAAGTGATCCAACCAACATCACTATCCGTGAATGCGGTAATGTCTTCCGGAGCAACCAACGTGCCACTGAGACGGAACTCATAAGGAGGACTGGGACAATCTTCTCCGCTGAAAATGACTTGACCCTTCACCATGTATGTGCCCTCTGGCACCACAACTCTTTCCCGATGATTCGAATTACATGCCCCTCTCCAGGTATCCACCATAGCCTAAAGTAAACCCCCCCCCCCCCCCCCCAAAAAGAAGTTACTATTTAGTTGAAGAAGAACTATATATCGAGCATGTGTCATGTGACTTGTTTTGAGGATGACCAACGAAAAAGGAGAATAAATAAGGTTTCTGGGGGGTTATGTCTGTTGGTACTGAACCTTAATTTGCTACCCAAAATTTTACGTATGTTGGACACAAGTGCTCAGTTCCTACTTCCTAGCCTAAGCATTGTCAAGGAAAGGGAGGGAAAGGGGGGTGGACTAAGTTATAGATTAAAATGAAAGCAAGCAACTCGTACGTATACGTGGCCAAGGAAAGTAGGTTCGTATAGCCACACTTTGCATTAGTTCGAAGTTAAGGACACGAGGCACGTGTAATAACGAAGAATATAATGTGTATATCTCCAACAAAATGTAAATAAATAAACAAATATTTTGGGCACAACATGCAACATGCAATGCACGTAGTCCATTTTCTTAGAAATATATATATCAATTAAAAATGCAATCTAAAATAAAAATAAATATAAAATACAATATGATTATAATTAGAACTGGCCAGTTAAGAAGTTTTTGATCGTCACCGTAGTACTATCGGTATTTCCGGTCGCATCAGCCCCATAATCTGTCACAATAAAATCTGCAACAAGAAATTGAACAACAGAAGCTAATAATAATAAAGACGCATATATGGAAGCCATGCTTCGATTGTTGGCCATCTTCATTTCTGATAATTGAATATGGTATGTAAAAAAAACGAAAGTGATGTTATTATCAAATGAGTAGTGGTTGAGAAAGGACCATATATGAAACGTACCCGAAGCTCAGCTCAACTTATGCTTATTATATATAATGGAAACCCCCAAAGTACTGTTCACGCATGCATTAATCCGATACCACCCAAAGCCAGACACGTGGATAGTTATCTCCTCTTTGGGTTTTTTTTATTTTTTTTAAATTTTTTTGGTCAAAAGGACTTGCACAATAAGTCCAATGGAAAAGACAACGTGTATATATATTTGCTATTCTTTTTTTTTTTCTTTTAAAGTCGATGTTCAATCACCGCGCGTATATACCCACAAAGTGTGGGCAGTTTCCTATTCTAGATTGAATAAATAAAGTATATCTGACTACTTATTATTTTGCATTTCTGATAGGCGATAGCTAGTCAACGCATACAACATATGACCCATGACAAAAAAAAACAGTTTTTTTTTCTTTTAGATTTTTTTTTTCTGGCCACGGAAACCATGCTATATCACCTGTTAGACCTCACACCGGAAAAAATGGAATATGAGCCCAAAGTTTGCGGGTGCGTGAATCAATATTTTTGAGAGAAAAAAAAGGGATTTGTGTTACACACACATATGCACATATAAAGTGTATTAGGTTTTCCGATGTCATGGCTTATTTCTGCACTCTTTTGTAAAATTTTCGGCATATAGCGAATCCTTCGTTTTTCCCTCCTAGGATTTCCATATAAAATTATGTATGTTTTATTTGTTTCTTGTTTATCTTTAATTTGTGATTACTTGCAATTATTCTTTTCCAATTTAGTAACACCTTCAATATATATGCATTAATGGTTTAAGGCAGATTTGCCGACCCGAACCATGCTGCAGACCCAAATCCATGTGTTTTCAAAACAGGCCATTAGTTTTTTTGAAGAAATTTGATCAAAATTAGTTAAAATTTGATCAAAAAGTTAAGTTGCTTTGGCAAGCCATCGGATTAGATTTGGGTCTTAAAAATAGTACTATGTTTGTTCATATCAAGTTTTGAAAATAAGAACTCCGTCAAACGTGGGTTATTTTCACCCATTAGGCTACACTAGATATGCCAGGGGAATTACATACAGGTGGCTATTTTATCTAATTTAAAGATATATGATAACTTTCCTTTAAATGAGGGGTGAAACTTAATTTTTTATACGTTGAGAAGCCTTATTAATATAAAAATATAGTGGGAGTATACCTCTTCCTTAAAGCAAGGGGGTTGTTGATGATAAACTTATTTATTTGTATAATAAAATTTATAGTAGCTTATATAAATAGACCCAAACTCATATGATGTATAATGGATTAAAGAAGAAGTTGCGTGGGATTATGGCAATTTTGGGCCCCACGAGGATTAAAAGACACTGTCGGAGGCATTGGAATAGCATGTATTTGGATGAGGAGAAGAAATGAGTCTACGGGTAAGAAGAATTAAATGCGACATGAAAATTGAAAATAATGGCAAAGAAGATATTTAGTAAGTGGACATCAGGACATGTGTACTTCACGCCCAGCATATACGAGAAAAAGGAGTTACTTTGATAACGTGCATACTGGGGGTAATTACTATTTACTATTGCAAGTAGTACTACTTTTAATCGCAGCTTGTTCATTAAACTTTTATTTTTTTACTCTCATATGTCATTACCGATAAATTATTAAATGAAAATTATAACAGTGCTTGCGTGACATCTCATTTAACATGTGTAGGTGTTTTTTTTTTTTGGCTGAGCTGGACCGGGAGAAAAAAAAAAAAGAAGAAGCAACCTATTGAATACATGATTTAATAATAATTATAATAATAAAATAAAAATGAGACGTACGACTGGTGGCAACAACGTACGATGGCATGCATGTGAGAGAGATTAAGGAAGAAAGGGGTTGAAGGTGCGGGTGGCATGGGCAGTGGTCGTGGATGAACTGCCCTCGACAAGAACACATTCCACCCTTGGGTCCATTTCCCACTCGTCAAGAAAACTTCTATATTTAACATCCATTTCTGCATTGAAATTATGGTTTCCGTGTATATATATCAAATGCTCTTCGGAAGATTCTCCTTTCGGAGAAACCCGAGCCTAACGGAAATTGGAAAATGATGAAACCATGTACTACACTGTTTCTGCTGCCTGGTAACTTAATACACTTCCATTTTTATGTTGATGATTGATACGGAAGACAACCTTTTTCTTTTATCTTCTTATATATTTATTTCTGGTCTTAAGGGTTTCCTAACACTCTCTTAATAACTCATTTTATTGACTTAGATAACTTTTCATAGGCCGTGAAAGAAAATAGAGCAAAGGAAGTATTCATTGAACTATTATAAATTTATATGTACATGTGCATTTTGCTTGTTAGGTATTATAAAAGGAAAGCGTTGCACGAATTGGAATTAGAAATTCTAAAGAGAGACAAAATTACTGGAGGAGAGAAGAATATTAAGGTGATATTGTTTGGTACCGATATTTTTGTTCTGTTTACAAAAAATATTCATATATTTTTGTTTGGTATCTATTTTTGTTTTTCGTTTTCAGAAACAAGTTATTTTCAATTACAGAAAAATGAAAACACATTTACGCTGTTTTCATTTTGCTGTACTCTGTACTCAAGTATTTTTCGATGAATGCCGCCGCATGCCGCTCCCGCTCAGCTAACCCAGCGCAGCGGCATACTCCCCGCACGCGCGATCCCCTCCCCCCTGGCGTGATCCCCTCCCCACTGCGCGCGCGATCTGCGGCATCTCCTGGCCTCCACTGGCATCCCCCGGGCGTGGCATCTTGGACTCCCCCAGCGCGATCCGGCTGCGATGCCCCCATGTCATGGCGACGCCCTCCCACTGCATGACCTCCATGCCAGCTGCACGACCTCAACAAAAAAAAAATGAAAAACTATGAACAAACAATAATTCGTCTCAATTTAACAAAAAAAATAAATTTTAATTATAATTTTTAAAATTAATTTTTAAAAACAAAAAAATGAAAACCGTAACCAAACATGGCCTAAGGTTGTTATTAAATTTTATATTAGAGATATTATGATACTCATTTATGTTGCTTTTAATTTACATTATGAGCTAAATTTCTTAATCTTGAAAAGTGATGTAACATATAGTTCTGAACTATACTTGTTTTTCTATGTTTGTTTGAACTAAATTATCTCATTTGAATTATTCTGATCTTAATACTTATAATTAATTGGTCATTAATTATATTATTACAATTTTATGATTTGCTTTCAAAAGAGAGAATAATAATGTGTGGATCTTGGATAATTTTGTATAATCAAATATAAAAGACTAGCTTGGTTGATATGAACTTAGATAGCTTTTAAATCAATACTTTAATTGTATGCTTCTTTGTGTTATTTGCTTATTCTTGTGCCAAACAAGGGTGCTTCCAATTAATTGCTGAAAGAGGCCGTTGGAATTATATTGTGTCCAATTAAGGGTTGAAAAAGGCTTTAGGATAATTTGATTTGCTAGCATACATAGAGAACTAAATTCAACTACTTAGATAAATAAATCATGGTGAGAAATTAAGTGAAATAAGTTTTCTACAATTTATTCAATTATTCCTTTAAAGTTAGTTACTTTTTATTTTAATTTGCTCCACTAGAAACATTTATATTATAAAGCTAGGACTGTACACTTGTAGTTTTGCAACGATCAAATTTTTTAGTTTATATGTATTTTAACGTGTTTTTCTGGTTCATTTGTGTTATTTGATAATCACTTGAATGTTCTGCCTTTTTTGAAGTTTATTTACATTTGTGTTCTACAACAATGTTTTGATGTGTTCTTAATATCTTTTAGGATTTTTTTTCTTTGGGTTTCAGATGTGTATTAAGTGGTTTAAGTGAGAAAAAAAAAAGCTAAAAACATAGAAGAAATAGATTCACTACGAGACTTCAAGTTTTTGGCTAAGTTTCATTTGGGTGTCGTTCTTGAGGTAGAAATAATTTAAAGTAATTTACTTATAAGAAACAACTTATAGGTAATTCACTTGGGTGTCCTTGACATCCAAACATGGCATGTTTTCTCAATTGTTCACAATATTTAATTTTTTATCAAATGAGAAAGGGTCAAAAATAGGTCCTACATTGAATCTGAGACTACAAATTTGAACTAAGGCTGCAAATTTGGAGAAATAAAAATGATGTTGAATATCACTTAGTATGTCCCTACTTAGGCATGTCGATTGATCATGCGATGGAATCAACAGACTTGGTTCTAATGACAAACTCCTTTATAGACATGGTTGTGGCCTCGCCACCAAACCTCGATCGAAAAGTAACGATTAATGGATCCACCACCTCTGCATCTCCACATTTCATATGAACTTGGACAGCCGCTTTGTTTGCGAACATTCATCTTCAATTTGTTTGCCACTTCTTTGCTGCACTAATCAAGCTGCAAAAACACATTAAGAATTGCTTAGTTCTGATCAACCTAAGCTAATGGGAAAACATAACAAGAGATTTTGCTTTATCCCTTCATCCATCCTTTTCTATTCGCTCACAAAATGTCAATCAAGATGGCAAATGCAGTGTAATAGCATGCATGTACCTGCTGTAGGAACTCTAAAAACATCCTTCCAAGGACCCAAGCACTGTCATACGGATCATGATTAGGTTGTTTCTTTTTTCAATTTTTTTTATTTTTCCATATTTAGGTTCAATCTTGGATCGAAATACCATAACTTAATATTTTCAGTTTCGATTTAGGGTGTTAGTGCAGCCCTGGTCTCGATTGGAGCCCCATTTTTTGAGGTTTCAAACTTACATAAGTGTTGCTACTAATACAAGAAAGACAAATTTTATACATGCTAAATCAATCACTATCTCCCTCCTTGGACACGTCAACTCACGTGGTGGAATGAACTCCTCTTCTCAATTGCAGACTTAGTTCTGATGACAAATTCCTGGGTAGTCATGGTTCCAACCTCCACACCAAACCTCGACCGGACAGTAACGTTTTGTGTTTCCACCTCCTTGGGACCAATAACTGCCATCAATGGTATCCTCTGCGTCTCTGCATTTCGAATGAGCTTCGGCAGGCGCTCGCCATGGCAAACTTCAGCCCGCACACCATTCATCTTCAATTGGTTCGCCACTAATTTGCAGTATTCAAGCTGCAAAAAGACATCAACAATTGGTTCCTTCTGATGAAACCTTAAGCAAAGGGGATAGCCCGGAGAAATTGCTTTATTACTCCACCTTTCCTTTTCTCTATTCACTTACAAAAAACTAATCCAAACGCCCAATGGAGTGTAAAACTATGTACCTGAGTGTCAGTGACAGGCAATATTCTAGCTTGAATTGGAGAAAGCCATAAGGGAAAATCTCCACCATAATGCTCTATGAGGACTCCAAAAAACCTTTCCAATGACCCAAGCACAGCCCTATGGATCATTATAGGTTGCTTCTTTTCTAAATTCGAGTCAACATATGTGATGTCAAATCGCTGTGGCAGGTTAAAATCAACCTGTGTATAACTCAAAAAGGAAATCAGTCTTCCCACCATATATGGAACGCCACATTGATTTTTATTTTTTTTTTACAGCATAGCATACCTGTATGGTTGAACATTGCCACTTTCTTCCAAGAGCATCCTCAATCTTAAGATCAATTTTTGGACCATAAAAGGCACCGCCTCCATCATCAATTTGGTAACTCCAACCCTTATCAGCCAAAGCATCTCTGAGGGCAGATGTTGATTTTTCCCATATGTCATCTCCACCCACAGCTTTCTCTGGCCTTGTTGAGAGGTTCACTTCATACTTGCTAAAACCAAATTGCGTGAGCATTTCTTCTGTAAGATCCAGAACACCTCGAATCTCGCCCTTGATTTGATCCTCCAAGCAAAATATGTGTGCATCATCCTGCAAAGGCATTAGGTAGGAGAGCCACAATTAAAGAAAAGCATTTCTTACATAGAAATTTGACGAGTCAAAAAATTACCTGGGTGAAACCTCTAACACGGAAGAGACCATGTAAACTTCCAGACAACTCATACCTATAAACGGTTCCCAATTCAGCAACCCTGATTGGAAAATCTCGATAAGAGTGTTGCTTCCTTTTGTAAATTAAAATATGATAAGGGCAATTCATTGGCCGAAGTTGGTAAAGTTCATCCTCGATTTTCATCTGATCATACATGCTCTCTCTGTAGAATTCTGAATGACCACTAATCTTCCAAAGATCTGCTCTTGCTACATGCGGGGTATACAGCAGATCATAACCACAGTCCATATGTAGTTTTTTCCAAGTATCTTCAATCACATGACGAACAATGGCACCCTTAGGATGCCAAAAAACTAGACCTCCACCAGCTTCATCCTGAAATATTCATGAAAACATCAGTAAATGCGTGAAAAAACACATTTTCACTGCATTCCTTAACTGTTATCTAACCTGTATAGAGAACAGATCAAGATCTTGGCCCAGGCGTCTGTGGTCTCGCCGTTTAGCTTCCTTCTTAAGATGAAGGTATGCTTTCAGTTGTTCCTCATTTTCCCAAGCTGTACCATAGATCCTCTGGAGCATCTGTTTCTTCTCATCACCTCTCCAGTAAGCACCAGCAACTGATTCGAGTTCAACAGCTTTCCTGTTGATATTTCCAGTGTATTCAACGTGAGGGCCAGCGCAAAGGTCCCACCATTCATTACCTGAGGAATTTATGGTAGATGATAAAAAATATCGACTACATGAACGTAACGGTTGAAACAATAATAAAGGAAACCATAAATTTTGACTGAATGGGATGTACAAGTAATGCAAAAGCATAAAAATGTGACTGTGTGCATAGTTACGAATCAATGTAAAAAAAAAAAATAAAAAAATTAACAAAAAACTGTCCCAATTTCCCATGCATGGTAAAGCTATAAATCACTTTGCCATTATAAGGGCTAGATATAAATTTGGAAAAGGAACACCTTCAAGCCATCCTTAGAACTGGTACTTTTGGTTTCATATGTTTCAAAGGCAAGTGCATCCCAGGCTACATATAATGTGATGAAAATGACACTGCAACATCCACGGCATAAAAAATGGTTTGATAATAACAACAAAATATAACCACCTGTTTTTCTTTTCTTTTTCTTTTTTTCCTTTCAAAGGGAAGGAGTGACATGAAATTCAAACCCAAAACATTAGAGTCAGCAATCATTAATCAAGTTACCTCTTTCAATCCTGTGTGAATAAGAAGGAAAAAGATAATACCAACATGATAGATGGTAATTGGTTCCTCCTTGATACTTTCCAAAATCTCCATTTTGTAAGGTTCATTTATAGCCATTATTCTTCTCTGAGCTTCCTCTCTGGAAACATCTTCTCTTATCAATGGAAAATTCCGACCTATGATGTAATCCTACAGATAATTTAATAAATAAATTCTGTACCCTGAAATCATAGGGTAACAAATAATATTTCCAGTTTTATAACATTCAAAAACATCAAAAAGTATAAGAACAGTGCTTTAATCAAACTTACCATCTCCCTTTTAATCTTGCGCAAATCTTTATCTGTCAAAGGCTCCATATCGAAATCATAGTAAAAACCATTTTCTATCCATGGCCCAATGGTGACCTTTGCATTTGGAAAGAGCCTTTGAACAGCCATGGCCATTACATGTGCACACTGCATATGCAAACACATCAATTGAGTGAACCACATAAGTAAAAGAAAATGTAAGATAATCAGAAATGTGGTACATCTTCCAGGAATTCTATTGTCTGACGCTGTATTCCAACTTCTAAGTTCACCAAACATATGTTTCATTGTTTGATAAAATAATAACAGAAAAAAAAAAACAAAGATTTTAATTTCTTCTACTTGTCTCAAACCCCGAGGTGATATTTTAGTCCATTAGCCATCCGTTTGGTTGCCCAGAACATGGACAAAGAAAAGTCACCAAATTGAATTTCTCCTAGTTTTTCCACACTCTGAGGTGTTGGTTCACTATTTGGTTGCCTAGAAAATGGGTAAAGAAAAACACTGAGTTCAATAAAAAAAAATTTACTTTTCTCCCACTAGGGTTAATAGTCAGATTTCACTAACTAGACATCTGTTTGGATTTCTAGAAAATGGCTAAAACAAAAACACCGATTTCATTTCTTCTAGTTTTCTCATAACCATTCATCCATTTAGATTCCTAGCAAATAGGCAAGAAGAAAAGCAACAATTTCAATTTCTACAACATCTCTCACTCAGATTCTATAGAGATAACTCTCAAGGAGCTTTTGCGAAGTTCTGAACCTCAAATCTTCTCTAACATTTAAGCATCTGATTGAAAATGAACAGACAAAGGATTTCATCTACTTTCCTCAAACTCCAACGCTATATAATCTAACTAAGGCAAGTAATCATCCGTTTCGATTACCAAAAAACGGGCAAAGAAATAAAAACGCGACTTTTAGTTTTAGCTTCTTCAATTTTCAGTTTCACTTATTGAGAAGCTATATTCTGGGTTCACTAACATCCGTTTGATTGCCGATAAAATGGGCAAAGAAAAAACCCAGTTCACTAAATAACCACCCATTTGAATTCCTAGAAAATAGGCGAAGAAAAAAACATTCAATTCAATTTCTTCAATTTTTCTCTCATCCTGCCACCAACCAAACAGTTTTCCAACACCAGAAAAAAAAAAGAAAAAAAAAGGGCAAGCTTACATACAGTGTGGCGAATCCGCAGGAGCTTCTCGGATGATTCATTTGTGGGCAAGCCTATTTTCTCATCGGAAGCCTCCTCCTTGACCGTTACAGTCTCCGAGGAATCGGTGGAGACAGCAGACAACGATGATGATGTCGTCCGGATTCCGGCGCGGCTCCTGCGAAGTGGGAAACACCCAGTTTGCGTCCGCGACGACAACAGCTTGATGGGTAGGAGGGGGCGTGAAAGAGGGGTGGAGACACGGACGACGAAAGAGCTCGAGAAGAAAGAGTGAGAGGGTGCCATTCTGTGGGGAAAGGAACATGTAAAATGTTTTCTGTACATGTGTGCCCGCGCAGGTGCCGAGTGTCCTGCGAAGCTTGAGTTGAGTGTGTGGTCGAGGCACCTGCAAATGCAAGCTAGCCACCCCCAAGCCAAAAACCCACAAATATTTTATTGTATTCTATTCCATCTGCCAGTTTAACCCAACGTCAAACTTGACTAGTTCAAAATTAGCTAAGTGAACAACTGAACATGTGCTCTTCCATGGCCCTTTTGCCCCTCCATGATCGTTGAAGATCGACATGGGAAATTTTTCCGGGAATGCATTGAAGAAATATACGTAGTTTTCATACTTATGGCAACGGTTTGGATAGTGAGTAATTCAAATCTATTTTGGATGAGTTTAAGTTGAGGAAAAAGGTTGAGAGGGTTTTATTCAACAATTTTTTAAAATATCAAATCATTAAAATCGTGACCTTCTAATTATCTCATAGGAGTAAAGTAAGAAAAAATAAAGTCGATACGAACAGTTGGAGCCAAAATTTTCATCCGTAGTCACTTGTAATTGAACTTGAAATCTATCATTTAGACAATTAGTATGTTGTAATACATAAATAATTACATGGATTCAAAATTACATCATTCTAAAGTTGCTTTTTTATATTTTATAAAATACAATCGTTTATTAACTGCTTCCAAATATAATTATGTTCAGGTGTTCAGTACTACATCAAGTTAACTTTTCTAATATATATGTTCACATTGGAAGTAATTTTCTCCATCGGCCCTTGCCTATATAATGAACCAAGAACAATTCTCAATTCCTCAATATGACCATTAAAGTCCGCATTTGACTCTCATTCACAATTCTCTTGGCGATGAAGGCCATAAATGGGAGCTACACTTCAAATTTTGCTGGTGGTGATATTTTAAAAACCCAGTATATTGAATCTTTCTTGTCCCAGATGTGCCTTGTTTCATGCCTTCCACGGAGAAGATTGTTCTTGATGAGGTTGTTCCTTATTCTGTATAAAAGGTCAACTAACTTAAAGGACCTCCTTGTTAGTTAGAGTTAACAGCACATTTCATTTCCTTCATGGCAAAGCTATCTTTTTTCGGTGTCATTTGATTTGATGATGATATTCATTTAAAGAAAGATTATAGGGTGAGACTAAGCTTTCATTTAGCTTTTTGTGGACTTTTCTTTTCTTTTCGCCTCCTACTAATGATTCACTTCACTGTCATTCACCAATTACCTAACTCTAATTATATATAACATTATAAAAAAAATACTACGATATCTCAGTTTAATTACATATATCTTAATTGATTTAACATGCGGTGCGTAATCACGATAAAATAAAAATTATTGCTCGTGTGTGTCACCAAACATGGTTGGGACTTGGGAGAGTAGTTTTCCTCCTAAAAAAATATCATAAAATGAAACAGAAAAGTAATAAAACGAAATTGCAATCATTAATCAAGACACTTCAATTTGTCTCTTATTGCCTTATTGGTGAACTAACTTTAGACGACCTCCACCAGCTCTTGTGGACCTCCACCAGCTCATTTCATTTCCATCACGGCAAAGTTATCTTTTTTTCACTGTCATTTCATGATGATCGTCCTCTAAAGAAAGATAATATGGTGAGATTGAACTCCACCAGCTCTCGAGGACCTCCACCAGCTCATTTCATTTCCATCACTGCAAAGTCATCTTTGTTTCGCTGTCATTTCCTGATGATCTTCCTCTTAAAGAAAGATTATATGGTAAGATTGAACTTTCATTTGCTGCTTTCCGGATTCTTTCTTTTGTTCAGCCCAAAAAAAAAAAAGGAAAGAAACACCATGAATATAAGAGCTACATAATAAAAATAAATTTATTTAATATACATAAGTCCTAAAACATATATATTATAAAAAAAAAATAGAAAGAACGCTAGGATATCTCGTGCATAAATAGCAGTACAGCCCACAAAACAAAAAGACATCAAACAGAATACACGGTCGGGCAGGCGATGCCCTGTAACCTACATCAAAACGCGTCAAATCCGAAACGCCATCACTCATCCCTGCTGCTGCCCAAAGCACAACATGGCACGGGTGAAGAAAAGGCACTAATGGGAGAACCACGTTTCCTACAAGTAATGCGTTCTACAATCCAGTCACACCATTGGCGCCATGATGGGACTTCTCAGAGCCTTCCTTCTTCTTCCTTCTCAACACCACTGCCCATGTGAAGGCCTCCAGCAGGACTGCAACGGCCCCGAGGGCTATGATGATGCCGGTGTACGCCCTCTTCCACTTCTTCTCCGGGTCGAGAATGTCAAACCCCTTGTAGATGTTGATGACACTGAGAATTATGACGGTGTAGCCCACGGAGTGGTGGTAGATGTTCCAATATAATCTGTATTTGTTATCCTTCTTCGGTCTTAGGAGCAAAGCAAACACCTACAGGTCACGCAACATGTCACACTCAGGATCAGATAGACCAGGAGTTTTAGCCACAAGACACTAAGACTGTGCGTGTGGTACGTGTTGAAGAACCAGTGAAAGGGGATGAGACTAGATACCTGAAGTGTTCCTAGGCAGAAAAGGGTGATGCCTATGTTCCTGTGGCTGTCGTATGTGATCCCTTTGGAGTCGCTGCCGAGCTTGAGACCGGTGCCCCAACCAGCAACCCCAATAACGTAGGCTGAGCTCTGGCAGGCGACATGGAGATAGAACCATGCCGGGTCGGCTTCTCTGGACACCTTTAAGTACCTGGCGATCATGGCACCCAGTGGCATCAGAGTTCCCCAGCTCACAGCGTTTAGGACTCCATGGACCTGAAAATTCAATTCCACCCACCGTCAATCACATAAGCACGCCACTCGAGTCCAAAAACTCAAGACTAACAAGAAATTTTGGAGATCAAAACAGAAATATCATTTTTAGTCAACGATTTTCCTTTAATCCGAAACCTTAAAAAACAAAACCCAAAATCAAAATAGACAAAAACAAAAATAAAAAAGAAAGCCAATAACACCGACCAATCAAAAAAACAAAAACAAAAATATGAATGCGCGTGGATAAATGCGTTAACATCTCTCCAAAATTTCAAAATATGATGAGTAGCAGGGTTTTTTTTTTGGGGCCTCTAAAATGCAAAATAGGACAATTAAAATTTAGTATTAAAAATAAATATTCTCAAATCAGATGGATGGATGGACAAATCAAGTATAAAATCAGACGTTAATTTATCCAGTAAAAGGGATTGGGGTGGGATAAAAATGGTCGACGGAAAAAGTCAACTCTATCTCCAATTCTTCGAACGCCCACCTAACTCTGCTAAAAATGTGCACAATGAGAAAGCTACTGAACCTTTAATCAAACTTGAATTAAAAGCATCAAGGACAAGTTGATAACTTTGGATCCACTGATTAGGAAACAACAACGACAACAACCTCAAGAAAACATAATCAAAGAAACTTATGAAGTTCAATTCGTTGTGCGCAAAGCCAAATCTGAAGTCATCAACACAAATATTTTCTTTTAACATCAAAATTGATCAGAGACCAGAAAGTACTTACATTTTTCCTATGTATCCTGGGAACACCACCTGCGCTGGTTGTGGTTCCAGAGTTGAGATCCAATGTCGACACAGACTTAACGTTGTCACCAGATGTCGGGTGGGCACGAAAGGTGCTCCCGCTCATGTCCCCCACCTGCCACAACTGCCACATCCCAGAGGTGGACGGCAGCCGGAGCGTGGCGAACACGTTCAGCCTGCTGCCGCTGAGCTCCGCCGAGACGTTCGTCACCGGGAAGTCCAAATTGCCCGCGGCCAGCGTGGTGGAGTAACCGGACACGTTCGAGGTTCGGGCCTGAACGCCGCCTGAGCTGTTCACGTAGCCGATCAGCGCCTGCGTCCCCGCCATAACCTGGCCCTTGAAGTTTGGGCCCCAAGCGACCCACTTGGGGGAGGAAGTGCTGATGCCGGAGCAGGAATAAGCTACGCTGGTGGTGCCGTCGTCGTTCTGGGTCCAGTGGATGGAGCAGCCCAGAACAGGCAGGTCCGTGCAGATCTGGTATTGTAGTTGGTTGGAGAAGGTCTGGGTCGAGCAGGACGTCTGAGCCTGAGTGGAGGCCCAGAATCGGAAAACCAGCACGCAAGAGAAGAGGAACGTCGAGATCAGAGACTTGTCGGCCATGGCTGCGTCAATTTGTGATACAACTCCCCCAAAAAAAAAAAAAAAAACACCCAGAATCGAAAAGTTCAAAATTTGGGGATTTTGCAAACTGGGTATTGTTTGAAATCTGATTTTGTGATGTGGGTATGTCCCAGACAAGGGTCTGGGTTTTGGGATTTTAAGGACTGGGTTTGTGGAGGCTCTGAGAGAAGTTGAATTTGGTAGCTCAACGCTTACTGGTTCTTTGCATAACGTGGCGTGTGGTGGGTGAGCTTATAAGTTATTGGAACTTTGACCCCATTTAAAAATATTTTTAATTTGGGAAAGAACAAGACATGAAGTACGTGCTTGTCTAGGCTTGTAGGGATGCTAAGGTTGTTGGTCCTTTGATCATTTCTCCAAGGACTGAAAAGAAGAAAGTGAAGAGTTCAGGGCGGTAGATATCAAGCCTAGAAATACATGGACTTCTTTGAAATTAGTGACGGGTTTGTGATCCTTCGATGACGTCTGATGATGATTCATTATGCTAACAGCAAATTTATAGTTTATTCAAATTATAACGCTATGTGCCCTGTACTCAACAGTAAAAAAAATCACAGGAGAAAATGGAATAAATAAAACATTTTGTGTGTGTGGAGAGAGAGAGAGAGATCCTTTTAATGGGATTTAGGTTAATTAACGTGAAAGTTGATTAAATTAAAATGTTCCAAAGCTGAGAGTCTGAACTCTGAAGACGAGCAACCTTTCGGGTGTGCGTTATAATCACTAATCACATCCAACCAACTGACACTAGTTGATTAAATTGAGGGAGAGGAGGCAATCACCTTAACAATCGAATAAAGTTGATTAAATTGAGAGACAAGACAATCCACTTTACTAACTTTTACCATAGAAGCACTTCAAGAAATTTTATAATAAATAAATAAGTTTAACTCTATGCGTTATGTGTTTTTTTCTTTAAAATTCTAAAATAAACTAATTTGTACAAAATGACAAATGTGTCCAAGTTAAATCTCAAACTATTATTTATAATAACTAATAGCTGTGTATTATAACTTGTGTAAGTTAGTTGATGTTCTATAGATTTATCAATATTGAATTTATCTTTAAGACTGTAAAAATTGAATAGGCCAACTTTTTATTATATTTATTTGACAAAAATTTGTCAAGTTCATGGCTGGATTTAAAACCTTAATTTTTTTAACAAAATAATTCCCATTAATCTCCCAAGTATATTTTAATAAAATTTAATAATATATAATATTAGCATTCATAACTTATATTATAAAATAAAAATTCCTAACATTAAAAAGTTTTAAATAACTCTAACAGACTTTTTATTATCTACAAATATAAAATTAAATAATATTATATTACTTTTTTACTCCTCATATGTAGGGATTAAAAAATAAATTTTTAATTTGTGAGGAATGATAAAATCACTCTTTATTTAATATTACAATATATTTTATTTATTTATTACTCTTCATTTTACATGTATTAATGAAGAGATATAAAAATTTTTAAAATAAAATAAAATTTATTTTAATCAGAATAAAAAAAATAAAAATATTTTCCAAAATGAAGAGATAAAATAATAACCTTATTATAGTTGTTCTCAAATATTTCAAATGCAAGCCATATATTTTGAACAACAATAAACAATTTATTTAATGCATTTCATAATAAATAATAAAAATTAATAGCCTTACGAGTAAACCCATAATTAGTATTATTAATAATAAATTCTTATGGAACAATTACAAACCTTTTAAGCCGGCTTGGCTAGTTTTTAATAGTTAAATTTTTTTCCAGCTGTTTTTTTCTTTTTCGGTTTTGTCTTGTTTGTATTTTTGTTTGTTCCTTTCATTTTACGCAAACAACGAAAACCAACCGCAAGTTTAGATTGCTCGGGCTCAACAATCATATATTTTAGATGTTTTTATTTTAAATCAACGAATAAAAATTATTTTTTATTATTTTTAATTTTTTTATATTACCTATCATATTCTAAAACGAAAAAAAAATAAATCAAAGCAAACATGTTCGAAACCCAATTGATTTCCGCCTTCTCTTGAAGTCCCACGACCAGCATGATTGATTGAAAATCACGCGCTTTATATGTGTGTGTGTATATATAAATATTAATATTAATTTTTTAAGAAGTCCAAATATTATTCAGGAAAAAAGAGATTAACAAATAAAATAAGAATCTAATGGTGCACAGGCGGGTTTGGTATGCGCACCACATCAAGCATTACTTAAATAAAATTCAAATCGTACAATTAGATTTTACTAAATTTAATATATAATAATATGATAAATAATAATCAAATAAAATAAAATTTAAATAATACTTTTAAAATTTTAAAGTTAAAATCATACAATTTAAAAATATGAAAATATATTCAAGACTTTTTGCACCACACTAAGCATTACTTAAATCTATATTTTGGCATTTTTTATTGTGAGCCAATGGTTTGATCTGCTTATATAGTATTTTAAAAATAAATTAAAAATTATCCGTTTGAAAAATAATAAATCAAAATCAACAAACAAAAATAAAAAATTATTGATTCTCAATTTAGTTCATCACATAAGTTTTTTATTCAGTTTATTAGTTTTCGATCGCTATTAACACTCAATCAAAAATCACCAAAGTAATAGGTAAATAGAGAGATATAAAAGAACTCTCGATGGTGAATGTAGAGAATGTTAGTGATGAAAAAGAGAAAAATATATAATAAGTTATTATAATTTGATAGTGTTAATTATCTACTATAACTTTAGTGAATAATCTAGATTCACACCGATGACAACTTTGTACCATTGGGATTGCATAATTGTTGAATAATAGTGATGATGTCACAGTATACTAAATCATCGGAGAAAAAAAAACACAATTATTCACAATTTTGTGATAATATCGCAAACAATTATACATATTATTTCATATTATTTTATAGATACATATGCGGATAAGTATATATTGTTGAACATTCAAAAATAAAAGAAATAATCATAATAATAATAATAATAAATACTTAATTTAAATAATCTTCCATTATCAAACCAATTTAGACCAAAATAATTTTATTGGTTTAATATCTTTAACAGTGCCAATGCAACTAAGTGTGATGCCTCCTCCGGTGATAAAAAAAATGTTTAACAAGTAGTAATTAAAATTTAGTTAATAAATGATTAATGTTACGTATAGATAGATTGCACATTGATATTATTATTTTTTAAAACTTTTTAGTCATACCAATCTAATAGCAATCTAATGTCAAATAAAATATTCCCGTGAGAATTACCTATACAATCTATATGTAAATAATTTTTTTCTATTTACTGTTTTTTCTCAAGATATCATAATAGTTATTACCCGTTTTTTCCCCCATTGCAATTGAGTTTACCTAATTTGTCTTTATATGCATCAAAAAAATGAATTTATGGATTTGAATTTTGCAATTTCTTTTGTCAGCCCTTTATCCTGCCTCATCTTGTTTCTTATTTTCCCCATTCTTTCTTTTTCGCTTCCGATCCCCTTCCTTTTCCATAGCACAAACCAGGGATGGTATGAATGGAATTTGAATCCTACGTCCTAGACACAGGAAAAGCACAATATGTATTTTGGACATTTGGTTTTCAACTTCCCGGTTGGTGGAAGCTACAAGACCTTCGTCCAGCGAAATATACCCCAGCCCGGTTGAAGTTCTACAATATTCTTGGATTCCTATTATGGTCGATCTGTGTAAGATTATGTATTGTTTTGATTTTTATATTATGTTTATAAAATTTTAGTTGAATTCGTATTTAATTGTAATTTAAAAATAATTTTTATTTAATAGGAAAGTAAATATTTTTTTTAAAATATTTTTAAAAGGTAACTTTTTAAAAAATAAAATAAAATATTTATTTAAAATTTTCAATATAATCAAATTTAATTTTAAAAATTAAAAATAATTTTTAAAAATAATTATATACCTACCAATTTATATTATTATTAAATTAAAATCATTTCAAATTTACTATTTAAAAAAATAATCTTAAATTGTGTTCTTACCATGACATCATTTCATTAACTGTAATAAAAAATAATCAACCGCTGTGCTGTGCCCCACCAGCCATTAAGCATTCATTGTCCTATTTTTAAAAGAAGAATAATTCCCATGTGCTTATCTTTTGACATTCCTATATAATTTTTTTTTCATGACGTTGCTTCACTAGCTTTGCACGCAATTTGCATACAACGCTGCTTTACAGATTTCCAAATCATATATATAATATATGAGGATTAGATTGCTTGGAAGGCCCATTTTTACCCATTCCACCAACCTAAATAGTACAGAGAGGCCAAATGGGGCATGCATGTGCCACACCTTCCATTCATCCACGTGATTGCGAGGTACAAGTAATATTAATGTAACCGATTCATTGAGGTGCCATAAAGTTGATCTTAATTTAATAATAATATAATTTTAAAAGTTATTTTTAAAACTATGAGTTTATCTAATTTTAAAAATTAATTTTAACAGTTTTTTATTTTTTCCATAAATTTATTATTTTGATACATTAAATATATTTTTTTTATATTTTTTTAGACTTAATTTTAAAAAAATACATACTATTTTATGACATATCAGCCTATCAAATTAACGAAAAAATAAATAAATTTATGAATCAATTATGACAAATTAGTCATTGTAAATAATATCACAACAAGTAATTATACATATTATTTTTGTAAATGAAATAAATAATTTATTATTCATAGTCTTACTTAGCAGTAGTGATGAATGATGATCGGGAATCAGTTGTGTTAATTGATTTAATAACATGCTACGTCAAGTTTTGTTTAAATTATATTTATTTAAATAATTAATAAAATCTAAATTGATCTAACAATGGGGGTGAAGTATCACACCTTATACCCTTACGTCTCCTGAGTTCTGAATTCTATATGCGCAAAATTACATATACAATTGAGGGTTACCTATTCAACTATTGGTCACTCATTACAATATATATATTCAAAGAAAAAGAGACAGCATAAAATACCAGGTTATTGAGAGTAGATTGCTTCTGCAAGTTTAGAAAATTATCGATGGTAATTGAAAAATAAGCAAAGAAAAAGACAGTACAGAGTATGATGAATAAAACAAAAGAGAAATCATAGTCGATAAGTTTGCTTTGTTTATCATATGTAATTGTGTAAGTAAATTAGAAGTGAGGCAGATAAATTTTTTTTGGTAATCGAGGTAGATATCTCATTATATTTTATATTAAATATGAATATGAAGAAAAAAAAAAGATAAAGAGAGGAAGGGGAAGGGTGTTTGGTTTTTTATTTTTATTTTTTGAGCCCCAGCCACAAGTTTTTTAACAAAACAAAAAGGGAAAATATATATACCACCCACATCACTCTCACACACATGTTTTTCAAAGAAGACAAAATAAAATAAAAAACAAAAACTGGTTTTTACTAAAACAGGAAAACAAAAACAAAACAAATCGAAAATAGAAACTGTTTTTGGAAACTTTTTAGTTATGAAAACCTAAATTTTAGTTTAAAAAGCAAGAATCTCTTAATTTTAAAATGAAAACTTAAATTTTAAAGTTGCTTTTTTTAAGTAGTAACTTTGAAATTTGTAAAATATTAATATTAATATTATTTAAAAATAAAAGAAAAAGGATACTGGTTTTAAAAAAATTAAAAATATTTTATCTTGTGAACACATCCACAACAATTTTCGTTTTGAAGTGCATTTAACATCGTAATTTACTAAATACCTATATATTTATTTTTATGATATTTTTTTAGCACTAAACTAAAAAAAACTTATTTTAAAAACATAATATTATCAATCAACATTCTAAAACAATTACCATGAAATGTGAGAGTTAAATTCTATTACTAACATTTAAATTTAAATTTTGTTAATTTCATGTTGATAAAATTTATTTTCCTATTAAATTTTATTACCTTAAAGAACTTATAAGATCTTTAATTTATATGATCAAATAAAATATGTTTTGTCAAAATCTGATTATGTTTTATTTGATCATGTAAGTTAAATATAATTAAATATAAATATTGTACAAATATATGTATATTTGTCAAATTTTGATTATATTTTATTTGATAGTGTAAATTAAATAGCATTATCTTTTAAAAAAAAATATATTTTATTATTCCCCTTTAATTTATATACTTTTTTAAAATTTAAAATTTAAAATTTATGATAGAATTAGAACGGTGTGGTCACATTGCCTAGGTCCTCCCACTCATCACCCTTTTTTTGCAATAGAGAGACAGAACGTTGCAATAGAGAGAACCGCAAGTCCACAACGGATGGTAATACGTGTTGTGAAAAGGGAAAAAAAAAAGATAAAAACACGAATTATAACACTAGCCATGCACCAATGGCAGGGGTGGACACGGCAACCAAATATTGAGCTAACACCTTTCTTTTTTTTTTTTTTTTTTGTGGAAAGGAAATGGTAGACTTTCTAAACGTTTTGACCATATATGGTACTAGAATGGAATTTTCATAATTAAGGGAAGAAGAAGAAGACAATGTGGTTAGGTGGCATGAGATTAATTTTGGGATATTAATTTGTAGGCACATAGCAGAAACCTTCAGCGGCCAGAAGAATTCCAGATCCAAACCCACCTGTTGATGTCCCAACCCAAGTCGTTTAAACTACTCATTACCTACTCATTATTTTAAATATTTCCTGGTTGAATTTCATATTTTAGACTTACAATACTTGTTCATAATATAATACATGCATTCCCTTTTTCACACTACGCGTATACAATAAGCACGTAAGACTTTCTGCAAATGCCAGCTACCAAACTTGAAAGTTTCAACTGAAATAATATTTTTTACCAAACTGACGTATGTATGATTTTTTTTTTTCATTTAAAATGATATGGCGACCCATCAACAATCGGTCACTGTTCTTTAAGCTAGAACCATATGTCGGCTGCATGGTAAATTGGTAATTAAACATTCTGAAATGCTCTTATTTATGTGAACAAAAGCAAGACCTCCCCGAATGCTCGAGTCTTGGCAGTGTCCTAATATTTACCTATGACATCGAAGCTGTCTTTGTTTATGGAGCTCCTCAGAAGATGAGTCAGCGGTTCAGTAAAATGATTCTTGCATAGATGTTGCAATAGTTATGTTAACTGGCTCTGTTTGTTTGTTTTTTCCCTTCTTCTATGAATTAAAACTATGCTGGCTTTGTGTTATCAGCCAGAAAAGAACAGAAACAAAGACGGTAAATCATGCAAAAAATGCCAAAAGTAAACTCGCATGACCATCCTACTTTATTGTTCCCAGCAGGCCGTGTTATTAGAGGATGTAAAACCAGTAAATATATCCAGGTTTCATCCTAATTATCAAGGAGTCACCCGTTTCTTTACACCCATTTATTTTTCTCTGAAAAGATTGCATTCCAGCCTCTAGGACCCCTTAAACTCCCCTGTATATTTAGGAAAAAATACCAAGAAACATTCTTGTCCCCAGTGGATTTTACAGAAGAAACTCTAGATGGACTAAGCAAGCATTTCCCAGAAAAACTTCTTGTCTCCATTTCACACACCCACATACAGAAGGATGTAATTTCAGTTTTTTTCATATGCATCTCATCTCTATCCATTCCTTTTAACCCAAAAGCAAATTCAGAAACTAATCTCCTATTTCTAGACAGCAGCACCAGAACCCTCAAATCCATTTTTCCACTACGATTGAATCATAAGCCTCACAGAACCTTTAAGTAGATGGCAACGGAATTCCAAGCTGTCTGCATTTTCTGCATTTTCTTCTGTCTGCTTCACATTTCCAATGCTCAAACATGCTCAAACTACACCTTTGCAAGACAGAGAGTCTACGAGTCTTGCAGTGACCTTCCTTATCTAGAGGCTCATCTTCACTGGAATTACAGCCTATCAACCAGAAGAATACATACAGCCTACAGAGCCACTCAGAATCCTGGGGGCTGGATTGCCTGGGCAATCAACCTAAAAAACAGGGGTATGATTGGTTCACAAGCACTTGTGGCTTTTCGTAATGCTGAGGGCAGAATGAAGGCCTATGCAACACCAATAAACAGTTACAGCCCTACCATGGAACCAGGAGCTCTCAGCTTCCATGTCTCGAGAATCTCTGCACGCTATTCAAAAAATGAGATGACTATCTTTGCTGTTCTTGGTCCATTGCCCAACATAACTAAGTATAATATTGTCTGGCAAGCTGGGGATTTAGTGGTTGATAATATTCCTCAGGTTCATGCCACCTCGGGGCCTCATATTCGATCAATAGGAGAAGTGAATTTTCAGTTAGGCGCATGAACAGGACTGGAGATCACAAGTAAAATTTTCAATTATGAGTACATTTTCTGTGGCCCCACTTAAGTCTTATTTGTTTCTTCTCTATCTTTTTTCCCTCCTCGTAAACCTCTAATGTGTGGCATTTTGAATTTATGTACAGAATCTTCATTGTCAAAAAATTAATCTATGAAACCTGTCCGTTACATCTGCAAAATATAGAAAGTACATTCAGGTCCTAAAAACAGGTCAAGCAAAAGTCTTGTACAAAGCAAAATGCTTTTGACATACATTAGATTTCAAGGAGCTTCCATCCTAAAATCAATTGGCTAGAAATAATTACCCTTAAATCTGTACTAACTAATACTTGTTTGTCATGAGTGAAAAACAATATCATATTAGATTTCAAATGCCTTTGTAGGAAAAGTTATTAATCAATACTTAATTAGAAACTTCCTCGGGACATATTCTAACAACATGTGAAGCTTTAGCTTCATATTAATAGTTTAGAAAAAGTTGTAAGTTAGAACAAATTGTTATATCCTGTATGAATAAAATTATATATATCAGCCATGTTGGCAAGGGCTTCTGTGTAAAACCACGTTATCAAATAAATGCAGTAGCTCTTCACACTTCTGCTTTGTTACTTCCAAATCCAATGTTACCTGCCAACAAGCAAAACAAACCACTTGAGACTTAAAAGGACAAAGATCATTAAGCATCAGCGGATCTGAAGAATTGGTTCATGCTCTAAACTTCCTAAAGTATACAAGGTTCGATCTAGTCTGGGCCTGTGTTGGGGGCCAAAAGGAAAAAAAGAAGAGAAGGGAGGTGCAGCATTTACCTCTTTAAAAATTTCACTGTAAGAAGTCTTCATAAAGCCCTACATGAACAGTAGTTCACATTAAGCATCAACATGAAAATGTAAGCGTACAGATTACAGAACAAACCTATATGCATGTAAGCAAAAGCATGTTTAGGCTTGGCTTAACCTGTATGAACCCAATGAAGTATAAAGCAATCTCATAGTGTTCCTTGGGTGCTGTTCCATCTCATAGAAACACATTGATCGCACAAATATAGACTTTGGTCATATTAATGGAGGACTTCATGCATGTCTCTCTGTGTGTCTGTCTGTGAACCCACGTGTGTGTGTGTGTGAGAGAGAGAGGGAGAGAGAGAGAGCGAAAGAGAAAGAGAGCGCTACCAATTTTTGGAATAAACTGAGAGACATTATATTTGACTCTCCAATCTTAACACGGAAAGTGTGGATCTGAAGGCTCTTCACTGCAAAGCACATCATCATCAAGACTGCCTCTTTGCCAAGTCCTTTGCCACGACTATGCTAGCAATAGTGACATTATAACGTCATCAAACATATTGAAAAATTAGAAAAAACGTTCATTGCAATGAAAGAAACCTAACGCATCACTTAGTATGACTTCTAAATTCATTATAGTGTTCTTTTCAGTATGAATTTATTTTATCTTGCTGTTCATAAATCAAACCAATCAACAAAAAATGAAAACTTGAACCAAAGTCATCAATGCTTTTGGACATGGACTCGTGAACCAAAATAAATTAAACCTTCACTGTAAAGATCTTGCAGAAAGTTCCCAGATGATGTAGGGTACTATGACTAACAGGACCGCAAATAATGTAACAATAAGACTACCAAGAAAGCCTAAAATCTAGTTTAGTCTGAGAATTGAGAAGAACGAGGGAAGAAGAAGAAATGTTTAGGTACCATTTAAATAGGAATGTTTGGTAGATAAAGTTGTGGCTAAACTCTGGGAGCCTTTTAAAAGAAGGTAAAAATAATAAACAAATCAGTCCTGCTCTCAAATCATGAGCCGATTGTTCATTAGCTGGTCGTCACCGCTCTCCATTCAGCAGGCACTGAAGGGACCAAAGATGCAATTTTATAAGCCAACAGAGGCTCTACATGAGAATGCAGGTTGACAAACGAGATAAATGGGGAAAAAACAGTATTTCGATGTTTGAATTCTTTCCATCAGACTTAACTGAAATGTTTACAGAAAATGCTCCCCGTTGCTATGGAAGATTTATTTTCCTGTCAACTACAATTTATTAAAAAAAAAATCGGAAGGGAGTACCTTTTGGGCTCAGCTATCATTATTTCAACTTCAGCCAAATGGGAGTCATCCAAATCATTCATGTATAAATTCACATCACCAACCATGGCTGCGAAAGTGTTGAACCTCTCATTAAGAATAACACTGAACACTCACACCAATCGATGTCAGTAAATGCAATCCAAACGGGTATAAGAAAAGGAAAACACAAAATTGACACTGAAAATCACCATCATAACTTAAACCCAACACAAATTTGACATTTTGGGGAAAATCCCACAGCATCAACAACCCAAATTAGCTACAAAGTTTTAAATAGATAAATAAGAAAATGAAAGTAACCTTCAACGTGGGGGTCTCCATGAACGAAGCCTCCAACGACCGATTCCTTGTCTAGAACAATGAAAGTCTGCTCTACAAAAAAAAAAACAAATCAATGAAACCCTCGATTCTAAATGCAATCAAACAGCAATGAATCAAATCAATTCCACAAAGAAAAATCTAGAGAGAGAGAGAAACTGGAGGGGTCTTGGGACCAAGAAAGTTGCATCTGGTACTCCTGGGGAAGGGAGAGGGGCTCGGAGCCAGTGGCTTGAAGTAGCGAAGGGTCTTGCATCCATTGGTGGTACTTGGGGACATGCTGCCCCATGTAGGGTACCAGAATCACCTTCTTTCCCTCCAAGCTCACTCGCATCTTCTCCATCTCTCTCTCTCTCTCTCTCTCTCTCTCTCTCTCTCTCTCTCTCTCTCTCAATTTCCTAATTATTTTGTTTTCTCACTCTGTCATCATTTTGTGCGCAAAAATATCAAAATAATGATTAGGCTAACACTTATTCCTAATTACTACGTTATTAGTGTATTTATAAAAAAAATTAACAGTAATTTTAAAATATCTCAATAATTATAAATATCTCTCAATGTTTTATAAATAAATTTTTAAAATTTATAAATATAACCTCTAAACTATCTTTTAGTGATATCTCATATTTATTGGAACATATGATTTTTTTTTTTGGGATTTTATCGCATTTGTTACCTGTTAGTTGGTCACCTGGAGGTTTTCCATCTATAGCCTATAGCTGTCTCCCACTTTTATTATCTGACTGCATGTAGCCTCCCTAGTATTGTTCTGTCGACCTTTGGTGTAGACCTTTAGCCTCCGAAATATGACTATTTGCTCAGACATACAAAAAGTGACACCAAAAATTAAATATAATTTTTAACTTTGCCTCATCGTCTTCTCTTCTCATTTGGTATGCAGGAATAAAATTAGAAAGAATGAAATCATTAAATGAATAAAATTAATATGAAAAATGAAATAAATTTTTTGATTACTTAGGCAAAAATAAATAAGATAATATATTTATGTAATTACTAAAAATGAAATAT
Organism: Taxillus chinensis; assembly: GCA_023512835.1. Classification (NCBI taxonomy): domain Eukaryota; kingdom Viridiplantae; phylum Streptophyta; class Magnoliopsida; order Santalales; family Loranthaceae; genus Taxillus; species Taxillus chinensis. The sequence continues at coordinate 44,037,130 of CM042088.1, read as the reverse complement.
CATCCATTAATATTTATTAAATAATTTTTTATTTACAAAAATTATTTTCTCTCTCTTCTCTTGTGTTGTAGTGGGCACATGATTAAGTAGCGACGGATCAGGCGGCGGGGGTTGGAGGCGACGAATCGAGGGGGGAGGTCGCGTGCAGGGGGGAGCGTTGAGCCGGGGGGAGAGGGTTGCATTGAGGATAAGAGAGACGCGCATCATGGAGGCGATTACGTGGGGGGAGAGGAGTGCGGGGGAGGGGGGAAGGGGAGGCAGGGCGACAGGGAGAGAGTGTGGGGAGAAATAGAGGGAGAAAGAGGAGAAAATAAGTAAAAAAATAAAGGTATAATTAGGGTTAGATCGGATCAAGGGCCGGACAATATTTTAAGTTTAATTTTACTTTAAAATATCGAGTTGGACAAAATTAACACCCTAACGATCAAGTGAATTGCATATTGATGTTGGAAAACAATAGGTGGATTGTGTATTTGTACGACATTGTGAATTGCAGATTTGGCTTTTAGAGCCCAAACAATCCATTTGGAAAGCCTAAGAAACAAGGAAAAGAAAGAAAGACGTGTAAAATTTTTATTTGGAGTTCAAGCTTTACCTATGTGGAAATGGAATTGAATGTACAAATTCATCTCCTCATAGTCATCCTTATATGCCAAATAGGGCTGGCCCGAGGTTTTTGCCCTCAATTTGTTAGGGCCCCAAAATTTGCCAAGCTTTTCTTTCTTTGAGCCTTGCCCTCACGAAAAAAAGTCAACACTGCACACCTCCATACTCTCCATTTTGCCTCATCTCTTGTGCTATGTGGCTCGTGCCTCTATGTCGACAGTCGTTGTGCCTCTTTACCGACAATCGTCGCGCCTCGCCTCACGGCCTTCGTGCTCTTTGTCGGACAGTTAGAGGCCCCCCTCTCGGCCTCGCCTCGACCTCAACGGATCAATGTCGTGGTCCACCTCTCCCTCAGCCTCGACGGACGGATCGACTCCTCTCCCTCACCTGAGTCGCCTCGACGCCAACGGATTTGCGACCGCCTCTCCCTCGCCTCGACGCCCAACGATGATGGATCCACGGTCCACCTCTCCTTCGATGGCTTGACTCTTACCAACTCGCCTCGATGCCAGACAGACAAGCCCTAGAGGGCCTTATTCTAAAACTCTGCTTAGGGCCACCCAAACTTGAGAGCCATCCCTGCTCCCAAATTTACTAACATGGTCTACTACACGCGAGTTTTAAAAGAGTTCTTGAAAACAAAATTATTATTGGTGTTTGATGGAGTTAAAGAAAATGATCCAATGAAAATTTAATTTTTTCCAGCTTCTTTTAGAAATTATTTTTCAAATTGTTAACAAAAAAAATAAAATAAAATTTTAAAAAAAAAAAAACACATGGAACGGGTATCGGTGGAAGAGGGTCCAATGGCCATAATGGGGGCATTGGCATGGGGGCGGGTACCCCTTATCTTCATTGTGCCATCCCCATCCCCCCGGTGGAAGTGGAATTAGGACACCGTCCTGCCCACCCATGTCATGTCGGCCCATACATCACTAATTTCTTAACATATCATCTTTCTACTCTTATAAAATAAAATAAACATAAACATAAACATAAAATTATCGCCACCCCCACATGAAAGATATCTCGAATTGCCCGCCCTCCATGGTTTTCATCTGTCGGGTTTTAGGCTTTTAGCAGCGCATGATGGACGGACGCGTGCTGCTTGTATATCGATGGGAGCTACCATTTGTTTTTATCCATATTTGTCCGATGTTGTTTTTTGACACGTTAGCCCACCTTTGTGGATCAGAGTTTATGTGGCTTGTGCGGTGCCGGTATTTAATCTCAGACTCTCAGTCCTCTGAGATCGGTTTTACCGAACACCTGTAGACTTTTTATTCAGTCTTTGGGTTCATTAAAGAATTACCCTAGTTGATAAGTTTGTGTACAATTCTTTCTTTATAGTTAAATTTTTGACAAACGTGTGTTTCTAGCGTTTAAATTCGAAAGAAACTTCATTTGTCCTCCTGTATTAATTGTCTGGAGCCTTTCACTATACACTAGTTATGTTTCAAATCTGCCCGTCTCCACAAGTAACATTATGACCAATGATGTGTCACAAAAAAACATCCTGAAAACTCGGGACATGACAACTCTCACACTACAGCTCATTTTCAGGATTATATGCTGTATGTATAATTTTAATTTACATTAAAAATATTATACACAAGGAATACAATAGAATTGTTTTGATTGTTTTATGTTTTTATTTTTAAAATTTGTTAGCTATTTTTGAATATAAAAAATATAAAATAAAAAAATATAAAATATTAGCTAGGACCTAAAAAGTAAAAATAAATTCTTTTTTTTATAATATTCTGTGTTTTTACTTAAAACAATTATCACATTTGTAAGACCAAAACAGAAAAACTCTAACTAAAACATAATCATACCTATTCATATATTTCGGGAGGACGAAGACGACGACGTTTCATCCTCGCGCGGGCTACTATAAAAAAAAAAAAAAAAAAAAAAGGCCTCCAGGCGGGAGAGCCTCCTCAGCCTTCACTTCAAAACCGTTTTCTGTTAACACCAATCTGTGGACTGATCGACATCCATCGCCAGTCAGAGACTCCGAGCATCCAGGCTGTACTATCCGTAGCTGAATCCGGGGATCCGACCCGCGCGCCCAAATAAAACTCCGGCAAGTGTTTTCCGGCTAGCCTGTTCCGTACGTTCTGATCAAAGCCGGATTCGTGGGATTGTAATTGTCCATCCATTCGTCACGCACCCACCCTACCGCACCGTCCCCAACTACTAGCTAGCTATAGCCTATAGCTAGCGGATAGCTGACGAAGACCTATTAAGGTTGGGTCCTAGGCTTTTGCATTCATTGAAATTTTGCAATGCACATGCATATGTACATGTGTTTAATTATTAATTAATTGAAAGAAATCAAAATTTAATATATATATATATATACATCATTTTTGGTGGTGGAACCGATAGAGAGATTGTGACACGTCAGCGTTCGATTATAAATATTTAATTTTTTATGTGAAAATTGATCTGAAATTAATAATATATATATATCTCTTTGTTTTTGTTTTAAAATTAGTTAATAATTTAAATTTATTTTTGTACTCTCCTTGGTTTTTTTTTTCAAAAAAAAAAACTGCTCATGTTGTTGGGGTTAATTCCTTTGAGGTTTTTTAGTTTTACTTCAACTGTCAAGTTCCATAAATTTTCAATTCCAAAAATAATAAACCAATTCATGTTTTAATTTTGATTATATTTGGTATATAATTATTTACTTTTACATCATAATATTAATGTGGAAAAAAATCTTAATTTGGTAATATTGATTATATGTGGAAAAAAATATTAATCATAATAAAAATCATTTCTTATTACTTTTTGAATTAATTAGTTAAATATTCAAAATTGAAATTAATATATATGCCTCAAAACTATAAGAATCTTTTTTTCAATTGGTATATAATTTAATTGGAGAAAGCATGCATGAAAAGGGCAATGGAAGCTCGCGTTGTTTTATGGAAGTGTATGCATGTATTCTTCTAGTTAATTAGATTGGTCTTTACTTGTGTTAACTGGCTGCTAATTATAAAGATGTGACTTGACTTCCTCGTTCGAAACAGTACCCTTTTTTGTTTATATCTTGTCCAATACTCCAATTTTGGGTCACGCACAGTCTAGGCTTAAACTATGCACTTAGTGATGGCAACTGGCAAGTAGGAACCTCCAAGGCAATGATGAGACAAGAGACCATGCACAAAAACATGCTGGCAGGTGCTGCTGGAGTGGGTCTCGTGTACGTTTATCTCATCAGTCTCGGGAAGCTCATCTCAGTAGCAGTCAGTTGGGCCATTTTGGATGTAACGAAACTGTCAATAGTTGATTTCAGACCGAGAGAATGAGCTTCGAATGCTATTGAAGACTACACCATCTGGGTACGAACGCGAATAGTTTGGACCAAGATCAATGTTTTTCCTGATGTAATATATGTGTGTATGAGCTATGTTTTGTTATTCTCATATTGATTCTGCTGATAGTTGCGATGCATGGTCATGGAACTCAGTACTTCATTGATATTTGTTGCCCTTTACCATTTTCCTCAACCAAAATAAATAAATAAATACATTTAAAACTTGAGACAGGAGATCCAAATGTGTTGAATTTTTTTTTTCTACGGAAAAGTTAAAACAGATGCAGTAGGTAAGTGTGTCACTCTCATATTTACCTACCAGAATGAGATCAAATGATGCATATTCTTAAAAATTGTAAACTTCTTATATCTAACTTTTTGACCTCTCCCTTCTACTTTTCTTGAAGGTTGAGATATGCTGAATTGATTCTGGTGTCCTTGGAGGTTGACTGTTCAGTCCCCATGGCCGTGACTCATGGGTGGATTTCATTCCCTAATAATGATTTCTAAAATTTGAAAGGGGGTGGTGGTCCAGGTGGGTCATCCAGACAGACAGAGCACTTCCCCCTCGTCACTTCCTTTGGGTGGGTTCAGCATTCATCATGATCACTAGAGGCATCAAATCACAAAGCAGTTGAGACAGCCAGCACGGAGCCATTTCTCTTCCTATAGCCCATAGGGGAGTTTATCCAACAATTATGAGAGCTACCAGCCAACATGCAGAGGATCGTGATAAATTTTAGTCCCGGGGTGGCAATGGTCAATCCCCTCCCCTCCCCTCCCACCTTAATTCTTTTACAAAGTTGGCCTCCGAAATCAACCACGAATTGCTAAGAATTATACAATATCCGAGTTAAGTCTGATATCATTCGAAATGCAAATAAATACAAATTTTACAAATAATAAATTTATCATAAAAAGATTCAAATAATTAAATTTTAATTATGAGAAAATATGAAGTAAATTATAATCTAATTTTTGGGTAGTTAACCATCTGCTTGATTGATACCCGAATAATTTTGGGTAAATTATAATCGAATTTTTGGACCGTAGAAAATTTCTCATGATATCCGTAAAATATTTTAACCTGCAGTAAAAATAAATGAAAACATACGGTAATTATGATTTTTCAAAATTATCACCCTCAACAGCTTTTTCATTGTCTAGCAAATAAGATTAAATTAGCATTTCAAAAAATATTTCACCCCAAGTAAATAAATATTTTTTTCAATTTTTTTTTCTTTTCGCATATTTTTCACTTCAAATTCTTCTATCTTTTTTCTAAATTACCCCTCAACACCTTCTATGATTTGTTGACCGGCCTAGAACAGTAGAGATGAGGAAACTGGAAACAGTAGACGAAATGGGTCATCTTTATTATGGAAAAAAAGTAGACAATATGTTAGGCAGTTATGGGATCTTTATCATGGAAAAAGGCCACTCCCGTAGATATCAGTTTCTTTCCTTTTTTACCCAGGCATGTCTAGCCTTTGCGCGCGCGTGAGAGAGAGAAAGAGACCATTTCCCATATAAAGAGGAAGGCCCAAAAGTTACCAGTTTTCCAGTTTCCAGTTTCCAGTTTATTGCTCTAGTGCTTTGTTGACCACTCGTCTACTTGATTGTGCTCATTTATTGTGGAGCTCAAACTTGGGCAAGTCAGATTATCATTGCAATAATTGATGAAATATGCAGATACCCTTTGAGGGAGGCAGATGGACCCTATGCGCGAGTAAAACACGGGGCGATGTCTTGGTCTTAGGCACATATATGTGTGTATCTGAAGCAGATCTGCAGTACTAGAATTACAAAAGTTGACAGCCTTGGATAAAGGCTACAATTTTTTGTTTTTATTTTAATTTATTTTGAAGAAAGGGAAACCAGGAAACCACAATCCAAGCAAAGCGAAATTCCACAGTGAGTTAAGCTTCATAGACAACAAAAGAGAACACTTGCATGCAAAATAAGAAAAGAATCAGCATATTTGGTAACTTATTCATGGGAACCCTAGATGGGTATCCCTCAAAACACTTCACACTAGTAAATCACCAAGAAGCTTGGATACAATCAAAGAGAAAAACAAAACCCAATTACGGGAGGGGAAATCACAACTCGACAAACAAGACACTACAGCAGGAAATAGATAACTAAAGGAGGGGGAGGGGGAGAAAAGGGTTGTCTTCTTTTTTTTTTGTGTCGCCGCCTCACCAGAGATGCTTAATACACTCCTGACTATACCCCGCAATCAGATTTTACATCTCAATCAAATACCCAAAAAAGGGAAAAACCTAAGATTGTAATCCAAAACTCAAAACCTCAACACAAAATGACTTGTAACCTATCTCTAATTTTAACTCCTCAAAAACCAGGAACGCCCAGTTAGCTCTAGATCACAGATTCTTGTTTTGAGTTTTAGGCCGAAACATATATTAATTAACGAGGGAATGTGCGAAATTCACAGTTCAAATGGTTCGCCAAATTTTCTTCACCTACATAACGTCTTTGTATCCAGTAATGATCCTCATAAGCAGCAATTCCTGCAGATAGAAATCAAGGTTTATAAACATGAAGATACAGCCAAATAGTAAATCCAAAGGAATAAAATCTCATTTAGCTGCAACTGAATTTTAAAAAAAAAACTGCTGAAATTACCTAAGAAGCTTTTCTACTAATAAAGAAAAACATTACACTTGACTTGCCTTGCCACCCACAAAAGCTCACGATCAATTTGTCTAATCATGCCATCAACTGAAACTCATATTTTCTGCAGGAAAATGACTGGTAAGAAGAATCATAGCAAGGAAAAAAGACTGCAATACCAACAAGAGTCAATTGATAATATCCACTTAAGCAAGTGAGATGAAGACAAGTTGCACATTGTAGATATTTATCACCAAAAATATATAATTAAATTAGTGTTATTGGATCTGTGCTAAATGATTAAAACTGACTTTTGTACAAAGTAAGCCGAAGACTTTGAACCCCGAATTGAACATAATATTATTAGAAGAATATTCAATTTTCCAGACGCTTTGTCAATTAGGCCTACATTTCCTCCCCATTGATGTTATTGCAGCTTTATTTTCATAATAATTTAATAATGGAGTCCAATACAGGAATCACAATTAAATCATATAACCCCAAACAACCAGGGCCTCTACTCCTCAACTACTTTACTATCTATTTTTTTCCTTGGAAACTCTTAATAATACAAAAGGTGAACTTTGGCAGAACAGTAGAGTTACCGATACTGACTCGAGACCTCTAGATCATGGGTTTAAGTTGCAGACAAGACTCTTACAATTAAATTAATTATGAGAAAGACTATATTCATATTGACTCTAATCCCTTCCTGAACTCCAGTTTCATGCACCAGTTTTGTCCTTTTAAACTCTTAATAATACATAACACCAAAATAGGTTTTTGATCCCTAATGCAAGCTTCCAATCATAGACTACCAAAATTCCAACTGCAATGATTTGTTAGTCAGTACATTTTGCTGCCTTCAAAAAGTGTGTTTTATCAGTGTGATTAATGAATTGGAATATACATGCTTGGTATGCTTATCCTAAAGCAAGTTAGCTTGGGATAACCAGTTGTTTGCTTCTTATTCTATGCCACTATTCCATAAAATATCCATAATTTATCAAACTTTATTATAATAGTACCCTCAACATTAGTTAGGGCATATTATGCATAAATCAATTTCTTACATTTCCGCTAGGAAAGTAACGGTAACAAGAGTCTTGTATATTTTTATGGTGTATCTCTCGTATTGTTGCAGGTTTTATGCTCACACTTCAGTCTTATGATCTCTTAAAAGAAAATGAGAGCACCACTGAGGCTCCAAAATTTGTTAGGCAATGTTGGGCGGTGGATTAGTCGGTGCCTATACAGTATGCCTAAGCACCCTTGGGTAGATTATATTTGTGTTTTATTCTTTTTAATATTGATAAAATAAATTTACAAAAAAAAAAAATACTACAAATTTCAGAACCATGATTAGCTGGATTGGTCAGAGCCTAGGTACTGGAACACCCCTCGCCACCTAGACCATTTTTTAGAACTATGAGCAACACAACCTGCCGTTATATATCAGAGTGATGTGATTTCAATAATAAGTTTCGTATCCTAAAATTTTATGTTGGTTTAAAAATCCATTCTAATACATATTTGCAATTGCAGAGGATAAGCATCACTCCAATTCTCCTCTGTTGTATACGGAATTCTACTTCTGTAATCTAAACTACAGAATCTGGTCGACATTCTTTATTATTACTGCAAGGATGGGCAACTAAAAATAACACAAAGAAAAAGGATATTTTGGTTTTACAAAGCTAATACTGAATAGACATTGACATATGAAAGAATGATGAACAATTATGCAAAACAACACCATGTTGGAAGCTAAAACTCCTTGATGCGCTCCAATTATAAAGCAGGAGGAGTTGTATGCAATTGATAAGTATGAGCTGGTAAGGAGCATAGGGTGACAAAAATATTTGATTTTTTAATTCATATTTCACAGTTTTTTATATGTTTCAGACTCAGTACACTAACCACATCTAGAAAGTGCACCCCCTGCAAGGGTCAAGATACAAATTACTTAACCACACTACAATAAATCCTTATTTTTAGTGTTTTGATTTGTTATCATTCAACCCATAAATATGATATTCTGCCCCAGTTCTATGTCATTTGACAATTAAGAACAGGTCAAATGAACAATTCAGGACAAAAAACAGCTTTCTTACCTCTAGTTGGCTGTCTCTTCGTAACAGTATAACCACCAACGAAACCAGGAAAATGTTTGCCCGATATGTCTGAAGCTGCATTTCCGAGTCCAATGCCAAATGCACCAGGCCCTTCTCTCTCAGCATTTTCTGAGCGCCAAGTCACATCCCCATATGTCGAAGCACTACCATAAAAGTCTTCAAAATCCCTGTCGTAACCACCATTAGAATATGATTGTGTTTGGCTGGCACTGCTTCCAGTGTTTCTTCCGTAATTTCCCATCTCCAAGCCATAGGTGTTGTTATCACCATTACCATAGCTCAGATTCCCGCTATGGCCAGAGGCATTTCCAGCACCTTGAGCAGAAATTTGTGAAGCACTCCAATTGACTCCACTGTTACCAAACGTCCCTCCTCCAATTCTACCACTTCCTGATCCCATGTAAGCACCGGAACTTGCAGAGTTTGAACTATCGCTAAGCCCACCAGTTCCCCACAAGTTTCGAGCTGTGGAGCTAAAAAGAGAAGAGCTTCCTCCATTTCCCCCATCATAACCAACAGGAGTGCTAAACCTATTAGAATTACCAATGTAATAAGGGTTCAGTCCTCGACCATAGCTGAGATTATTGTTAAAGTTTGCATTGTTCCCATAACTTGGGCTCAAACCAGGTTCAAAACTCAAACCCATTCCATAGCCAGACCCAAACGGAGCAAACCCACTTCGAGTACCAGTGATTGGACTGAATCTGCCATCCATCCTAACACCAAAGCCTCCAACTCCAGTGGGAGTGTATCCTTGTGTATAGCCATTGAGGAAGTTACTGACCCTACTCAGACCATAATTATAACCACCAAGCGGGCTCCGGCTGGGACTTGGTGACAACTCCTTGGGTACAGCACGTTTTACCTCGACCATTTTGCCATTTAGTTCATGAAATGTTTTGACCAATACCCTATCCACTGCTTCCTCTGAACCATAAGTGATAAACCCAAAACCTCTGGGACGCTGTGTATTGTGATCATACATGACCACAACATCTGTAATTATTCCAAACTGCTCAAAATACTTCTTAAAGTCACTTTCTGTGACTGTGGATGCTAACCCTCCTACAAATATCTTTCTTGTGCGGCCTTGACCAGGAGAGCCATGAATGCTACTACTGTTTCTAATCAAAATGTTCTGGTCATCCCTAGGAACAGCCTTTTTTGCTTCCACCTATGTTTGAGATATAGATATGAGAACTAAACCCAAAGAGCAAGATAAAAAATACCTTTATCTCATTTTCTACATAACTACAAATTTTACATCCACGAATAGAAAGCCAATAGAAAGTTTGTAGCAGTAACAATTTGACAGAAACATTGCCTTTTATTTCAAGATGTTCAATTCAAAATCAGGCTATACCAATGGCAGAAATTAAAGTTTTAGATTGGCAATAACAAGTAAATTGAAATTGGTGCAAATCAGAAAGATGCATCAGTGGCAAAAAACTTACCATCCTGCCATCAATGCTATGTTTTTCCTTGATGACTCTCTCAGCAACAGCTGGGTCAGCAAAGACAACAAAACCAAAACCTCGAGCTCGACCTGTGGTCCGATCCTTCATAATTACGGTTTCGACCACCTCACCATAAGTACTGAAATACTCCTTGAGGCGCTCTTCACTTGTATCCCATGAAATTCCACCAACAAATAACTTCCCAAGATCAGATTGCATTTCTCTACATGCGCAACAATGCCACATCAATTGAATGTTCAAAATTGAAGAATCATGGCAGGGATAATGTTTTCGTCACCAATTCATGTCCTCTTTTCTTTTCTTTTTTGAATGAACGTCACCAATTCATGTTAAGATTAGTTATTGGATTCTGGTTAAGATACCCACAACTTCAAAGTCCTTGATTCGCAATCTAATACACAATTTTACAAGAATGACAAATTATATGATGGATCTAAACTGGAAATGGAATCTGCATTAAACATGGGAATAGAATCCCAAAAAATGGCGTCAATCAGAAAACCGGCCAAACAACGAGAACTATACCTTGCTTGAGAAACTAGACAAAAGAAAACCCGCAAATATGTCGGATACAAGTCAAAAGTTCTCCGATTCAATACAAACGCGTCGGATCGTCCCACGATCAATCTACCCAGAACCCAAAACGCCTAAGAACCGCACCAGTAAGACCATCAACGATTGAACAATTATTGTAAATGTAAAACCCAACAACCCAAATCAACAAAGATCGAGACCCAAATCTAGATTCAAACACACCTACCGGACACAGGACAAACCCAGATGTGGAATCGAGAAAAAAGCTAAGATCTGAGAGGAGGCATAATAAGAACCGAGGGCATGTTCATCCTCCTCCAAAGGCCCTCCCTGCACCCCCTTGTTTTTCTTTGTTTCTTCAATTTTTTTAATATTGATTACAATCAGAAAACTTGGCACCAAACAATGAAAATGCTCAAGAGATTGAGAGGAGGGGAGAGAGAGGGAGGACAGAGAAACAGAAGGGCCTCCCATGTCTGGTATGTGAAATATATAGTCTGAAAATGGAATCTGTTAGATTTTTTATTTATTTTTTATTTCTCTCAGGATTAAATAATATATCTTTCTTTTTAAAAACGAAATTGAAAAATAACTAAGGATTTAATTGACAAAAATGCAATGAAAACCTTTGATATTCCCCAAAATTAAGAGCTAATTCTTGACCGATAGATAAATCGAATAAGTCCATCAAAAATATATAATTTTTAAAATTAATTTATTTCATTTAGTTGAAATTTTAGAAAATCAATAGTTGATTTATAAAACCAAATTGATTGAATATAATATAATATATATTTAGATACTTTATATATGTCTTTTCTTATCTTGTCAATCTAAATTCTTTCCGAGAAAATCAATGTTAATTCATTTGTACAAACATTAGTGGACAGATCGTGTGTGTTAGTGGTTGATAGATCAACCTTTGTTGATTCTATATATTTACATAGTATTTAGTCAATACAATATAAATTTATTAGTCTATTATTTATTATTTTAGTAGTTTTTAATCGAGCATTAATGATGATTAAAAACTGATAAATCAAACTAAACTGGAAATATTTGATTCGATTTTAAAATATTACATACAGACCAATTGCGTTCACTTTTCCCTCAAAATTGAGTTTTATAAATTAAAATTTATATTTTTTTAATATAACATGTTTGATTTAGTGCTTTTTTATTTTACGGGCAGAAAATATTATTTTAAAATATAATAATTGGCTTTTATTTGCTAAACTTTAATTTTCATGATTTACCAAATAATTAAAATATTTAATTGTCACCATACTTTTTTTTTAAAAGTCCACAAATTACCTATTGATATTTATAAACATAAAATTATCTCACATTTTCAAAATTAGCCATAGTATTCCTCCATGCTACATATTCATATTCTAATATAAAAATTTTAGACCGTGAGTTCATTACACATTTACTCTTTGCAATTTAGTTTTATATTTATTTTTACCTCGTGTGGTTCGAAAAAAATATATTAGTGTATGCAAGTAGCATACAAGATGAAACAATTTGAAAATGAATAATTTGTACGTAAAATCATAGCTTTGCAATACCTAGTTTATTATATTTTATCGTGAAAATCAATAATGGGATGTTTATTTTCATTTAAACCTAAGTTTTATATAATAAGTTTTGGTTTTCATTTTTTACTGAGCTTGTTTTATCAGATATTGTGATATGTAAGTGCAAATGAAATTACATGTTTTGCTATAAATTATTTAATTATAGTTGAGTGGAAAAATTATCTTGTTGGTTCATGTGTTGTAGAAACCTCATGACACAAAAGAAAAGACTTTTAGAACGTGAGGCCAAGATGCATGCCTGCTATCTCAATTTGTTTGATGATGAATAATCCTAAAGTAGGAAGAACGACAACAAACAGTGTAACTCGTGTATTTAATTTGTTACATGTATATTTGATTATTGTACTATGAGGATTGCGTAATTATTCGAGTGTAAATGTTTTATATTGTATTAAATGGTTATGTTATTATTATGTACAATGGTTGTGGTTTTATGGTTGGATTGGTTTTGTTTAAAGTTGTCATTTAGGTAATAAAGAGATTTAAGGATGGAAAAATATAAGGACTTTTGTTTGTGAGCTTTGAGAGCTAGCAGTGTTAAAATTTTTATTTAAAAAAAAATATCAACACAATGAGTACACGTTAAATTACAAATTATAATTATAATTTGATCCAATTTTAAATTAGGATTCCCCAATGGTATTGTTAAGAATTTGTATTATTAGTTATAATTAAATAAATTTTTATGGGTTATAAATTGGAAATACAAACCTTTTTTTCATTATTAGCCATTATTGTATGAAATTTTGAGAAAAAGAAAAAGAGATGTCATGTAAAGAAAAAGGAAGAGCTTTTTGGACATTTATTAATCAATATTTGATTTATACACATGATTGAGGTAGGAAACTCAATCTTTTTTCGTTTATCTCCTATCTCGGAATTGTAGGTTGTCTTATCATCATATGGTCATGTGGAAAATCGTGTGTTTATCTTGTTACTAATATATATATATATATATGGATTATTTATTAGAATTTTGTGTTTTAATCATTACATTAAGGTTGGAAGGATAATTTTAAACGCGTTTAGGCCTTTAGTTGCGATTAGAAGTCAATTGGTAAACATTGGTTTGATTGAAAAGCGGCTATTGTTTGTTATGACCATATGAAAATTTTGGTTGCCGAAAAAATACCCTGATTGAGTGAAGGAGATTTTGAGCCGGATAAGAAGTGCAAGTTGGGTTGATAAACGATAGTGTGGTTGGGTAATTTTTATACCATGATCAAGTAAAATTTCTAATATGGTCAAATAAAATTGTTATTGTGATCAAATAAAAGTTACATAATAGTTAGGTAAATTTTCCACATTAGTCAAGCAAAATCGGTTTGAGATAGCATGTAATTTTACCCTAAAGACTAAAACAGGAGTTTGTAATTGTATGTTATGCGATAAATGTGTTTTCTTAGTTTTTGTGTTTGCAAAATGAGAGGAATGTATTATACCATGGTATAATGAAAATATAAAATGTATTGTGACAATGCTTTGTTGGGGTTAAACTTTAAAATATATTGTACTGTGCAATAAATGATATTATTAGTTCAAATAATACTTGATTAAATTATTTAATCTTACATTAAATTAATGTTAAATTTAAAACTAATTAATATATTTATTCATAAATTAGTTCATTCGTGATATGAGCCGTGCATGATAAAAGTGATATTTGATTTTTAATAATAGATATTTCATATTTAAGTTTAAAGTAATAAATAATATAAATAATATCATTAGTTCAAATGTTATTGTATTTTAATCAAATAATATTTGATTGAATCATTTAATCTTAAATCAACATATTAATAAATATAAAACTAAATTTGAAGATTTTATATTAACATAATTTTAGTATATTTATTTTTATTATAATATACATATATATACTTTCTAATTGTTATTATTTAAAAAATAAAAACATGTACTTGTTATTATTACTACTAATATTATTTATATGTTAGATTTTAAGTACATACACTAATTACATAAAGATATTAAACAATAATTATTTAACGTAATGATTATACTATTATTATGGTTTGAAGAAGGTATTGGGTTCGAGTTCCCTTATCATCATTTTGCCATAATTTTTCTAAATGGGACAACTTTGCCAAGGTAAGGATTTTACGACATTGTAGGGATTTCTCGCCCCACCGTATTGTCATCCATAATATATATGTGGCCATATTGCAAAGTTGCATACCCTATTGTGTATTATTCAATACGGGACAACACTCGTGCTATAATCTTCTTCATATGTAATATACCAAATCCTTGAACATTTGAGTGTGAACATAAGTAGTCACAACTTGATTCTAAGGTATAAGAAAGTCAATGCATTACACCAACATGATCCAACAATAATTAACAATTAACTATATATCAACCCAAAAATAAAAAACAAATTAATAACTACTATACAAATTTAACTAAAAAAATAAACTAATAGTTAACACACTAAACAATTAACGAGAGATTCAACAATATAACATCATCTAATATATCAAAGACTTGCATCCAGTTCATGAAGTCTCGAAATCTATTAAATTGTTTTAACTGTACGAAATAACACATGTTAGAAGTAAATCTCACAATATTTATTTAATATAATTTAATGACTTTTTCAGCGATATATCATATAGAGACAACTAACTTGCTCATATGTATGCTTGTTGAAGAGTCTATCCAGCACATGTTTGTTTGCAAACTTAGTTTGATTCATTTATGAAAAAAACAAATCAAACTTGAAACCTCAAACGACTCATTTAACATTTTATCGAACTCAAATTTGAGGTCCAATAGTTTATATTTATTCAAAAGACAATTATATGATGACTGTAAATTCAATCACTATCTCCACTAAGACCTAGATGTGTTGCTATGCGTAGAGAGAGATACCATGCAGCCTCAACAAAAAGATTATGCAGGAGTTGCATCGATTATCTCAATCGACCTGTTGATTTCTCACTAAGTTCTCGTTGTTTGCTTTACCATAACGCTTCCTTAACAACAAGAGTGCTATTATCATCTTGTATTTGGGAAAATCCCTTACTAGTTGAGACAGACGAATGGTTGGTTGCTCTTTCAATAGTGGAAATCATAATGGTTGAAGTTTACGCGAAAAGAATAAAGACATCACAATGAATAAAAGAAATTAAGGGTAAATTAGAAAAAATAAAGTAAGACAAGAAAAAAAAGATATGTAATATCATTAGCATCATTTATAGTTGAACATGTAGCTAAATTTAGCCGTAGCTAATTAAATTTAATAAACATGATTGGAAATGTTATAAAAGCACGGTGTAGAGTAGTTTTTACTATTTTGTTTATTCATTTAGTTAAAATTTAACATTGATCGGTGGTCATAGTTGGCATTATAAGATTCATATTTTGCTTATCTAAAATATAGTTTTAAAAAAACATTTTAAAAATTTATGCTGCATCAAATTATTTTAATTTATATAATTATTTTAAATAAAAATGGTTTATAACAAATAGAAAAAAAATAATATTTATTTTTTAAAAGACATTATTTTATTATATAAGGATAAAGGATGGAATTTGGAGTCCTCTCTCCATCCTCTTCGTCCGCTCGCCGCATCCTTCCCCATCTCTCCCTTCTCTCTCCATCCAGCGACGCTCGACGGAGATTCTGATGGGCGCCGGAGACTGCGCGGGGGAGAGGCCAGCGACACCGCCGCTTCCCTCCCTCCCTTCCTCCATGGTTGAGGAGAGAGAGAGAGAGATTGAGATATTAACGATGGCATCTCATTCACGAGAGAGATTTGAGAGATCTCATCGCTATTCTTGATTTTTTTTGATCTCATCTTGATGGACGTACAGATTGTTGTCTAACTAATATTTGAAGTTGGGTCCGAATTGAGGTTTGAGTTTGATACGAATCGGAGGAGTGATGTCGGCGGTGGCGGTGGAGAGGAGTAGAGGGGACAGGAAGGGATTCGAGGCCTCTGGAGGGTTTTGCATCCGGTGAAAGGAGCAAATCGAGGCGTTTGATCCGCCGGGAGATATTAGGACTTTGGCTGCTGCGGCGGCGTCGGAGGAGGAGTGGGAGTTGGGTTCGCGCAGCTCGTCGGGCCGTTTTGGTAAAGTTGTTCTTGATGTTGTGTGTACTTGGATTTATAAATGACGTTTTGTATACGGATACCACATCGACTACTATGGCGATTGTGTTATTGTCGGGCCTTTGGAGTTTGGATAATCCGTTATTTTGATGCAATTGGTTGTGATTCCTTATTGCAGGAGAGGCATGTCCAGGTTCTACAATGGAAAATCCAAGTCTTTCACGAGTTTAGCGGTTGCTTCATCGGCTTCTTCCATCAAAGACATGGTAAAGCCTGAGAAGGGTTACACTAGGATGTCAGAAAGCTGCTGGGTTGCAGCGAGGCCTTCTTCAACAGGAACCAGAATTTTCCACTGAGACCTCTGCACTCCAGCCGGAGCACATTGGCTCTAACCGTTGCAGTAATGAGCAAAGGAGGTGAAAGCAGCACTATGTCAAATTTGAAATCACTTCCCTACCTCTGCACTCCACCCATGCGTCCCCACGCAAAATCAATACCGTTTTTATGTCAGATGCAACTTGCAATGAGAGAGGGTCGTCACCACATTCCCAACAAGATTTCCCTCGGAGATCATTCTCGTTGGCTGATCTGCAACAAAGTGTTACTGCATCTCCTCCCTTGTCAGTCAGCAGCAATGCCAACGTTGGCCTAGCTTGGAGTTGACACCCAACCTCTAAGCTGAGATGAAGATTAATGGATTATTATTGAGACGAGGCTGCCGTTTTGGTGTGATGCTCATTCTGATGATGGAACCACCTCCAGGCCTCACCCATCCCACCCATTGAGTTTGAGTGCCATGCTGGTTGGCCATATTCACGACTGTGCGGGAGATTGAAATTGTTAGTTTAAATCAAGATTTCACAGCTCATGGTCGTGGCTTCCTCATTACAAGTATTTTTGAGATGTCTCATTTCTTGACAGAATCAATGTGTCATTAGTTCGGAGTAAAGTAATAATCGATACATGGGGTATCATTGAAGTTACAGAACCACCCAGAAACAAGGAAACAGCCACGGCAAAAATAAAAATGGTGGTGTATGTAAGATGATAATAATATGCTGGTACCAACAATTGGAACTGGAAATCCATATATCGAACATAATAATAATAATAACAACTAATTTAATTAAAAATGTAAGTAAAAAAAGCATTCTAGAAGGAGAGGTGAAGCACGACCCGCCGCTGCAACTCACTCCGGCGAGCCACACCAATCGCCGTCGACTCCGACCTCCATCATCGAGTCCGGCGAGAGCACGAAATGCCACCCTTTTGTTGCGGTCGTACGTAGTAGTGTAGTTCTCCTCCTTGGCGGCCGGCAGATGAGAATATCGCACGCAGCAGAGAAACCCAGTTTCTTCATAGCAACAGAGGCCGATGAAGGTCCACATGTATTCCCAGTTTCTCACTGTTTGTAGGTGGTCGACACGCTGCTGCAAGAAGAAGATGATGATAACACTCAACGGCCACCACTGCTTGACGCCCACCGGCACTGCTCAAAGGCAAAAACACTTGACAACCACTGCTACCTCTGTGCTTGCCTGACAAGTGACAGCAGCTCTACAACCTCTACTGGTATATCATATATTTCTGCGGTTCTTCTCAATTCTCATAATCTGTTAATTCAATTGAACGCAGCCTCTATTGAACAATAGCATATTTTTTTTCCTTATATCAAAGCCAGGCCATTCTAAATTATTATTCAGAGTTCAACTTCACACCAATCATAAGAAAAAGCAACGCCTCTTTTGTTTGGTGGTGTATGGTAAATCGTGAATTGGTGGTTACAGAATTGTATAATAAAAAAAAAAAAAATTGACACGTGATAAATGGTGATAAATTATGAAACCAAAAACACGTACCAATTATTCACTTGTATCGATTTCTAAACTCGTGCAGCACACATAATGGTAGTAAAAACTTTATCATTGGAAAAATAAGAATTATTATACCATTATTATTATTATTATTATCATTAGAATAAAAGCATCAAATAACTTATACCATGAAGTGCCCATGTGGCCATAGAACTCAACTCCTAAGCAATTAAATCAAGGTATGGAAGCTCTAATTTCCGTTAGTTTGAGCATCTTCTAATGATACATCAAAAAATTGATGAAGTGAATTATAGATGACAGCTAGACAATCCACATTTTTTTTTTATTTTAAAATTATTTTACAATTTTAAACCAGAAACATAAGTCTATGAGGACTGCTACATGAAACTTGGAGGCATTTGTGTAATGCTAATATGTATATAGTTGAGTGTATTTAAAAACTAAAATAATAACATTATTAGTATTATTTTTAAAAATGATAGGTTCAACAAACATTTTTAAAATCAATCAAAATCATTCTAAATTCTAATGCACAGCAGGAGTAACATGTTTGCATTTAAATGTCAATCATTTTGGGCCTTTGGGATGCTATGGGCCGACCAACCTCACTAAGGGGCCCATCTTCCTAATCGAACCAGTTTTGGGCCCCAACAAACCCAACCCACTCACCCTTCGCCGCGTGCTTCCTCACGAAGCATCCGAAGAAAGAAAGAAAGAAAGAAGGAAAGAAGCTTGCCGGGGAAGGAGAAGAAAAAACAATACATCCCCTCCCTCCAAAATTCAAAATCCCCAAAACTACCCCCACGTTCCCACCAAAACTCAATTTTCAAAACCCACCCACCCACTCCCCTATCCTATATATACCCCACCCGCCCCTGGTCCACTCAAACATAATTTTCAAACATTGTTTAGCATCATCGCCGTCTCTCTCTCTCTCTCTCTCTCTCTCTCTCTCTCTCTCTCTCTCTCTCTCTCTCTCTCTCTCTCTCTCTCTCTAATGTCTCTCTTGAAGCAGTCCCATTCATTGGGCTCCTTTGACGTCGCCGGCGGAGACAGGATTGGGTCTTCTGCCCCTGCAACCGGAGAGATCCATGTCATTATTGGCCCCATGTTTGCCGGAAAAACAACGGATCTACTCCGCCGCATCAGATCTCAAAGCATCGCTGGCAGGTACGACAAGTTCATCAAATTGGTTGCTGTTGTTGTTGTTTTTGTTATTGGTTTATTGTTTTTTTTACCCTTTCATGAGATGTTATTGTCGTAAAAGTATTAATCTTGTGTGGGTTTTTGTGTGTGTTTTGTTTCTGTAAACACTCGCTAAGTCGCTATACGGTGAATCCATTTATCCTTACAAAAAATGTGCCGTGCGTGGGTTTTGTTGTGGGTGTGGTGGTCGAAACACGTGGTTAGCTGGTAATTAGCGCCAAAGTTTTAAAATTGGGAGCGCGCCGGTCAATTGGGACTCGAGTTAATATTTTTGTTTGATGTTTAACTGATTGAAGTTTTAATGTTTAATTATTCATTTTTGTATTTGTTTTGTCGACTTTTTTATTTATTTTTTAAAAAAACTTTTTTTTTTTTTGGGGTGGGTTTGCAGAAATGTTGCAATGATAAAATCAAGCAAGGATACAAGATACGCAGTTGATTCAGTCGTGACACATGATGGCGCAAAATACCCATGTTGGGCTTTACCAGATTTGTCATCATTTAGACAGAAATTTGGGCTTGACGCTTATGACAAGGTACTGTGAAATTGTTTGGGGGGCACTTCCATTGTTGTCACCTGCTGGTGACGTTCTTGGAGTTGGATATTGGTTCTTGTTCTTATTGATCCGGAACGGGGCAGCACTATGATCATATTACTATTAACTTTACATCATGGGTGGTTAATTTTGTAGAGAAAAAATCTGAATGCAATTTTTTAAAATGAGTTAGCCGGTGTTAAAAAATGTTTACTTAGTTTTTTTTTTTAAAATACAATTACACATTGCGTCTTGCACTGAAGTCTGAATTAATATTGACCTATTGACAGTTAGACGTGATTGGAATTGATGAAGCACAATTCTTTGGTGACCTGTATGATTTTTGCTGTAATGCTGCTGATAAAGATGGGAAAACTGTGATTGTTGCTGGCTTAGATGGTGATTACTTAAGGTATCATTATAGCAGTCATTTTGCGCATTGTCTTTTTGGAGTTGCACATACTTGGCTGATTCATAGTTTCCCAATCCCGTCCCACTTTCATCTCTCCTCATGCCCATATCCATGCTTATAGTAAAAATAACATGTGTCCTTGCAGAAGGAGCTTCGGTTCTGTGCTGGACATAGTACCACTTGCTGATACGGTAACGAAACTGACCGCTAGATGTGAGCTCTGTGGTAAGCGGGCTTTCTTCACCTTGAGGAAGACTGGGGACACCAAAACAGAGCTGATTGCTGGTTCTGACGTCTACATGCCCGTTTGCCGCCAACATTATGTGAATGGACAAATCATCATGGAAGCTACAAAGGCTACTCTGGAATCTCACAAACCTCCAGCAGATTCATACCCAGTGGAATCAACTTCTGCTGTTTGCTCAGCCTAGTATATCAAATTTGTTTGTCATTTGAGTTTGTTTAGTAACATGCTAAATGTGGAACTTCTATAATTTTACTATAGAATTGCGTTGTGTAATGTTTCTTGATGTGTATAGAACAAAATTTTTGAAACTAGCGCCTTCTCTTGTTCAAGCGTTTTCTAAAGCTATGCGCATTGTGCTCAAGCATTGATAATGACAAAATGATTCAATATTTCCATGCCAAAAGGTAAATTTTTTTTAATTATTATTATTACGTATCTGTCTATATACAGAAAAACCAAAATACAATTTAATATAGAAAACAATTGTCAAAAAAGTTTTCAAATATAACTTTTAAAAACAGCTTTTGAAAAACCAAAACAAAAATAGATACCAAATGTGCTCTAATAAATCAGATATCAAAAATGTTTTAAAATATTTTAAAAAATATAATTATTTTTGAAAATAGTAAACTTAGTGAATTTTTTTAATATTTAGGGGTGATATAAATTTATTTGAGCTCAAATTTTTTTAAAAAATAAATAATAAAACAGGTTAGCCCAAGGATTATATAACTACCTTCATTTTCTAATTTTATTAACTATTAACTGCCTCATTTACTTTTTGCATTTATTTTTTATTTTTTAACATTCTCTGATTTAAATTATTTAATAATCCCAATGTTTCGTGCATTAACTTTTGTTTAATAATCGATGAAAACACCCATTTGACACGTCATAGGTTAATACTTTAGAACCCGAGAAACTATCTTAGTATCATACCCGAAGACGACCATATCTCAGCCGCTGATTTATCACACGTCATCCGAATGACTCATGAGGACAAACGGCCCCGATCAATGGCTGGAGCGCACTCCAGAACGACCCGGCGCACATTCGATTCTTCCACCCCCTGACCATCACTCACCAGTCACCAGTCACCAGTCACCACAGACAACACACACAATCCCACCTCCCTGGTACGGCTCACTTTCCCTTATTCGTCTTCTTCCTCGTCTTCTTCGTCCCTCTCTTCAGAAGCTCTCGAGAGCTTCGACACTCTCGGACCCAAACCCTAACCCTAACCTTAACCGTTGTTCTCGAGATTCGTCACTATTCGGGACGCCGATTCGAGGCTTGAAACTACCTTCTGCCGTTCCGGCGAGTCGTCCGGCGTGATCGACAGCCCCGATTCTGTCCACCGCGGCGGTAACCGGAGAATTTTCCGTCCCATGCCAGAAAAACCGATTCTGAAGGCCCTAGGGTTTGTAATTACCTATCTTCATATCTCTTTATCATTCGAGTTTAGGGATTTTCTGCTCTCACGGATTGATCTGGAGAGATAGGTTTTCACTGGATATTTAATCGTATTGTTGAACATTTTGGATCAATTGCACTGATTCATAGCTCTGGTTTGATGGGCGAATTTATTTTTTTGTGACTTTGTACACTGCCTTAGTTCACTCGCAAGCGCTGACTTTGCGCTAGCGTGGTTGCTTCTTCTAATTTGGAATTCCTTGAATTCGGGCGTATCTTTGAGGCGGCGTTAATTACGGTGAGACATCGGCTGTTGAGACGATTGTTTCATTTGAATAGATGTTCCATTGAGCAGTGGTTATGTGAAAACGAGGAATAGGGTTTTACCGTTTATGACTATATTTGTTAGTGATTCTCTGTCGATTCCATTCGATGGCTATTGAAATATGTATTCCATTTCTTTCTATTCCATTTTTGAGCCAAGCCTTAGTTTAAAGGTATTAGCTTGGTTGCCAAAACGCCGGAGTAATTTTGTAGACCACTCGTGAAACCTTAATTTGTTTAGCTTTTCCAATCTCTGTAGGTTTAAACGAGAAGAAGTGCTAGGCCTATGAGCTGAATTTGACACAAAGAAGATAGCAAGTCTCTGAGACTGACTTGAATCTAGCTTCAAATGCTGCAAATTAGTAAAGTTCACATGGGTACTTCAACTGATGTTGGAAAGAGCGTGGAGTGTGATTCTGGGGCCAGAGGAACACAGTCGGATCATTTAGCACTTATCCCACAAGAGGAAATATCTATGCCAATAACACCTGAAAAAGCTTTGGGAGATGGTTATAATTGGCGTAAATATGGGCAGAAACTGGTTAAAGGAAATGTATTTGTGAGGAGCTATTACAAGTGTACACATCCTACCTGTCCTGTGAAAAAGCAGCTGGAACGCTCGCATGATGGTCATATTGTCGATACTCTCTACCTTGGTAAGCATGATCATCCTATCACTCAATCGGTGTCAATTGGCACTGTCCCCATATCATGCAGTGAAGACGAAAAACTGGAAGATCCTCTCACTGCTGAAGCAGAAGGTTGAGACAACTTCTTATGCTTGGTTTTTTTAACTGTTTCATGTTAATACTAGAATGAACAATAAAATGCTTAATTAATGAGCGGTCTTTTGTTTTTTAGATAAACCGTTTGATCCACATGGCCCAGCATCTCAAGTTTTGGAGTCAACAGATACTCCTCCAAAGCTTTTGGGTGAGGTAGCTGCAGATAGTGATTTACCATCAAATAGAAACACTGATGAAGTTGATAATACTGATGGAAGTCCACAACCAAAGCGAATGTATGCTATATTTGAAAATACAATTTAATTAAATTGTATTCTTTATTTTACATCTGTTTATATTTTAGAAGCTTTCCCTCAACTAAAATGGTTCTATGCTTATGATGCCTTCTACTAACTGGGGAAAACTCTTCCTGGACTAGGAAGCAAAACTATGATAATTTAGATGCAGTGTTGCTGTACAAGAATGCCAGTGAATCTTTCCATGTTGTTCAAACCACAAGTGAAGTGGATATAGTAAATGATGGCTATCGCTGGCGCAAATATGGACAGAAACTGGTGAAAGGCAATCCAAACCCTCGGTATTTGTTTTTACAAATTTTTTTAGGTCTTTTTGTCATTCTCATGCTCATCAATTTCAAATCTTGGGTTGGTTTTTCATTGCACATGGGTCTATCTGATTATTGGTAATAAATTAGTAAAATATGTGGCAAGTATTTTTTTAGGTCCAGTTTCAGTTTGTAGTTAGTGTTGGGTGAAAGTTTTTCATTGTATATTCATAGAAAGGACCACCACATGTTTATGGGTACTATTTGAGAATTTTTCTGCTTTCTTTGGGGACATAATCTGATGATATATGGTTTCTAGTGTGGATGGAATGCATATGAGCTTACCCTTCTGGCTGCTCCCCTATTTTTTTTTTTTTTAATTTCATCCTAATCTCCTGTAATGAGCCCATTTAATGATGGGCGGAACAGAATAATCATTTTATTTTTATTCTGCTGTTCACTCATGGGTCCTGCTCTCGTGATGTGTAGGAGCTACTACAGGTGTTCAAATGCAGGGTGTCGGGTAAAGAAGCAAGTTGAAAGGGCATCTCATGATCCGAAAGTGGTCATTACTACCTACGAGGGACAGCACAACCATGACATGCCGCCTGGAAGGACTGTTATCCACAATGCAGCAGGGTCAAATACTAATAATATAACGGCAGCTTTGGATTGTGAACCATCAGGAGCAGTTTCCCACAACGCAGGAGGGATGAATACTAGTAATGCAACAGCAGCTTCAGATGGTGAATCATCAAGGGCCGTTACCCCCGACACCATAGGGTTGAATACTATTAATGCAACAGCAGCTTCAGATGGTGAATCATCGAGAGCCGTTACCCACGACACCGTAGGGTTGAATACTATTAATGCAACTGCAACTTTGGATTGTGAATCATCAGGAAACTCACAAAAGAGCAACGCTGTCAACCATAAAGGTGTCATTCAGTGCAGTTTGGGTTCCGAGACTATAGCCAATGAACACCAAAGACCGGATGCAGAACCTATCCCAAATTGAATCTACTCGTTATTTTAAGTGGTCATTGAAAAAAAATACACCCTGAACTTTTCAGTAGTTGGGTTTGTGTGGTTTTTTTTTCTTTTCCCATTTGCTATTTTCTGGAGAGGCTATCGGTATTTTGATTGTGCGTGTTTGTAATTAGGTGAATAATGCTTCGCTGATGCGGGGCTATTACCAGCTGTGCGTAGAATTATTGTAGTTCTGTCACCACCTGATAAGTTACGTGCGCTTTAATGAGAAGAGTTCATGTAGCGATGGCTCCTTTTACAGGGCTATATTTTTATTATTTTATTCTATCATTATTTTATACTCTAGCCCCATTTGTTTAATTTGACACTTATTGGTTATCAACAGCTGATTCGAATCGAGTCGATGTTTGAGTTTGATTTGGTACTATTTATTAACGAGTAATATTCACTTGGCCACACGCATGAAACATCACATGCACAATAGAGCATAGCACCACACGACAAAGCCACAACACACCAGAGCAATACTGTAGATCTCCACAGCAAAGCAGCAGCAACACAGCACAAAGCAGAGGAAAATAAGAAAAACCAAAGAGGAATTTCACCAAACACTTAGATGACGTCTCTGCTTGTACAGAGACGTCAATTGTCAGCTGCCACTAGTAGCGACCACCACTGTCATCCTCATCTAAGGTAGAATCGTCCGAAGCAAGGGATCCCTGAGCAGTCCAGTGCCAATGCCAAATCTCCGGTTCGAGGATGGCGATCCAATGGAGGCGATTGTGCCGTTGCGAAGGATGGCTGGCAGAGGGACAACCACCCGCTAACAATCGAACTCATAGTAGGAGGATGATGCAATTACCGCAGCAGTCATCAGTAGATCTTTCCGGCATCAGAGGATCAACGCCAAAGTAGTCGGAAGAAGAAGGCCAGAGTTCGCCCAGTAGCAATATAGAGTATGTTTATGTTTGGCATAAACCTCTCAAACTTAAACAATATATATACGTGTGTGAATAATATGGGGATAGGCCTGAGCCAAGGTATATTTAAATTTGATGGAAAAAAATATTCACGAACGATGTTCATGAATGTCATTATTTTCGTTTGTGAACAATGTATATGAATATTTATTTGTGAATATAATTATTGTTGTTCGAAAATATATTCGTGAACATAAACTATTCGTACAATAACTCATTCAAGCTCATTCGTTTATGTTTGCGAACAATTTAACTTTTAAATGAACAAACTTGTTAGCAAGCCAAGTAGTTATGAGGGAGAAATTAATTAAAAAATGAATGAAAGATAAATGAAAAAGGGCTAAACCCTTATGTTGCTTTTGATATTATAAATGATAGGATTTGATAATTATTAATTAATTTTAAGTGAGAGATTTAAGTTGTAATTATAGATTTTTCACTCACTTTGAAAAATAAGTAACAATGGATTTTTATGCAACTAAAAAAAAACAATAAAACATGAGTAACTTTCAAGGAGTTAAGAGAATTTTTTGGTACAAGTTATCATTGGGTGGGTGATGTCGTTAAGGCTGTATGGTAGTAGATGGTTATTTATTTTTACCAAAAAATAGCCTATAATATGTATACCTTGTTTTTCAGGTGATCTCTATCTCCGTTTTCATTCCTCTCACCCACTCAAACAACTGTGGTATTTATGGGTAAGGAAACAGGATGTTTGGGTGTCAAGGAAACATGATGCCTAAAACTAAAATTGCTCTTTAGACCTCCCTAAATAATTTTGTTGATGAATTATCTATTTTGAATCTCATGGTTTCTGTACTAATTACACCCAACCATCAACTCCCATAGCAAATTATTCACGACAACAACGGGTATACACATTTTCGTATTGAGTTAGAGAAAGGATATGTTTTACTCTCATAACAGATTAGCCCTTGGGGCTTGAATATTATTTAGAGTCAATTGATTTGGCTTATAATGTAACATAATTTCTTTTTAAAAAAATGTATAGGATTAAGAGTACGATCACAAGACAGTAGAGCCTTGGATGTTTCATTGTGTATAAAATGAGATCTCACACGAAACAAACATTAAACAATATTTTTTAAATTTTATATGAAATTAAATATAATTTATAAATAAATTTAATATTTTAATGAGTGTATTTATTCTTTAAAAAATATTCTTCTCTATTCATGTTAAAATAATATACGAACATAAGGACCAAATATGTAATTTTCTACCTATAATAATAGAAAAGCTTGGAAGAAATATGGCGGGAACTCGGAAGCGTCTCTTCAAAGCTCGCAGGTCTGGTCTCCTATCTAGGGTTTGAAAAACAAGGGAACAATCGTACGAGGACGGAAATGCCGGCGTATAACATCAGGGGAATCAGTGTGGATTTCCCGTACGAGGCTTATGACTGCCAGCTCGTTTATATGGACAAAGTCATTCAATCCCTACAGGAGGTTTGCTCTCTTTTTTTGTTAAGCATTTTGATGTTTATCGATTGATTGGCACTTTGGAAGTTACTCCAATTGATTCTATGTTTTGTTCGTTGGTCGGTTTGGGCGGTTTATGTCATTTTATAAACTAATTTTTTAGTTTTCGTCAGTTTGATATTCAACCCGGCCAAATTGATTTATTTGGTTTTTAGTCGATTGATTTGTCAAGTTAAATCGGATTAATAGTTTTTCTATTTAATTCTAACATTACTAATTTCTCACTTTAAATTGGGCATTTCTCACGTTAATGAACCATTCTACACTGTGCATTTTACTTGTGATGTGGTAGAAATCTAACGCACTGCTGGAGAGCCCTACTGGGACAGGCAAAACCCTGTGTCTACTCTGTGCTACACTAGCATGGAGGAGGAGTTTGGGTCCTTTCTCAACTGGCCGAATTGTCAGGGAAGGTTATAATGAGGGAAGCAACCAATCAGTCATTTCAATGTCACAATCTAATGGTACCGACCTACCTGCTATAGTGTATACATCACGCACCCACAGCCAACTTCGGCAAGTAATACAAGAACTCAAAAGAACCAGCTACAGGTTAGTGGGAATGTGTGATTCAAATTGAAATTTGTGGAAATATTTTCTATTTTTTGGTAGACCCAAGGAATTTATTCTTGCACATTCTTATTTATTTAGTATATATTATAATTTTATTTTTCCTCTTTCTGCATTCATTCAATTTAGAGGATTGCTTCCAAAATGCAGTATATTCATGTATTTAATAAAAATTTGATTAGGCCGTGAGATGAATAATTGTCGTGATTTGTCTTGACACTGCATTGTTATCAATCGAAGTGAAGTTCCATTTTGCATTCTGATTTTGTGATATAGAACAGTAATGAATTAATGATACATAAAATTTTTATTTCCTAACAAAAATATTTTAGTTTCTCCATTCAAAATTCTGTCTACTTATGCATCTAGTACCCATATAATTTAGTTTTAGTTTTTTTTTTCAAGTAATAATATAATACAAATTGAAACTGTTATCTGAGGAATTCAGCTTTTGATTAGTGCAATGACAAGAAGTAATCCGGCAAGAGATAGCACCTAGGGCCAGTTGCTACTTTGCTTTTTTGACATTGAATTATTTTCAGATAAATATAGAAAGGCTTTCTTCATTGTTAGAAGTTCTTTTAATGTATCAGTGAATTGTGTTGAATATTAGATTTTCAACAAATCAATATAAATTTTGTTTTTAAACATTTAATTTTTTCCTATCTACTCGAGGTTAATGATCGCCCGAAACACAGAGAACTGTGCCCGTCCATGCTTAATACCTTTTTATGTTTTACTTGATCATTGCATTAGAATGATGCTTGGGATGATTTTAATACTGGTAGAAACTTATTCTTGAAACATGTAGGCCAAAGATGGCAATTTTAGGGTCTCGTGAACAATTGTGCATCCATGAGGAAGTCAGTTTGCTTCATGGAAGTTCACAGAACAATGCATGCCATTTCCTGTGCAAAAGGAAATCAAACCGTTTTTGTGGTCATTATTCTAAAGTTGCAGGTAATTTTTCTTGTGTGTGTGTTTTTTTTTTTTTGAACTTTTTGATATATTTACCTGGAGTTCTAAATTTAAATTGCAATTTTGTATCTTAACACATTTATTATCAAATATTCTTATTGTTACATTGGATACAGTATACTACAGAAAAACATTTTGCAACCTGACTCAGAATACTGAAAGTTTGTGTCAGCTTTGGAAGCTGTGTTCTCAATCATCCATATGTTGCTATATATCATGATATCACTGCAGATTTATTTATTCATTGCTTGGGACAAGTTAAAACCTAAACTTGTCGCAAGTTGAAAAATTGGTATGAAGATTCGTATTCCTGATATTATGCACTTCATGTAAATCTTGTGGAATCAAGATTGTAAATTATCTATAATCCATTTTTGTGTAAAAAAGTAAAATGTAGATTGGCTGCAT
The DNA here is from genome assembly GCA_023512835.1 of Taxillus chinensis. NCBI lineage: Eukaryota > Viridiplantae > Streptophyta > Magnoliopsida > Santalales > Loranthaceae > Taxillus > Taxillus chinensis. The sequence continues at coordinate 44,008,041 of CM042088.1, read as the reverse complement.
GTCCTATTTAAGTCAGCTAAAATTAGCATATAGTTTTTTTAAAACATGAAATATCAGCTGGTTGCTGGCTAACTTAACATTGGCAGTCCAATAGAAATGTTTAGACTCTATTATTCATAACTTGAATTTAAAGAAGATCATGTTGAAACCTACTTTGATCAGGCCTAACTTCCTTATGTTTCCATTGCTGTTTTTTAGATTTCTTGAAGCAGAACCCCTGCCTTGGAGATGAACCCATTGACATAGAAGATTTGGTGAATATTGGTAGAAGTCGTGGGCCGTAGGTTTCCTTAATGGTTTTATCATGTCACTACCAAACGTTTGATATATAATATTGCTTTCTGACTCTCTAAGCCTTTACTCTTATCATTTTATTGGACATTATTGAAATACTGTTTAAACACAAGCTCTGTTATGTAGGTGCCCATATTATGTATCACGAGAACTACACAAGGTTGTTGATATATTATTTGCACCGTATAGCTATGTTATTGAACCAAAATACAGAAAATCTCTTAGTGTTGTATGGGACAACAGCATACTGATCTTTGATGAAGCTCACAACCTGGTAAGGGAAAATTATATATATTTCCAGATTCCAGCATGAACCCAAGTACAGAAGAGCTCTTATGATCACATGCTATTCTTCAGATGTTTGCGCTATAGCTATACTTTATGCTTATTTTATTACCACATGTTTTTCAGATGTTACTTTTTCTTACTCTATAGGCAGAAGTTAATCAAAGAACTGTACATTATTCATGTGTAGTAACTTGTACATTATTTTTGAGCTTAATTATCTACAATGGAAGATGATAATACACCTTATGAAATGCAGGAAAGCTTGTGTGCGGAGGCAGCTTCTTTTGACTTGCCTTCCACACTTCTCACAGCTTGCATTGCTGAAGCAAAAAAATGTATAGACATTTCTCTAACTAGGAGGGAGATAGAAAAATCAAATGACAAATCAGACAAACCTGATAATTATGCTATTCTTCGAGGTAAAGTGGGCTTGTAGCAGATTCTGCTATGCATTTTGTTATAATTTTAATGGCAATTTGACTGAAGTTCTAACAGTTTTTGTGTTATACTCAAGATGTTAAAAAAAGCCTTTATGTGAAGCGATTCCATCAATCCTATCACGGGAATATATCTTAATTGCATTTAGGTGAGTGATTGTCTTTCTTGGTGATGTAAAAAGTAATTTCTTGCAGCACTCCTGTTGAAGCTTGAAAAACGGATTTCTGAAGTACGAATTGACTCCAAGGAGTTGGGTTTTACGGAGCATGGGCCATACATTTATGAGCTACTTGATGATCTGAACATCACTCATGAAACTGCAAGTATGCTAGTTAGTATAATTGAGGAAGCCGCTTTGCTTCTTGATGAAGGTAAACGTTGCCTATTTAATCAATACGTTGTTATAGATGCATCATATTGTTGTTGTTAGAGAAATGAGGTATCAGATATAGAATTATTAAGTTTAATACCCCAGACCATAATTGTTACACTATCATGTTGTAACTATTGTACTTCTGTATAAATGGGGGCAAATTGGTATGCATTCTTGTCATTTTCTCTGTTTAAGGCTAGAGTTTTCTATGCTACATTTTTAATTTTGCTGGTGGTGGCAACCTACAGAACCTCAATTTTTTGTTTATCTTTTGTTTACCTAAAATATCTTTATTTGGATTGTAATCAAAAGGATTGCAATCATATGAATACTAACTGTAATTTAGGTGTGGATGGTGCATGGTGCTCAAGCTGATGTTTGCAAGTGCAAGTGCAATAGTAACTGTGCCTTCTGTTAACCTTTTGGTTGAAAGAACTTTCTTGAAAGAAAAACAAGATCAGTCCCCCCTACATGAGAAGAACAAGTGTTGCAAACTCCATGGCAAACCTCTGAGTCATGAGTGGGGCCAAAATGGAGAGTTCTCTAGTAACAATGGTCAAACTCATATTGCAGTGAAACCAAATGTAGTTGGACTATAAGAGTTTAGAGGTCTTAATATGGGAGAGGTTTAGAAGGTGTGGTCTCTACTTCGCATCCTTGGTATGAATCCAGATACTTTCTCCTTAACGTATTCAGGCAAGTCTCCTATCACCCTTTGGATTAAATATCTCAGGTACACCTTTCGATACTTTCTGGGTTGTGGACTCAAGAGCCACTGACCTTATGACCTTATTAACTATTTTTACCATATACCCTTCATGTCTAAGTAGTAAGAAAATAGCTACAGATGATGGTACCTTGATCATAGGAGCAAGTGTAGGAGATGTCACCATCGTTCCATCATTGATTTTGGACAAAGTCTTTCATGTTCTCTAATTATCCACTAATCTTATTTTCATTTCCAAGCTTATACTAGATTTATCATGCAAAGTAATTTTTAACTGTGATTACTGTAATTTTTTAAGGACAAACATTCGGGTCGATATTAAAAGGTTTAGGTCTGATAATGCTTGAGATTATTTCAATTAGATTTTAACCCCATTCTTCCAAAAGGAAGGGTTAATTCATGTGTCATCCCTGTGTTTTCTTGACATTCTATCCTAATCAATGCACCTTGAACAACCTTGCTCCTAAAATATCTGGATGTGTCATTTGTTCATGTTCATAGTCCAAATCATAGCAAACTTGATCCGTGAGTTTTAAAATGTGCCTTTGTGAGTTACTCTTCCATACAAAAAGGATATAAAATTTATTATTCTCTCTCTCTTGGGTTTTTATGCTTTTACATTTGTCACCTTTCATGAAGAGTCATCCTATTACATCACTTCTTATTTTCAGGGGGATAATTCTTTGATGGAAGATAAGGATGAGCCACTTTTCTTGAGCCACCGTCCCTTCCTACGTTTAAACCTGTGCTTGTCAAATCTTCACATCCAGATCTTGCACCTAAAAAGCCTGAAACACTTGAATATCCTCAGACCCAGTCTAGTGCTTGATAATGAGAGATTTGATAAGGTATTTTCATAGAGGACAAAGGCTTTTCCTAATTTTTTGTGTGGTCAAGAATCCGACCCGAATCTTGAAAGAGGGTAATATTATCTTACCCTTCTTTACTCTCTGAACAACCTATTTTTGATTTTGATATTTCCATTGATGTCAAGAAAGACACTGTAGAATGTATCAAATGGCCTATGTATCCTTGTTCTAATTTCATGTCATTTAATAGATTTTCACCATTCTATAGATCCTTTCTTGTTAACATGAACAATATTACTATCCCAACCTACCTATTCAAGGCTTTACCTAAAGTGGAATTGAGGCAAGTTATAAATGTGAAAATTGAGGCGTTGGAGAAGAACAATACTTGGGAATTGGTGACTTTTCCAGAAGAGAAGAAACTAGTGGGGCATATATGGGCTTACAATGTAAAGTATAGTGCAGATTGGTCAATGGAAAGATACAAGTCCAGGTTGGTTTCCAAACATTATACTCAGACCTATGGAATTGATTACCTAAAGATTTTTGCTCCTGTTGTCGAGATGAATGCAGTTAGACTCATGTTATGTCTAGCAATCATTTATGACCGGGACTTACAACAATTTAATGTGAAGAATGCCTTTTTACATTGAGATCTAGAAAAGGACATCTATATGAAGATTCTACTTGGTTATGAAAGTGGTTTGGCTACCAATATCGTGTGTAAGCTGAAAAAGGCTTTCTGTGGCCTTAAATAGTCACCATGGGCTTGGTTTGGGAGATTTGCAACTGCTATGTGGGCCATGAGTTATAAACAAAGCCTAGAGAATCATATACTAGTCATTAAGCATTTACCTTCGGGGGAGCAACAACCTTCTTGGTGTATAGATGATACAAATAGTAATAGAGAACATTCAAAAGAAGCATTTGGTCTTAAGCTGGTGTTTAGTCAAGGAATTTAAGATCAAGATGTTAGGGAGGTTGAAGTATTTTCTTAGGATTGAAGTGGCTCACTCCCAATAGGATATCTTCATATCATAATAGAAGTACATCACATATCTTCTCAAAGAAGTTGGTAAGATCGCATGCAAACCAATAAGCACTCTAATAGATCCAAACGTTAAAATTGGAATAACTGAGGAAGATGCTATGGTAGAAAGGGAGATATACCAACACCTGGTAGGAAAAGCTCATTTATTTGTCTCACACATGATCAAATATTGTTTATGTAGTGAGTATTATTGACCAATTTATGCATAGCTCAAGGTAAGTTCACATGTATGTAACTAATCAAGTGTTATACTATCTTGAAAGGACACTAGGGAAAGGTATTCTCTTTAGTCGGAACGAAGGATTGAATCTTGAAGCTTATACAGATGCGAACTATGCTGGGTCAATTGTTGACAGGGGATCAACATTTGGATATTGTACCTTTCTTGGTGGGAATCTAGTGATTTGAAGAAGCCAAAAACATTGTGTGATAGCCTGGTCTAGTTCAGAGGCAGGATTTTGGGCAATGATTTAAGATATATATGAACTCCTTTAGATAAAGATTATCCTTAATGATATGAAAATTCAGAGAAATAGTTCAATAATACTTTATTGTGATAATAAGTCTGCAATTAACATAGCTCATAATTCAATGCAACATGATCAGGCTAACACATTGAGATTGAAAGACAATTCATTAAGAAGAAGTTGGATAGTCGTTTGATTTGTATACTTTGTGTGTCTATACATGATCAACTAGTTGATAATTGATATACTTGATTTAGGTGATTAGGTGTTTCAGAATATTCTATTTAAGTTGGGAATAAAGAGTACTTATTCATTGACTTAAGGAGTGTTGGAAGTAAGACTAAAGAGTAGATTTGATGGAATTCAAAGGGCGTAATTGATGACATCAATTACTAAGCAATTCAAAGGGTGTAACTGATGACATTAATTACTAAGCAATTGAAGAGTTTATTAGGTTCTTCTTTGGTTTTTCTATAGATGTGTTCTTTATTTGTATTTATCACACAATTCATGGGCATTAATTTTATGCATATCAAAGGTTGGTGCCTGATCTATGAATACATAATATGTATAAATGAATAAATAAGGGGGATTTAATATTTTTTTTAAATACAAATGAATACTGAAAAAATAAATATTTTCTTAAAAATGATTTTCAGGAACACATTTTATGATGGAGAATGTTTTACGTCGAAACAGAGCATAAGTAGTCATACATTGAATATGATTGGAATGAATTATTCTCTTATTATGTTTGTATTCTTGGCTCATCTTCTATTCCAATTTACATCTGCATTCTATTGTTTTTTCAATTATGCTTTATTTGGTTTTTTTGTGTTGTGGAGGTATTTGTTTTAAAAATATTTCACAACTTCAGATTCAATTGTAAAAAATGGACCCGCAAAAAAGGCAAAAGACGCTACCTGCCGGCTAGAAAGCATAAGTACCATCCTTCAAACAATCTTCAGAGATGGTGGCAAGGCTCATGCACAGTATTATCGTGTAAGTTTGAAAATTTTTGAGTCATAGGTGTCAATTTCATATGGTAATTTCTAGTTATACGATGAGGCTCTGGTGGGACTGGATGAGTCTTTTTGCTCTTTGATTTGCACTATTTAATAGAATAGGTTTTGTCTTCATTACCTAAAGTGGCAAGTGAACAAATTGTCTAACATTGAATGGTCTGCTATTGTTGTCCGAAGGTTCATGTACAGGAAGCTGAGAAAAGTGGTCCAGATGTTTTAAAAGGTAACTTATCATATCTCTCCCTTTTTCTTCTTCAAATGTCAAAACAAAACCTTTTTTTTTTCATGATGATACTTATGTGTTGTAATTTATATATTGTGATAGTGGCCACTGTTGGGCTAAGCCTATAAAATTTTTATGATTCTTTCAATATTATTCTAATTCAGGATTCCATTTCTAACAAATAAGTACTCTTCTCTAAAAGAGAAAAATCTTGAATTAGTTTTCATTAGTTCTATGTCGCCATGCTATTCTTTCCTTGCATCATTAACTTGATATGGCTTGATGGAATAAAGGGCTGGGAGCTTTATATAATTAATTGATGTGGTTAATCATCACATATATTCTAAAATGTATGTGATTTGTAATCTTAAGATAGTAAACTCTAGAATGTTGGGTAGCTATCCTGAACTAATCTTTCAATATAATGACATGTAAAAAGAATATTGTTAAATGATGATTTATCATTTATTGTTTGTCCTTTACACTACAAACATTGCATCTTTCTTAATGAGGTGCAGGTGCTTTGGCATTTTGTATTTGCTTGATGTAATATTGATTTCTGACATGATAGGCAAGGCATCAAGAATACTCAGTTGGTGGTGTTTTAATCCCGGACTTGCCATGGAAGAATTCACCAAGTTGCATGTTAGATCCATCATTTTAACATCTGGCACATTATCTCCACTGGATTCTTTTGCACAAGAATTGCAGTTGTAAGCTATTGCTGGTAATCTTTTGCATTTTTATTTATCCATGTTAGATTTTTTCTCTAATGTCTAAAGTTATATCTAATTTCTGTGCTGATTTAGGGAATTTCCAATTCGCTTGGAGAATCCTCATGTTATATCTTCTGATCAGTTATGGTCTGGGGTTGTATCGGCTGGTCCATCTGGTTATTCTTTCAACTCCTCTTATCGTTCTCGTGATACTTTAGAATACAAGCAAGAGCTTGGGAATGCAATTGGTATGTACTTCTTTCTATTGGTAATTGGAGTTTGGAATCTTAAAAATTTGCAATTGTTATAAGGCCACCAATATGATGAAGTGGTTATTTTATGTGAAACTTGATGTCATGTTTGGTATATAGGAATGAAATGGATTGGAATGAAATCAAGAACTTTCCAATTCCCGTGTTTGGCATGCCAAGTTGATGGGAATAATTCATTCCTTTGGCAATCCCATTCCTATCAAAATGCCAAAAACCATTCCATCCAATATCCAGGTTTTAAATCATTCCCTTGGCTATGGGAAACAAAATTTCTACTTTGTCCTTTCAAATGACACATATATCCCAGCCAAACTGTCATCGTTGCCGAGTCGTAGCATCCATCACTGCTGTTTCACCTAAAATTGCTGCCACCTCCAACTATGAGCCCAACACTGCCAACGAACCATCCTATTGTCACCACTGCAGCGATTGATGGCCATTGCCCCTACTGCCATCCCTGTCGCCATCTTCCGCTATGCACCATTGTCCAACAGGCTGGCTGTTGTTGCCCATCACTGCACTGATCCGGCCGCAAGCTCCCAACACTTCTAGAACGAGAAAACAGAGAGATGAGTGGGTGTGTGTAGGCAGACAGCTCACCCAATGCAGATGCAAAAAATTAAGAAAACAATTGAGCTGCCATGTTGATGAAAAAGAGCCAGAGCGTTAATTGGATCTGGATCTTAAAGAAATATAATGTTTTGATTTATTTTTAAAAATTTAAAATTTTTCAATGGAAAAAGTAATCACAAAAAAATCATTTCATTCCGTTTCAGGCCAAACAAAGTTCGCTAATGTTAAAATTTCATTCTCATTCTCATGGTATCACATTTCTTTAATGATTACATTCCCCTATTTGATTATCGCATACGAGGCACTGAGTATTTTTTTTAAAGATTATGTTGAAATGAACCTTGTATGTTCTTTTGAATGAGAAAAGTACACAATATTGTTAATCATAGGCTGACATGCTACTAGCCCATGCTACCAATGTTGGACAAACTTAAATCAGAATTGCTAGATAACCAAATAGGTCTGTTTATACTGCAATGAGGTTGTTACCCTTCATTATATATTATACAAGCCCTTATTATTCCCCTTATGTATGAGTCACTCAAACACCAAATTAATTAACACTCATCAATTAGAAATGAAAAATTTGATAATACTCATGAGAAACAAGAATTGAACTAGAAACAATGGCTTTCATAATATGTGAAGAATTAAAAGTCCCTTTATCTAAAAATTTTAGCTGTTAGGCTTACAGCCCATAATGCATTTTAGGCTTAAACTGAAACATTCTCTTTTGCATATCAGATATGCCAGGAGTTCTTTAAGTTGCCTTAATTCAAAAATATTGCCTTTTTCCAATCTCATCATGCAATAGAAAGAGAACATACCTTTGTTCAAAAATATTGCCCCTGCCTTATATTAATATGACTAACGAGAATCTTTAAGAGGCTCATTACTTGAACTATTCCCCCTTCCTTATTTCTAAATTATGATGATTTTATCTTCCTCTCTTGATCCTATTCTTTGTTTAGTTTTTTTAAGTTGATGGAAATCTGTTTCATTTATTTTATCTCGAGGACGAAAAAGTTATTTGTCAGCAAAAGGAACCACATTGAGATGCATCAATTTTAAAAGCTTCTATTGATGTTGAAATGATTTACATTACAGTAGCCCTTATTTTAAAGAAATTTATAAATGGATGCGCTTTTATTTATCATACATTCATACTTTTTTTTTAAAAGCAAACATTTTGCTTTATTTATGTTGTCACTTTTGGAGGTTATGAATATAATGTGACCTAGTTATTATTGAAACGTGACAATTCTTTTTTTACTAAAATTATGCTCCTGCAGTCAATTTTGCTCGAATTGTGCCTGATGGACTTCTGGTATTTTTTCCTTCTTACTATCTTTTGGACCAAGCTGTGGCCTGTTGGAAGGTAAGGCATTGGCCAAAATTTGTAAAGATTGAAAATTTGATCTGTTCTACCCTGAACAGATTACATTCCAATTTTGTAGACCTCTGCAAACTCCTTAAATTCCCATTCAATTTGGGAAAGAATTTGCAAACATAAGCAACCTGTTGTAGAACCCAGGCAATCTTCGCTCTTCCCTTTGGCCATTGAGGTACCTACATCTGATCAATACTCTAATGTTTTTCTTATCTTCTCTTTTAAAAGTCTAGTTGATTTTGTTCTGTTTGCAGGACTATATGGCTAAATTGAAGGACACCTCAACTTCTGGTGCAGTGTTTTTTGCTGTTTGCCGTGGCAAGGTGTGGCTTCATCCAGAAACATATGAAACAAAAAATTTCTTGGCAGAGTTTTTTTTTGTTCTTTCTAAATGTCTCATATGTTTGTGTACGGTTTGTTAAGATATGTGTAAATTAGGCCTTCAGAGGCCTTTTAGGATCTATATATGCAAGTCAGCATTTCCGTTCCCTTCTATGATGTCTAGATATTAATATTTTGGGTGTCCTTTTGTGATTAATATTGAATTATTGAAGTTGTGAAAAAAAGATTCTTTAAAGAACCTAGATTTTAAGTCTCTTATTTGAACTGGTCATTCTTTTAAGTCAAATTTTTATTGTAATTAAGCGTTTTACTGATTCATAGTTCCTGAATTAGCTTCAATATTCATCCAAATTAGTTTAGTTTGTCATTCAGAATCTGTAGCTTATATGCACTGTTCTTGTTAATTTGTCAGGTAAGTGAAGGATTAGACTTTGCCGACCATGCTGGGCGAGCTGTGGTCATCATTGGTCTACCTTTTGCCCTGAGAAATGATCCGAAGGTTTGATGGTCTCGCTGCCTTGTTACTTCTTCCTTTTTAGTTTCCAGATTATTGGAAGTTTGCATGTAATAAATCCTCAGCTTGATAAGTATTTGAACTTGTTTCAATATGTTCTAACTAAGCTAAAAGGATTGGCACATACTTACAGCTAAAACGATTGTAGCGTCCATATCACCATTATGACATTCTCAAGACAAATTAGGAATTATCTGTTAAGCTAATCTAAATATGAGTTTTTACATTCTTTCTATTTTATTACTTTTCGTCTATGAAAAGATAAACAAGCAACAACTACAACGATAAGTTCAATCAACCATATCGGTAGGATCCTTCAACCCACCAAGCAACCAACCATCTATATTCTTTTAACAATAATATGATTATAGACAATATGATCAACCATGCCAATCAAATCAACATAACCCATCCAAGCATACTAGTATCACAACCCAATCATTAAAACAAACATCACAATATCAATAACCCATATCATGCTCCAAAGCAAACGATATGGTCTATCAGCCATCCCATACTGACAATGTCATGATCCAATCAAAACAGTCATGACCCAGTACCTAAAAGCATAACTAATAATTAAATCAACCGACAACATATAACCAGTATTATACCTACAATTTGTCTACGAATCGAACGATATGGTCTATAAACCATCCCATACTAGCCCACAATATAGTCAATATTGTCAACACATATTCAATTAGAGAATGTCACACTTGGAGAATTTCTACTACACTTGAAGACCTTCACATCCTTCTCACCTTAAGAGTGTTCATCCTTGAACAACTCAGAATGAAGGTTTCGTTTTCAGCTTTTCTTCTCCCTCGTCCATAAACCACTTATAGTATCCATCCAATCCAAAAAACTGCATATCTAAACGCATTCATTGGCCTCTCTATAACGTGACTGCCTTAATCTTTTTAAGATCCACTATAATTCCTACATACAACACTTCATCCTATACTTCATTGTTTGAACACATTAACACTACTATTGCCCCTAGCCATTCGAAATGTCCTTAGTAGCCGTTGAGGATGATAGTCAACTCATAGATTAAAAGTTTAAAACTATCTAGTATCCCGAAACTGATTAAATAGGACATATCCTAAATAACAGACACTTATTACTCACAATTACCTCGTTCACCTAACAATATTTTATATTCAACCGAAATAAATCATCCGCCTTTTGGCAGACAATAATGAAGCATCCTAACAAGAGCTATTCTATTTAAAGAAACATTTAATTGTCATATATCAATTTATGCCACTGTATTCAAACAATTCAAATATTATATATCTATCATAACTGTCCGACATGGGACATTTATGAATCTTGGCTTCTGTATAAGCCGATCAGTCCAATTTATAATCATCAAAAAGCATAAATATTCATAAAAAATTACCCTGAAGATTAATACACTCAAGTGTAATTCTTCAAGCATAATATATCCGATTTAACATGACTATTCCATCCATTGGTGACTCAACCACTAATGTTTGATCAACCATCTCATGTTCCAATTTTAAACTATCTACTATAACATGGACAATAAGGGAATAGATTGTACCAATATCAATCAAATTGTAGACATAATATGTGAAATGATAATCATGCATTGAATCAATGGTCCCTGTCTAGCTTCATTTGGGACCTTGTTGCCCTTACAACTTATCCTAAACAGAGAGTTCCTCTGTTGGACTCTTCCTTCCCACATTCCTTTTAGGTGCCATATTTCACTATTTACATACCAACTGTATGATAAACATCAACACCCATCAAGGGCCAATCATTCGCGACAACCATCATAATAATTATCAAGCAATCATAACCTGTGAATCCACATCACGCAATTAGTAGGGTCTTCTGCCCTTATCAGCATACAACAATCAATTAGTCAATAAACATATCAAGCATGACTCCATAGGTCATTTTTAAATAATTGTAGGGTTTATATTCCCTTATCATAAAAACCAATTCAATCAAATCACATCAACGGACTTCTAAAGCCATACACTACTATATAACACCTGATAGTCAACAATGATTAGAGTACCAACAATATCAAGTCTAGTGTCTATTATGCACAAACATAATGATATGTATGCATACAACTCAATATATCATATCATGATCTGACTGATATCAAGGTAACCCAGAATACATGTAAATACCGCATTGATTAGATACTCTTCTTAGAGTTTTATCAATCAATCACCCCCTATTAACTTGAGTCCAACTAACCAACCAATCTAATATCAATTTGTCATGTTTTCAAATTTTAAAACACTGAAATTGAATAAGTGACTTGCTTACACTCAAATGGTTAAAAGGTTGGTGAATAATAACTAAAGAGACTATACTGCGAATATTGTCTCCAAATAGAACCTGTATCACACAATATGAGTCTATATGTACATTACCAATGAAATGCGACTTATAAATCAAATCAAAATCTTTTATTAAACATAAACATAGTATGCTTAATAACTTTCATGAATCCTTGTTCGGATAACCAATAATTAAAGTCATGTCATTACAAAAATCACATAAATTCCATGGTTTACATCAAAAGGAAAAATAAAAGATCTTCTTGTTCGGTGACACCCATCCACTTGTCTATGCCTAAAAAAGATTTAAACAATGTAAGGTGGGCACAAATGCGAAGTAGGTGACCCACACTTTCACACCACCCCACAACTCAACCAAATGCATACACTTGCCATATTAATCATAGGTTTGGTTGAGTGTATGCATTTGCGAGTGTAATGCTTTTGATTACCCTCCCAAACAAACCACAATGTAGCCAATTACAACATCATTCAAACACATAAATCAGGGCTGTGACAACTAATGCAATTAACCAACATCTCTATGTAGAGCAACTAATGCTAGCCACCACCACAACTTTGAAGATCCCATCTAGTATGTGGGGTAACTAATGTCACCTACCGCCGACAACAACCAAGATCAATAAGGGTCAGTGCCTACATTGTGGTTTAATAACTGAGCCAACCATATCAATAATCAATCAAGTGCTGCTCATAATCGGTTCAACCATTAACATTACATTTAATACCATTAATTCAAAAACATTGGACTGTTTAACCTTTTAGTTAGAATATCAAAGAACTTACCATAGATAAACACATAAGGTGTACAGATCGAGCCATTATTCAATTTCTCCTTAATGAAGAGTGTGTTGTTTTAATATGATTTTTCTAATCATGTTGTACAGAATTGTAAGTTATACTGATAGAAGATTTATTATCATAGTACAACCTCTTTGGACCTTCTCTCTAAATTTTTATTTAAATTAATTTACATACACCATGAGGCATTGCTCAAAATTTTGCTTATGCATTAGACCGAGCTGCTAGATTTTGCTTTTTATTCTTCTAGGTTACTAAATTTCTACTGAGAAGGGTACAATTATCAGATGTCTTCCTTCTATTAACAATTGATCCGACATAATCAAACCTTCATTCCTTTTAAATAGGATCCTCTTTTTCTAGGGTTCCTTTGAAATATTGTAAGGTTGTGAACTTTTTTTGGGTTATGCATAAACTGGCTGATGATACTTACTGCATAAGCTATGTGAGGTCAAGTGTGAAAAAGGTAAATGAAAGCTACAATGAGCCTTTGGTGTGAGAAAGGTAAATGCCTCCCAACAAGAAACCATAGCTGTAAGAGGTTTGAGTAATCAATCCCATAAGTTTGAGTATAGCCTTTGACTACTAATCTTACTTTGTATCTCTCAATTGAACCATTTGCTCTATACATCACAATATAGTGTATATTCATTTATATCCTATTGGTTTTTTGTTAGGAGGCATTTAGCTCTATATTTTATTTTGAAAGCATTAATATAATCATGTGATTGCGGTATAATAACATTTGCAGAATTTTGTATTTGAAAACACACAAAACACATATTTTGAGTTGATCCCTCAATGTGTTCTTCTTTAAAGTAAAATGTATTCCATTATTTTATTCATGCCACACTATGATAATTGCAAATACTCGAGTCATTGCATGCTAGCTTCCTTTTTGTCTTACACGTCCTATTTGGTATAATACAGGTTCGTTTGAAACGTGAGTACTTGGATAAAAAAGTGCAATCCCAACTCACAGGATGTAAGGTATTGCCTATGGTTCTACTCATGAAATATCACTTATACCTTTGTTGTGTGTTTTATAATAAATTGCATTATTTTATCTCACTAATTTAGTTAGCTGGCATTTTTAGGTCCTGACTGGAGAAGAATGGTATAGTCAGCAAGAATCACGTGCAGTGAATCAGGCTGTTGGACGTGTCATCCGTCATCGCTGTGATTATGGAGCAATTATTTTTTGTGATGAAAGGTTTTGCTTGTTAATTGTTAAATTTGTTTATGGATCCTTAAAAATAACCTAATTTGTTAAGCAGTAAAGTTATAAAGCATGCATCAAAATAGTCTGCTGAGCAATACTGTAAGAATTAATCATTTGTTTAGTGTGCGTGTGTGTATTTAACTTGTTGATATGACTGAGTTGGTCTAAGGCCTCAGAGTGAGAGAATTCTATATCCTTGAATACATTGGAGGCTAGTGATATATAGGCCTGATATGACTACGATTTATACACACATGCAGGTTATGTAAAAGGTTTTAGAATGTTTTAGGGTGGTGTTGATGTGTTTTGAGGCTGTTGGGTTGCTTGTTAGTCTGGCCAAAAGTGGGTTGATTGGGGAGGATGGGTGGTACTTACCTTATAATTTCGCGGGCCTGCCTCCTAGTGTGCTGGTTCACTCTTAAGTCTGTTTGGGATCTAGTGGTTGATAGGTTTGAAAAGAGGTTAGTGGGTTGGGAAAATGATTACCTATCTGAAAGGGGTTGTCTATCTTTTTATATTTTTACTCTAATTACGGTAATACTTCTAGGGCATGTTTGGTGCATGTTTTTGGTTTTCTGTTTTCAAAAATTGTATTTGAAAACATTAAGTATTATGTATTTTCTGTCAAATTAAAAATAGCTTTTTGTTTGGTGTGTGTGTTTTTACAAAAATTGTTTTCGTTTTTATTCTTTAACGGAGAGATTCGGCAGCGGCGGCGGTGGGGCACATGTGCAGAGTTAGATCGCAGCTGGGGGAGGGGGAGGTCGTGCCGGGGGGTGGGGCATTGCGCGTAGGGGGGAAAGGGGAGGTTGCGCCGGGGGGAGATCGATGCCGGGGGGGGAGAGGGGAGGTCACGCCGGGGGGGAGATGGGTGGTTGCGCACGGGGGGGGGGGGGGAGGGGAGTCGGGGGGGAGGGAGTCGCGCGGGGCGGCAGCGGTGGACTCACTGGAAAACAGATGAAAACAAAAAACACAAATTATAAAACAACCTAAATGTTGTTACTTTCCGACCAATTTTCGATATCTCTTAGGGTCAACAAATGATTCCTCATCATGTTCAGAGTTATTGGAGCACTATATGGCTTTGCTTCCAATTAAGGACATTTCCTTTGAGAGAGAAAGATATCTCGTGTATTTCTTGTAACTTCAACAACTAAGAAATATTTGAGCATCTCCAAATTATTTGAGTGAAATTAAGTATAAAGAAAAAATTTAAGAGATGAAATGCCTAAAGTATTATTGTCAATAATAACAATATCATCCATATACATAACTAAAAGAATGAGACCATCATAATGATCATTTGATTTCTTGTAGAACACTGAATGGTTTGTCTTTCTCTTAATCGTGTCTCATGTTTTAATAACCTAGACTAAATTTTCTAAACCAAGACTGAGGACTCTCCTCCCCTTGATCAACAAAACTAGGAGTTTGCTTTATATACACCTCGTTGCAGAAATCACCGTGAAATTGAAGAAAAGTATTTTTCGGCCAATGTTGAATAGTTTTCATAGAAATAAACATGTAAACAAAGGTCAATTTGATAATATGAGAAAAAGTATCAAAACCCTTAGCAAAGGCCAATAGTGAATAGCTGCCATCATCCATGCCATATGTTTGGTTATAACCCTTAGCAATGAGACGAGCCTTTAAGCATGCAATAGACTCATCTGAATTAACCTTATCCACTTGTAGTTGATAGCTCGTAAATCAACAAAGTGTCAAATATCATTTTTATCTAAAGCCTTCATTTCGTTAATCATTACTTGGTGCCAATGAAGGTGAGAGAAGGCTTTACTCACAATTTTGAAAACAGTGATATAATAAAGATAGGCAAGATGTTCCCATTTCCGAGATAGGTTGGTAAACTATTTATCAATTTAATTAGAATAAATTATGTAATAGTACAATTTTGTCATTTCCGAGTTAATATTCTCATTCAAAAATAAACAAAATAGCACCATTTGAAATTATTCATGGAAAAAATATTTAGACCAAGTTGCCCTTCAATATATATATATATATAGTCAAAGTCTATTACTGTTCCTCAAATATTCATCCTCCCGGAGGAGCTCCCACCATTTTTCTACTCTAATAATCTCCTCTTCAGTGATGAAATTGGTCAATACCTACGAAACCAATCTTTTTTCACTAACTAATCTTATGATTTTCATAATTTTACTTCTCGTTGGAGCCTTTGACATTATTTTATTCATTTACTTTTAATTGATGAAACAAATACACCATGAACACATTTTGAAAAAGGAAAAAGAACACGACACAACACAACGTAAGCGTGATGTCAGATGTGAGCTAATCTTCTCCTCCCCTGCGGTTAGATCTGGCGGAAACTTTGCTTTACCAGGATGTTGTTGGTGATGCAGGAAGCAATTAGGGTTTGGGTTAGGGAAGCAAGGGCGGTTGCAGCTGTCCTCTGAGATGAGACACTCATCATCATCCCAGTTATTGTTGAAGGTGCATAGGATGTAGAGCTAGAGATAAGCTTATGGAGTAGGTGTGGTGATGCTCGGGAGCAATGAGGGTGGGCTAGTATGGAGTGATGGGTCTATTAAATCAGGGTAATATTGTATATGTTTAAGACTTCGGATGAAATTAACTCACTATATGTACTTATTCCAATATTTTTTTAATAATTGAATTGTTGAAGTGACTACTTTCAGCCCTAGTTAAGGTCCATGGTGGCGTACTGTTTTGAGGGTCAAGGTGCCCACTAGACTTCTTTTACTTGGGAGGTTGTGGGGCAAGGTCCTCACAATAAATCGTTGCAGCAATAAGTGATCCCAATAGTAAGTCAGTGCCATTTGTGCAAGCGCACCAGAGAGAAGATTGATCATCTGCTTTTGCATTGCTGCTAGGCTGGACAATTATGGGGTTTTGTTTTCATGTTGCTTGGTCTTGCATTGGTTTGGATGGGCATTGTGGGCAGTGTGATTGCTGCTTGGAATGGGTTGTGGGCGCAAGGGAGTGGGTTGCGGGCACAGGGGAGGGTGAGATGCTTGCTTCGGGCTGTTCTGTGTGGAAATGAGAGTTCAAAGTGCTAAGGGGTAAGCGTGGACTATATTATCTGATGAAGCTGTGTGTCGTGAATCTCTTTGCCCGATTGAGAACTTTGATCTCTTAAATTTGTATTAGCGATTGTAATCCTTGTTACCTCGTGACTGGTTTGTAAAGTTTATTTTCCTGATAAAAAATAATCTACAAGGTTTTACTGGGTGTTCATGAAGAAAAAAATAAAAGGTGGAAGAATGTGAAGATGGGCGAGTGGTGGTGTTTGGCTCTGATACTATCTCAAAGGGAAAAGTGAGGCTTGGAGAAATCATACTCCAGTGGGGAACTTCATCTCATATATAAAGACAAGATACATACAAGGGTTTCCATAGTGTGTCCCTAACACAAAACAATTTTAAATTCTTAAATATAATAAAACAAAATAGCTGATAAATTTTATATGAATTTATCTTTTTTGGTTCTTATTATCATGCAATTTATTCTTCATTTGTATCCCACTTAAATTCTTTAGGTTTGCTCTTCCAAATCGTCAGTCTCAAGTTTCACGTTGGATACAGCCTTATATCAAGGTGCTGCTGCTCTGGATTTTTTTCTTGACTTTTCACGTACTAAGCTTCTAACCCTTACTAATTTATTGCTGTTTTGACAGTCTTACTCCAAATTTGGGGATGTTGTTTTTACGTTGACTCGCTTTTTCCGAAGTGGAGGCAGTCGCTCTTTTACCAATCTGAAATTATTACCAGCCAAAGGTGGGAGTTAGACTTTTTTAATGTTGAAGGATAATTTCGTCATTCCAAGGGTTTGCATTGGTTTTTATTTACTGCTGAATGATGGCTAGCTCTATGCTCATTCCTTCAAAACCATAGGTATCAGTGTATTAAGTTCTAGGAGTTTTTATGGCAATGTTTCTTACATTGTTATGACTGGTAGCTACCAAGTTTGAACTAGTAGGAGGTAGGTATATTACTTTTAAAAGATGTTTTCATTTAGTCCCTTTATAATTTAGGAATATTATTTTGGATTGGTATCTGCTGCTGAGTTATGCTTAATTGTCTATGACTCTTTCATGTCATCTCACATGTATTTGTTTATAAGTTTTTTTTTTGAAAAATTATTCTAAACCATTGGTGTCACTATCCTTGAGTTCTAATCGCATTTAGGGAATGTTTCTTACACCAGTATAACTATCAGTGATTTCAAGTTTAAATCAAACTTTTCAACTTTCTTTGATCATAGTTGTTTCTGAAAATTCAAACAAACAGTTATCCTTGGAGTCATACCTACAGATGCTCAGCATAAAAGTTCTTATGTTGCATTCACAGATTATGTCATTTCGGTACATTCTCATATGGATCCTCTTTTTTCCCTACACTTTTTTCAATTGTTATAACCTTGATATATGCCTATGGTGCATAAATATTTGTGTTGAATAATATAGAACCTTTATAAACACTTTGTTCTGGAATTATATTTTCACTTAGTCCCTTAGTTTTAAAATGCACTTTTTTTGTTATAAGTCAGATTCCAACTCTATTCCAACTTCAAAACCTGTAATAGATGAGGAGAAACATGAGTCCCAATCAGAGCATGTATCATATCCACCAAAGCCGTCAAATCATCCCCATGGTAGGATTATCCTCCTGATCTGATATATTGTTTTCTTTTTCATATTCATATACTTCTTCACTGTTAAAATATAATGTCTTGAAGAATTATATGAAGAGAAAGGGTCAATTACATTAGATTGTTTGTGCAACTGTTCATTTTCTTTCCTTTATTTATAGAGAAAAAAGTACTCTGCACTTAACTTTTCCTGCAGCTAGAAAAAGTACGAAAAATGGTGGCCTACGGATAATCACTTCAAAAAGATATGGATTGTGGATATTTATTTATTGATTTTGTTGAATTACAAAAAGGCCACTCATCCTTTGCACTTTTGAACGCAAGGTTGAGCAGCCCTCTGGCACTGTAATGCTGGGTACCGCTTTTCAGAGTGGTAATCTGAAAAGTGATAATTATTCCTGTCACATATCTGATTGTTTTTATAATCTGGTACTGTGAAGAGACTTGTTTGATGTACCTATGCAGAGTGGTAAGGAGTTCCCAACACAGGGACTTGAAATTATTCCACTAGTTTAAAATTCATTTTTTCCATCATTTGATTTTTATTGGGAAGATATTATGTATTGAATATGTTAATTTTAGTTCAACTGAGCATAATCTAACATCCTTGGTTATGAAATATGGCATGCATCAACTCTCAATTCAGACTTCTGCAATTCACTTCACATTTTCTCATTTGTGTAATGGATGAATATATAAATCAGGTAATAATTACCTTAAATCTTACAAATGCTTAGAAACTATGCATAATAATTACAAGAGAAATACATATTGAGAAAAACCAATGGACACCCTACTATTTCCATTCGAGGAAGCTGTTTGATTGCTCAATTAATGTTGTTAGTTACAAACTCTTTGATTGCTCCACTATTGTCGTCTGTTCCGTCTAGGAAATTGGAATCAGATCTTAATCAACTTTCAACACTTCCCATAAGCTGGTTAACAAGTATTTTTCATTTTCATCTTGGATAGGATATTTAGAAACACTGGACTATAACTCTTTAGTGAGAATATCAGCTAATGTGTTGTCCTTTAGGAAACTGGAACTCATATCCAAACCAACTTCCAAGATATCATATTATACTTATCCCCCTGCTCTTGTCAATGTGTAAAGTTGGCTAGATAGCTTCCTCTTAATTGTCTAAACTGGTAGTGTGAACTTGAGCATATTGATTTGAAATTAAAATCTTCATAAAACAGATGCTATTTTGTACAGAGATGGGTAAGTGCTGGGAAACATTGTCTATATTACATTAAAATGGCATCTGTTACCTTTTCAGTCAAATTTCAGTAGATGATAAAAGTCAAGATGTCTGCACTTTCACGCTAGAAATTGGTAGAAAGGACTAAAGATCAATGTGGCAAAGCGAATTAATCCTTTTTCTCTTCCATTTCATTTCTCTAAAGAGTTTGAAAATTTGTTAGATCTGGAATGCTGACGGGATACAAAGCTGCCTGTGTTAAAAAATGCTTGCTAGATGGGTTCCTTGTAATTGTCATATTTCCTTGAACTTCAATGTATGGCATTGAAATAAAAGTTGTCGATTTAATATAGAAGATTTTGTTTTGTACTGTGACAAAAAATTGCTGGGAAATGTTGAGTTATATTCAATTACAATGGCAGTCTCAATTCTACAGCTGATGATATCTTTCTTTGTACAGAAAATGTAAGTGAGATGAAAATGGACCACTCTTTAGACAAATTACATCTTGAGCAGTTTTTCACTTCTCTGGTAACTTCTAAGTAATTAATGTCATGGTTAATTGTTCATAGGATTTCACTGTGTTTTTGTCTGAAAAGTTATGAATTGCAGGCTGGACCTAGACAAGATCGTTGTATGAACAAAGAAATTGTTCCTGCCAATCGCTCAACTCTTAGTCCTTCTAAGCGAAGTCACACTTCCACATTAAAACTTTCGAGTAATTTATTCTCCTACGAGAAGAAGTTGCTTGTTCCCAAGGTGAAAAGCGTACAACATCAAAATAATGAAATAGTTGATCTGACCAGTGAATCTATATCTGGCGATAATCCTGCTAAAAGAGTGCTTATTCATCCCTGTTCTTTGAAGAAGCCTAAAATTGAGAAAATAGAAAATGACAGAACACAATTTTCTGGAGCCTCCCATGAACAATTATCTACCGTGAGAGGAGCACAACAATCAAGACCTTTCGCCTCCAAATCCATGAAGCATGGGAAACTACAAATTTCTTATAATAATAGCAACAAAAATGATCGGGTAGGTTCAGCTGTAGTGGTTGAAGAGGAAATTTCCGGGAGGGCTGCAGAGTCTCCTAAGAAGAAAAACAAGAGTGTTGTGTCTAATCCTGTGTCTGACCATGATGAGGAAACTAAAGGATCTGCTTTTCTGGTTCAGGTGAAGTGTCCTAACATCAAATTTTATTTCATTACTGTTTTCTATTGTTTGCATAGCAGAATATGGTAATTCTTGTCAAAATGGTCATATGAATGTTTCGAGGTTCAATTGTTGACATTGGAACAACTTTGAGTTAGTATCAGTTCTCTTAAAATTGGACCCGATACATCCCAATCTTTATGGCTTGTTCAGTAATAGTTGCAACAATTAACTATAAACTAGTATTTAATTCTCCATTTTGTTTCTTCCTGCTTCCGAAATTACATAACTCATCAGAAAAGCATTTATATTTCTTTTAGCATTTGTCAACAAGCTTTTTTAGTGGCATGGTACAAACACTCAAGAGCTTTACAGGTTAAAGAGAAACTCACTGCTTCGGAATATCTGGAATTTGTGGGTTTTATGAAAGCACTCAAAACTAAAGCAATGAAGATTGGTCAAGTTCTCCAATCCATTGTTGGGCTTTTCTCCGCACCTGAGAGGCTTCCTCTTCTATCAAGGTAACATGTTTTATCTGTAATCTTCTCAAGTACTAGATTTAAAACACTCAAGCATGTTCTGGAGAACACCTTGGCAGTCCAGCACAAGGTTTTTCCATAATCGTGTCAGAATTTTGGTCCTTATCTGCTTCTTTTTCTTCTCCATGGTTGCAACCTTGTTTTTTCTTCTTTATAATCCTCTTTTCTACGCAGCAGCTCTTCTTCTCCCCCCATTTTCAGATTCTTCTGTAGAAGGGACAGTTCATCTTCTTCTTCTTGGTCTTCTCTTTTCTCCTTGTTATATGAGTAACTGAATGTGTGATGATGATTATTACTATTGAAAATGAGATCTAGGCCTTTTAAAATTTTAAAGCTATCTGAATATCTCTACTGTATCCTTCTAACCTAGGCTTTCATTTGTTTCTGAACATAATAATTCATGATTGAAAAAGAAAAAAAATCCATTTCGCAGTATAACACCCATGCTGAAAACAATAACAATATCTGGTAATAAAATTGAAAATTATGCTGATTCATGGGCCTAGCTAACAGTAGATGATCTTAATAGTAAAAGTTCAATATTTATTGTTCAAGGATTATGGGATTATAATGTATTAGCCTATCTTTTTCCTTTTGTAGTCATTCTTCCATGATGGCCATCTGGGTGGCATTTTTATTTCATTAAATGTCATAAGGATATTTTTCTGATTTAATTTTAAATTTTGTTCTTGGCCAACCATCTTCTTGACTATTGTTGCGGCATGTACTTATTTATGAAAAAGTCTATTCTCGTGTATATTGTGTAGGTAAATATTTTTCTCTTCTGTTGTTAGATTGGTATGAAAAAAAAAAATATTAATCCAATTGCAATAAGGGTATTCCTATGCAATTTATCTTTATAATGTAATTATATATAGCATTATTTCTTATTTATATTTTTTTGTTTTAGCAATTTCATATTGACTAACACTTATCTAATTCTCTTTTTCTTTCTGTCAACAGATTCAAAGATTATATTCCCACTAAGTATCATCACCTATTTGAGCAGCATCTCAAAGCAATTGATCAGACGATTGGAAGTGGAAGTATGGAAACTCTGCCTTGTGATTGTTGAATTTTCCAAAATTTCCAATGCCTAAAAATTCCCAACTTTTTCTCTATTTTTATTAAGTATATGGCTGGTTTGTTTTGTTAAATGAGTTCAATGGAGCAGGTAGTATGATATATATTTTCACTACAAGAGTTCTAGTTGCATTTAAGTAAACCTATTACTGGGACTTAAGGCATGGTTCAATCAAAAGTTAATGAAAATTTTGAAGAAAAAAACAAATAGTTTACTTGGGAGGTTCTATTGTTTGTTTTCTTTTCATGGGGTTTTCGCAGGATAACCTATAGTTCATGCCCTGTCGCAGCCTTGCTTTTGGAGTAAGGTTAAGTTTTAGATCAAGAGTTCTAGTTCCATTGTTCTTTATTACTTGTCTGATGATTGTATTTTGATTTGTAGGTACCTGATGGGTTACACCAGGACATTCTCTTCGATCATCAATCAGGGCAGGACAGATTTTACGGAAGATGAGCAACTCGGTGTGATTTTGGTACAACAGAGCTATCAGAGTGAAATTCTTGGTGCATATCTGATGTGGCTACAACTGGCCGATTCTCCTAGATTCTTATGGGTTGCAATAGCCCTCAGGACCGTACCAAGAATCCCCTTAAATTATGTTAGGAGCAGGGAACATGGAGCTTTTGCAGTCCCACATGCATCACACAGCCTTTTGATTTGTGAGTGAGAGTTCACATTATGCTGGCGGCTTTGGGTTTTGTTCACATCAGCTGGTAGTGGCTGCTATAGCAGTGCCTTGATACCACGGGTTTTGCTGTATATATAGTGATGAACATGCTAGGGTGGTCCAAGGCATGGCATTAATTGAAGAAAAATCATGAACCATCCAGCCACGATTTATATCCTGAACTGTTGTAATATTTTGTTAGCTAACTTGGTCCGGTGCATGACCTTCATCCCCGTGGCCTTGGTGTTCTGCACCAAGCTTGATTGAGATAACATTTCAATTTAAAATATAAATTTTGATTTTATAATTGATTAGTGCTACAGACAGCCGGTATTGTGATATTGTTATGTTTTTGGATAACGTGACTTATTCCATATCAGCATACTGTGTCATGCAGAATGCAACATTACTCAAGGATAAACTGTTCAGGCCTCAAGCTTGATCAAGTCTCAAGCAATATTTCAGCATGCCGAAGAGAGATCAGGGATGCGACGGGACGTAAGCAAATAGCGTTTTTATTTATGATTAGGAGATACATGTACTTCAATTAATAATTAATTGAAGTAACTATTAATAATAATTAATTAATAGTTAGTTGATGGGAGATCGGGGCCAGACGCACCGAAGTAGAGATGCATAGGGTTTGGACATAAGTGCCTGTCTGGCAAGAGATCAATTGTGTTCCAAGGTCAAACATGAGAAGCTAAACATTCATACAGGTGGATAGTTCAGTAAAGTCAAAACAAAACAGGGAACCCAAAACCTTGCTCTGAGGACAAGATACAGAGATACAAGTTCATAAGCGGCAGGCTAATGTCAACAATAATTGAGTTACGCCAACATTTGTCAATTATGGGTTAAATTTCTGTTTCATCAAATATATACATTACGATTACACTTTTCAAATATAATAAATTTCTGTTTTATTTTTTTATATATTATTTTATAAATATATACATTTCGACTTTATATTAAAATAACTTAGTTTTTGATTATATGTAAAATATCCATCACATTGCACTTTTCCCTAACTAAAAAATCTTTGAAAATTTATTTATTTTTAAAGGGTAAATGTTTTTTAAAAAATTCTTAAGATTTATTATTATTATTTTTGTTGTTGTTGTTGTTGTTATTATTATTATTATTATTATTATTATTATTATTATTATTATTATATGTAATTTACGGTATCACTGTAATAACTGATTTGACAAATCGTAATTGCTTCATAAATTTATTAATTTTTCTATCTAATTCACCAAATAATACATATAATTACTCTTTTGTAAATGATAAATTCATTGCCTAATCTGGCCAATCATAATGGATTTAATCACGTACTCGTCACATGGAAGGGCCCATAAATTTTCAATTGAAAAATAATGGGATTGAATTGCAACATCTCAAATGATGTGGAGGGCTATAATTTATTCGCATTTCTCCTTTGATAATCTAATATGTTGTCATGTTATCGCAATTATTTACGTACTACCAGAATTACATAATTAGTGAATAATTATGACAACATACAAAATCAATGAAAGAAAAAATATAAATAAATCACGACACTACGGTTACATATATCATTTGTTTCAATTATATATCCTTCCATGAAACAAATTTGACATAACCCCATTTTTTATGTTTTCTTCACAAAAAGTTATTTAATTGAGTTGAATTATTGTAGGCTCAAATAAATTTACATCACTAATCAATATTTTTAAATTATTTGAACTCTTAATTTTTTAAAATAATTTTATTTTTAAAAATAATATATCTTACCAAACGAAAATAAAAATATACAATCACAAGCATTTATATATATTTAAAAAAGGCGCAAAAAAAGTAACTACACATCCATTCGATGATTAGGTGCTAAAATTTAGGTCTGCGGCTATGTATATTTAAAGAGTAATGAGCAACCAACCAAAAAAAAAAAAAAAAAAACCCTGCTATTTGGGGCTGCCGAGCATGACTCCCTCTATCCTTTTCCTGAAGCCTGCATAATTGTCTTCCCATCTTGTACTCTAGTAAGCAGAAATAATTACATTGTCTAGTTAACAAACAGAAGCCTCTTTCAGCAATTACCTACCCTATTTGGTATGGTGGTTGCTATTGTGATTACCTGTTGCTTAGTGTCAATGTCACTGCGTGATTAAAGGTTTACCAAACGAAATTTAGGTGAGAAATCTAGCATTTGGGCTGCTCACCCAAACTCTAAAACTCACCCCAGCTCTTCTCCACTACTTTTGAAAAGGAAAAGGAGGGAAGGCTTAGGAACCCTACTACGTGTTAGCCTTTTTTGTATAACTCTTCTTTGGGATCTGAGAAGAAGCTTCTGTTGTTTCTCCTTAGTTGCCATGCAGCCCCAAAGCGCTCAAACACTACGAATCAACACAAATGGAAAAGAGGGAAAAAAAAAGGAGAAAAAGCTGTGGTTTCGGATCCATGAAAAGAAGTTTTGGAATGAACTCCCTCTCTTGTCTCTAGTTCTTCTATGTTTCTGGAGCTATGCGTCTGTTGAGTTGCCACTTACCGTGGAAGATGCAAATGGGCTCTCTGGGAGTTTAAGCCCTTGATTACTGCAAGTTTTATAACTATTTCAGAAGAAGTAGTTAAAGCAACAAGTACAACTTTAGAAATCCCAAAAAAAATTTACACCTCGATTTTTATTGCTGATGTTAAAGCACTGAGAATGACCCAAAAAAAAAAATCCACTCATACCTTTCATCATTGCAGTTTTTTATTATATCCCTGACTTTATCTTCACCAGAGGATGACTCCTGATTCAGAACATCCAGGAGATGATTGAACCGCTCTGCAAATGGAAATTCATCTTCTTCTGCAGGCAAACCATCAAAGCCAGTCACAAAACAAAAAAGCAATTTTTCAGTGTGTGTGAGAGAGAAGGAGAGAGAGAAAAGATGCTGGAAAATTGTTATATTTAGGATATAAACCTTGTGAATTTTTCCGCTCTTCTGTGGAACAGCTAAAATATGGGCGATGGGTAAAAGGTTTTGGTGACAAGTTCAATTCCAAGAGTCTCCTCCTTTCAAGTTCAAGTGCTTTCTGTTCTTCAAAAAACTGTTTTTTGAGTAATCTTGAGTTGTCACAAACTCGTGGAACTGGAGAAAATTAAGTAATGACATCTTAGATGTGAAAATCCGAAAGGGGAACAAAAAAAAAAGATAAAGAAAGTACTCACTAGCATGAAGGTCAAAGTCCGTTTGTGAATTATAAAGCATATGCTGAAATTTATCCCCATACTTTCTGAAAGAGAATGTTCTATTAGAAGCACCAATAATAAGTTAAAACAAGTAGGGTTAAACAAACAATATCCCAGTCTGTATAAACAAGACAACAATGTCTGGAAGTGAAACGTGGTGTATTCCTCATTAAATTTTGTATATTCTCACAAACATAAGCTATATGACATTGTAATAAATATTTTTTCCCTAGTAAATATAACAAAAATCACAAAACAATATCAAGAGTATGTATAACAGAAAAGAAACTAACACTTATTGTGTGTCAAATTCTCCTTCTCTTAGATCGGGCACATTATATTAGAATGATACCGGCAGCAACAATTTTGAAAAATGTATGGCATTAAAGAACCAAAAACAAAAACAGAACATGTGCAACTCAACTAAGGAGAAATAGGTTAACTAGGCTTGGAATTCATATTGTTAGCTCAAACAACTCCTAATTGACAGTATGAAAAAAAGACACATCTTACACTGAAATTAATGTTTGAAAAAAAAAAGGATCCAACACATACAATACTGAAAATTTATACCTTTCAGCAAGTCTTGATTTTTCGCGGTAAGGTTTCACCAAAACACGAGCCCCGCAAACAAAATGAGGATTCCCCTTCGCCAAAATTTGCCTGACTGTCTCTGAATTAGCAAAAGTTACAAAACCAAACATTCTTTTCGGTTGACATGGAATCCTAACATCTTGGACAGGCCCAAAATTGCTGCAGAAAACAAGATAGCAGATCAAATTGAGCACCATTACAGCCAATAGAAGGGATAGAAAGAATAGGAAGGCCATGACTTCAACATTCCATACTTGAAGTAGTTAGACACATCATGCTCAGAAAATGTACTCTCGGCTGGAAAGGTAAGATAAATCTGCCGTGAACCGGGAACAGCTCCGCCTGGATCACTTCTATCATTGGCAAAATCCATGTATTTGGGAACATCTTCTGCTAGAACTACAGAGTGCTGTCCATGAGGCCTGCAAACCAAATTATAACAAATAAAGAAAACACAAAAATTTGTAAACCGTGTGCAACCCCAAAAGACATAAGAATAGGATGAAGAATAACCATGAGTGCTTTCATGCTGCGTTGCAGCTTGGGCCTGTATGGGGCATTACTATAATTTAACAATTGAAACAATAATAACAATTACTGCAGGATGAAATGTTGCACCTGTCTATGAGACGAATGCTACTTTTCAACCTAGCAAGAAGCTTTGTCAAACTATAACCTGCCTTGCCGTGTCTCTGGCTTTCAGTAAGGTACCCTTCAGCCTGAAGGGTCCTTCCATACTTCTCGTAGTAGATCATGGGTAGCGAGGCAATGGAAACTGGGAACCCCCTCCTAGATTTCAAAAGCTCAGTCAGCTCCAACTCTAACTTTTCGAGAGAGCCTGGCGAGACGTCACGGTCTTCGCTGGTGAGTTCATTTGAGTTTGGGGTAAATAGTTGAGAGAAGCTCTCTGCCATGGGGTGACCATGGATGTACCTACAGTTGTTTCCGTGCTTGCAGAATCCCATGTTATAGTAATGGCAGACCTTCCTGCTCGTCCTCACACTCAGTGATGGTTCCGGGCAATGGTACTCATTTGAGAAGTCCACATTGACAGACTCTAAGGGTTCCTTCAATGACATGAACTGCACTTGGTTTGGAATGCAATAATCATCTGCTTCTGACTCGGGGCAACCATGTGGGGTAAATTCTGAACTATGCAAAGGGAGCTGCGAGTCAGGGGAAACTTGGGGCTCCCAGTATGAATTTGCGGGCAGCGAGAATGGCGTGAAATGGAGGGGGATATTGGAAACTGGTGCTGCCAGATTAAACTGGGAAGGTGGTGAGACTGTGGGTTTTGAGGACAACCCGAGCCTACATTTAACTTCATTAACCAGCGATTGGATTACTTTGTCAGGGCTGAAGGCCAAGCGGATCATCTCGCGCTCGCTGGGCAACTGAAACAAGAGACAACCAATGATTTTTGACACATTTTTGGGTTCCAGCTTTTGGATTCTGCTGCACACAACTTTTGTGGACTCTGACAAATCCATCTCAAAATTTCAAGCCCTGCATAGCACACAGTCTGAGATGATTGTAAGCCTTGGATAGCGAAAATTTGTTTATGAAGCGCTCTGGTGACGTTGTTAATTAATTCTTGCATTTCATTTAGTTTCACAACATACATACATACATACATACATACATACATACATTTGTTTGCCAGACTCTACAAATGAAGCCAAAACATTATAAAAGCAATCAGACGATGACCCAAAAATTGTATCTACAAACAAAAAAGAGAGGCTGCGTTTACTTTAATAAACCAAAAAAATAAATAATTCAATTACATCAACGTTTCGACCGAAAGTAAGAGACATTGAGTAAATTTGAATTGTCCTACAAAATTTTCAAATCAATATATATTGAATTTTTTAAAAAAGAGTAAATCCTCACCATCTCGCCTCAAATTGCATGTTTGTATAATCACCAAAAACTAGTGTGTGTGTGTGTGTGTGTGTGTGTGCTCACTGGCTCCAAAATTATATTTCCGAGGACAAACCAAAAGAGGCTAATTTTGTTTTCCGATGTGGAATGGTGACACGAGAAATTGAAGCTAACTTAACCACCCCACCACATGCACACACATCCTTAAATTTAAAATAATTTGGAAACAAAAATGAATACCAAAAAAGGCACTAATTAATAATAAACCTTAATAAATGAAGGAAGGAAGAAGTGAAGAGAAGGAGATGGATATCAGAGTTGACAGACATTATTATATATGTTGCAGAGATCTGAGAAAACCACCAAATTAATCTCGACAAAGTGGTACGAGGTTGAAACAAAACTAAAAGAAGCACGTACAATCCTAGAGGCCACCCACCCTCCGCGCCCCTCTTCCACGGACCACGGATTGATGCTTGTTTGTAGACTGCTCTGCTCTATGCCCCCTCTCCTCATCCACGCCTGCTGCTGCTAAATGCTAATTCCACTCCCTCCCCCTCCCCTTTTTTTCCCCTGTATTCTCCGGGAAAACGACACCATTTCCTTTCTTTAAAAAAAACAAAAAAAACATGACAGACGAGATTGATAGATGGTCTTTAAGGGACTTTTCTTTGTTTTTTTTTTTTTTTGTTTTTTTTTTGAAAATACGCCTAGAATTTCGAACGAAATCAAAACAAACCAACGACTGCAGTGACGAAAACCCCAAAAACAACCTCCGAGTCCCGCGTTTGAATTGAATTTGATGAAACAAACCCGGCCCCACCCCGCCCCGCCTATATATCTCACGTCATCATCAACCTAACCTAACCTAGTTGTTTTGGTCGTCCCCGAACACGCCGACGTGGATGGATGTGGGGCCCGCCCTCCCCCTCCCCCTGCCCCTCCCCCACCCCCCACCGCATCGTGGAGTCAGTCAGTATTGAAGTACGCAACGACGAGTCCTGACAACAACTCGCGCGCGCGTGTCCGTCGTCAAATCTCGCGCGATGCTCACGACACCAACCTGGTCAACCAAACCTCGAATTTGGTGCATCAAACAGGTGTTGACGTGGCACGAAGGCCGCAAAAACCATATATATTTATATATATATATATATATATATATATATTGCGTTTGTCGAATCAAACGGTTGAGATCGATTAGAAATTAACAGACCCCGTGTGGGTGATGCCGCCGTGTGCATGACTGCCACGCGTCCTCGTTCGGGCTCTTACGCTGTTGTTCTCCTTCTCCGGACCATTTGCTGAGACTGCAGAGAGCAGGGAATGGGATATGAATATGATCGATCTACCTGCATTTAGGCGCCTTTGATTTCAATCCCAATCCCAGTTTCTTATTGCCCGTCCCCGTGTTTTTCATTGTGGAACGTGTTTGATTTGTCCTCTGTGCGCGTTTCTTAGAATTCCCAAATATATATGGGACCGTCGAAACAAATCAAAAAGAAAAAAGAAAGTCCGAAAGATAAATATAATTATTTAAAATTTGAATTTAATTATACATTTTAACAATAATAATCAAATCTTGCATGAGAAAAGTGTAATATTGATAAGGAAAAAAAAACTTAAATAATGATATAAATATTTAATAAAATAACAATAAACACGTTGCATGGAATAAAAAAAGATCTTTTATTACAACCAAACATTATTGCTTCAAATTAGAACTTGTTAGCATAATAATCACCTCCCTCGCATTCTTTGGTGGGCTAAGCTGCATTTTTCGATTATGCTAATTAATATTTTTGTTTAACTACAAGCTCCCCCAAAGATATTCATAGTAGTGGTTTTGAAATCTTTCCCATGCCAACTACTTATGTTTCTATCGCAACGCTAGCTAGACACTTCAATGTTTCGTTGTGTTTTATATATCAATATCATATTATATGATAAGGCTCTAATATTTATTTATGTGTTCGTTCAAATTAAAACCAAAAAAAACTCATGAATTAAATGAAATAAATGATTTTACCATAAAAATAATGCGAGTTTATTTATTTATTTTTTGCAATGCACCTAAAATTTTCAATTAAATCAAAACAGACAACCCCTGCGTTGCAATGTTAAAAGCACCTTGATAGATTTTCAAAAAAAAAAAAAAAAAACTCTCACCTCAAAACATTTAGCACTAAGAGCAGTAGTAGCAACTATGAAAAAAAAACACCCTTCATTCTCAAAAACAAGCCTCACCTCAAAACATTTTTGGCTGAGAACACTATAACAGATTTCATATATTAACCTGGTTCCATAAATTTATGAAAAAAATTTTAAAATGTTATAAAATTATTTTTACATTAGAAGTCTTATATTTAACTTTTTATATAGTATTTGTACAGTGTCATCTAATATATTATGAAATATTATTCACTTCATATAATTATTAAATTATATATAATTTTTTTACCTATTTTATTTCATAATTTTTACTTTTATTTCATATTAAATTATAAAAAAAATTATTACTAAATAAAAAATAATATAAAATATAATTTTAATGACACAAAAGAGAATTAAAAGAATTTACTGTATATTTGCGTAATTTAAAATTTTAAAATTAAAAAATAACTAAAAAACAGCCGTGGGTGTCTACAGTAAAAACATCTCAATCTAGTGTGACGAGTCTAACGGCTGGCGGTGCTAGTAGGTTTTCGGCCACTGTCATTCCTCCACGTGGATTGATCTGTGAGGGCCACTTGTCAGCTGTCGAAAACATCTTTAAATTGGTGCGTCCACACCTGGCAGAATTGGCAACAATCTTTGCCGCTAAAATTTGACGGTTGAGATTAGGTGGCTGATGGTGTGCTTGCAGGACAGCCACGTGTTGCCTCCTCACTTTCGTACAGGTCTTGGGCCCATATGCAGTAGGTTGTGACGGCAATATCCGAGCAGAGCAGGCCACTGAATTCAGGCACTCTCTGAATACTCTACATACAAATTTTTGTATGTGTTATCAAATTTTGTAATTTTTTCATTTGCCCATTAGAATACTCCAGTATCCTTTTGTTTGGATGCAGTTTGCTTTGCTTGGTGTGATATCAGAGTCATCAGACTATATTATCAGTTGGTGGATGTACGAGAATTAATCCACTGTTTTTTGTGCTACATAATGAATGTTGGAGTTATCGTTTCTAAGTTAGTTAACAACTTTTTTTTTTTATTTTTGGTTTAAAGTTGGGATTAGATGAGGATTAAATGGCCAGTTTAAAGTTGGGATTAAATAAAATAATCACATCTCTCTTCTCTCCTCTCCTCTCCTCTCTTGGCCACTTCAATTTTGGTACATCCGAAATTGTAATTGTGGCAGGTTAACTCATGGATGGACATCCCGCCTGCCCTGACGACTGGGTTCTCATTATTGCTCATCAATAGCATAGCAGCAGCATAAATAAATGTATGCTATATATTTGGCAATTTCTCCAACTATCTCTGCCAAATATGTGAACAAGAAACAAAAAAAAAAAGATATACAAGATAGGACAGATCACAAGAAAAGCAAAATGAAGTGTACATTTACCCAATTTCATCTATACGGAGGAGTCAAACAAACACCGACAACAAGAGGATAATAATGTAAACCAACATACTGAGTGTGAACAAATGATAGAATTAGGCAAATTATTGGTGTATATATTATGATTTGGAAAATTAATCAACCAATAAACTTTAAATTTGCAGTGAAATTAATTTGTTATAAAACTTTAATGATGATGAATATATATGGAATGTAGCAATCAAAATAAATGATTTTAAACAAATCTCAACGCGTAATCATAGGATTTGTTACTCAATACAGGTGATAAATTTTAACAATCCCTACTCAAACAATGGCTTCTCTGTTATAGTAATGAAATATTACTCGCAGCGTCATCTCCACCACAAGAAGCCATACTTGTCCTCCATAAAATGGTTGTAAGTACGATGGCAATGCAGGGCCTTCGAAATGAGGCAGTGAACAGCGACGGCAAAGCCAATTCGTCGGCGACAACGGTAGAGGCGGGGTGGCAGCAAAATTACACAGAGAAAAACAAATCCAAAAAAATACAAACCCAGTTTGCAACACGAACTAAGGATCGTAATAAACAAGAAAGTGGCGTGGTGATGATGAGAGAGGCGTGGAAGTGTAAGTGGGTAGAACCTGGATCTGATTGGGACCTCTGGCGATGTGGAGTTCGTTCATCTGGAGGCAGTCCATCTATCGGTCGGCGTAATCAGCAATCCCTCAACTCTACCTTAACCAATCACCTTTTTTTTCTTTCCATATCTTTGAGGGTAAAAAACTAAACTTTGAGAGGCATTAGTGCATTTTAAATTAGTATTTAAGGCGATTTTAAATTACCATCTAATCGTCTCAACTCTCAATTGTTAATGTTTTAAATTAAATTTATATGATATAAATTATCTTTTCGTTCGTTTTAAAGTTAATTCTAGTAATTAATTAATTTATAAAACTTACGAAATTTTGTTTCTATTTAATCTTTTTTGTTTCAACGCTTTTATCGGTTTCAAAGGAAATTATATTATTACTTATAATCAATTTTGTAACATTTTTATGGGTTTTTTGTTTTCTACATGAAATTTAATCAAAACTTTTTCCTGTCCCTAAATACAGTTTAAGTTTTTATTCTATGAAAAATTTTTATGGCAACTAATGAAAAAATTAGTTTGGCATGAAAGGAAATAAAAACAAAAATGATAAATATGTTACAGGACATTGGTAATAATAATTTAGAGAATGATAACTGAATAAATAAATTCTAAATCAAGAAATTCAAGTAATTATTTTGAAAATACCGAAAATAAGTATAAACATTTAATATGAGAGTTTATAATTGTTAATAATCAATAATGTTTAAATAAAAACCTATTTATATGCAAACTTTTAATTAAGAAACTGAAGTAAGATACGAAAATATCATAATACAAACTAAATAAATAAAAATAATAAAATAAAATACTTTTAATAGATAAATGAAAGTAAATATAAGAAATTCTAGTAGTAAAAAATGTCTTAAGCAATAATATATGTGCACATGGTGATGCACTTATTGCACGTGATGGGCAATTTGTCATGGGCTGGCCATATGCGAAAAAGCTAGAACAAGTGATAAACTAATTATTTTTAAAACAAATTTGAAATGTTTTTGTTTTAAAATTTAAGTTTAATTTTTATGGGACCTAATTTAATTCATTTCTATTTTATTTTTTTTTTACTAATTTTCGTTTTCAAAAATAATTTCAATTTTGGTGAAAGTCAAAAATAATTTTTTATTTTTGTCGGATTATCTATTTCATTATATAGATAGACAATATTATTTTAATTTTAAAAATACTTTTTTAAAAAATATTTTTTATGAAATAAAAATTATTTTTAAATTTAAGATTTAACTTGTACCCTAAAGTCTCAATAATAATAATAGTAATAATAATAATAACAATAATAATAATAATAGAAACCTTAACTTTTAAAACCCTTCCCGAACGATCCCGCAGTGCGTCACTTTGATCATGATGGGACGGGACCAATTGTTGTGCGGCCAATCTTTTTCCACATACCAAGTTGACGAGATAATAAACTAGAAAACTATCCTTATTTGTCCAAATCACGAAAATATTAATTGTAATTTTTCATAATTAAAATTAAAAACCACCCCATTTGGAATTGGCCATGATTAGTGGCTCGCGCGTGGGATCCGTGGCGCGTGGAGAGCAGCCCAGCCGAATAACGCCGCCAAAGAAGTTGTACAAAATGGGTCCGTCGGTCGGTCGGTCCACTCCCCATTCGGGCGCCGAGAGCAGAGGGTGGACTTCAGCCACAGCCCCGCACAACAAACCCGACCCAACTCGTCGCTCGGGGAGAGAAGAGAGAGAGAGAGAGAGAGAGGGTCGCGTTGGTCTTCGTTGATCCTGGTTCAATTCAGCTCCTACACACCCCACGTCTCTTGGGTCAATCGCCATAAATGTAGAGAGCTAGTTCCCAATCGATGGCTCCCCTCAAGGTAATTTGATCTGAAACGTCCCTGATTGATTGCTTGTTTGTTTTGGATTGTGATTCTGACAGTGGCTTGGATTGATCGCTAGTTTAAATCCATTCTTGGAGCTCCGACTCGGGAGATGAGGGGAGAAGGGCCGCCGGACCCGCTTGATTTTTTCATTTGGACGGTCGAGGTACAGATTTCGTACCTCTTTCCCGAAGTATTTGGGTTCGAATTTCAATCCGTTTCTCCTGTATTACGCGCTTTCGATTTCATGCTCTTTGACGATTATAGAATCAGAAACTGGGTTGAGTTATTTGGTGGGTGTGTAAAAGTTGTTATTGGTACTGTGTTATCTTTCGGTTAGTAATATTGGAGTTAGTTGGGGAGCCTGTGCTGCAGTGCTTGTTGGAATCTGCAATTGTTTTGTGGTTATTGTGGCAATCACTTTCTTCATACGAGTGATTGATTGTGTGCTTGCACCATATTGTTACTTTCTGCGTCTCATCCTCCTGAATGGTAGAGTAGTAATAGCTAGCCTAAGGATTGGGATCGAGAGATTTTGGCTTTTGGATTCTGCTTCCAAGGAAAGCTGTCACATAACGTTTGATACCACGAGTTGGGGATCTGTTTAATTTCATTGATGTTTGATGTCTTTGTGCAGCATGAAAATAGGAATCCATGTGCCTCTAATGTTTCAGTGGACCCTCGTTCCATTTTGATTTTTGTCAATGATGCCTGTTCGGGTCACACTCACAAACCAAGCCAAATCAAACTAACAAGCCGGGATCGGCTATATGAACCAAGACAAATAAAAAACTTATATGGGATTCAAAACACATTCTTTTATTTCAAACATTCCTATCAGTCAATATATGTTTTCTATTTTAAATCCTTTATTGCCACCTCTCCCTAATTCCTGTTTGGGTCATACTTGATTTTTAAATTTATCCCTTAACTTTCTTGCTTTCTAAATCTACATTGGTCATTCTTGGAAATTCGCTGACTATTTGCTGCTGGGCATGCGAAGCTGCTGCCCAGAGCTGTCTTTAGCCTTGGGAAGTAATTGTTCAAATCTGCCTTTGTAGTCGTAGAAAAAAATGATGTGTACAGTTATCATTATATCTTATAAAGTTAATGGTCAATTTTTTGATTGTTATAAATTGGGATTGAATTGATATGCGGAAATGATTGCTACTTTTCAGGGCTAACATCAAAATATGTATCAATGCTGTAACCTTGAATACCAGGCTAATGAACATTGCTTAATAAATTGCTATAAATCTTGATGTTGACGTTGTTGGGGTACATTAGATACATAATTTGCATACAAACGTAGGCATCTGTATAAGCGTGAGCATCTGTGTATGAATACATTCTCCATTCTTCATGCATATAAATTTATGGTTCAATGATGAGCTTGTGAATTTGTGTCCCCCCCAGGATGTTGGTTTGTGGTTGGAAGAGATAAATCTTGGAGGCTACCGCCAAATTTTTAGAGAGAACAGTGTCAATGGAGAATATTTAGAGGGTATGTCTATGTTCACAACTGAACAGATACTTAGGTTTATAAGGCGGTGCCACATGAAGTGGGGAGACTTTATCACGTTGTGCAAGGAGTTGAGGCGAATTAAAGGTTCCTCTCTCTCTCTCTCTCTCTCTCTCTCACACACACACACACACACACATGCATGCGCGCACGCCCGCGCACACACACACATTGATAGAATAATAACCTCCATCTTGCTCATTTAATTTCTAGTTTACTGAAGTGCTATTTTTTTTAGATGACTGGATATGTGTCGCAATGTGATTTTAGTATGACTATACTTGTTTTTTTAAGATAGCCTATTACACAACCCATTGGGTAAGAATGTTCTGGGGGAGTTATGCATAAAAGGATATGATTGTATCTTCCAGTGGCATATTACCGTGGGTGTGTGCTGAGGAAAATATTCAATTGAAACATATATTAACATTTCATAAATTCAATTGTCATCTGTTTGCCTGCAATTTCTGTTCAGGTTTTGTAGTTTATATGTACTGATGCCACTCTAATTTTAGTGGCCTGCCTAAAAGGAGAACAAAGAGTCCACCGGCCATGGTGGGCTCCTCCTTGCCTCTCGGTTGTATTTGTGAAGGTCGCAAAGCGGAACAGACAGTCCCGGGTGGTTTCATTGAAGTTAGAACCTTGATGCCAACTGGGCTTGTATGCATGGATGTATTTATATATTTATTCCAAATCGCATCCTTTTTAGGGGAAACAGAGAAGTTGGGGAAAACCGTTTTTGGTGGGGGAAGCTGAGGAGGATATGTTTATGATGGTTCTTTTTCCGGAGAACCCTCGTTTTTACTTTTCGGTTCCCTAAATTGTTGCCAAATAATACTGTGAATAATGTCTGATTATAGCATCCTTTGTGAAATAGTATATACTATAGAATAGCAACACTGAACCTTAAGCGCTTACGCCGTGGTGGTGTTCTCTTGGAATGTTGTAACTGTATATGGTTGTCATTGGAAGTCACTTAAAAGAGCTGTTTGTTTTGATAGGACCTCAATGTTTAAAACCATCAAGGTAAGGCAAATCATTCTTGATGCGAAGAAAGTATTCGAATGTTGTCCTTCTCACATGCGTGTCCTTTTGCTAATTGTAAACTTCCAGTTTTTGTTGGCATGAGAAGCAGAGCTGTAGAGGAGACTCAGACGAGCGTACTGACCTAGGATTAAGACAATCATTATTGTTTTTTGAGTAGTGTTACAACCAGGCGTCGCGGCATTTTTCGTGTTTCCGGCTGATGTGGAGTAAGTCACCTTAATATTTTTTTTTCACGATTTGGCGCGCTTTCAAATCATTACTTGAGTCCCTATTCGAGGCGTGCTCGAGCCTCGTTTCAAGCAGAGATTTGAGCATGGGTTGGAGCATATTTGCTCGAGGTATACTCGAACCTCTGCTCGAGGTGAGGCTCGAGCACGTCTCGAGCAGGTATCGATCATCTATCTTAAAACTAAATCTACGGGTTTTTGGGTTTCGTCGACTGTAATTTCCGACGAAAACTTTAAATGGCCATAACTTTGCGTACGATAGTCCGATTTAAGCTCATTTTTTTTATTTGTAGATATCGACGAGAGTTATGCAGCAAAAATTCTTAGAAGAGATTTTTCGCTCTCTGATTTTCAAAAAAAGCCTTCTATTGCCTCTAAAATTAGATTTTATGTCATATTGTTATCTTCTCCCATCCAGATCTACGGTTCGAGTCTCCTTTCTCCCTCTCCTGCTCTTTTTCTCTCTATCTCAGATTTTGCGCGTTGCGTATTAAGTTTTAAGTGTTTTTGTTGAGCTGGAATGGGTCACGTCAGACGGGTGCGTGATGAGGACGCAATCGTTGCAAATAGCATTTTACAGCATCTTACGAGCTAGTCAATCAATTCTGGGGATATTGTGAGATTTCAAGGAACTAATCAGGCCGATCCTTATTCCCCTTTCTTTCATATATGGAATTTTAAGACTCAATTCAATTGTATACTACCTTATCACGATTTGATTCTCAATATTAAAAATCAAGTACACATTCAATATCTTGTTACGTTCATGCAATCATAAAATACAAGATTATCTGAATTTTAATTAAATAATTGAATTCGTCACAATGATTTATGAAGACTCTAATATCACTGGATTTAAAAAATTCATCTTGGATGAAATCTGTTATTTAAAATCTAATTTTAATGTCAATTGAATTAAATTAATTGGAAACGTACTTGATTTAATCATTGAATTGAATAGATGATTATCATACATGCAATTGATCACGTATTCTATGTTGGAGAATGATTTTCTTTTTGATGAAACGTAACTGGAATGAACTTTGATACTTGGTGACGAGATCACATATAAAAGTTAACTAATTAATTAATTTTTTATTTATAATTTGACTCATTATCAGAAAGCATAAACTGATTTCTACACCCGTGTCTACAATTTTATCTATTCACCTTAATTGGACATATATAATATGATATTATTATTCAATATATAATATTACACATCGGCACAAATGTTGAAACGTGAATAAAACTTGGGAGAATGTTTATATATTGAAAATGATATTTACATATTTCACAAACATTTAAGGGTTCGTTTTTTTTTTAAAATAAAATTATTTTAAAAACTATAAATTCAAACTAATTTACATAACTTATAAATAATTTTAAATTATTTAAATTTACTATTTTTTAAAATAATCATATTAAAAAAAATCTCATCTTATTGAATATTTCTTAATTAATTATCCAATACAGTTAATAAATAATTCGGTGTATTTTAGTCGAACGTTAAGCAAATGAAGATAAGAAAGAATAAAAGAAAATTGAGTTAGCAGAGTAAAAGAAAATTAAATAAAAAGGCGGAAAATTCGAAAATGGTTCGGACCATTTGGGCGATTGATTCAAAACCCTAAACCCTCTGTGTGTATGTGTGTGACTTTGTAGCAACAGCAATGTTCTCACCTGGGACGAGGAAGCTGAATCCGAATTCTAGAAAGGACCGTAACCTGGGCCAAGCAACAGCGCTCGATTCGTCTCCCGCGACGCCGTCGGCTGCGAGCCACCGAGCATCTCTCTACGACAGCGCCGTAGCTAACCGCCCCGCCACCGGCACTCCCGCCCCATGGACCTCTCGGTTGTCCGTTCGCGCAAGGTGCCACTATCTTCTTCCTATATCCTCCTACACGCTTTCGTGAGACTGTATTGCTGTTGCTGTTGCGAGGCAACTGCGACATTTGCGAGATTGTTGTATTTTATTTTTTTTTTGGGTTTTGTTTTGTTTTTTGTTCTTTTTTTTTTTTTTTTCAGAATCATTACATTTCTTGCTCCTACAGTGAGCGGAACTCGCTGATTCCAGTTTGTGATGCGCTTCATTTCAGTCTGCGAACTATCATCGCTCTAATCGTATTGTAATTCGTACTGTTTGTTTGTTTGTTGTTGTTGTTATTGCTGTTGAAGCATCATAATGTTACCATTATGGAATTATCGATATTTCATTTTAACTATTGTTGTGTGAACTTGTGCTAATTCATCAACAAAAGATCAATATATTGATTATGGATTATTGGTTAAATAACATATCGCATCATACTTTGAAGTTGCTGGATGTGGAATTAAGATAACTTTTATTTCAGTCTACGGAAATACTTGCATTTTTTTTTGAGTGCATCCCATATCTTACGCTGATAATTTTCCTCACAATTACGTGGTGTAAAAATTAGAAGTAATATTGGTTTTTGATCCGTTCACACTTGAACAGTAAGTCGATGCATGTTTTCACTTCAGACTGAGGCTAAAATTTCCCTATGAGAAGAGGGGGAGGAGCTAATCTTCTATTTTGGGGAAGTCGACATAATATTTATTTATTTTTATTTTGACGGATGAACCTAACACTGTCAAAGAGCACATTTAATTTAGAATCGTATATGTCAGTCATATGAACATCCATGTATATGGCCTCTGCTTGTCTTTTCCTTGGTTCAACTCAATGCGTAGAAATCCTAATTTCTACAGTAAGTCGATGCATGTTTTCACTTCAGGCTGAGGCTAAAATTTCCTTATGAAAAGAGGGGGAGGAGCTAATCTTCTATTTTGGGGAAGTCGACATAATATTTATTTATTTTTATTTTGATGGATGAACCTAACACTGTCAAAGAGCACATTTAATTTAGAATCGTATATGTCAGTCATATGAACATCCATGTATATGGCCTCTGCTTGTCTTTTCCTCGGTTCAACTCAATGCGTAGAAATCCTAATTTCATGAAGTTTCAAGTATTTATTAGATCTCCTGTTATACCTGTTATTCTCAGAATACCGCCAGCAAAGAATAGAGAGAAAGGAGAGGACACTGATTCAACTCAACCTGTATATGTTGGAGAATTTCCAAAAGTGGTTCGTGATGAGCAAGCTAGTTTTCTGCAGAAACGCACTTCAAGTTGGTAGCTTATTGCATCAGCTGTATACCTGAATATTATTTTAGAGCTGTAATTGCTGTGCCTTTTGTGGTAGGTGATGTGCAAATACATGGTGGAATCAATAAGGAAACATCCCTTTCTTGGATACTCTGCGGGAGCAAACTCTTTGTCTGGAGTTACTTGTCTCCCTCTGCTTCAAGAAGATGTGTCATTCTTGATCTTCCTACTGAAGGTGAAGTTAGTACCAGCAGGTTAAGTCATGGTGATGATTGGTTGCTTTGTGTTGTTAATTGGGATGAAAGATGTAAGGGAAGTAACAATGTGGGCATTGTTCTGTGTAATAAAAAGATTCAAGCTCTTCTATACTGGCCAGACATCTATTCTGAAGGTCGGACATCCTTAGTATTGAGTCCTGCATCTTCTGACGAGTCTGAGGTGACTTCTTCTACTGGCTATGGGAAGAATATTCCATTTAGGCAGCAACAGTATAGTAAGAAGGGCAGTAGTCTCATTGAATCAAAAATTTTGACTTCTTTGATTGCTTCTGCGATTCCCGATGCCTTGCAGACATGTGTTGCCTTGGGATGTAGTTCTAATGGTGAACTTTGGCTGTTCCACTGCAGTCCCACTGCCGTTGATCGCAGAAAGGTTTATTCAGACATTATGAGTTTATCTTCCCTTGGCAATGGTAGTGGTCAATGGTATCCTAGGTCGTTGGTTTGGAGATTTTCTGAATACCTGTTAGATGAATGTTCTCGGCAATTCTTTCTAGTGACCAATCATGAAATTCACTGTTTTGTCATTGAACTTTCTCATGATTTAAAGGTATCAAGGCTCTGGTCTTATCCAATTATTGGTCCTGAGAGCAATTTGGGTATCAAGAAGGACCTTACTGGCCAAAAGCAGATATGGCCTTTGGATTTGCAGATAGATGGACATGGGAAAGTTTTTAGTATTCTTGTTGCTACCTTATGCGAGGACCGGGCTAATAGTTCAAGTTACATTGAATATTCAGTCCTGCGCATGCAGTATAAATCTGGGTTGGATGACTTTGAATTTAATGAGCCAATACATGAAAAGGTTTTAGAGAAAATAGCTCTCCAAGTTATAATTCCAAAAGCAAGAGTAGAAGAGCAAACTTCTCTATTCTCAATGAAATTACGGGTAGGAGGCAAGCCTTCTGGTTCGGTAATCATCCTTTCTGGTGAAGGAATTGCAATTGTATCCCATTTCTGGGAAAATTCTACTAGGCTCTATCGATTTGATCTACCTTATGATGCTGGGAATGTTTTAGACGCCTCAGTTTTTCCTTCTACTGATGATACTGGCCATGTTTCTTGGGTAGTGCTAACTGAAAAGGCTGGCATGTGGGCCATCCCCGAAAAGGCAGTTTTGCTTGGTGGAGTTGAACCACCTGGGCATAGCTTGACACATAAAGGGAGTTCAAATGAAGGACCTACACAGGATGGTGGAATCAATTTTAGCAATATTGCCCCAAGAAGATCTAGTTCTGAAGCAAGGCCTGTTGGAGACCAAAAAAATCCAGGTATGACTGGTATTGCACAGATTGAAGAATCAGAAGCTCTACTTGGTCATATTTTCCATGATTTTCTGGTGTCTGGGAAGCTTAGTGGCGCACTAGGGAAACTTCAAAACTCTGGGGCATTTGAGAAGGATGGAGAAACAAATGTTTTTGCTCAGACAAGTAAATCTATTGTTGATGCCCTGGCTAAACACTGGACAACAACTAGAGGTGCTGAAATTGTTGCCACCGCAGTCATATCCACACAGCTCATGGATAAACAACAAAAGCACCAAAATTTCCTGCAGTTTCTCGCCTTATCCAAATGCCAAGAGGAGCTGCGTTCGAAAAAAAGTATGATCTAATTCCTTTGTTCTGGTTTTCCCATTTACGTTCAACTCTGCAATCTGCATGTGTTTAATTATCAAATGCTCGTGATGCTGTTATATTTTGGTGAATGTGTGGTGCAACTAAATATGAAAGCTCCATTTCCACTAATAAATGTTCAATCTTGTTGCTCTTTTAACTGTTCTTATAGTTTTCATATGCAAGGTGTGTTCAGTGGTAGGAGATCAAGGGTGCATGCATTTGGATTTGGCTAAGTTTACTATACTTTTGCAGCATTAATTAACATTTTGATGCCTGTCTTGGAAATTGAGATTGATGCAGCTTCCTAACCAATATTTTCAAGAATTTCCCAATAAATGTTATATGGAATTACCAGTAAATGCTATATTGGCCTAGTAAGAAAAGAGCTATTGAATGTTTTATTTTATTTTATTTTACTAGAGAATACATATTTGCCCCCATAAGTTTATTTGATTATTTTCCGTGCCTGATACAAGCTATCTGATTACAGGGCATTCTTTGCAAACTATCATGGAACATGGTGAAAAGCTTGCTGGCTTAATTCAACTACGGGAACTGCAAAATAAATTTAGTCAAAGTTGTTCCAATGTAAGCTCTCCGTATTCCAATTCTGACACTGAAGCTTCTGGTTCTCTTTGGGATCTGATTCAATTAGTTGGTGAGAGAGCTCGTCGAAATGTTGTTCTTTTGATGGATAGAGATAATGCTGAAGTATTCTACAGCAAGGTTTCTGACCTGGAAGAGCTTTTCTATTGCTTAGACAACCAGCTGGAATATATTGTCAGTGCAGAGCAGCCATTTCTGGTTCAAAATCAGAGAATTTGTGAACTCTCAAATGCTTGTGTTAGTTTAGTTCACACATCAGTGCAATACAAAAATGAGCATCACATGTGGTATCCATCCAGTGAGGGCTTGACACCTTGGTTTTCTCAACCTGTGGTGCTTGATGGATTGTGGCACATTGCTTCTTTCATGTTGCGTCTGTTAAATGGAAAAACTGGACATGATGTTTTTGCGAATTCAGATATATATTCTCATTTTGAATCACTAGCGGAAGTTTTACTTGAGGCATATAGTGGTGCTGTCACTTCAAAAATTGAGCGTGAAGAAGACCACAAAGGTTTACTTGAGGAGTACTGGAATAGGAGAGATGGCCTCCTTGGATGCCTATATCAACTTGTTAGAGGTTTTGCAAAAGCTGGGAGTGAGGTTTGTCCATTTTTTTAATATTTACATGTTTAATTTCTGTTAGTAGGCACCTTTTTAAGAGTTGTAACCTTAAGGTTCATTAGTTATGTGGTAAATTTTCCTGTGGAACTGTATGTACTTTTAGTTATTATTGTAAATAATAATAAGAATTTTTAGGGATCATCAATTGATTCATTGCTGTGTTTGATTTGATTCTTTTCATATTTTTAACTTAGATTCTTCTCCTCTATTAGTTTCTATTATTAAAATAGAATTATCTTTTCTAGTTGGAATATGTGTGTAAATTAATTAGTTGAAATACAACAGTCAAATAGTCAAACATGTCTCCATTGAACTCTCATTTTGTCGTAGTTTTATCTCTTTGTTGCCGGCTGTGACTTTGTGACATCAATCAGCATCGTACCTAGTCACTGATCATGACACGTGCTAGGATTTCGTCAACCCCACAACAATGCATTGGCCGCTCCAATGCATCGAGTAGAAAGACATGTCGACCACTCCAATGCATTGAATAGAAAGACACGTCTATCACTCCAATGCTACCTTTGTATGTATTGCACAATCATGTTTACTGAAATTCCTTTAGGGTTTAATACTAAGATTAAAGTGATTTTTGATACCATGATACCACCTACTGATATCGTTTAGGAGACAACTACTCTGGTCCAAATCAAATTAGATGGTATCAATTATCATAGTTAGTCTAAAGTTTGAGAGATGCATATTGTTGGGAGGAAGAAGAGATATATCATAGGGAAGAAGACTATCCTTAGAAAGTGATTCAGTTTATGATGAATGAAAAGTTAAAAATATCCTTGTTAAGTCTTAGCTTATAAACTCCATGGCTACATATTTTGTGTATTGGGGCACAACTAAAGAAGTGTAGGATGTTTTTAAAAGGAATTAGCTTGGTGCCTCTAATTTGTTTCAGGTTTATGAACTAATGAAGAAGTCATTTCAAATGCGTCAA
The DNA here is from genome assembly GCA_023512835.1 of Taxillus chinensis. Taxonomy (NCBI): domain Eukaryota; kingdom Viridiplantae; phylum Streptophyta; class Magnoliopsida; order Santalales; family Loranthaceae; genus Taxillus; species Taxillus chinensis. The sequence continues at coordinate 43,963,102 of CM042088.1, read as the reverse complement.
GATGATTGACCTCTCACAAAGTACTACAATGAATTGAATTCTATTTTTACGGAGTTAGATTATTAGTGACCCAATGAGATGGTGTGTATTATTGATTCTCAGAAGTAAATGAAGTGCATAGCACATAGCAGAGGATCGAGTCTACATGTTTCTTGCGAGCTTTTATCATATCTGGGATAAAGTTAGTAATCGTGTTTTGGCTTCCTCACCTTTATCTTCTCTAGAAGAAGCATATTCACTTGTTTGTCGTGACGTGTAACGAAACCTTATCATGGGTATTAAAGATCGTTTTAAAGGTTCAACATTTACTATGGCAACTTTTGGCCATCTCAACCTACTCATTGTTGCCCTCATTGCAATAATATTATATATATGGTTGATACTTGCTCTGAGGACAAGATACAGAGATACAAGTTCATAAGCGGCTAATCAAGGTACTCATGTCAACAAGTAATTGAGTGCTCACGCCAACATTTGTAAAGGTAATATTATAGGTTAAATTTCTGTTTCATCAAATATATACATTACGATTACACTTTTCAAATATAATAAATTTCTGTTTTATTTTTTTATATATTATTTTACAAATATATACATTTCGACTTTATATTAAAATAACTTAATTTTTGATTATATGTAAAATATCCATCACATTGTACTTTTTCCTAACTAAAAAATCTTTGAAAACTCATTTATTTATTTATTTTTAAAGGGTAAATGTTTTTTAAAAAAATTCTTAAGATTTATTATTATTGTTGTTGTTGTTGTTGTTGTTATTATTATTATTATTATTATTATGTTGTGGTTTTCAGTATCACCGTAAAACTGTAACTAATTTGATAGATCGTGATTGTTTCATAAATTTATTAATATCTCTTCTGCTGATCTGATTCACCAGTTAGGCAATTCTAATAATACATATAATTACACTTTTGTAAATGATAAATTCATTCACATTGGGTTTAATCACGTACTCACCACATGGAAGGGCTCACAAATTTTCAATTGAAAAATAATGTGTGACTGAATTACGACATCTTTAATAAACTGCAACTGATGTGAAGAACCATAATTTATTTGCATTTCCCAAATCTAATATGTTGTCACATTGTCACAATTATTTACGTACTACCAAAATTATATAATCAGTGAATAATTGTAACAATATAAACAACATATAAGATCATTAAAAGAAAAAAATACAAATAAATCACGATACCACATCCAATCTCATAAACAACATGTGCCTCACCCCAACAGTATGACATAATGGAATGAAAAATTGACATTTCTTTATGTTTTACTATGTGTATGCCTAAATGATTTTGAGCTGATACTTCATTACTTTTGTCTATCTTATCAATTAGATGTCTGCTTGTGTTATTGACTATCAAACTCCTTTAAGGATGTTATCACACTTTCATTACTTTTCTTTTACTCTTAACATTTGTCCTAAGGTCTTTGGTTGCGTGTTATGTTCATATGCACTAACTTTATACTGATAAATTTGACTTTACGAGTTTTAGATGTTTTTGTCTTCTTACGGATACATACTATGTGTTTATGGAAATTCAATTTTTTGGCGAATTATTTTTTGTTTCTCTCCATAGGAGCTTAGTAGCAAGGAAGAAGAACATTTATAGTTAAATGAAAATGAAAATGAAAGTCATTGAGGTATGGTCAAATTGAAGCGAATTAAGCCGACTGAGTAAACAATAATTTTGTCCATATATTTTTTATCATAAATGTGACTATTTTGTAGCTATATTATTATATCTTGATGTAAATGTTTTTCAGCATGACTACTTTTTATCTACTTATATTGATACAGTCAATTTTTGCGCGCTTCTCTTCTAGGGCTTACATGATAGTGAGGAGGATCAAAATGAAGAGATGTCGAGGAGGCTATATTCTCGTTTGTTGTCTATTGCAAAGCGGCATGAAGGTTACCAAAGTCTGTGGCAGATATGCTGTGACCTCAATGATGCGGAACTACTAAAAACTCTTATGGTATGGACATGCACTTCATTGCCCTCAGCTTTTGTCAAAATTTGAGTGCTGTTGCAAATTTGTTTTTGTTTTTGTTTTGTTTTTAATGCTATATTTCAATTGCATTTATTTTCTGGTTCAAGTTTTCGAAAGCTTTTTTTAATTATTTTTTCCCCCATACTTGTTATAGCATAGTGGATTTTTGCTTTACTCATCTTGTTATCTTTTCTTCTTGTTCTTCTTTTAGACTGCACTGGTCAATAGAAGCTGCTATCGTTCTCTCTTTCTTGTTTAAGTGCATTTGCTAATTTGTCAGTTGGATTTTCCATCTGTATTCAATACTTTGATTGCTTCTTATAATGCTGAATTGGGTTGATACTTTACTTTCTAATATTGGAAAATCTAATTGATAAGAGGTTTACTAATCATTGGAAGATAGAATTTGTTGCAATATAGGAAAGGATGAAAGATAGAAACATATTTTGATTTTCTTGTACGTCCTACCTAGTAAAAGGAGGCAGTGTCCTTTTTTTTTTTATTGTAATCTTTTTATTGAAGCCATCAAGGAGGTGGCAAAAAATTACAGAAGATGACAAGCTGTAAGGAAATCAATGCAGCCCTGAATACACAGAAATTACTGCACATCCGTTTCCCAATTCACTTGTTGGATATCACACTCAGTACCCTAAAAAACCCTACGGTTGCACTCATTCGACAGAACTTAGAAAAACAGCTAAAGCAATTGCACACAACAACCATTTTGCCCTCCCTCGGGTCCGAACCAAATAACCTCATGCATGTGAATATGTGCCAACAATTTATCAGTTTTTGATGCAGTGCTTTTCCCTGTACTTTTTAGATATGTAACTTTAAAAATGAAGATATAAAGGATCTTTTGTCATTAATAATTTGTTACCTAGTTCCTTGTCTGAAGAAAATCTGTTTGATTGGCTAGTTTCCATGTTTTATAAATTTATTGAGATTTTTTTAGCTTGCACTTTCAATTAAAGGCATATTTATGTGGAATGTGAATTAAAGGAGCAGGTGTTCCTTGATCCTATCACCATCTGCTTCAACTCTGGTAAAAGAATAAAGATTGGTTTTTAATATTCTGTAATGTTCTGCAATAATTTTAATGGTCATTTTTTTGTTATAATTGTGCCTAGTGCAAGTGTTATGAAAAATTTGCACTCAAGATGACTGGTAATTTCAAAATTTTCCAGACTGGGTATGTTGCTTCATCAGAATATTATGGCTCCACTGCTGTTATATGTTTCGCACCTGCTCTGTACTAAATCTGTTGATAATTAGCTTATATTTTCTTTTTCCTCTATTTCGTTCTTTTCTTTAACTGAGATACTATGAGAGGTTTTCAACAGTGTGACATGTTTCGCAGTGAAAAAGTTTCTGGTTTGTTGGTACTCTTTTCTTGCTTTGATCAAAGTATAGGTGTTGACAGTGTGACATGTTTCATGGTGAAAAGGTTTCTGGTTTGTTGGTACTTTTTTCTTGCTTTGATCAAAGTATTGGTGTTGTCAGTACTTTTTCTGCCCTGGCTTTTCCTTGACCCCAATGTTTCTTCGATTCTCAAAAACAGCGCGAGAGCATGGGACCTAAAGGAGGTTTTAGTGACTTTGTGTTTAGACGATTATACGAGAATAGACAGTATCCAAAACTTCTAAGGCTTGGGGAAGAGTTTCAGGGAGAGTTATCTACTTTTCTAAAAAGGCATCCAAATCTTTTGTGGCTTCATGAAGTGTTCCTTCAGCAATTTTCCTTAGCCTCGAAAACCCTTCATGGGTTGGCACTTTCTCAAAATAATGCCTCAGTGCCTGCAGTTGAGGACAGGAAGGTCCCTGGATTTTATAGGCTGGAACCATCATTAGCTGAAAGAAGGCATCTATTAAATCTCTCAAAGATTGCTGCAATGACAGGTTGTATTATCTCACCTGCAGTTTATTTCTCTCCACCCAGCACACATCCAACTGCCCCACCCCTCTTTATAGCACTTTTTTGCTATTCTATAATAAACTTATTCTTTTAGAGTCTACTGGGAACCTGAGCAGCACAAAAAATGAGTTGTTCTGGACACGTGAGAACTGACATATCTCTTATACACCTGGTTCACCATTTTACACAATTTGTGGAACTGAGATATCTCAGTTCACTAGTTACGAAACACAGCTGATCTCTAATCAAAATTTGTTCTCTGTGTACAATAATAATCTTTTTTTGAAGGTTTTGCAGACCAAATTAGCTATCTTGAGAAAAGACCAGATATATGATTACTTTTCCATTGAACTTAACAGCTCATTTAGTTCCTACGTTAGTTACAAAAAAATTTCAATTACTTATATTTTAGGTGTTTTGCATGGCTAATGATTTGTGGAATTTACTAGTTGCAAAAGCAGCCCAACCCAGGTCACTTGAACACAAATTCACCAGTACTTTGAGTTTGGTCATAGGGCACATTTTTTGCGATTACCCCTCTGTTAAAGATCATAGGAATTCCACAGAAAGCTGATTATTTTACTGCTACTGGACCATTTATTGAAACCAGTTATGGCATACATTGCTTGTTGCTAAGTTCCTGATGTGTTGAACTTCAATAGCAACAACACAAGTAATATTAGGCTGTTAAATATGATTTGTTTGTTAGCTTTTTTTTGTTTATTCACTTTATTGTTTGTTTATTAGCTTTTTTTGCCTAGGCATAAGTTATTGATGATAATATCATTTTTTTAGGTAAGGATGCTGCGCATGAGACAATAATAAGGCGTGTTGAGGCTGATTTGAAAATTCTACAGTTGCAGGTTCAATTTGTTAACTACCCCAAAAACCTTTTCAACAACTCCAACTACCCACCCCACCCCTCCAAATCAATCACACACGTACAACAACAGCATAGTGATTTCTCTGTTGTTGCATTCTCTTTGTTGAACATTTCCCCCCCAATATTCTGCTTTCAATGTCAATGATATGATATTATGAATCGTCAAACTTAGTTTTTCACTCCTACATTCAACTTTGTTAAGTTTTGTTGAAGTGACCGATTATCCATTTAGCAGTGCCTTGGCCAGTTTTTTTTTTTTTTTTGCCTTCATAGGCTGCGGCTTCTCTAATTTTTGAATATCTACAGATTTTCTGTTGAAACTTGTATGCTTCTCATTCAAGCGACATGATGGTTATTTGTTGAGAAGTGACATTTGATTGTCCATTGGATGGTTGATCATATCATCGTCATGGATGTTTTTGTATCACGTATGATATGTATTGAGACCCACACATTGTGTTTTATTTTCCAATCACTGTTTTTGTGGTATCATGGGAAAAAGAAAAAGGCTGGTAGAAGTTAGAACCTTGAATTAAATTTTAACCCCAAGTGTTTTATTGAAATTAACTATTGATTTGTACATCTCTTTGATTTTTCCCACCAGAAAGGCCATTTTGGGGGTGGTTGTTTGACATGAACATCTTTTAAAGACAGATCATACAGTTGAGATTGTGGGAAAAGTGATGGGGCATTACTTGAAGTTGCAAAATATGGAAAGAATAATGTGCTATAGGCTTAACTAACTATTAATTTGGAGCCTCAATGCCTCTGATAGTTTTGCAAAAGCTAACCTTTAAGCTAATAAATTTATTTAATTATCGCAAATTGTGTGTGCTGTGGCGTAATCGATTAGAGCTGACGATGGATATGTTGAAACTGTTTGACTATTCCATGACCACCCGACTCTGGCCCTGGCCCTCTTATTTTCTTGTTGACTTTTTTTTTTTTCCTCGATCACATTCATTTTATGGTTGATTCTGTCTCCTGCAGGAGGAACTTGTATCACATTTTCCGGAGCACAACGATAAGGAAAATATTGGACAGCGCCTTCTCCTCCCAAGAGACCTCATTAAAATGTGCCTCGACAGTCAGAATCCACAGCTTGTCTTTCGGGCATTTGAAGTCTTTGCATGGACCAGCTCCTCTTTTCGTAGAGCCAACAGAAACCTTTTGGAGGAGTGCTGGAAAATTGCTGTTGATCAGGATGACTGGAATAGGCTCTATCAGACATCCATAGATGAAGGGTGGAGTGATGAGGACACCATCCGGATTCTCAGCGAAACTCTACTTTTCCAGGCTTCAAGGAGGTGTTATGGGCCTGAAGCAGAAACTTTTGAGGGACGGTTTGACGAAGTGCTGCCATTGGGGCAAGAGAGTTCAGGTGATGAGGTTTTTATGGAGGCAAACTCTTCGGTGGAAGCAATTTTGATGCAGCATAAGGACTTCCCAGATGCTGGCAAGCTAATGCGGACTGCATTAAACTTGGGTGGGTTACAGATTGATATTGGCGGGGATGATGAGGCCGTCATTCCAATGGAGTGATGCGAATGATGAGGATGCCATCAGAGTGATGCTTGGTTAATCTTGTATTAAATGTATATGTGGATTTGGTTCAAAATCAATGAATCTCTGTCTCCGTCTCTGCTTGCTTCTGCTCGCTTGTCTTTCTTCTAAACCGTTAGCTACATATCCCCTTGAGTTGCATGTTATTGAGTGAGCATATGGCAAATTGAGTGCGGGTCATTTTAGATTTATAAAAGAATGTATATTTTAAAAATTTCACGAAACTTAACAAATGCGTTAGTTTTTTTGTTTAATCCTTGTTCTTATCTAGTGACCTTAAATGCGTTTTATGGTTTAAATGGATGACTGAAATTTGGTAGTGTTGTAAGTTTTCATGTTATTTTAATTTATGTAGGTGTAATGATGTAATTTGGATTTAGTTAACCTCTGATGTAATAATATTATCTTGATATGGATAATAAAATAATTTTATAATGAGTCATATCGTGAATCCTCCGCGATAAGCTATTTCAAAATACATTGAATGAAAATAAATTAAAATTCATGAAATTTATATGGTAAAAAAAGCGTGAAAGAAAAATGAGGACCCTATATATTAACTTTTTGGATTTTGATTTTTTATTTAATAGCATGTCTCCGTCATCCCAATTATATGAGGTCTGGATGTTGCTGCCACGGAAATTTCATAATCTCTCATCTCATTGGTCCATACAGATGCCCCACATCCATCTAAGATAGTCTACTGACACGTGGCAGGACATCTGCCGCTATGTGAAGAAAAAAATAAAATAAAATCAGACGGGGAATCCAGATTCTAAACCATAGCCAATAACACGGCGTTGACGTGTGGATATCCTCATCCGCAACGTCTTCGCACCAACACTATTAAGTCATCTCTCCGGGCGTTCTCATCACCTCTCATCCACACCATCACTCAAGGAAAAGCACACACACAAAGGGTCACAGAGAGAGGGAGGGAGAGAGAACATGGCTGCTGCCTCCGCCATTCAAAGGTCAGCATTTTCCGGCCAGAGGGCCCTCAAGCAGCAGGATGAGCTTGTCCGGAAGGTCGCCGTCGGCGGAGGTCGCATCACCATGCGCCGCACTGTCAAAAGCGTCCCTCAGAGCATATGGTATGTCACAAATTAATTGCATGCATGCATATATGCAACCTCGACGGTAACAAAACAAATTAAAAACAATAAAAAGACAAGCATTTCTAAAATTTGCACCCGCGCGTTTATTGTTATATATGGTTATTATTTTTAGGGAGCACGCATGGGGCTAATGTCTTTTATTAGTTAGCTACGTACCGTACGTAAGCACAGGTGAGACTGAAGGTCTAGTTATAACAGGAACGTAAATTTAAGTTCTGTATATAGCCTTGTGCCTGGATCAAACCTGTTGTAAGTTATACCTTAGAATCTGATGCCAATATTGGCGTGAGAACATATTTTTATTAATTTTTGAAAATATAATTATTTTTAAAAACTATAAATTTATATATCATTCGTAAATAACCTTATTTTTAAAAATAATAGTTAACAATTTCGATCCTTGAATAAATATTTATGACAACTGACACAACCTTGGAATTATACCACCAACAATTCAAAGTTTTTATATATATAAGTTGTAATTAAATTTAGCGAAACAGGTATGGGCCGGATCGCCCAAAGTACTTGGGGCCATTTTCGGAGCAAACTCCATCGTACCTCACGGGCGAGTTCCCCGGCGACTACGGGTGGGACACGGCGGGGCTGTCGGCCGACCCAGAGACGTTCGCGAAGAACAGGGAGCTGGAGGTGATCCACTGCCGGTGGGCCATGCTGGGCGCTTTGGGCTGCGTCTTCCCGGAAGTCCTTTCCAGGAACGGTGTCAAATTCGGGGAGGCAGTTTGGTTCAAGGCGGGGGCCCAAATATTCTCTGCTGGCGGGCTTGACTACCTGGGCAACCCCAACCTGGTCCATGCCCAGAGCATTTTGGCAATATGGGCCTGCCAGGTGGTGCTAATGGGCTTCGTGGAAGGGTACCGGGTCGGAGGTGGGCCTCTCGGGGAAGGGCTCGATAAGCTGTACCCGGGCGGGGCATTCGACCCGCTCGGGTTGGCCGACGACCCCGAGGCGTTTGCAGAGCTGAAGGTGAAGGAGATCAAGAATGGGCGGCTGGCTATGTTTTCCATGTTTGGGTTCTTCATTCAGGCTATTGTGACCGGGAAAGGCCCAATTGAGAACCTCTTCGACCACTTGGCTGATCCTGTGGCCAACAACGCTTGGGCTTATGCCACCAACTTTGTGCCCGGAAAGTGAAAACTCACCAGACAGACACTTGCATTTGCTTATGATTATTATTATCATTGCCTGCCTTTTATGAGTGTTTCTGCTGTAATTTTTATTGCAAGTTGGATCTATTCTGTTCTGTCTATCTATCTGTCTGTTACTTTTCAGTGACCTGTTTGCGTGCGTAATAAAAGCTGCTTCAATCCATCCATCCATTTTAGCAGTTACTTTTCATTTACTTGCGTACGTAATATAAGTTTTATAACCATAATAAACTTTACCGACAGTCAACAAATGACCTCTGCCTCGTTGTCTCTCCTGACTAGAATACGAGTCCAAAACTGAAACAGAAACAAAAGTAAACACAAAAAGATAATGTGAATCTATTATTACGTGGGACTGGAACGTGATTGAACAGACGACACGTGCAACTGGAGCTTTGAAGCTCGACGGACACAAAACTAAACCAAAAAAAAAAGGTTCAAAATTTGTGAACCCTCTGTTCTGTTGTCTTTTTTAAAAACCAACCAATTTGTAACATAAAAATCTTGAATTATATAACTGTTGGTGGGAAAAAATAGGTATCATATTATTTACTTCATATTAAAAAAATCTATCAATAACCTACTCATAATTTTTATGATATTAGTTTTTTTTTATTATCATGGGCCCTAAAGTTGCAGGCAATTTTAAATAACATTAAAAGAATTAAAACTCATCACAAAATGTAAGAAAAAAGAAAAGTTTCATCAATTGACTAAGGTTTTACACAATCACGTAGAGTATAAAATGGGCTGGCCCATAAACTAATGAATTTTGATAGAGTTTTAGTTTTATTTTATTTTTTTATAATTTGTGTTAAATTATAATTTTAAAATAACTTTTTGAATCTCATTTGAATAATCCAAGAATATTTTTTAAGAAAAGATATTTTAAAAATTGTATCTCATTTGCTAACACAGACCAATTTGATGTTGGAAAAGTTATCTCACATGGAAAAAAGGGAGGAAGACAAGGGTTTAATACAGTAGAGCAGACCTGAAAAATGTCATAACGCGTTTTAAAGCTGTGCGCGCTAATGTGGTGAGTCCAAAACGGACAATATTGTGACATGCGGGTGGGCCTGCACCTTGACCCGATCCTAACAAGTGGTATCAGAGTCTGGTTGTCCCCTAGAAAGGTGTTCCATGATATCAAAAGTCTTCTCGGTATAGTGTGATCGAGCGACGTGTCTCGTGATATGCGACGGTATTTGATTAGAATACGAACCCCACTCCTGTCACCAGATGATCGACCAGTAAAGATCTCAATTGGGATGTGAATTGAGGGGGAGCTGTAAGAAAAATGTGTGTCCTGTGATGTGGTTCGATGTGTGACAAAAGAAGAGATTGTTGAAAAAATTATCCCATATGGAAGAAAGTGGGAGAAGCCAAGGGTTTAAAATAGTAAAACAGACCTAAAAAATGTCACAACGCAAGTGACGTTGAAACCAAGAGTTTAAAATAGGGTTTAGATTGTTGGGCCTGTTTGGCCCGATCCTAACATTTGAAACCAATGCTGAGTGTCTTGTTGGCTGAGTCTTCGTCCGTGATTTGTTGAGATAGGATTTTTTTTAAAAAATATTTTTTTTAAAAATTCGATAAATCAAGTGATATAAATTCATTTAATTTGACTTTTTAAAATAATTATATTTTTTAAAAAAATACAGATAAATCAAATAAGGCCTAGACTTGTGGCTGGGTGGCTCCCCACAAGCGTTACGTTAGGCTAGGCTATTTGTGGTTTGTTCATTTCCGATCCGAAAAAAATGCGTGGCCAAATGGGCTGGGCCAGTCCGTTTTAAATTAATTTTCCTCAAATTAATCCCTAATAAACACGTTCGGCCAACCCACGTTCCCAAACGCTGCAAAAATAAGTACAGAGCTGAACATCACCGATCAAAGCTACCCCATTTCCTCTGATCCATGAAACCCAGATTCTGAAACTTCCCTGTTTTTAAAACCCTCAAATCTTCATCTCCATCAATCAAAGCTACCCATTTCCTTAATCCATGAAACCCAGGTTCTGAAACTACTCTTTTTCTGATATTCGAAACCCAGATTCTGAGACGCTGCATTCAATATTCATCTTCACCAATCAAAGCTACCCATTTTCTGGTGTATGAATCCAGGATTCTGAAACCCTTCATCCATGTCCGTTGACCTTCGCCAGCCTCTCGTCGCGCGAGATGGTTAGGACCCTCCAATATCCTTCTCGCCTTTTCCTAAGATTTTCATCGACATCCTCGAAACCTGCCACCTCGTCCCCGTCCCAGAATCTGGTCTCCAAGGTCTGCGACATCCTCGGAAACCATCAATGGCAGCGAAGCCCCGAGCTCCACCGTTTAAGCCCCCAACTCGACCCCAATCTCGTGTCCCAAGTCCTCAGCCTCTACAAGGATACGGGTACGGCTCTCGATTTCTTCTACTGGGTTTCTAAGAGGCCTTTCTACAAACACAGCTTCGGTTGTTTCGTGTCCCTGCTAAATAGGCTCGTCCATGACCGAAATTTGGTGCCAGCCGGTCATATTCTCATTCTATTGATCAAAAGTTGTCGAAATGTAAAGGAGGTTGCGCGGGCGGTGGATTATCTGAGCCATATCCGTGGCAAGGGTTTTTGGCTTAGTTTATATAGCTGTAACACACTTTTGATTCAAATGGGTAAGTTTGAGATGCTCTCGGAAGCTCAGAATCTTTACAAACAGATGCTGAGTTCTGGAATAAAACCTAGTCTTATGACATTGAATACCATGATTAATATTCTATGTAAAAAGGGTATGGTTCAACAAGCTGAGATAGTTCTGTCTAGGATTTTCCAGCAAGATCTGAAACCGGATGTTTTTACCTATACCTCATTGATTCTTGGGCATTCTAAAAATCGAAAATTAGATTCAGCATTTAAGGTTTTTGATCACATGGTGAAGGTGGGATGTGATCCCAACTCAGTGACTTATTCTACTCTTATTAATTGCCTTTGCAGTGAGGGTAAGGTGGACGAGGCATTGGGCATGCTTGAGGAAATGACTTCGAAAGGCATTGAGCCTACTGTGTACACATACACAGTCCCGACTGCTTCCTTATTTAGGATTGGCCGTTTGGGGGAGGGAGTTGATCTTGTGAGTAGTATGAGACAAAGGGGTTGTCAGCCAAATGTTCATACCTATACAGCTCTTATCTCTGCATTGTTTGAATTGGGAAATTTTGAAATGGCGATTGGATTATACCACAAGATTCTGCAGGTTGGTCAAGTTCCAAATACAGTAACGTTCAATGCCATGATTAAAGAGTTGTGTTTGTGTGGAAGATTCAGTTCAGCTTTTATGATTTTCCATTGGATGGAAAAACACAGTAACTTACCAAATGCTCGGTCTTATAATGAAGTCATTTGTGGGTTGTGCTTCATGAGTGATGTTGAGAAGGCGATGGTTCTTTTCAACAAAATGTTGACTGCAGGTCCATCTCCGACCGTAATAACATACAACACACTCATTAATGGGTATATCAGACTGGGAAATCTGAATAATGCTTTAAGGCTGTTGGATTTGATGAAGAATAATAATTGTGAACCAGATGAATGGACATATACTGAACTTGTGAATGGGTTTTGTAAGGGTGGAAAGCTGGATCATGCTGCTATGTTTTTTGACGAAATGCTGCGACGTGGTTTGTCCCCAAATCAAGTTAGTTATACTGCTTTAATTGATGGGCATTGTAAGAAGGGCAAGGTAGACACAGCGTTGTCATTACTTGAAAGGATGGAGCAAAATGGTTGCTGCTTAACTATTGAGGTTTGCAATGCCATTATCAACGGTTTGTCCAAAGAAAATAGATTTTCTGAAGTTGAAAAGTTATGTACAAAGATGGCAGAGCTAGGGCTGTTGTCAAATGTGATTACATACACTACTTTAATTGACGGACTTTGCAGGAATGGAGGTACCCATCTTGCTTTTAAGGTATTTCATGAAATGCAAGATTCGAATTGTCTACCTAATAAGTATACATACACTTCTCTCATTTATGGGCTTTGTAAAGAAGGCAAGGCTGATGAAGCCAAGAAGTTACTTGGAGAAATGGAGGACAAGGGTCTGGCTCCTGATGAGGTGACATTTACCTCTCTCATGGATGGTTTTGTCATGCTTGGTAGGATTAATGATGCATTTTTGCTTCTACGCCACATGTTGAGTGTGGGTTGTAAACCTAACTTTCGAACGTACAGTGTTTTGGTAAAAGGATTGCAAAAAGAGTGCCAGATTCTCAAAGTAAAGGTTGCTGGTCAACATGATGAGCTATATGGTTGCATATCTGAAGGGGAAGACTTGAACTTTGACATGATATGCAATCTCTTAGCTAAGATGTCAGAGTTTGGATGTGAACCTGAAATCGAGACCTACACTAGTTTAGTAATTGGTTTGTGCCGAAAAGGCAGGCTGTATGAGGCAGACCAGTTAGTTAAAATAATGGGAGACAAAGGCCTGCATCCTAATGAAGAGATCTCCTCATCTTTAATACTTGCTCATTGTAATAATTTGAATGTAGTTCCTGCTTTAGAAAATTTTGCCTCTATGGTAAATAAAGGCTTTCAGCCTCATTTATCAATTTACAGAGCATTGATTTGTGTGCTCTGCAAGGCAAATCGGGTGGATGCAGCTCAAGCATTGTTTGAAAGGATGCTTGAAGAGGGTAAAAATGCTGATGAGATTGTTTGGACGGTCTTGGTTGATGGCCTATTGAAGGAAGGCGAAATCGATCTATGTAGGAAGCTGTTTTACGTCCTGGAATCTAAGAATCACACTTTAACTTCCGAGACGTATACCATTATGGACAGGGAACTATCCAAGATTAGAGAACCTGTTCAAATGGATCAGATTTCCAATAAATCGAGAGACATTTCATGAATCAAGGTTTCACTGATTGTATCAAGATACACACGCAACTGTCTTCAGAACGACATATTGATGGTGCTAAATGGGCCCTAACTGAATGGAAGAGATGCATTCCTGTCTAGAGCGTAAATAATTTTAGAGCTGTGATTACCTGATAGCTCCAACATATAAATGGTAAGTGGCTGTTTATTTGTGTCCTGAAGCTACACTGCTGCAATATATTTTCTTTACATTTTTTTTTTGGTTGTGCTTTCTTTTTCAGTTATCATCTCGATCTCATGAATAGAAGGGTTGTCTTTTTGCTGAAGCAAGGAACCTGTGAACAGCTGAGCTTTTGGATATATTAGTGGGAAGAAATAACCTTTGAGGTAATAATTGAAAGATTTGATGTTGCCAAATCTTATGTGTGTATCAAAATTGACATGGTTTTATGTATTTCACTTAATTCTTTTTCCAGTATACATTTTTAGTTTGGTTAGTTGGTCGGAGGGAGGAAAATTGTGAGGTTATGGAGTTGAGTTTAGTTTCTGAGATTAAGGTTTTGACCAATTTGTTGATTAATAAACGTTGGCACGAATTTGTAATCTTTGATACTCGTGTTGGTGATGGAATTATTCGTGATTCAGGGAAAATTTACTACTGAGAAAGACTTGAATTTTCCTATCTTGGTGATTGATCTGAAATGTTGGCATTAATTTTGACAGAAGCAAGAAAATTATATCCTTTTTTTAATGTCAGAATAGTGTCATTACTTAAATGCCCCAAAACGGTGTCAACCAGAGTACAGAGCACCTTTGTGGGTCAGCCCACGGTTTTTTGCCGGCCGGGCCATTTGAAATGAGGCTCGTTCAAATTGTGGGTTTATACAGGTTTGGCCTGTAGGTTGCAATTGGTGCAGGCTAAACCTGCACATTCATGGGCTTTTTTATATTCAAAATTTAATTTTTTTATATACGGATAAACTCTGTAGGCTTGCAATGTAGGCAAGTGCAACCCTAAGTCAGTAAGTCCTAACCTAATCTCATTCTTATGAATTTTATTTAAGATTTAATTTTTAAGAGCAATAATAGCAGATTTACTATAAAAACATTTTTTTTATTTAAAAAAACTCATAAAATAATCTCACAACAGAAGTTTTATATTTAACCTTTTTATAGAATTTGTTCCGTGTTTACAAATGTATTGAAAAGTACTGTTCATTTCATATAATTATTAAATTACATATAAAAAATTTCATATTAAATTATAAAAAAATTATTATTAAATAAAAATATAATATAATATATTATTTTAATGATATAAAAAATAATTTAGAAAATTTATTATGCTATATATTTGTATAGGAGTAAAAAATAATTTAAATCTATAAATTTAAGGAAAGTATCTGAAAGTCTAGTGTAACTGCCTTAAGATTCAGTCCCACAACATGGCATACCGACCCAATTACCGCAATAGCACCAGAATATAATCTGGCCAGACATCGCTCCTCACCCCCATCACTCCAGCTCCACTGCTCCAGCCTCCATCGGGATCGTCTCTCTGCCATGGCGCAGCCTCCTCACCTCCAGCCTCCATCGGGGTTGCCTTCCCGCAGCTGTGTAGCCTCCTCAACCCCACTGTTCCAGCCTCCATCAGCATCACCTCCCCACAATGGCGCAACCTCCTCACCGCCAGCTGCGTAGCCTCCTCAGCCCCAAAGGTGCATCCTCCTCCATCTTCGTGCAGGTAAAATCCTTTCTTGTGAGATCGTGTGATTCCAATGATTTGTCCTTGTGAAGGCTAGCTGTTATTTGATTTGATTCATGCAACAGGGCTTTAAGGATTCGTATAGAATTTGTTGATAATTATGGTGTATTTTCATCCGTATTTGTTTTGCATGCACATCGTATATATTTTTGGTGCAGATAATTGAGGGAAAGGGTGGAATGTGGAACAAAGCGCAAAAACTGCAGTCTTTGTTCTCTCTACATTGCAGCAAATTGAACCTGTTTCCATTCAGGTTGCAGCACTCATTCTGTTTCATACAAGAGAATGGGCATACCAGGTATATCTTTAGACCTCGTATTACACCCACTATAGGACTGATGAATAATGATTAAACTTGTTTTTATGATGCAATTATAGATCAAACAATTCCTAATATCTTCATACAAAGTTTTTCTTATATTTTTCTTCTACAGATTTGTCATGAATTTGAGAGGTTTAGTACCTATTTGCCTGATTCCAAGGTTGCTGTTTCTTATGATGTTTTCTGCAATTCTCAGCAAAGGGATCCGTCTGTTTGCAAGAAATATATGCAAGAAGTTGCCGTTAATTATTAGTTCTCACATGTGACTAGGTTTTCTTAGTGTGATTTTCAATATTATACCTCGTGGTGGTTTGCTCAAACATCCCTAGCTAAACAATATGTGACTAGAAAGCAAATTTGTGTGATGCTTTGTCAAATAGTTTTTCCAAAAGTGATTTTGCGTCCAATATCTCATCCTGGTGACACTGAATAGAAGCTAAAATTTGCTATTTATTTCTATTGACCCTTCTCATTGAAGCTATCGTGATTAGGATGCATCATGGGTGATGAGGTTGATGGTGTTCCTGGGATTCAACATTTTGTTCCTGACTTTGGTCGCTAGACAGCTGTAAAACTTGTGAGAAAGCATGGTTCATTGGAGAATTTACTCGCTGCTGCAGTAGTAAGGATTGTGGGGAGACCATACACCCAAGATACCCTAGTGAAGTATGCTGATTACCTTCGGAGGAATTAATGTTCTTTCTCCGATGAGGTAATATATTCCTGCATGCACCTGAAGCCACAACTAGTGCTCTAGTTTTGGGGAAGCAATGCAGTAGCAGTATTAGTTGATATATTTTATTTTATTTTTGAACAAACGGAGATATTGGCATTCTTGATATCTTGACCAAGTTATTCGAATCGTTGGGTGACAACGATATGCTCGATCCAAATAGTCGATCTCATTTGTAACATTGATGTTAGTATCATGAGTTTTTCAAATTGGCCAAGCCAACCTGCTTTACTCTACTTCGTTGAGCCTCATCTCTCTTTCGTCAAAGTAGCAACAAAATTGTCTGTTGTCCCTCTAGTAGTGACGTCTGTTGTCCTTTCAATTGTAACATATATTTATTTTTTTTAACTATCATTTTTTTTTATAAATTTTATTTTTAAGAATGATGGATGAGGTAAGATATTTTTTAATTTTCAATATAAATTTTATTTTATCATGAAGACTTAATTTGAATTTGATAGATAGCCATGAAAACTTAGGTCCTGTTTGATGAACCTGTTTTATTTTTAAAAATAGAATTGTTTTTAAAAACTGTGGATTCAGATAAATTTTTATCATTCATAACTAGTTTAAAATTTATCAGACTTATTGTTTTTTTAATAATTATATTTTTAAAAATAATATTATTGTATTAAATAATCCTTTAATTTAGTATTTTTATTTTTATTTTATTATTTTAAAACTAGTTTTGCATAATTATCATTTTATTTTATTTATTTGTAAAAAAAATAGTCATTCACCATTGAGTCGCCTGCCTCATCTTACGGCCTAGGATTTGAATTGCACCGCCTAGGATCCCTACCGTCTTTTGCACTTTTGAACCTTTGGCTACCACTTCCTAGCTGTCACCTATACTGACACCAATTTGCAGTTATTATGGTTATTTGATAAATGCAAGTATTAGGTGTTGATGACTGCATCAAGTTCTGAATATCTGAAGTGGTCCATCAGCAAGATTTTTGAAGTGATATGTTGGCCATTCAGAGTCTAGCATCCCCTCCATTCATTTCAGTTCCAAAAGGCAGCCATCTGATACACTAGGAATGTTGGTATTGTGCCTTCTTGTTATTCATTGCCTTGATAATGTATAATTCAATGAGTGACAATGAATGCCTGTGGTGTAGAATCTTTTTTGTGAAATAAAGTTAGTTGCAAGGAGCAGGCTGTCAATTTGGTAAGACAACTGTGCCTGCACCCGTGTACCCTCCTTCCCCTTGCCAGCTAAAAAAATGACGGCTTCCAGATTAAATGCCTCTACAGTTGTAAACCATGCTTTTTAACCACATAGCTCACAAGAGAAACTACTAATCACTTGAAGAGGGCAGTTGCGCGGTGCCATTTTAATGGAGTGAATGATTCTATTACGCTACAGTCTTGCATTAAGCAGTGCTGGTGATCCTAATATGCTGCCTATGGAATTGCTGTCAAACTTACTGACTGGATTGTTGAACAATCTTAAGGTATGGGTCCAAATTGGACTGAAAACGGCGAGGGACCCAGTTCCACTCCCCCTTATGCCAGCCCTCATCCAGCAAAACCAAGTGCATGAGACCAACGAAAATGCGTCTCAAAGTGATAAACAATGCTAGGGGGCGAATCATCAAAGCAATTCCTTGCTGGCCTTTTCTGATTGTTTTCGTTAATGTACTTGGTGGTTTCTGGGTTCATTGTTCTTGACAGGAGATTGGGGAAAAAGAGGTGTTGGACAATGGTCTTTGTTTTCCCGTAGCAGAATTTATAGTTTTAGTTTATTCAGAAGGTTGACAGGTTGTCAAGGGAAAAGGTCTGTGTTAGTGGGTTCAAAACATCTGTTTTGACCACGTGCTGACATTTGTCTTCTCGGACCCATGCTGTATAAAGGGAAAAATATATAAGGATAAAAACGTTCAAAAATAGCTAAGGATATATATATATGTATATCTGTGCCCCCAAAATCCAACAAAGTAAAGCCATCTCCCCTTAAACCAACAGGGGCATTTACATTGACAAGCAGACAAGTGTTCATTTAACTAACCCCTGGCCCTCATTATTCCCCCCCTTCGGTGACTTTCTCCCAAATGCAATGCTCCACAATCATTTGGACAAAAGCCAGCCTCCCTTTATATCAGCCTCTTGAATGTATCTTCTTGGACTTTCCTGGTGTATTATCCTGTACTAATCCATATTTTATTATGGCAAACAAATCATGCATATCTAGCTCCTATTTATACTCATGTGGTACTTGATGAAAATCTCACTTCCGTCATCATTAAAACTCCCTTTCCTCATGGGTACCAGACGGAGTAGTGATCCAAATGGAGGAGCCAGTACATCCTCCATTGCTCTCTTACAGGAAAGATTCAAGCAACTGGAGAGAGCAAGAGAGAGGAGAGAGCTTTTGAAACTGCTCTCAGAGGCTGAAAGAACCACCCCAAGAAATGCAACATTCTCTGAGACCACTGATTTGCTCCAACTGTGTCCCCAACCAAGCCCACCTGCCCAAGATGCACCCTGCTTGCGAGCCATGGAGACACCATCCTCCCCGAGTTTATCGACCACCACCGATGCCACTGTTGTGACTACTTTAGTCCATATTGATACTTCAGATGTGGATACTTCTCTTCATCTGTAGCAAAATATAATTTCTTTCTGTTATCTGTTTTTTTCTTTTATTCCCCATCTCATTTTGTTGCAAGAATGGGGTGCTGCGTTATATGTCATCAGTTGGTTTTGTGTTTGAAAATATCAGAGCAATTAATGATGTCCAGCCGCTATTGACAGAACGTGTTTGCGAAATCTAGTTCCGAAATACAACAGCAGTTCACTTTAGAAGGATTGTATTTACAGAAGTAAGGCTACTTTGAAGCTTCTCCAAAAAACGAGAAACAAAAGTTTAACACTAAATTTTAAATCTTACATTGATGAAAGTAAAAATTAGTGTTAATCTGGTTCTAAAACTTCGTCAAAATGCAATACCCCAGACCCCAGTTACTTCAATATATTTAGAAAATTTTAACTTTTAACTTTTTATATCTTTAAACAACAGAGTTAACAAAATATTAATATTAATATTTTTTATATTTTAAATAATATATTATTATTATTATTATTATTCTGTGTAGGTTAATATTGTACTGTGTACCCGCTTATCTCATTTTGATTCAGACTGTTCCAATCCCATTTGATTCGCCTAACAAGCAATTGAGTCGGACTTGAGTCTTTTTAATTTGTGTCGACTTGATATTTTTAAATAAATATAAAATAATAAATCTTGTACTGTCTGACTCGACTTTCCAAACCATCTGGAAGGATTGGATTCTGGGCAAAACTAGACATATTCGATTCAAATAGTATTCGAGCTCGATCGAACCTGTTGCTATTTCTAAGCCTAATTTCATCTAAGTCAAATTTACTATAGCTTTGTTGAGGCCAAAGTAATTTTTTTGTTTACTCATGTTTATTTTTATAAGTTAAAAACTATTTGTAAGGAAAGATGTTTATGGTTTATAAATTAATTTTAATTTTATTTGTTACCTAAAAGGATCTCAGTCACACAAATTCTTTTAATATTTGTCTCAATACTTCATTCTCTAACTGCTGGTATTGGTAAACCCATCCTTATTCTCACTTCCGTTCAAATAGATGAACTGTTTTGTTTTGTCATCTCCCTGTGACGGTATGCTTAATGCGTGGAATCAACTAATTAAGCACCGTGACTGACTGCTCGTCACACACAAGAGTAATGGAAAAACAGTCCGCGAGGAGGGTAAACAAAAACTAAGTAAAATATAATAAAATAAAATGAGGGCAAAAAGTAATAAGGTGGTTTTTTTTTTTTGTTTTTATCCAATTTCATATTTTTGCCATGCAATAACAAGGGTGGTTATTTTTTGAACGACCCTTCGTGGGAAGGCACCGTTCTTTGCAGAGGTGGCAACTGCTGGTTTCCTTAACTGCATCCTCTGTCTTCTGTTTCTTCCGTACTTATTGTGACGACAACGGCATCAACTTCTACGAAGTTCATGTCGTACCCACATAAATCAACAAATTGAGAAGCGTTATCCCCATTACATAACCACTCCCGCCTGAGGGCTCTCCGAAATCCGCAATTAAGGTCTCTCTCTCCTTTCATCACCAAGCCCACTTATGGGCTGTCTCCAAAATCTTCTCTCTCTCTGTCTCTCTCTCTAACATTTTTACATTATTGGATGATCATCTGATGGGGTAATTAAAATTAGACCCTCAAAGTTAATTATTAAATTATATTAAGTATACTTGTTTAATTCTATTAAATTTTGTCTCTACATAGAGGTTGTTCTACTGGTCTTTTATGATTATTGGGTCAGATGTTTTTTTCCCTGTCTGTTACTAAATTCTGCTGATCGTATATAAATTTTCAAATGTTAATATATATATATATATATATATTGAGTTTTGGGGACCAAACTTGATCACATACATGTTGCTTGGTCTGGGTTTTTCCAATCAATCTGTCTAATGAGTACTGGAAGACCTTCAATTTCTTCGTGTTACTTTTGCTATTTTTCTTTCTCTGACATTTAAGAAAAAATTAGCTTTGCATTGCGCGCATAATTTCACTAACAGTCAGTTTCGTTTCCAGTAAACAGATGCAGAATTGGAGATAGAAATCAAATGGGCCAGCGCTACATGATTTGGTTGATTTTGTGCCTGCTTTGGAAGAATTGCCTCTGCTGGCAATGGTTCTTCAGTCCTGGCTACAGATCAGCTCAAGGACCAGAAGAGAACGAGGCACTCCCCAGTGCCTTCTTTGCCGACTTCTCCATGGAAGTTCCCAACCACGAGAAGGTTGAGAATGCCAAAAAGAAGTTGTCATTGCCTGGTACAAACTCCTGCTGGATTAAGGCTTATCAGAATCTCTTCTCTGGGTGTGCCGAAACCATCAACGACAACCAAAAACGCCAGTGGTTGGCTTGGCATCTCAGCGATTGCTTTCAAAGGGACTCTGGAGGACGCCTTTTTCCGCCTTGCAGTAGCCCCTCTTCCATAAAGGGTTGCCTAGAAACACTGGATGAAGACTCTCGTCTAACTTATCTCACATTCTTTCTCGAAACCAATTCCATTTGCCATGAGTTACAGTTAAGTAAATTTATGGCCCTGCAATAAATTTATCTTCATGCACACGTCCGTATGGCTGTGACTTTTTGCTAAAAAGCCTCATCTCCAGAAGCCCTTTTGTCATTTGTTTTGTTTTGTTTTTAAATGTTATCTCGCTGTTCTGACTGTTTTCCCCACTATTAACCGAGGCATAAATTGTTTTCTTTTGAAATAAAGAGCTTTTGCATTTAGGCAACAAACTGAGAGGTTGGTCAATGACTTAAAGAAGTCATCCCAATCTGCAAAAGAGAAGTTAGAGAACATAGTGGTGAGGGCAGAGGATTTGTTGCATGGCTCAAAAGAGGTTCAGGGCTCTTTAACAATGATCAATTTTCAGACACAACAAGTGGTTGAAGCTTCAAAGTATGTTGATGATCGCATCAAGGTCGTGTTAAGACATTCCAAGGATCTGTTTGAGCAGTCCAAGGGACTTGCCTCTTCGCAATTGGAGCTTCAGGAAGGGCAAGAAAAAACGAGGGAGAAATTGGAGGAGGGGTTGGCTGTGGTTAATGAAACTTACAATAGCTTGGGCCAAGAACTAGACCTCTTAAGGAAAGGGGCTGTTGAGATAGAGAAAGAGATAGGCAGAATTGGGAATTCCATGTCTTCAAAGTTGGAGGACTTGCAAGGAAAAGCGGATAGGATTGGTGACATGGCTGGGGTTTCTATGGAGAAGCAGAAGGAGCTCTTACATGGGCAGTCCACGGCACTTGATGGCATTCAATTTTTGACCCAGTTTCAGTCTCAGGCACTCCAAGAGAGCAGGGACGCCCTGCAACAATTAGCTGATTTTAGGCACAAACAGCAAGAAAAGCTTGTAGCTAGACAAGAAGAACTTCAGCTAGGGCATGACCATCTAATCCAGAACTCCAACTCTATTTTGGAAGCTCAAGTAAATGGTTTCTTTAAACTCCTTGTTCTTTGCATTAAGGCCATATATTAATTTTTTGGTTTGACCTACTAATCGAAAGATGACCTACAATTTGAACAGGTGGCTTTTGAATCCAAGCAAGCCAACATGTTCACGGCTCTAGAAAAGCTCTTCACCTTGCATAATGCGATGTTGGTCGAATCAAGATTAATGAAAGCATTTTTTGTGTATTCCATATTAATCTTCATCCTTTACATCTTTACCAGCACAAAGCAGACATACACTGTTAGACCTAGGCTTTATGTTGGTAGGTACATGCACGCACTTACTACCATTTTTGCTTCGCTTCACAATGGGGTCCTAGACATATGTAGTTTTTCCATTTTCAGGGTTGTCCATGACATTTTTCGTCGAGGTCATGATATTTCGATTTGACGGACAGGATGTTGAAAGGAAGACGTGGATAATAAACTTGGCTCGGTCAATCTTTGTACTTGTTGCCTCTTTGCAGCTAGTGCATGCCATTTTCACTTATAGGTGGGTACCCGCAAGTACCATGCACCAAGACACCTTTGAATAACTGTTTTTTGGGGGGTTCCAAATGTTTCTGGTCTTTGACAAACACGAGTCTCTTTTTCTTTTTTCTTTTTTTTTGCAGGGACTATGAAGTGCTGAACCATGCGATGCTGCTTTCACTGTCTGACAAGGTTAATGACATGCAGAAAAACCAAGAAGACTCGTTGTATGAGAGCGATATCGACGTAGACTGGCCGTCTTGGATAGAATCTGAGTTGACAGAAGATGCAGATGAGCTTAATGACCCTGACTTTGAACTTCCAGAACCAATTGTGTTGGAAAACGTCATGCCAACTACTGTAACTACAAGAACATATAATCTCCGCGGCCGCTAAACTACTCTAACAAAGTTGTGCATTTATATTTGTAATTGTATATACGGTATATAACATAATTTTACTAAATTAATCTTAGTGCAGATCGATTTCATATTCTGTCACCAGTGTACTTATTACAGTGAAAATTTTCTCACTCTCCGCCACTGTTCATTGCTCATACTAACAGATCACCACTCCTTTGTCCTTAGACGCACTAGCTAAGAGCTCTCTACTGTCCCGAACCGAACCAAACCGCGTATGTTTGGTGCCCAATTCTCCTTAAGACTTCTTGGTACGCTTTGAATTACAAGGAAACAAACTGCGCTAAGAAACTATTTAAAGAAAAAAAACTGACAAACCACAGGCGTGATGATGCTCGGTGAGTGCACCTATAATTATCTCTTATTCCCAATGAATAGAGGACTGTCCCTCGTTCAGTTGTTCTCACTTATTCCTAATATTGTAGGATCTCTGTACGTGCATGGTTAGATGATCTTGACATTCGTGCTCAAGTTTATACAGCGGTTGTGTTTGTTTGCTTTTTTTTTCATTCTTTAAGAACCAAACCAATAGTTGCAGTTGACATTCGCGCGTGATTGACATCCGTGCGGCTCCAAAGGTTGGTGAGTAAATTTGACATTTGCACAGTTCCGGAGCCGACAGTCGCACGTTGCAGGGTGTAGTAAATTTGACCGTGAAGACAGCCTGTCCTACATAAGATACAAAAATATATATATATGTACAATTATATCAAATAACATGAACAATAGAGGAATTTATGAAGGGAAAAAAAGTTTAAGATGCAGTGCTAAAAACAGTTATATAATTTCCATTCCTCGTCGATTGTCACGATCGATCACAACATATTGGTAGTGATTTTCAAGTAATCTTTTATTTTCTTTTCATTTCTCGTTCCAATCAAGATGCGGAAATGTGTGTTCTAACCTGACCATTTTGCCCTATTTATTATTGTATATTTTTATTTTATTATTACAATTATTGTTATAATATTTTATGTTTTATTTATTTCCTTTCCAAATAATGTAAGCACGCATTGTTTACTCCACACGTTTTTTAAAAATAAATTTTCAACTCCTAGAAATAATAATTATTGCCATTGAAAAGGTTTGAGGCAACGAGATAATTATTGGTAACCAATGAAGTACTTGCTGGGTTGGCTGTGAGTTTGAGAGTCTTAAGCGAAATTTTAAAATAAAATTTATTTATTTTTTATTTATACGATAATTATTACCGTATTTTGTTCTCTTATATGAAATAAATTTTAAAAGCTTCTCAAATTATTTTAAAATTTAAGGTCTCAAACGATTGATTTAAGTTATAAAAAGGCAGGGCTTTAGTCTTTAATTATAAAAAATAGAGACATTTGATGTTAACTGGTACGTATCAACATGATATATTGTTTTGTTTTTTCTTTCCTAAAATTTGACATTAAAAAACTATACTGCCATTTAAGTGTGTGTCAACATTTTTTTTTTGTTTCTTTTATAAAACGAGACTTCATCATCGAGTCACTCGCATGCCTATTATGTCTATAAATTAATTCTATGGCCTAGACCTAAAGCATTCAAACTTTGAGATTATCTTCTATTTTCTTGGATTTCATTTCTTTTTTTCTTTTTTTATTATGTTATTATGCATTAAAATAATTTATTAAAACTCATGATTATTAGTTTGTTAAAACGGACATAACAATTGCGAGTATGCAAAACTTTCATTCCCACAAAATTCAGTACTTTGCCCCTTCCCCTTTTTCCAATATAAAAAAATTATAGATTTTGTTAAAATCATATATATATATATATATATATATAAGTTAGTGGTGATAAGAACCGAACCAAATCGTTTGGGCCGAAAAAAATTGATTTTTAAAATTATATTAGTTTATTTGGTTTTTATTTTTGGAAAACTGATGCTATTGGTTTGGTTCACGGTTTTGGGGGTTTTGTTAACCGAACCGACCGAACAGACGTTATCACTTTGGCACATCAGCATTTTTCGCTTCTCAATTCCCATGCATCTCTTAGTTTTGCGCTTTCTCAAAGTAAAAAGGCCAAAGGTTGACATTCCCACTTCTCAATTTCCACTTATCTTTGTCGAATCTACTCATAGAGTCGTAAACTTAGCCGATTGGTGATAATGTTTAAGAATTAAAATAAATGTATTTTTTTATTTAACGTTAAAATTCAAAAATTAATTCAAACCGATGAACCGAACCAAATTTTTATGCACCGAACCGAACCAAGACCGATGATTTTTAACATTTATTGGTTGATTTTGGTTTGAATTTTTTTCAAACCGAATGTCATTGGTTTGGTTTAAAAATTATATACAAACCGACCGAACCGACCGATGCTCACCCCTAATATAAGTTATATATATAATTTTTCACACACTTCAACAATTTTCACACGCACATATATAAGTTATACTAATAAGAAGTAAAAATAAAAAAATTATCAATAAGAAATATAAAGTCATAATATATATATATATATATATGCATATAGAATTTTGCTATAATAAAAACTCGTGATGTGGGCTTTTTATCATGAATTTTAATATAAATTCATTTAACTATATTTTCATGAATCTAGTATAATTAAATCAAAATTTAATATAAATCGTTAAATTGTTAAATTCTGATCTAATGATTTAAATTTAAAATTCTCATTGACATTATAATTTTATGCATATATATATATATATATGCATAAAATTATAATGTCAATGAGAATTTTAAATTTACACTAGTGACACCCTGTTTTTCTTTTTCTATATGCATAAAATTATATATATATTATCGACCGGAACCAATTTGTTATACCAATAAGAAATATCAAGCTGTTAATGGACCGAAAAACTTTTGGTGGATAAAACAAGGTTATCGCCAACCGATAATGTCCAGTTGGTAATACCCTATCCACATCCTATTTTACACTAGTGACACCCTGTTTTTCTTTTCTCGGTAATACTTAATCACCTTGTTGTGTTTGATCGATGTTGGCAGCCTTGTAAATCTTATTTTATTTTATTGGAATGATTTACCCAATTTTACATTATAGGCACTTTTTATAAACATTATTAGGATCATGTTGAATTAACATGGGTTAGTTTGGTATATATTTTTATTTTTGTATTTTGATTTCATAATTTTTTATTATATTAAAATTTAAATTTAAATTAAGATTATAAAAATAATAATTATATTTGATACATAATTTTGATTTTATAATTAAAATTACAAATATTTTTAAAGAATTGAATTCGATAATAGTTTAGTTTTAAAATTTACTTAAATTAAATAGGAAGGTGAAACAGTGAGATAAAAAAATTAAATTAAATAATAAATTAATTCTCATAAAAAAAGTGAATCTGAATTTAAATTTAATTTAAATTCAAAAATAGATGAATGTACAAATTTAAAATAATCATACAATTCAGTTGTAATTCGAATCATCATTATTCAGATCTTATGTAATAAATATTTTTTTCCATCCAATTTTTTTTATTTAAAATTTAAAATGAAGGTTTGGAAAGTGTGTACCAAACCAGCAATGAATCATTCATTCATCTTTCTCATTAAACAATGAAATCTAAAAACATTGGGTCTTCATATTTCATAATTACAGGATTAAATAAACATCGTTAACTCATTTATTGTCGAGCATTTGTTTTCTCACGTCAACTCAAAAGAAAACTATTATTTTTAGCATTTTCGTCTCCCTATTCTCTTTTATACACGTAACTGACGAAAAAAAAAAAAACCAGCTTTAGATCAATAAAGTACCTGTGTTCCAAATCAAATTGGCAACGACTGCACCCTGTTTTTATTTTCTCTCACATTACAGCCACGCCCAGGAAAAATAATTTGAACGTTTCTTTATATGCCTAATTTGGGACCACGGACGTTAATGTTTTAAAAAAACAATTATGTATAATATATTATAAATATTAAAGTTGATTTTGTAAAGTGTTTTGACTTTATTGAAGTAAATTCATATAAAATTTGTTAAGAATAATTATAATTTAGGGATGAGATAATAATTTGAATTCTTCAAATTTGCTAGTAACTCTTCTCAAATCCTATATAATAAATAATTTAATTTTCTATAAAAGAGTACAAGAAGTTTAAAATAGCATTGGAACTAGTCGTAAGCAGGAAATGAATGATATGCTTTTTCTTTATATTGTAGGTGATGGGATTAATTATCCTAAAAATTGAAGGTATATGTAGGTTTGATAAGTATTTACATGACATGGAGCAACTAGCTACGAATGATAATTTTAACAAATCCTATCGGTTTTGATGTGTATTGATAAGATATTGAGACGGAAAGTGAACTGGCCTGAACCGATCTGATATTTTATTAAATTTTTTAACAACTTTAATTTACAAATTTCACCCCAACTCAATTCGATCGGAACTTATAATTAACTCATTTCAAACTGTTCAAACCATTATCATTCCTAATCCTAACTCTCTTTATCTCTCATGTATGAGTTAATTACAAGTTAAACATGTGTTATATGTGTCTCTTTTATTTTTTTAATCATTCATTGCTAGTAGAGATGTTGTAAATTAAAATTATACTATTTGTTCTTTTTTATTTCAAAATTATACAGATATGTATTTTTTAAAAATAAAATCTAAAACGGTATAGTTTTAATTTAACATGATTGTTATATGACAGGGAATTCGAGCTCTATTTTTTTGGGCTGGCTCTACAGTTCTATTAATTATAAGAAAAATACATATGAATGGGTTAAATATATATTATAAATTAAAAACCTTTATAAGAGTTTTGATGTGTTCTAGAACTAATAGGTATGATTAATCCATCACGCAATGGCTACGGGTCTGATGTGAAAGGAGTTCTATTCTAATGTTTTGGGTAGGTCCCTAAACCTAATGCTTGCCACATGCAAATTAGGCAAGTGGAGGCGTGCATTGGGTAGGATCCTTGATTAAACGCATATTTATAATGCTTTTTTAAAGGGTTATGTTAATTAAACTTTTATATGCTCAGGGCTTCTCCAGTAAATACACTCTTTATCTTTATTCTATTCTAGGATGCAAATTAAACAGTCATGTAAATTAAATGTACATTTTATCCTTATTTTTTTTTTTACAAAGTCTTTTAAGGTAGTTTGATACTATTCACTTTGTAAATATTAAAAATATTAATATATTTGACACGTCCTTCCCATCAACACTCGTCTGTCGTGGAAGCAAACGTGACCACCGGCCGCCGCTGGTTCCATTCCATGGCGACCAAAATGATTTCCACTCCCACAGGGCAGGACCACTCAAAACCACATTTTTTTTGTCCCCCCATGGCACCAAAAGGAAATCATATATATATGATGCAACCGTCAGCCACAACGTGGTAAGCATCAATTAACTCCTCTGCCCAAATTCCAGATTCTCCCCAACATATTAACTAACTCCCATGTACATGCATGTAAGAGCGGGAGCAGGTTTTTGCATCCTAGAATGGATCGATGTTCTTTATGCTCAGCTCGTCTCGAATCGGTGCTTCTGTAGGCGCATACAGTTGCGATGGGGTCTGTGCGTTGATGGAATACATGGGCAAGAGAGGGGGGGTGGCCGGCGGCGCGTGCGCGGCGGGCGATGACATGGTACGTAGTGTACGCTGTTCCCATCATTAATTTGCAGTACGCGTGCAAGAGAATCGATCGCTGCGGTGTCGTACCGGTCTTGGACGAACGCGGCGCCAGCTGGACCTCTTCCACCACTGTACGAAGGAGTAATAATAATAAAAAAAAATTAAATAGAGCAAATTAAGGATAAATATATTTTTAAATAATTAAAAAAGATACTTTTATCTTACTTTTTTATCAATATTTTTGAAGTTTTAAAAATTTTATTCTCTTCATCTACTAATTATTTGGATTCGTCACATTTTATTTTATTTTTATTAATTTATATGAAATTTGATTTTAAAAAATAAATTGTTTTTACAACATAGGATAACTCTATCAAATACAATTTATTTTTAAAATCCAAATACTATTTTAAATAAAAAATATATATAAAAGGGAATGTTTAGTTAAGGGTTTAAAAAAACAAATTCCGATTAAAAAGCAATACAAAGTTTTAATAAATTTCTCGTACTAACTATAAATTTTATTAAAATTTAAAACTATCAGATATTAGTTAATTAAATGTGATTAAATTTAAATAATCGGTGATTAAAATTTAAAATTTTAATAAAATTTATAATAAAAATATAAATTTTGACTCATATCATTTTATATAAATAAATTTTTTAACATATTTAACTAGTCTACGCTATAAGTTACTAAGTTATATACTCGCAAAAAAAGACAAATATTGCTGGTATTTAATATTTATGGGTTTACATATTTTTATTCAAATACATATAAATTCGTCTCCTATACTTAATTTGGTGCACATGCACTGTTGCCCGGCTAAAAACATTTGAATGAAAGTACCCTCCTTACGTGTATACGCGTCAATTAAGTATGTGTCTCTCTCTCCACTAACATTGACTATAAGTTTAAAAATTGAAGATAAATTTGACAAAATATATAATTATTTTAAACTTTTGTTATATTTCTATAGCCAAATATGGCTAACTGTGGTGGTACAGTGCATAGCCAACGAGCTGTTAATACTGGTGAAATTTTAATATGAATTTGGCTACCCATGTTTTGTATGAAATTCTTTCTCTTTATATTGCCTTTTTAAAAATGTTAAAAATTATATTTTGATATTTTCATTATATTTGTGACTGTTAAGAGAGAGAGAGAGAGAGAGAGAGAGAGAGAGAGAGAGAGAGAGAGAGAGAGAGATTTGATATATTCACGGCCTCATTCGTGCCGGATCTGATTCTTCTAATTCCTTCATGCGTGATGCGTCCGTCTCATGACGTTATTATACGGGTTGTTGGAAGTTAAGACGACAATATATGTTTAAGCTTATTAAATATTGATAAACACATTTCTTTCAATATCTTTTAATTCATTTTATTGCCTTTTTTTCATCGCTCGTCGACGCTATAGCCTCCGCATGAGATGGAATTTACCTTTATCATACTTTTGTGATCCACATGTAACATATGTAAAAACCTCAATAAATATTTTTTCATACTTTTGTGATCCACATATAACGCATGTAAAAAGTACTCCATGAATTCCACATGTAGTATTTATTTATTTTAAATATTCTATATTTTTTATGATTTATTTATCTTAAGTGCGTACGTAACATTGTTGTAATTTTTTAAATGAATGGTTTGGCTATATCTTGAAATTTAAATTTTTTTTTAAAAAAATTATAATTAGGAGATAAATTTCAAGTATATTAATTTGTAACCAATATTACTCAATAAATTTTTTTTATTAAAATATTTAATGATAAAATAATATTTCATGCTCATGGGAGAATATGGCACTATATGTGCGGTTATTGTATTATAATATTATAAAATATATAAATTAAATTTTATTTAAAAATAATGCACACTGATAGTAAATTTTGTTTTACAAAAATATTATAACGCAATCTCATATATGTAAAAAAATAGTATATAAATATCTTTCAATTAAATAATTTTCATTAAATAAATTTTAATATATATTTTTTTGAAAAAAAGATAAATGACTATTGTGTTCACCATAAATAGAACAACAAATTGTATATGTTGGATTAAATTAAAAATGGGTAAAGTAAAAAAAAAAGTGTCTTCATTCATTGTATTTCAATTCAATTGCCCAAAAGCTGACATTTTTTTAACACTATTACTTGATCTTGATCTCATGATCCAAACACAACATAAGCTAGAATGAAATATATACACACACACACAACAAACGTGGTACGTGGTTTGATTGAATTTTAAGATACCCAGCAAACTAAAATATATTATATTACAATTTATTACAATGACTAATGACATTTGTTATTATAATTCGAATATATGCCATCGTCATCTAGCTTTTATGATTAATACAATAGATCCCATTCGTTTTTTTTTTTAAATTTTAAAAACCACTACATACGGATAATTGGTATCTAGTAGAGGTGCTTTTATTTATTATTTATTTTAAAAAAACCAATAGTGAGGATGAGATTGGCCTGTAATTAAAATTTTTCCTTCTATCAATCATAACCTTTCTGCAAAATACACATAAACGGACAAACGAATCAATAAAATATGACAATTTATTTTATCTTTTGTTAAAAAAAGAAAAAAGAAAAAAGAAAAAAGAAGAAGAAAAAGAGTCTCACTCACATCATGCAATAGGGTGGTACGATAAGGAGTAGGGCTGTAGGAGACATTGATGGTGGTGGGTCCAGTTGAGCTCAGCCCATCAACTTAGGCAATAAGTGCGATAGAGAAAGAAAATAAAAAATGTTGTGCCTTCAGGTCCACACACGCAAGACAAGACAACACAACAACACACACACCACACACACACACACAGCTACGTGCCTACAATGAAGAACTAGCAAGTTACGTACGTCGACTAGCGTTGCCATATATGCATCAGCAGTACTGCAACAGGGACAGCTCAATGTTTGGAAATAAAAATATACACAATCTGGTGGACCTGGCACTGGCAGTGTGAAAAAAAAGTTCAACATAAAATTTTAAAAATATTATTAAAAAACTAATAATGATTCAGCAAAATTATATTAATTTGAAAATTAATAATAATGTATTACAATTGGGAATAAAAAGACAAGGCAGGCGTTGCCGAAGGGAAGGGCCAATACGACGCCAAACCATATGAGACGTTTCCGTAGCCAGCCCTACTCCCTAGCCTACTACGCTAGAGGCTGTCAGCTCATCAGCTTTTTTGTTTTGTACTCACTTAGTAAAACACCCGAAAATAAAAATATATGATTTTTTTTCCCTCGATTCCCGTGAAAACGTAGTAGTTAATAAAAAAATTATTGTGTCAGCAGGTCTGCATAAAATTATTTTCCACGTATGAAAAGGCAAGAAAAATCTAAGGTAACCATTAATTTTTAAATTTGCTTGCACGTCAGGAGAAAATAAAATTGGCAATAAATATAATATTTATTTTCATTCTTTCTTTATACCAATCAATCATGAAAAAATATACTTTTTCTTTTTATTAGTTTTTTTTCACACATTTTTTTTGTTTTGCCAAGCACTTACGCTTTGGTAACTCATACAAAATGGATTTAAATATATAAAAGAGATATAAAAAAAAGGTGAAAAGAAAGGGATTTAAATATTTTTGTTTTTATAGGGTGATTGATTGGGATAAAAAAAATAGTATAAATTAAAGATACGTAAAAATTTATATTATTTATATTGTCAATTATATACATATGTTTAATGGTAGCTGTGTCAATTCTTTTACTCTTTATTTTTCTTGCTTTTTATGGGTAGGAAAACATTTTACATTTCAATGCATTTCTGGCACCATTCTCATAATTATTTCACACTTTCCATACCAACCAAGCATAAAAAAACACGAAATTAATAGAAATTTCATATGTAATTGTATTTTCCACCTTAACAAAGCAGGGGATTAGTTTTATAACAATAATTCTCAACTTCTTCGTTCGCTGCTCAATTAGTAAAACTAATATCATGTTTGTTTTTTTATTTTTAAAATATAATAATTATTTTAAAATATAAAAATAATAAAATATTATTTTTACTTTTTAGTCTAAAAAATAAAAATAAATTAAAATTTAAAAATAACTATCCTATTTTAAAAATAAAAAACTGAAAATGAACAAAATAACCATACCCTAATTCCGCTCCCGTGATGACGCATAGCAGATCTTGTTTGTGCAGATCCCCCATAGATTCTCTCTTGCATGACTCACCTGGTAAGAACTATAGTTTATTTATTTATATATAGTTTCGCAATGTTTTAATGTTAAATTTTAAAGCGTATGATATTTTCAAAAAATTGTAGATGGTAGGTTTTTGTTTTTATTTTGTATAAATAAGATTAGCATGTTATATATTAAGACTGTCAAATTAATCGCAAAGACTTTAAAATTATGCCAGATAAGTTTGAGGCCACTATTGCATGCATTAATATAAATTAAGTTCACAGTTTATTCTATTTATGGGCAGGTGAGCTTAAAAGGGGCGTCTAAAACCCGCGGATTTGGTCAGCAATTCAATCTCGGGATTGATTAACGGACTGAGTTGCCTAACAACAAAAGTTCTCAATTTATTCTATTTACGTAAATAACTTTCAAAAAGCAATAGAAGAGAAAAGAAAAATATACAGTACAAAAAAGTAGTTTTTTTTTTTAAATTATATTGATTTAACTACGACTGTATATGATAAGCTAAGTAGCATCTTAAC
Source organism: Taxillus chinensis (assembly GCA_023512835.1). NCBI lineage: Eukaryota > Viridiplantae > Streptophyta > Magnoliopsida > Santalales > Loranthaceae > Taxillus > Taxillus chinensis. Next base: position 43,929,505 of record CM042088.1, on the reverse strand, counting down.
ATGTGGATGTGGTTGACAGTGACAAATGTAGCCGCATGTTCCTAAATCCTTTGCCAACTTTTTTTTGTTGTTGGGATAATGTCGGGTGTGGTAACCACAAAGACGGTCATATGTTGACTTAAAAGTGGAGGAATTACGTATTCACGTAACATTGAACCCCCAACACACTTATTACTTATTGTGGTCGTAACATTAACATTTTTGGTTTGCTGAAATAATCATTATATTATGATATTATTCTATAAGAATTATTATTCTCGTGTTTGTTGAGTTTCATTATTTGAAATTATATATATATTTAAAAAAACAGTTCTGTGTCTATAAAATATAATTGGTTAAAATATTACGCTCAAGTTGCTTTCAACTTATTTATATATTAAAATTTTTTTTATCTAATTTCGGACCTTGGCTGTTCATAACCAAATAGTCCATTAATATTACATTAAAATATAAATTAATATATGAAAATAGCCAAAACAAATTTCGTTTATACTTACAATACCCATTCCTTTAATTATTAAGTAATGGATCAAATAAGAATTAACAAAGAAACTATTTATTATCTTTTCTATTTAAGTGAAATTGAAACATCATTGCACGCACATTTATTCCTTTCCGTTAACGGTGTCCTAGGATTTGGCGACAGTCATTTGACAAATTGCGTGCCTTTTGTTCTGTTCGGCTACGGAGTTACTCTGGTCTGCTTGGAAACAAAAGACCACGTGTAAATGTAGGTTAAATTTTCAATAATTATTCCGTATATATATTGTTAGAATTTAGAAACAACTACCTTGTTTCTCATCCAGATTTACTTTGTTTAATATAATCTACTATTTGTTTAAGCCTTTAGGCTTTAAGGTTTCTCGCTTGATAAGAACAAGACCGTAAAAATGTTTGAGAAATATTATGGATCATCATCACCCACCCACCCTCACCCGCGCAACGCTGTGCCGGGTTCCATTGATGCGGTCGACGCGCGGGAGGAGAAAGATGGAAGAATTTTTTTAACAAAATAGTTAATGCAAAAACGGTTAGTTAGATTTGATTAGTGAAATATAGATGATTAAATCTATGATTATCTTATTAAAGTTGTTGTGGAATTTTTATTATTTTTTATTAACTAGTATTTATTTAAGCTTAAGGTGAGAGATCTTCAATCAATTATATATTTTGGTTACTTCGATCATATTTCTAAATATTTTTTTAAAATTAAGTAAATTCCTACCATGCTCTATGAGTAGGTAATGATACCTGCTCCCGCTATTCACTCTACCCCCGTTATGTGGGATGGGTTATCTTGCTCAGACAAGAGCGGAGTGTAGTTTTTAAACTTAATATCTCGACACTAGATGGAGACGGAGAGCAGTAATAGATAGTGGGATACTGCGCCCTGCCCTCGCCCCCTTTCCGCTTAATTTTAGTAATATTTATTTATAATTTTATAATATTTTAAATATTATGATTTAATTATTGTTTATGATTTAATCTACCACCTAAGCAAGAATAGAAAGCGGTAATAGGTTGATTTCGCCTCCAATAGGACTCAAATAACTTCTATCAACAGTTTCGTGGAGTATCTAAAAAGCAATGTTGTCTTAAGAGAGATCAATAAAAACCGGTAGTAGGGAGCAAGTAGATGAAGTGTCCCCCGCTAACCCCGCCACATCTACACATGGGGTGGGGTACGGGTTTTAAAATTTTATTATCCACTTAAGCGGGGGTGGGATACACTAATAGGTAGACATTGCCCCCGCTATTACGGGTAGCACCCCTACCATGCTCCCTATATATAAGGAGGCATAATTACTCTCTAAAATAATTTTATTAATATTTTAATACAATAAAACATTAATTAGTTACATAAAAAATTTAAAATAATAATAAAATATTATATAATTAGATATAAATAGAAAATATGATTGAAATATATCATTGAAAATAGCTAGTTAATAAAATAACTTTTACATTAAATAAGAAATATTTAAGGAACTTGATTGAAGATGCTGTTCTAATTAATTTTGTATTTATTACATAGAGTCATTATTAGTTCTTGGCACACCGTAGCAAGCGGAACTAATGACATACGTTAAGCTTGGAGAACCAAAACCTTGATACAAAGAAATTAAATAATTTTTGGTAAAAACATTTTCAATCATATTTCTTAAATTAAGCTATTTTAATCTTTTTGTTAATAATTTATTTCAATTATACTCCTTATTTTAGATAGATATATAACAATTTATTATTTTTAAATTTTAAATTTAAATAATTATTTTTTATGTAACTATAATTCCTACTTTATTGTATTAAAATTTTAATCAAATTAATTTAAAGGAACAAGTCCTTCCTATACGAATACTTTTAGAGCATATATTTGGTTCTCTATATTTTTAAAAATTAAAGCTCAAATTGACTCCCTAAAATTTATTCATTTGTAATTTTTTTATATATATTTTATTTCTTATAAATTTTTTATTCTATTAAATTAATAATATTGGATCCGGAGATTCATTAGGAGATAATTATAGAGTAATTTTGTTTGTTAGATAATAATCGCCGGGTAAAAATAGTTCTTCTTGTAGCGGTTGGCCGTGTGAATCAAGGTGCCTATATACTCCAAATGCAGATGAGAGAGAAGAAAAGTCTCATCTGATCCTGATTGACACCATTTCTGACAAGAAAAGAAATCCAATTTGGTTTCCTTTTCTAATATTGTTTTTTATGCACCCCCCTCTATCAAGTATAAATACCCTAGCATGGAATTGACATTAGTGCGATGGGAAAATAGCAAGCGTATTTGAGAGAGAAAGTATAAAGAAATATTTATTTAACAATTTGGGTATCTCTGGGGTTAGTTATGAGGTACATGTTTTTTACTAGGATTTTATAAATTTTATTGTGGGTATAGTAGCGAGATAAAAGTGAAGTTATCATCAGATGCCAGATGGGTTATATTTTTGAATGGCTGGAATCCCAAATTTTTGCCAAAATTTTGGAAATCGAGTTGTATCAATATTTTTGATAGAGGATCTTTTTACGAAATTGTCTCTTTTTTTTTATCCACATTGGAAGAATATTTTTCTATTATTTTTATTTTATTTTCAGCAATTCAAACCTAAATTATCTTGCCAACAACTTTGGCATATTAATTAGTATTATAGGATCGCGTCATGTTAAGTGTCAAACCTTTGTCAGGAAAGAGTGGTGTGTTGACGTTGTTAATGTGGTCATAGAGTAAGAAATGAGAGGCTACTATTGGCTGTAATATCAACTTTTTCAGTTGAGGTGGAGTATTAATACCCACACAACACAGGAGTACCGTTTTCGTCCCTTACCATTTGGTAAAGTTAGTTTAATTTATCAGGCTACGTATTCTATATTAATATGCTATGCGATTAAGTTGAAATCAAATATAATATTATTTTGAATGATGAGACAATTTGTATGTATGCTTATCCAAGTCCAAGTGCATGACATACAAACACCTATGTGGGTATAAGTCTTGTGCAATTCCCGAATCATCGTCATCTTGATCAACGTCCCTAGTCTCCAAATTGGCCAAATCTGGCGGGACTAGTAATAGGAGTCGACCACGTCTTCTAAGTTGTAACAAACACAATATTGTAATTGTAAACAGAAAAAATCCAGCAACCCATTATGTGGAGGGAGATCACTCCAGCCAGCCAGTAGTCCTTAAAGCAGACAGATCCTTACATCATCTTTGACTGACTTTGCATAAAAACCCTATCAGGCTTAGCCCCAGCATGCGATCTCTATTATCTACTAACGAACCACACCAATCCAAATCATATATATATATATTTGTGTGTGTGTGTGTATATATATATTCATCACGTTCAAAGGTTTTGGATTGTTCCCACAAAATGGTCTCGTAGTCCGCACAGATCGACTTGGCGCAGCTGCCTAGAGATCTGTCACTTTGAACCTATGAACCTTCATGGGGGTCATAATTATAATTACTGTTTGGTGCCTCCTGGGTTAAACCCTTGTTAGGCTTGTTTCTTCGTGGCTGTATAAGTTTTTTTAAACCCAATAGTAAATGTAAGTTTTTTTTTGGAATACTAAAAGGTTAATACTTTGATGTATTTGTAGTTTGTAGCCTGTATAGGTTGAAGCTACTGTAATAACCGGCATGCATGTATCACTGCAAATTTTACTTAACAGGAACACCGTTAGATGTAATATTACTATTAATAGTGTGACTTATTTTTTACTCGTATCATTATATCGATCATATTATTAATCATAATGTATATAATTTTGCTAGGCTTATTAATATAATTTTTAATTTGAATTATTAGATAGTGTAATTAATTTTAAAGATTAACTTTTTATTTAATTGTAATTTGATCAATTTTTATAATTAAATAAAACTTAAATCTATATTAAAAGCTTTTAAGTTAACATTTTTGACATGACAGGATACAACATAACCTATATAAATGAGGAAAATTTAATGTACAAGCATATTTTGCATACGTGTTAGTATCCCATGGACTCAATACTTTAGTCAAATCCCACAAATGATTTAGAGATGCTATCACATCAGGTGTGCAGAAGCCCATGTAAAGGAAGCTTTTACACAATAATTTCATAAATGGTCCGTAGAGAAGTGTAAAAAAAATAAATGAATGTATAAATCGTAATTGATGTAAATGATCATGAATTATTTATATTTTTTTTCATCTGATAATCTAATATCTTATTAGAACATTCATATCCGCTTTCCTAAAATTATAATTTTTCTTTAAACTTTAGAAAATTTTTTTATTTTTGACTAAAAATTAGTTTACAGTAAATTCTTCAAAATTTAAAATTTAAAATTTAAAAATATAATTACTATCGTTAGTCTACATATTTAAATCCTATTTTTATTTTAAAAATATACCTCTTGTACATTAATAAATAATTATTTTTTTAAAATATTATTTTATTATATAAAAATAGAGTTAGATGAGCTGAAGTGTCATGTGTGAGATTTTTTTTATTTTTTTTAAATATTTACTATATTTTATAAAATAAAAATAAAAAAACTAGTGTGAAAGATCTTATAAAGTCACGATTATGTATTAATTACAATAGTCTAACATTATTGGTAAAAAATAGGAAAAGTTTACTACACAAACGAATAATGGGTATGCGTGAATACCGTATGGCTTGTACAGCCCTTGTGACACCGCACCTTTTAAGGGAACACATAGGGACAAGGTAAGAAAAGACTATTAACTGTTTCTTCAATTTCTTTTCTTCACCTTTCTTCCGGAGCCAATCCAAAATCAGGATCATACGTTTGATAATTAGCCGAAGGTGGGAACATAATAATAATAATAATAATATAATCCTCTGATGAGAAGCTTTGTTATCATACATTCTCTGATGGCTTTCAAACTTACATTGTATCGTGGCCGTCCGTCTATCGACTCCCTCTCAACCCTGCTCGAGTGAATTGGTTCCAACAAAAATGACAGTGGCTTAGGACCAATGGGTCCGACAACAATCCGGCCGGCTAATATGCATTCACTCACCAACATACATACATAAATACATATACACACACACACACACACAAATGTTGTATTCTCACAACCCCCTTTCTGTATCTCTCTCTTACTGTATAATATATATCATCTGCGTACGTACGTGATAAAATACAAATACTCGTCTCCAACAACCGAACAGGGAGTGGGTGGGTGGTGGTACAGTTTCTTTCACCTTCGTTGGTCTTTCCAGACGAAAAAGGGACAACCCAAACCCAACCAAACCCAAGAAGAAAGGAAAGTAGAGACGCTGATGGCGGACTAATTTAATCCAAAATCACGTTATATTTTATCGGGTGTTCTATTTCTTTAAACTTCTTCGCTGCACACCCACTACAAAATACATATGATGAGATAATGATGTTTCCAACTTGTTCCCAGCCTAAAATCTCAAGTGCTGTCCACCCCAAGCAGAGAGAGAGAGAGAGAGGGAGAGCGCTGGGGGCCCTGGTAAAACAGGAAAAGGAGAGAGAAAGAGGAGAGAGGAAAGCATACCTTTTTGTCCTCCACTTATTTAATCCCAGATTCCACTTGGGTTTTCTCAAAAACCATATGGGTTTCATTTCATTTCAAGTTTTTTTTCATCATCATGATTGATCCGTGAGATTGAGAGCTTTTATTGAAAAAGTTTCAGCTGCGTGGTGCTCCTTTCAACCACTTTGAACTCTGCCAAGAAATGAGAAAACCCATATCTAGTGAAACTGGTTACACACTATCTTCGTTGCAGTTTTTCCAGATCAATAACTGGGTCTGCCCGGATTGGGTCCTTTGAAACAGGTTTTGTTTTACTCTGGAGTTTGACCCATTTACTATTTGTACAGGACAGGACAGAAAGGAGATCAAAAGTGCTGGGTGGGTCAACCGTATCTTCTATGGCTTGGTGATTTCTGAAATTTCAATTTTATGGTCGTTTTCCAACCTGTAGAGACTTTTTCTGAAGATATGTAACCGGGTTCTACTGAAGATGCCCATGAATTGTAAACCCTCTGGCTCAAGTTGCATTTCAAGAGTTACCGTTTATTCCAAGCTCAGACTGCCAAACAGGCCCTTCAATGCCTGTGCCTGGAAATGGAGAAAATTACTTATTCAGTCCTTGTGGGTCATGGGTTTTATGATTGGGTTGCTCTGGTTTATTTTGAGTTTTGAAGATGGGGTTTGGCAAGGGAAGAAGGAGAATCCACTCTCTATGTTTTGGGAAGGAAATGGTGTATTTTTGTTGCAGCAGTTCAGATTCAACCTCGACAAGCTTCTTCTTCCTATAGCTTCCTTATTCTCTGATCAGGTTTTTCCTGTCTTTATACACCTTAAACATATCCTTTTGAATTACTTGAGTTCTGGATAATTCTTACTATTGGTTTTAGTGGGCTCTATATATTTTTAGCTTCTGGGGGTAAACTTGATTTCTCTTCATCACCAGGCAGTATTATTCTACTGCTATTGAATCGAAAAATGACCACACAAACTTGAAGGAGCCTAAATTTAACGCTCCCCCTAAAATCTCCACAGTTATCCTGCAATGAAAAAGGGTCTAGATCATCACCACAAGAGTGTGAACACTCATTAGGTACCCTTAAATTAAAGAAGAAGGGTGAAGGAATCTGTCTGTAGAGCTAGAGACTGCCCTGGGCTGGCAATTTCTGGAACGGGCCATTGCAGTTATTTAGAGTTGCTGGCCTTGGGAGAAGCGAATCCAAGTATGGTGGCACCTGTAAAGTATTTGTGAGTTTTGGCAAGAAAAATGGGGTTAGGATATTGCTACCATAATTTGTATATAGTGGTGGAGAATGCATTTTTATGGAAGAACTTTGACAGGTTAGGGCGGTTAGGCTAAACCTAATAAAATAAAATAAAACCAAGCTCTAACTTCCAAACACTTAATAATAATAATAATAATAATAATAATAATAATAATAATATCCAGCAAATTTGGGCCATTATTAGAAATCCCAACATTGAAACTTCTTCCATGCTCTTCTAGTGTCAGGATTTGGAGAGTTGTGTTTTTGTGCCCCCTGAATCTGCTTATGTAATTCTAATAACCCAATGTCCTCAAGCTAGCAGGGTTGAGAACATGACTGGCAGCACTAAATCTATTTTATTTCACCATTTTTTGGTTTGAAGCAGAGAGTGTGGCAAGCAATTGTGGTGAAGGAGAATGAAAAACTGAATTGCATGAGATTTTCTTCCTGTGTAATTATTATATGTTGGTGGCTTCTTCTGGGAGTGATAGCTGGCTACAAGATCTTTAGTTTTCATGTAAATTTATGGAAATATGAGATGGATAAACCCATTCAGGAGCAACCACTTCTTCCTCAACAGCAGAAGCAACTGCTTCAGCAAACACAAAAAGAGCTGGCCAAGTGTCATAAGGGTACTGGGAAATGGAGGATGAAACTTCTAGTCCTATATGCCTTCTTTTCAATGGCATTTGCTGTTTGGCTTTTTTTTCACTTGAAGAACAATACTCTCATGAGCAGAAAAGAGGCACTAATAAACATGTGTGATCAGCGAGCCCGTATGTTGCAGGACCAGTTTAATGTGAGCATGAACCACGTCCATTCCTTAGCCCTCCTAGTCTCCACATTTCACCATGGAAAACATGTATCAGCAATCGATCGGGTAATATTTACCTACCTTGTTGTTGTTCCTTATGTTTCAAAACATTCAAACAAATTGTATTGTTCCAATGTTCCTCATGGAATTACCATAAAGAAAAAGAAAATGAGTATACACTATAATGTGTGTGTGTATTTGATAACCCTGGAAGATATGTTTCTTATATACAGAAAACATTTGAGGAATATACTAAAAGAACGGCTTTTGAGAGACCACTTACGAGTGGTGTAGGCTATGCTTTGAGAGTTCTTCATTCAGAGCGAGAGCAATTTGAAAAGCAGCAAGGGTGGAAGATAAAAAAGATGGAAATTGAGGACCAGACACTAGTCCAAGATTGTACCATGGAAAATTTGGATCCTTCACCTGTTCATGATGAATACGCACCTGTTATATTTTCTCAGGAAACTGTATCCCATATTGTTTCTATTGACATGATGTCTGGAAAGGTGTGCTTTGCATAATTTAGGGTGCCACATTTTTGCAATTATTTTTTCTATGGTTTAATAATTTTTACTTTCATTTCTAACTTACTCATTGTCCTTTGTACCTAGAGAATTTTATATATGGATGTAATATTAGTGATAAAAAATGAAATAGTCCACTGAATCATTAGTGTTTATATGTTAATTTTTCTTTATTTTTTCCTTCTTGTGTAGGAAGACCGTGAAAACATTTTACGAGCAAGGGCGTCGGGTAAGGGAGCATTGACATCTCCTTTGCAACTACTAAAATCCAATCACCTGGGAGTTGTTCTCACATTTGCTGTCTATAAATCTGATCTCCCTCGCGATGCTACAGTTGATCAACGTATTCAAGCCACTGTTGGGTAGTTTTAAAATATGAGTTTTTTTTTTTTTTGTGTCCGCCTAACATGTGGGTGGAGCATTTGTATTGTTTTTGGTTGTTTAATCAGTTAATTCTTTGGATTCCTTCTTTTAAAAAAGGTATCTAGGTGCATCCTACGATGTTCCGGCACTGGTGGAGAAGCTTCTGCATCAACTTGCCAGCAAGGAAACAATTATTGTGAATGTTTATGATACGACAAATGCATCTGCACCCATCAATATGTATGGTGCAGAAGAAGTTATTGACACAGGCTTATCGCATGTTAACCACATTGACTTTGGGGATCCCTCACGGAAACATGAGATGCACTGCAGGTTAACATTTGTACATTTTAAATCGAAGATATTGGTTCTCAGATTTTATCTTAGTCTATGCTATTCTTCATTTGACCAATAGGTTTAAGGAGAAACCACCTCCACCTTTGATGGCAATAGGAGCATCAATAGGTGTCCTTGTTATCTCTTTTCTTGTGGGATACATATTTCTTGCAGCTATAAACCGAATTACAAAAGTGGAGCATGACTTCCAAAAGATGATGGAACTTAAAAGTCGTGCTGAAGCTGCTGACGTGGCAAAATCCCAGGTGCATTCTAGTTATTAAGATAGACACTTTCTTTAGGATATTTCTATCATGAATCCACTACTGAGGTGCTTTTCTATTTTTTTCTAAAACCTTATGCAGTTTCTTGCTACTGTATCTCACGAACTCAGGACTCCAATGAATGGTGTTTTAGGTGACTGAAAGTATTGATGCAAATTTAAAAAGCTTCATATTTTAGAAACTAGCCATTTATGACTTCCACATTTCACTTGTATTGAATTTCAGGTATGCTGCAAATGCTTATGGACACAGATCTTGATGAGATGCAAAAAGATTTTGCACAGACTGCTCATGATAGTGGAAATGATTTAATATCAGTGATTAATGAAGTTCTTGATCAGGCCAAGATAGAATCAGGTAGGCTTGAACTTGATGTCGTTCCTTTTGATCTGCGTGGCATACTTGACCAGATTTTCTCACTTTTCTATGGGAAATGTATTGACAAAGGAATTCAGGTAAGGCTATATTTTCAGCTCGTTTATATTCTTGGTTTTCATGTCTACTTGAATTTTAATTTCTTATTGAGGTTTCTCTCTCGAAATCTGTTTGGGTGTTCTTTTATTTTGAGAGTAGTTAGCAGTTTATGTCTCAGAGCAGTTGCCTGAAGTCGTCATTGGAGATCCTGTACGGTTCCGACAGATAATTGCTAATCTTGTTGGGAATTCTATTAAGGTTTGTCGAGTTTCTTTTTCTTGCATTCTGTATCTCCAAGATACCAAAAGGGAAAAAACAAAAAACAAAAAACAAAACAAAACGAAAGCTAAAATAAAAATAACGCAATGCCATGTGACACCGATAACTAGCAAATTTCTAAATTTATTTATGACAAATAAAGCTATGCCGTGTTTAAAATTTGTCATATTTTAGATTTTCAGGGATAACGTGCATTACATTTTTCATATTGATTGTGTGGTTTTAATTTTTCTAATCAGCCGGCTGTTTAAATTACAGTTCACGTGTAACAAAGGGCACATATTTGTATCAGTTCATCTAGCCGATGAAGTGAAGGACCAGCTTGATGTTAGCGATGAAGTTCTCAGACATAGTCTGATTATGGTTCAAGATAGAACAAGTATCACTAATAGTACACTGAGTGGACTTCCTGTAGTTGACAGATGGAAAAGTTGGGAGAATTTTAAGAAGTTAAATGATACGACCTCTGCAGATGGTCCTGAACTCATCAAGCTACTAATCACTGTAGAGGACACTGGAATCGGTATTTGTCATGATGCACAAGGCCGCATCTTCACACCTTTTATGCAGGCAGATAGTTCCACATCTCGAAAATATGGTGGGACTGGTATAGGATTGAGTGTTAGCAAATGCTTGGTGGATCTCATGTGTGGGGAGATTGGGTTTGTGAGTGAACCTGGCACTGGGAGTACTTTTTCATTTACTACTACTTTGAAAAAAGGAGAAAGAAGCTCTCTAGATACAAAGTCACATGCTTTTGATCCAGTGGGCAAAGTGTTTTTGGGATTGAGGGCATTGGTAGTTGATGAAAGAAAAATCCAAGTTGCGGTCATCAAATATCAGTTGCAGAGATTGGGGATCTATGTTGATTCAGTTTCAAGTCTGGCATGTGCTTGTTCTTATCTTTTGAGCTCTGGTATCACAAGGTATGTCTTTAGCTCTGTCACATAGCTCTATCCTTTAAGGGTCCAGTGAATTTGCAGCTAACCAATTTGGAAGTTTGTCGAAAGTTTAAATTTTCCATTCTCCCTGATAATTTCATGATGTGATAATAAGATTCAGCTATCTTTAGGTTGATTTTTTATTCTGTGGCCCATATTATCATCAGTTCTTTTTGCCGCAGTTCAACTCAACTGGCTATGATTGTCATTGATGAGGGCGTTTGGCATAAAGACACTGATCTGGCATTCCAACATCTGGTCCAAGAGCTGAAGCTAAATGGAAGCATAAATTCCCCATATAAACTTCTTAAGATATTTCTCTTGTCAAGCTCCGTGGAGATAAAATCTACTGTTGTGGATTGTGTACTATTGAAGCCTCTTCGTTTGAGACAATTGCTTGCCTACTTTCAAGGTTCACTTGAAACTGGAAAGAGAAGGGAACTGAGTGGGTGCAAACCAACTTTGGTAGATCTACTAAAACAAAAGCGGATTCTAGTCGTGGATGACAATACTGTTAATCAAAGAGTGGCACAAAGTGCTCTGAGGAAGTATGGAGCAATTGTTACATGTGTGGGGAGTGGGAAAGATGCTCTAGAGAGTCTTAAGCCACCCCATAGGTTTGATGTTTGCTTCATGGATCTCCAGATGCCAGAAATGAATGGGTAACATTACCTTCCTGCATCTTTAACTTACAACTTGAATTATATAAATTAGATTCGTGGATATAGTTTTAGATTTGCCATGGTTTACCATAAATGACATTGGGGCTGTATTATTTTCTCTTAATTTGGCATCGTTTCATGAATTGGATTACCCCAAAATATGTTTTTTAAATTTTATTATTTACTCAATTGGATATGTTTTTCCTGAATATATTCTATTTTGTAAATTTAAATATTTTTAAGATGAGCCAACAAGGTTTCTGTGATTGGGCATGACTATTTTTTAAATATTAAGCAGCATGACTTGTTGTCTGTTCACTTTTGTAGGTTTCAAGCTACACAGAAAATCCGGTGTATGGAGAATGAGATCAATGAAAAAATTGAATCCGAGGGGGAATCAAGAGATGTGACTTATTGGCACACTCCAATATTAGCAATGACAGCTGATGTGATTCAATCAACTAATGAGTTGTGCATGAAGTATGGGATGGATGGTTACGTATCAAAACCATTTGAAGAGGAGCAACTATATTCAGCAGTTGTGCGATTTTTTTAGTCCAATTCATAAGAGCAGGACCAGCATATCAAAGATCTGAGAGTTGATATCCAACAAATTTAACCCTGTGACAAGCCTTACTACTGTGAAGTGGCCTGGCGGACACATATTCCAGCTGTGATCTGCCTGATATGGTAATTTGGCAAGTTGATAATTTTATTTTAAACTTAACAAGTTATGGTAATTTGGAAAGTTAGTAATTTTATTTTAAAATCAATAAATAAAGATCCATGTTGCAATTGGATTTGGGTAATTGGTTCAGCTACAAGCACCGTTCATACTTTTCTTTTCAAATCCATATGCTTGTGGATGGTACTGATAGGTGACTTGATGGCAGGGGAATCTCAAGCCTAAGACCATGGCTAGAGGGTTCAAACCCGCATGGATACTGAAGCAGGGCGCTTACTGGCTTGTGGTTGGTCTGCTGGTGTATATTTGATGCGATCTGCCCTAGGAATAAATAGTCAAGGAGTGGCTTCCATGTACATACTTGCCTTGTATTGCATTTAGATGCATTGTCTTTTCTGCTGTTGTATATTGATGCAATTCTTCCTGTATATATACGGAAATGAAGGAAAACGATCGTATTAAAACTATAATAAAGAAATTTTTTACCCCTCATTTTTTTTGAGAGTCCACAATTTCCGAATAAACTCAGTCTCACCTGGCAGGAGATTCAACAAGGCGCGAAAGGAAATGCAACTAAAGATGGGGGGTCTCTTTACAGTTAAACGTTCAACATGTTAATGGCTAACTTAGAAGTTTATTCCTTGTCTGAATTTTCTTCCTGAATATGTGGTATATTATAAGCTAATGGGGCTCTACATTTTGCTGAAACAAATTTATTTGTCGTTGTGAACCCACTGTGACATGTATTTTTTGCCAGGTTTCAATATTTGCTAGCTATTGAGTTGTCATTTTCGTTTTCATTTTATGCTCTATGGATCAGTTAGTTGGTGAAATAATTAACCAATAACCATAATCAAATATGGCTAATAAATTGGTTTTTTTTGATGTCCGTGTGTCCTCTCGTATTAGACCGTAAGCTGTGTTGCATGCTATGGAACCATAGCCGATCACCCATCATAAGTTGCATCTAACACTAGGTCCGCACTGGTAGTGGTATCTTGGACCGCTGCCACTCGAGATTAATTTCTAGTAGATTTTAATTGTTCCGATGAGTTATTCACATATAAGTTTACGGGGTGGAATAAATGTTTTCTTTAAGCTGATAGTGCGGAGTGGGACTCAAGTATCGTAGGCCAAATGCTCACCTCTCGACCACTTGACCAAGTCCCGAGGTCGCCTTAGGGATAATACTCTTTTACTCGTATGGTTGAATGCTAATTGCATGTTATCCCTTATTATCTTGTAGCCAATGTGGCGAAACAAAGATCATTAGATATTCTAAGATTATAGGCATCCTTTATAGCTTTATGTCATAAGAGTAGTAGTGGCTTTCCAACTAATTTTATTAAGTTTAGTGATTTAAATTAGTTTTTATTTTCATATATAAATATATACTATCATACCTTAATCATTTCTTATACGGTTAAAATAATATTTATATTATTACTTTTATTATTTGGAAAATGCTAAGGAGAGAGGAGAGAGAAAAGAGATAAATAAAATTTATAATTATCATAATAAATAAATAGAAAATTTTAATATATTAAAAAATACTATACAAATCCAATAAAGAATATTAAATATAAATTTTTTGTTGTTGAGATTATTATATATATATATTTTTTATTTTTTTTTAAATGAATGAGAATAGATTCCTATAGAGAATCTATTACTAGTATTTTAAGGTACATGATTTTGTTGTGTTTCTTCTTTGTTGTTTTTTTTTAAGGGGGGATAATGGTGGTTTGTCTTTTTAGTTTATTGTGTAAGGCTTGTGAGGGATATATTTTGTTACTATATCTTTAGTACAACGTATTATATCTATACATGAGAATAACTTTTCGTTATGAAGTCATATTATAATTTTAATTTTAATATTTTTCTTTATTTTAATAATATTTTTATTAAAATAGTACTTTTATAAATTTTATTTTAATCCCAATAAAAAGAATAGAAAAAAAAATAGAACAGTCCATATTCACTATTGTGATTTGGGCATAAGTATAATGATTCAACAAATCCAAATGATCTCTAAAATTAGCATGGCGATTTTAGAAGTGTTAGTGAAGACACCTAGCGATGGTCCTTGGTTCACTAATAACCATAATCAAATATGGTCAATAGGTTTTTTTTTTTTACATAAAAAACAAGTATGAAACAAGTTCACGTAGACCGTTGTCACTCAAGACTAATTTCCGGTGAATTACACTAACTCAAACTGCTCACTAGATAGAAAAATCCCTTTTTACGTGCTGGCAGTGAGAGTCTCAAGCAAGAATAATACCAAGGCACGCTCAAAACGACCAACCCCTAAGGGGCTCTCTTTTTTCATTAGGCTTGAGTACGGTCCATTAAGTTTGGCTTTGCCGTAGTAATGTTACCATTTTACTCCATGTATGTTTAAATGCTAATTGCATGTTATCCCTTGTTATCTTGTAGCCGACATGAGGCAAATGAAGATATTAGATGTTCCATGATTATATGCATCCTTTGTCAGCTTTGTGGCATGAATTTTGCGATCTTGTAGTACTATCGGAGTGTAATTTCCTTTTTGTCTTTAGGTCTGCTGTGCAAGGCGCTGGTGAACAGTATAATTTATTAAGGTATTTTTAACATTACTTTTTTATTTTACCTGTGTAATTATATCTCTCTCAGTATATATATATATATGTGTGTGTATATAAGTTGATGAAAATATTAAATAGATATGTAAAAATGATCGTAGCAAATCAAACAGCTATATTTATATAATTATATTCAATTCGATTATAACAAATCTTAAGTGCAGATAATATTTGCTTCAATCAGAGGTCTCTTTTTGTTTGTTTGTTTTTTTTTTTATGTTTTTCCGAGGGCAGATGCTATGTTCTTCACACTTATATTTCAGATACCTCTGGCCTCTGGGTCATTGTAATCTATGTATCAGAGGCATGACTCACTTAAGCTTTTATAGGACCCTTTTCATTAATGGACGACTTCACAAAGCAATGTTGCAACTTGTGGGGAGCTCCTGGCTCTTAGGCACTAGCATATATGCTTATTGGGCCGCATCGAGGGGAAGACTCCCCCTGTCCCTGGCACATATGCTTATGAAATAAAAATCATTCCCAACTCTTTTGTTTCCGCGTCGCCGGCACAACAGAAAACAATCCCACGAGCGTTAGAAGATTCCGCGGCACCCAACCGCCGAAAATGTGCAAGCAAGAAGCCAATTAAACAATTGAAATTCATAACTTTTTTTTTAAACTTAGGTTATTTTCGAGCGTTAGAAGATTCCGCGGCACCCAACCCGCCGAAGCCAATTAAACAATTGAAATTCATAAACCCTTTTGCCGCCATACTATAATGAATCACGTTGGCATCGGTAACCACAGTCCACTAAACGTGGTTTCTCATTTTCAATCTTCGCTTTGAATGTTGATTCATGCCCATTTTTGGGATACACCAGACTAGTATAGTTGATACAGTTCATCAAATCAAACCAGCTTACATAAATATGAAACATTAACAAAAACATTAAGATTGGATATTAACTTAATATTATATGTAAAAGGAGTCACGGGTGGGATTGACTACTTCAATAATGGAAAATAGAAAATTGGGTAAGCCGTGGTGATTCAACTTCACAAAATCTCCATGTTTCAACTATCAAGTGTTCGTAAGTGGTCGACGCATCAAATTTGACGGTGGGAAAAAAAATGCGGTGCGAAGAGGAAGCTTATACGGCACCACTGTAGCAAAATAAATAAGCCATCCTGGATCCCTGCCGTAGGCCTTCTGCAACTCTGGAGGCCACTGCCAGTCCTGCAATCTTGCACACTGCAGCTCTCTGGTGACCTCCACCCACATCATCATCCCTCCTCACCAAAACCTCTTCCACTTACCAGCCCTACAGCGTTCCGTAGACTACACTTAACCGCTCCTAGCCCCCACATCATCATCTCTCTTCACCAAGCTCCACTGAAACACTACACTTAACCACTCTGTCCGTACCACAAGCTCCCACACAGCCCCCATCGCGGTGGATCACTCCAGTAGCCCCTACTCCGGCAATGCCATCACCTTTGGTCCACTTTTAACCTCTCCCGCCTCCACACGACTGTAGCAGTCTCCAACACTCACTTCCAACCCTCACATGTCTGTCCACTTGGGCTTTTTTCACTTTTGTATTCTGCTGCAGTGAAGTTCCACTTGACACAGTTAGCTTTTCTGTTGTTCAATTTGACGTGATAATGGCCACTTTCGCGTGGATATCTTGCGCACATTGATGTAGCAATAATTCATTAGTCCTGACCGAAACCTCTCCAATGACCAAATGATTGAGCCAATGAGATATTATCAACATGAGACCTCTACAAACACAGACTTGTTTATATATTTTCCCTTAAAACACAGATAATGGCCACTTTTGCATAGGCATCTCCGGCCCAAATGCATTATAATGGATTAAATTCACGGGTAACAATTTATTTTTTAAAATCTATGTTCCTCTTTGGAGGTTGGGACGCCAATGAACACTTACGAACAAGATTAAAAAAAAAAAACTTGAACTTCATAGACCAATATTTATGAACTCCAGGATATGGTCAAACAATTTTTATGAGACTCCTATGCACTTCTACCAATTTAGGTAAATCTCCAACAGATATGGGTCATCCCACTAGCCAAAAGAACTTACAAAAACCTTTAGAAAAGCAAGCTTGCCCAGGCAGCAATAAAGGCAAATCCACCGACTGGAGCCAAGGAAGAGTATTTTCTGTCTTCAAGATATGCTACCGCATAACACCTACACAAACCAAAATATTTCATTTCGCGTAGAACTATAAATTTATATAAATGAAGATTAGCTTCTTTCCTCCCCCATTCCTAAACATATTAAGATAGAAGAAATAAAATCTTGCAATCAATTTCAACACCAAATTCAGAAGTATCAACAACATGACCTTACTGAATAGATTTCACATTGACTCTGTTAAAAACCCAAGCTTGCATATAAATGAAGATTAGCTTGAATTTTATGATAAACGGGGTTAAATATTATGTCATCAGAATTTATAACTTTATAGTGACAGCTTAGTATAATTAAGTCTGTCTCTATCCGAACAACATTTATTAAGATAGAAAAAATAACCAACATAAACAAGATTATCGTATTAAATAGACCTCATATCAGCTCTATATTTGAAACCCAAGCTTACAATCAAGCTAGGTTTGATGAGAGGCCCCTTTGACTTCATCATAAACAGGATTAAATATCATGCTATCGAAATTTCTAACTTTATACTGAGAACTTATTATAATTAAACCTGACTTTGCTCCAACAACTTTGCTTAAGATTAAAAGAAAACCAGCATCATCAAAGATTTCTTCTTGCATTATAATAATAACATTCATAAGACATGGGAATTTTAATTTTTGGATAAGAACACGTTGTTCAAAGTTTTGTGAAATAAATAGTGTAAATTACAATTTTGTATAGTCAAAAATAACTTCGATGAAGTTAATAACAAAACATATGAATTAATAAGTTTGAAAGAAAGAGTAGTAGCCGATAGGAATGTCCGGAAGAAAAAAACTTATATTTGATCAAATATAAATTTTTTAACTAGGCTGCTGATGATATGGAATCACAATAAACTAAAGTAAAAAAATAATAATTAAGAAATAAATTAAAACTATTTTGTATAAAAAAGTGCAAGTAATTAATAAATTAGTTTTTTAATTAAACAAACCTAATTAAAAAATTTTAATTAAGAAATAAAATTTATAGTTTTATATAAATAAAACTATTTTGTGTTTTTTTGTTTTTGTTTTTGGTTTTCGGCTGGATAAGGCCATGTCAACCGCAACCGGTCGTCGCTGTACTGTTCGCTACAGTCTCTATACCCAAGATCTCATCGCTCGCTCTTCCATCCGCGAGAACAGAGAGTCACCAGAATCGCTGCAAGTTGCAATTCGTCGTCATGGTGCAGAGAGAACCCGCAATACAAGGTTTGTTCTTCCAGATCACGCTTTTTTATTGTTACTCTTTCTGTTGTTTTGTCTTGACTCATATAGCTGACCTCATTTATTGGTATTAAGGCTTGTTGATTTGGTTGGATTTATGGTAAAAGCTTTGTGAGTCAGTGTCATTGTCATACATTGATGCTGAAAAAGCTAAAATCCAGTACTTTACTAATACAATTACCAATTGATTTTTGTCTAGTTATTATTATCAATCAGCCCATGGGCTCAACTCCCCCTTGTCCCAGTTATTAAAAAGTTATACTTAGGTGTATCTTCTCTGCATCTTCTTTCCTGAGGTTAAGGGTTTAAATCCAATCCCTATTTCTCAACAATAGATTTAAAAAAAAACTAATAAATAAGCATTATGCAAAGTACTATCGCGTATATGTGGAAAATCTTTGCAAGTTCCTAAATTTTCCTTCTGATAGGGTTTAAGAGACCAATACCCACTTTTGCTCTATGTTTATAGTAGTGCAGGCACCATTCATATGTTTAAAATCAAGTGAAATAAATTTATTAACGTGCACAACCATGTAAGCTGCAGGCATACCCAGCAATTTAAAAACACACTATGAATGTCAAACAACATAAGCAAGCACTTACGTCCCAGAAAATGTCATAATTCCAGTCGTCAACAGACAGCCAAACTGCAACACAAACAAAGATAACATAAAAAGAACCCATTGGTAGAGACTCACATACCTAGATCAAATCAATTACAATTTCATTTTAAAAAAATAAAAATAGACTACATGCATATATATATAAGAATTTTGAAAGGGATGCTTACGATGTTAGGATTTTTGGTGAGCGGAGCTCCAATCAACGCTGCAGTGTGAACCAAGTGGTACAGAGATGCAGTGTTCCAGACCTAAACCAAATGTGAAACCACAGAGAAGGGACAATGTAAGGGACATAGATTCCAAACCCAATGAAATATATGTCAAACTAAATAGAAGCAAATGAATTTTTAAAAAAAAGTTTACATCTTTGTAAGTGGGGTTTTTGGGTTTGAAGCCATGAGCACCATAGGTCCCTAGGCCAAGAGCTAACATCCCTGTTTCCAGTTTTTCATGTGCGAAGTAATACCCGGATTAACATAAGCCCTAAAAAAACCAACAACAAATACGAGTAGAAGGGCAGAGAAGAAGAGGAGAGAGATAGGAACATACCGGAGACACCAGCAACGTTGTGCCAGATACGAGGATTCATCGCCTAGCTGGCAGCTGCTACTGTCTGTCGATTTCTGAGTGATGATGGGCTACGTGGGGAATGGGGATGACCAGGGGTTTTAGAGGCATTTGGGATGCGGCATTGTTTATGATCAAACACAAATCACTGTTTATTTATTTATTTACTAATATTTTTAAATTAATTTTAGGTAAAAATTAACTTTTAGATCGATTTAAAAATTTTATAGATATATTTATTAATATATTAATATTTAATATAAAAATAAAATTTTAAAATATTATCAAATTAATAAAGTATCAAAATAACAAAAAATCTATAAGATATCGACTAAAACCATTAATCGAACTTACACTCAATGGCAATTTCGGTTCGAACTGATTCGGGTCTTTTTTCTTTGTCTGATGAGATAATGAGACAATCATGAGTATTGACCGCCCCATCCGATTGGACATTTTTTTAGATTTTTAAACGATTTTATTTTAAAATATCTGATCTGATTCGTTCCATCTCGATTCGCCGTACTTATTAGACCTACCTTGCGACTTGAACACAATGAGACATGTTCGAAACACTCACTATACATGCTCGCTCGTTGTTGAAGGTGTGAGTAGTAAAGGTAAGAAAAAGTGAAAAGACGTAAAAATAATAAAAATATTTTTTAAATTTTCTGTATACAAAAAAAATATGATTATAAATTATAATTACAAAAAGAGTTTTTTTAAACTTAAAATACACCGGAGGACAATAATTAACTGCTCTTCATCATGTATAAAAAAAAAAAAAAAAAAGTTTTAGTAGCAGCAGCGATTTGAGCCACCAAGTGAAGTGAACAATTTTTGTCGTCCAAACGAGGACTTGAGTCACTTGACTGCTTAATTGAGTAGGGCCGAGTCAATCCGACTGGCGACTCAGTCCAGGAATCGGTGGCCTCGCCTCCATCGCCAGTCAGTCTGCCAGCACAGTGCAACCACCACCGCGCAGCGTCAGCTCCCATGCATCAGCTACGACAAAATTAAGTTTTCAGGTTCAGACTCAAATTCGATTTCTCTCAATCCGATTGAAAATTTACAGAGCCCATGTCTCGATTTAACTTGGCAATGATGGAATCGTATTAACATACGCATTAGACCGGTTTTAGGGTTTTTGTGTTTTTTGTGTGTGTTTTCTTTTTGAAATTATGCGTTTTGGCGTGACGAAAATGGATTAGGCATGGTTAGGATTTATTCAATTTTCCCAATTAAGTGGGTTGGGGTGTCGAAAATAGATTAGGCACTGTTGGGTTTCTTCCAAATTTTTTTCCCAATTTGTTCAATTTGGAGTTTATGTGATGTAATCAGGTGATTTCAACCCTTCTGGGACTTCATGAATCATGTTTTGAAGCCTTCTTCTTCTTCTTCTTCAAAATTACGTGTGTTGGGGGGTCGAAAATAGACCAGGCACTGTTGGGATTCCTCCATTTTTTTTTTCAATATGTTCAATTTGGAGTTTATGTGATGTAATCAGGTGATTTGAACCCTCCTAGCGCTTCATAAATCATAATATTCTTGGTGTTTGAAATTGTGTGTGTTGGCATGTCAAAAATGGATTAAGCACTCTCAGGAGTTGTCCTATTTTTTCAATTTGTGGTTTCTGCATTGCAATAAGGTGGTTTGACCCTCCCAGGTTTTCATGAATTATGATATTCTTACTATTTCAAATTATGTAGGTTGGTGTGTCAAAAATGGATTAAGCCTGTTGGGATTTGTCCAATTTGAACTTTCTGTTACATAATCAGGTGATTTGGATTGATGGGTCGTTCTCGTGCAGTCCCGCATTCTGCTGACGATGATCCCAGCCAAAGGTCCGCACAATTTGTCATCCTCTATACTTATCTGTGTTAAAATTTTGGCTTGGTTCTCATCATCACCTTTATATTTAAAAAAACTTATAAGATGCTCCTCTTGATTTCTCATTATATGCTTTGTAGTTAGGTATGCTTCCATTGTGTAGTGATGTGTATGATAATTTATTCTAATCCCGGTGGTGTGGGGTTTCTCGTGCTTCACATTACTGTTAAAAGGCCACCTTTGCAGTGCAAGATATATAAAAAATAAAAATAATGAAAAATCTAATTCTCCTTCACTGCAATTCTCTTGTGTTTAAATTTAGGAAGCTATCATTTTGTTCCATTTGTCAAAAACAGGGGAAAATAGGACTTTAGTGACACAAATATTATAATCATCTGATTTAGTCTGGCAATTAGTTAGAGACTATATATATTTTCGTGTTCATTCTTGATTTACATTTTTGTAAAGATTCATTGTAAAAAAGTGATTTCACCTCTTCTTGGGTGCAACTATTATAGAAGTGCCATATTATAAAATTGTGAGCTAAAATATTTTTAAAACAGTCAAGGCATTTGCCTAGGTTCTTCTTTAATTGTAATTTCGATGGCCAAAATATCTGCAATTTTGATGGGCTTATACAATATTTGAATCCCTTTTATTAGGTCTAAGAGGAAAAGGGCAACTTCAAGCATAGATAATTTTGAGACTGCAACTACAGGTATGTTATTATGTGTATGATATTGTTAACTTCACACCCACAGGAAAAGAAAAAGAGTTGTTATTATTATATTTTTGGGGGGGTGAGGTGGGGGGGGGGGGGGGGGGGGGGGGAAAGCATGTACCGGACGCATATGTTTTGACTTAATGTGTTGGCTTTTTGGGGTCATTTTCATGTAATTTGTGATTTTAGAACCAGAAACATTATGATTGTTTTAAGGAATATCACATCTAGATTTCCAATAATTTGTTTTTCCTAAATTTATAAATCAACAAATTTTTATTTTTTAACATTTTACAGTTACTTTTTTAAAAATATTATTGATTATTATTATAAGTTTTTAGATTGTTTATTTTGAACTTTTTTTTGACAAAACATTAACTATAATGGTAGCAGTGACATGAAATTTTTTTAAGATAGACATTATGTGGTAAACTAATTTTATGATTTCATTCTTTTTGTATATTAAAATACTTTTTTCTTTTCTTTTTTGTTACTCTGATTGTATGTTTTTAATTGGCTGGTAGCTTTTTGCTTGATTTATTAAATTAGTTTATTTAATTTGAATGCTTTAAGAAATCAAAGTTATTATGAATAATTTTTTGTTTTCATATCTTTCTTATTTTTTTATTGAAACGATTTTATCTGATTAGGATATTTTAAGGATTCAAAGGCTGTTATGCACAAACTCTCGTTTTCATGTATTAAGATATACAATAAGCAGGTGGAGCCTAAAAAATAAAAAAATTAGTCCTAAAATACCCTTAAAAGTGTTTAATTAATTACTAAATTAATTTGTATAGTTTCCTTTTTACAGTTTAAGCTCCATGGCCAAAAAAAAAAAAACAGAACCCCCAAAGTACTGCTAAGTGTTTGTTTATTTCTTTTTCTTTTTAAAGCTTGAGCCCAGCTCACATACCCATATGCATTTTTAGATTTTATGAAATTTAGTATTCATATTTTTTTATATTCTTTTAATTAATACATTTGAAACTAGCTCATTTGGACTCATCCAAAGTTGGGACAAACTCCATAAAATCTCTCTCTCTCTCTCTCTCTCTCTGTGTATGTAGGTAAACCACTACAATTGTACGTTTTTTTAAAAAAGAAAACAATAAAGCCTTGAATTGTGCCCATTCTGTTCTAGCTTGCTAATGCCAACATATTTTCTTTCATTCCCATAGGTCGAGGAACAAACGAAGGGAAAGTAGTAGCATTATACCACTGTAATTATTGCAACAAAGATCTTTCAGGAAAGATCCGAATTAAGTGTGCTATGTGTCCTGATTTTGACCTTTGCGTGGAGTGCTTTTCTGTTGGAGTTGAGGTGACACCTCATAAAAGCAGTCATGCTTACAGGGTTATGGTTAGTTACCTCATTATTTTTGCCTTTCTATTTTACAAGCTTTTCTATAAGTTCTATGGCCTGTTCACAATTTTTTGCTTTGTCAATCGTGGGCCTTGTTAATAGCCTATGGACTCTTATATATTAACGTAACACTCTCCCACACCACCTCTAGCAATGATGCCCTCCAGCTCGTGCCCATCAGAGCTCCAACAATTACCGCTGCTAGTATGTTGGAGGTCATACACATCATATGTTCATTTGGGCTCACTACAAAACACTTAATCTCTGGTTGGGTTTTGAGTCAAGATATTGCTCTTAATTGCACATTATTTGAGAGGAAAGAAGCGTAGCCCGCATAAATGGAGAACAAAAGGTCATCCCTGACTAAAGTGGGGCAAGAATTTTGGATTGCCAAGTTTGCCACTGATGCTACATTGTTAAAGCCCCTTCCTGGTACATGCATTATCAACATTGGCTCTGCCATACGTCTGCACTGCTAGCCAAACATTTTGGATCTTAATGGCAGAAAGGCAGAGAGGCTTTGCTCCAGATTTTCTCTGCTGTAAATGGGGTCTTCTGGTGGTGGAGCGTAGAGGATGAGAGAGGATGAGAGACAGAGAGAGATACCATGCACCTGCAAACCCTGGAAGGAGCAGAGTCACGAGAGATACAATGCAACTGCAAACCCTCTATTGTTGCCGCTGTCCATGGCTGCGTCTGTGTTGCCCACCTCTCATCAATTTTCTCGTTCGCCATTTTGTCTTCTTTTATGAATTCTTCGGCCAATAGCTAAGAATTGAAATCCTTACTTAGTATGGCAGCGCATGACCTCCAACATACCACACCAGTAGTGATTGTCAGAGCACCGATGGGCATTGGCTGGAGGGTAACATTGCTGAAAGTGGTGTGTGGGAGTACTTCGTCAATTACTATATAAATTCAATATTAGTGTAAATTACTGTATATATCATAAGTCAACCTATGTTATTCCTTCAGTGTGAAGGTATTCATTGGCCCAAAGACGAAGTTAGGTGGTTTTATTGACCCTAAAAATAGTATAAGGGTTTAATTGGCCCAAAGTGTACTTTTGCCTACTTTTTAAAAGCTTAAGAATTGTGCCTAAATTTAATCTTAAAAAAAACCAAAAATAACCATATAATTTATTCGAATTGAATAGTATCATGAATCATACAGTTCAATGAAAAATGATTGTATTGTCCAATTTGAATTATTTTGCATCTAAATCAAATCGAATTGCACAATTATAATCGCGGGTCATATAATTTTAACAACTGATCTCATTAACATGGGAAACAAGAGAGAAATATTCCATATGGATATCAAGGACATCCTCAGGTAAGGGAGACCCAGAATGAGGAGATTATGAAATTTTTTAAAAAAAGATTAAACTCCTGAAATGGCACATCAGTAATGACGACTAGATGACAGGGCTTGAGATGACAGCAACTACACCCTCTGAGACTGAGAGTGCTCAAGGAAAAGACACTGAAGAGCTCTATCTCAGACATGCGCAACATAACCAGTAGACCTAATTGATGGAAGAGGAAGAGGGAATAGAACTCTATCAGAGAAAAGGACAGAACAGAGTTTGATCACCCAGAACAAGTGATGATATGCTGTTAATGAGGTGGAAAGCAGTTAACAGTGTATCAGACGAAAAAGACCTGGGAAAACACATCTCTATCGGCAATACACAACTAACCTCCAAAAGATGATGGTTCTTGCACTCTGCCACACTACTGGATGCATATATCTTTTGTTCTTTTGGGTTCTTACTCAAATGACCTTAATCTGTTTTCAAAATCCAATTTCTAACTACTTTGCCGTTATTATTTCTATGAAATTTATACGTTTTAAAGATATATATACATATATATGTTACTATTCCAACAAAATGAATAAAAAAATCTGTGGTGCCTCACACTGCTGATTATTTATTTTGTTTGTACATATTTTTCCCTGAAGGACAATCTGTCATTCCCACTTATATGTCCTGACTGGAATGCAGATGAAGAGATTTTGCTTCTAGAGGTATTTCTAAAGTTATCTTACTCGGCAATTTGATCTAGCTCATCGTGTGAATGACCTCATGTTCTAAGGTATAGAACAACTTTCTACTTGTAGGGAATTGAAATGTATGGACTTGGAAATTGGACTGAAGTCGCGGAACATGTTGGAACAAAGGGAAAATTACGTTGTGTTGATCACTATAATACTATATACATGAATTCCCTGTGCTTCCCTCTTCCGGTATGACTTGTGAAATACACACACACACACACATGTTCTTTGAAACCTTCAATATGCAATCTGCAACAACTAATGTTGTCATATTTGTGATGTATGAGAGGATAGCTGATAGGCTGGTTTGAAAAAATCAGACGGTAGGTGGAATGTTGCTGTTTTGGGCCATTTCAGATTACCCTTTTCTTTCCCTACTTTCTCCTCCATCAAGACAATTAGACAAAACACCCTGCTCAAGATCTTTTGTGCCACTTAAATTAGGCTACTCCATTAGCCCCAGATCCAATGATGCCACTTGGATGAAAAAGGACCAACCGCATAAAAAAAAAAAGAATCTTTTCAATTTGTTTCATTTGGTCTTCTCCAATAACAGTCCAGTGTCCAGCACAAGGCAATCATCTCTCCATCACACTCCATCTCCATAACTTTAAGACCACAGCTACACACTGCATTTTTCAGCTACGTTATAGCTGTCCATTCTGGTAATCTCTGCCCACAACCACAACTCCCCTACCACCATGCAATGCTTGTGCTCACGCAAGATGGTTGACCTCGCTCCCCCTAACATGACTGTAGCACCCCGAACATGGACAAGTACCGACTATGATCTCCTGATGCAGCTTCCACCCAACTCTGGCATCCCTGTAACTCATGGCCAGTGGCCACGGACGGCTATGTCACTCATCATAGAAAGAATAGAGCAACAGATTTCAATACTCTAAAATATTAAATAGTTACTATTAATAAAATCCACAACCCATCCAACTAACACACTGAGAGTCGTATGGTCAAAACAGAGTTACAACACATAATAGATCTATAAAAATTGCTTGAGATTGAGCGGGAATCTCAAGAATGGTCGTGCCATTGTGATAGCATATATGTAATTTTTTTGCTTTGACAGGACTACAAAACTTTACTATCTCCTTAATTTATGGCTACAACAATTTCAATTCAGTCATTGGTGCATGCCTCCATGGTTGTGGCCATGAGTTGCTGGGTTGCTGGAGTTTGGTGGAAGTCGTATCAGGAGGTTGTGTGTGGTGCTCGTCTGTGATTAGGGTGCTACACACGGGAGTGTGATACTGTCGTAACAAGGTGATGGTGATGGTGAACTTGTGGCTGTGGGCAGCCGTGTGAACGGGAGAGTGAAATATATTTTCTCTGTTTTTGTAATGTAATGGGTCTGTGTTCATCAAAGTGGCATCATTGGATTGGTAGTTAATGGAGTGGCGTAATTAATGTGGCATAGAAGATGTGAGGTCAATCATTTTGTCCTAGTAGAGGAAAAATAAAAAAAAATGGAATGAGGCAAATTCACGTCGTTTCACTTTCAAATCAAGTTGTCAGCTCCCTTCCCGTACTCGTATAAATATATGTAAATATGTTTGTATGTATAATAATTTTCGCTTTTAGCTATTCTCTAATGCCTTAAATCTGCAATTTGCAACTACTAATGATGCCTATATTCATGATTACATGTTTTCTTAGGATATGTCTCATGTTATGGGAAAGAATAGGGAGGAGCTACTTGCCATGGCTAAAAAGCATAGTGAAGTAAAGAAAGGTAGATTAAAGCCTTTGTATTATTATGGATACATGTTATGTTTGTCTCATGTTATACTATTACGAATAACAGGGCCTTTCCAATGCAACAAGGCCAAACGCAAATTTTAGATATTCTTTTTCGAGATTCCATACAACTGTTCATAAGTTCATTGGCATGTTGTCCCTGTCGTACATTTGTATCAATATACCATTTAAAGTGGTACACTTCCAATTGCTCTAGGGTTTTCTATGCTTGGGGAAATTAATGTGAAGGAGGAATCTTCATTATCTAAAAGAGTCAAGTATGTTAATCTCCTTCATTACATCGCTAATGTAATTGTGCCTTATATTCCACTCTGCTTTTTGATCCTTACTCCATAATTCCATTGGATGTTTTTTCCAGGATTGAAGAAGGAACAGCAGGTAGGTCCTCATCTAGCCTGGCCGTGGGTATGACAATTGACTATCTTGAGCTGTATATGTTGTTTTTAATTTCTTTTCCATATGAACTTTATGAGCATCAAATTTTCATTATTTGATAGATTTAATGGATTATTAACTTTGCTTATCTCTTATACGTTAGAGATAGGTTCTGGACTGGTTTCTAGTAGCAGTAACACACCCAGTGGTGTGGCTAAGGCATCTGAAGCTGGCCACGTTAAAGATAATAGTAAAATGGAAGGTACCTTTTGTATATTATCTTTGTATTGCCAAAGGTTGGTCACCAACTTCTTTTGCATTGAACTATCATGAAGCTTGATCATTGGCGAGTCATTCTTTTGGATAATAGTGGCTTGGATATGAGGCGTCTATCTTTGGATTCTATGTGAACTTTGTTGTTTGTTTGACTCCTTTATTCCTTTGTCTGTCATCCAATACAGTTGAAATCTTATTCCTATTTTAGCCAATATCTAAAGTGAATTCTCAAGCATTGAGGATATTAAAGAATCTTTTTATCATGGGTATCGGGTTTTAAGAGAAGTTATTCATGCGCAAAAGAAAGAAATCTCTTCCAGTTGCAATTTCTTTTAATATATATGCATCAATTCATGGATATACGATAGTGAATTGTGGGAGGCATAAATATTATAATATCACCGTGTGAATTCTAAATCATTTCTTGATAAACACATTGTAATCAGATTATCTAGGAGATAGAAGTGTGGGGGAGAAAAAACCTAGGACTTCTGGGGATGAGGAGCCTTCTATGACAGAACATAGTGGCTACAACCCCAAGAGGCAAGAGTTTGAGGTTGAATATGATAATGAGGCAGAACAGCTACTGGCAGACATGGAATTTAGAGATACTGATAGTGATGCTGAGCATGAACTGAAATTGCGAATCCTTCGAATTTACTCAAAAAGGTATGCTTACTGTTTTTTCATATGTAATTAACTTACTACCAGCAGACATGGAATTTAGAGATACTAATAGTGATGCTGAGCATGCCTAATGACACAGAATTAATTATCTATGTACATTGTACAATTTGAAGGATGAAAGTATATGTAAGAAGCATTTTAGGTTCAATGGACTTTACATTGGGCATGCTCAGCATTACACACTTTTGGCCTCTGGAGAACAGTGAGCAAATTACTGGAATTAAAACTTCGATTGAAGTTTCTACAACTCAGGCGCTACACACTAGTCTTTTTAATCTTGATTCAACTAGTAGCTTCTGATTGGTGAAATGTTGGGTCACGACTAAATTTATACATCTTGTGATGGTTGAATAGATAGGGTAACAGTCTTCCAAGCAAAACATAATATATTGTGTTTACTAGAACAAGTGGGTAATGTGCTGAGTTGATGTTTTCTGAATTTTTGCATTTCACTTTTAGTTTCAGTTATTTTGTCCATAACTGTAACATGGTTGAAAATTAATGGCAGACTTGATGAGAGGAAACGCCGAAAAGATTTTATGCTTGAAAGAAAGTTGCTATACCCTGACCCGTTGGAGAAGAACCTCTCAGTTGAGGAGAGGGAAATATATCAGAAATACAAGGTCTTCATGCGGTTCCACTCAAAAGAAGAGCATGAAGATCTACTTAATAGTATCATTGAAGAACATCGGATTCGAAAAAGAATACAAGATCTCCAGGTGTGCTACCTCCTTACATTTGACTGTGGATCTACTCCATCTTTTTGTGGCAATACGTTTCTAGAAAACAGTATGACTTACCCTTATTATATTTGATAGTAAAATAGGATCTTCAGACTGGGTTTAAAGGGGAAACCCCATTACTCATCAATGATTAGTTAGAATACCCTTTTTGAGAAATATTGTTGTATAAAACAATGTTCATCAATAAAGAGATAAAAATATTTGGCGTCTCTACTTCATTTGACTTCCCTTACCAGCATTCTTGTGGTGTCCAAGCCTAAAAGGATTCAGCCTATCATTTTGAACTACTTTCAAGTTTTTAGTGGTGTTCCTTTACCCTTATCCGATTCACGTCTTGAGCTAAAATTGATCTTGTATCTAATCTGCTGGTAAATAATAGTTGATTAACTTCAATTGCAGAATTTGGTTAGATGTGCCTAGAATGTTACAGAGCCTTGTGAGCGAGTTTACAGGAGTAACTAGGCAAGGATATTATAACCTAAAAGCCTCTTTAGAACCACATGACCTGATCAAAAAACCTGGTGCTATGGTCCGGCATTTGCATGCTACCCTATAATTAGTCCGTTCTTATCAATTATGGTCGAGTTTATTTTATGTTTATCTACGCTGTTTTATGAAATTTATAGAAGCCAAAATATCCAGGAAGCAAGAGCAGCTGGTTGCCGAACATCTGCGGAGGCAGATAGATTTCTTGAGCAGAAGAGAAAGAAAGAAGCCCAGGAAAATGCCCATAAAGCAAAGGAAAGCACTCATGCTGGTCTGGGCGGGAAAGTCTTGCAGAAGGCAAACCTTCCCGAGTCAGAATTTAATAGCAGTCCTCGAGGAGCTGTGAGAGGATGCATGGGCCGAGAAATTGGTGACTTATCCACAACCGCAGGCGCAACAACTATCTCAGCATCCAAAGATGATTGGGACGTGACTGGATTTGTTGGGGCGGATTTATTATCTGAAAATGTACAGACACTGGCCCCAGTTTACTCTTTGAACTTACTCCTGGGGCAGTTTTCTATTCGAGATTACAAAATTGCCTCAAGAATGCTGATTCTGTTCAATTTTCGTTGCTTTATACCAAAAATTGAGGCTAACATTAGGGTTGAATGGGTGCAGGAAAAGTGGCTTTGTGGGGAGATCAGAATACTTCCTTCACATTATCTGAACATGTTGGAGACCATGTCTATAGAGATGTTGAACGGCAATCTCACAAACAAGGTTGATGCACATAGCCTGTTCAAGGTTGAACCTGGCAAAGTGGATAGGGTTTATGACATGCTCATGCAAAAGGGGGTTGTACAACCATAACCAAAAACTTGTCCCCATTCTCATTATTATTCTTTTTTTATCTGTAAAATATTTGTAGACATTTTCTGTGCACGTTCTGGCAGCTATATGAATAAGTATTTAAAGTCTACAACCGTGAACAGGGCACTACAGTCAGTCATACATGTTTGTTTTGATTTGTAGCATTTTTATATTATGGCTTGTCATTGCATTGCTTGCAGGCATCAAAATATAGACAACAGTTTGTCTTTTATAACCATATAGGTTTTTTTTTTATTAACTACTAATTAAGGCCATCGGAAGAAGTTGGTTTGATTTGAAAGTCTTTTTCTAACGGTCATATGGGTTTCAATATGCTTATTGAAATTCTGGATTGCTGTGGAATTAGTCTAGCACTTTGGGAAGATGCTGAATAAAAAAAACTTGTGATTTTTGCCTGAACCTTTTTTATTTTTCTTACAGGCAAATGTTATATATATATATATATATATATATATATATATTATTTTATATATATATATATTTTATATATATAAGCAATTGAACACAGCAAATATAAATGTTATGTTTTTCAAAATGATTCTCAAATTTGAGTGAGTTAATGAATGAGATAAATACAGCAAATTAAACCAATGTTTATACATTCAATTCTTTAAAATAGGAAAAGCTAAGTCAATATGGTTGACCCTAGCAATCGTGCAAGGCAAAATGCGAAATCACACAAAATTGATTTATGAGAATATATGATAGCCGCTGCATTGGTGCTTTCGGAGCTATGAGTCGGTTCGAGGACATCAAGCAATGGATTTCAAAAGGTTATGGAAGCAAATCCTATAAACCCTTAACTTTTTCGCAACCCAGGATACTTATGCCCCCATACCACACTAACACTAACACAATTTGTTGTTCAATGTGGTTTGGCGGCGCCATAGGCCATGCACCCTACTTGATTTTCCCATGAGTGCCCCAGTATCCTTGTCTAGGGTCATAAGAGTAGCTTTACTCCACACTCACATAGGTGAATTCAACAAAAAAACATGCACTGCAATCATACCTAAATCTAGAGAGAAATCATTTATAATGCTCGAATATGTATCTTTTTGGCCACCCATGGTCATTGTTTGTTTTAAATCACTCAAACCGTATGTATTAAACTTAATTATTCAGATTATTTATTAACTAATTTTTAGGTTTTCTTTCTTAGTTTTGCTGTCTCAACACAAATTTGACAACTCATAGTTATCATAAGAAATCAAACCAGTTTCTCTCATTCTTTTTATAAAGAACGCTAACTTAGCTTAACCTACCATGCTACAAGTCAACACGTACAATTAGTCAATTATTTTAAGCTAACACAAATGTGTCATAATACTCAAACGAAACCTTCACACCAACCATTCCCATTAGAGGTTTGCCCCAATTTCCGGAATATGAAACTCATCTCCAGTTTCCACATGAGAAATTATTGATCGTCCTATTTATCTATTATTGGACCCGATAATTATAATGTATCTAAAAAACTAAAAATGGCTTCCTGGGTCGACACAAATTGAAAGAGAATGAATAAAACTATTTTTAGAAAGAGAAAAGTATTGTCACGTATTAATGAGAACACAATATTGTTTTTTTTAAAAATCTTACTAAATTTAAATCAATCACACATTACCATATGTATTTTAAAACTAAATTTAATTTTTTTATATTTTATTTGATACATATCTATATATTTTTGAATGAATATAATACAAGTATAAGAAAGAAAAAAATAATAAAGAATGAGTGTAAGAATATTATTTAAATAGATTAAAGAAATTATAAGAAATGAAATGTTGAAGGTTTTTTAAAAAATTAATAAAATTTGTATTTTTAAAAATAAATTATACCATGATATTGGTAAATTCAGATTTGACTACTACATTTGTTCTAAAATATATATATATATATATTTAAAAAAGGTCTTCACTCTTGCTTCCAAGTTCCAACTGTTGGGAATCTGCAACTAATGAATAATTATGTATACATGAACAATTATTTTAGGAGACAAAGTGAGTAGGCGACAATTCATTAAGAAAGGTGGGGTTAGAAAGGTTGGTACATGTCTCCTACAAAGGCCATGACGGCTTGAAAAGAAAATGAAAGGGCATGTGAGATCTATGAGCACCGAAATTCTGCTAATTACAAAATCAGCCCCCCTGATTTACAAAATCAGTCAATAAAAAAAAATGATACCCAACTTTCTAATGAGAAGCTCCACGCAGCAGGAAAGAAAAGGAACCATCCAGCCAAAAACGTCCCTTTCCCAAGGAGACAAAAGGAAGGATAAAAAAACACCAAAAACTAAGCATACCATAACAATAAAAAAAGGCAAGTCGCTCCTGATCACGATGTTATTGTTTGATATGGACGTTGTTATTAGCTATTTGGAACTCTCTTTTTTTACCAAATATTATAAAGTTTAAAAATCAACAAATATGAATATAAATAAATAGTATTACTTAATATAAAAAACTGAAAAAGGGTTACCATACCAAACAAATTCTTACGGCTGTATTACTTAATTATGGTTTTAAAATATGATTCTATTTTTAAAATATAATTTGCCGATAAAGTGTATTTAAAACTATTTTTTAAATAAGATAATACTTATTCAAATTTTAATTTGAGTCAAGTAAATATTTTTGAATGCAAATTTCAGCTTTTTTTTCTATTTTAAAATTTAAATTTATTTTTTTTGGACTCGACATATTTTTAAAAAAAAAATTATTTTTTTTATATTTTAGAATTCAAAATTCAATTCAAGTAAATATTCAAGTGAAATAAAAACATGTATCAAATATTTTTTTAGAGTTTTTTTGTTTCCTGCTAGATTTTCGTAAATGAAAAAGCTATTTGGGTTATAATAAAATAATGATTGCATGGTGTAGATGTGATAAGATATATCTATGAATTGGGATTATCTTTTTAGACTTTTGTTTTATCTCATAACCAAATATGGACAATCCAATGTTATAGCCAAATTTGGCTATCAACTGCAGCAAAAGGCCAAAATCCAAGAAAGAATTTGGCTAAAAATAATTATTTTAGACTTTTTCTACAGTTGATATATAAACATAACTAATGATTAATTAAATTTGAGAATGAATTTGGTCAATCCAATACCAATGTCCGGTGCTCTAACCTTTAAAAAAAATAAAATAAACACCTGCATACCCCCCCCCCCCCCCCCCATCAGATTCCATCACAACCTTAAAATAAAAAATAAAACACAAAAAAGACAGGCCACAAAAACATCAGATCGGACCAACGGGAGTAACAGGAACCAAATCTGGGTAACAGTTTGGAGCAACAAGCTCAATCATATCCTACGAAAAACATAAAACCCAAATAACAGTAAAGGCAAAAAAACACTGTAATACATATAAATATAGAAAGTTATTTTTAGGATTTTAATATTTATTACTTTCTTTCTCCATTTTTTAAATAAATTTTTGTTCATATTTTTTACTTTTGACTTTTTTATTCTTTTTATATAAATATTTAGAAACATTAATGTTTTTTTAAAAATAATATTTTTATAAATTAGTCCAAGTGTACGAAATTAAAAAGTTTGTTATGAAAATATGAATAGTTAAGATGTATTTTTAATTATTTTAAAATTTTTCCTAATAAATATAATAATTAAATGTCTCCGGCCAAAATAATAATAATAATAATGTTTACCACTAAAAGAAAAAAGAATATCATTTGTGATATATTAAGGAAAAAGGTAAGGAAAATGGTCGTCATTCAGTTGATAGATTAATCCCATTTATACGTTATATTATAGAAAACAATTAATGCTAAAAATATTAAACCCACCTTTTTTTTTATGCAAAACCTGCAACCTTTACCATTGACATGAAAGGAAGTAATTAATTTAATTAAGTATTTAAAAATTATAATTAAGTATTTTTAAAAACTAATTTAAATTTATAAAAACCTAAACTCCCTCTCCCACGCCGCCGTCTCCACCATCTCTAACCCCCCGCCGGAGCACCCCTACCACGCCGTGTGCAGCCTTATTTCCAATTTCGCCCTCACCCCTCCTCCATCCCTGCTGCCGGCGTCGATGCGATCCGACCGGAGCTCCAAACCCTAACCCCCACCCTCACCTCCTACTCCGAGGCCTCGTCCCTCCTCGATGCCAAGCTCGTTTCGCTCCACCAACTCAGCCGCGTCTCCAGCTGCAGCCCCGCCATCCGGAGCGGACTCGCCGACTCGGTCGTGGTCTCCCCCGTGCTCAAGTGCGCAGGCTCGCTCCGACGATTCGAGCCTCCAGGAGAGGGCGCTGACCCTGCTGCTCATGCTGTATTAAATATAGTTTTAACTTCTTAAAATTTTATTCTAAAATTTATCTATTTATAACAACAAAAATTACATTTCATTTCTTATAATTTTTTTATTTTTTTCTCTTTCTTTTATTTAATATATTTTAAAATTAATATTAATCAGAAATAATATAAAAAAATATTAACATACTTTTAAGAAATAAATAATAAATTTTAAATATAAAAATATTGTTTAATTCTACCTTTATATTATATATATATATATATATATATTCATTGGCCAATAGTATGTATATTAATATGCTTTTTCATAAGTTTTCATTTAAACTGATATCAGAATTTTGTTTTAAAAGAACTCTGCAGGAACTTGATATTGAGGAAACAATTTAATACTAGTTAATTTTTAAATTTGGAATTTGTTGCCTAACGAAAGATAAATGGACTTTGAAAGAGTTTGGACGTATTTTGTTTTTATGATTTTAAATTTATATTTGAATTCAAAAAAAAATTTAAAATAAAATTAAATATGATAAATCTATGTAATAAAGTGAAATAAAAGTATAAATAATAATAAGAAGAAAAATATTGTATCCATGTCTTTTGTACAGACTTTTTTCGCATACATCTGACATGACAGTATTTCACTGGCTATTAACTTGATCACACCCCACTCGTAATTTGGTCAAAACTAATATGTGTGCGTGAAAGACCTTCACAAGATGTTTGTATGTATTATTACTCTAATTTAGGTGCCCTAACAAATAAAATTAATTTTAAAAAATAATAGTTAAAAATACTTTTAAATAATATTTATGGATCCACATATTTTCAAAACATAATTTACAATTTAACCATAAAAATTATTATATAATTCACATTTTAAGAATTTTAAAACTATCATTTTCATTTGTATGTAAATTTACTGTTGATAGTCAAAAATCAACACCAGCGTTTGTTTTGCTATTTCAATAGTCCTTTGATATTTGTTTATGTTATATTAAAATTTATGTTAATGGATGCAGATTTATTAAAATTAATACCGATACTGATTTTGTGATTTCAATATTCCCTTGACATTTGAGATTTGCACCAATTCAATTAGAAAAGAATATAAATATAAAAATATAAAATTTTATTTATTTCTTCCATTAAATTTATTCAAACATCATAAAATTTTAAGAGAATAGCAGAAATTACAAAAAAAAAAAATCTTAAAAACATATTTAGAGAGTAAAATCAGCATATATATTTTTGACCACCAGCACCGAATTTGCATAGGAGTGGTAGAAGGGGGTGATGATACCAAGGTCTTAGGTGTCAAGAAATAGGACAAGGTAGATAGTGTGGGGAGATGAAGTTGTGGCACAACCAACATTCTGATGCTCAAGTCAAGGCCAAATAGCTATCACAATATGCCAACCGAGCTACCCCCGATAACAAATCATTTTTTAACATTACCATAAGTTGGGTGGGCGAGTGCACATTACCCAAACCTTAGTGACAATTAAAACTGTTTGCTCAAGCGGGAAGGAATTAAATATGTTTGCGATCAAAATAAGCCTGCAAGTTTACATTTGAGAAGCCTTCATTATCATTAACATTTAAACATATACTAAGCATATTATCCTTCAAATATATATCAGCAAAATTAACCCGATATACTATTATTTTTAAAGATATTAAATTTATTAAATTTAAAATTATTTATAAATAATAAAAATTCATTTAAATTCACAGTTTTTACAAGAGTTATATTTTAAAAAAATAACAGGGATATAATTTTAAAAATAATTTGACTAATCAAATTACATTAATAAACTAAAAAAGAGAAAGAAATAAACTAATGAACTGTGATAGAGTCTGGAAGCATTGGGGTGGACCAGGGCGCGCGCAGACTGCTGAGAAGGGCTGCATCAACCGAGAGAGAGAGAGAGAGTGGGGGAGAGAGACGGAGGGAGGGAGATAAGAAGGAGAGATAGAGGCTAAGTCACATCTTCTTTATCCGACTGCTCATGAGTGGTCAGTCCGCTTACGAGTACAGAAGGAGACAGCAGCCAAATCAAAGCAACTGGCGGTCAATGTGATCAAAATATGGCAGTGAGCTCACGCGTGAACCACCTTTTCTATCAACAACTCTTGTGGGCCAGTGACACCGGCCCAGAATCTAGGAAGATCCATATATTTGTCTGATGATGCCTATCCCCCCCCTACGGATGCGACTGGCCGGGACTTGGAGTGGAAAGCCCAGCATTGGACCAAAAAGTGACAACAAAGCCCAGCCTTTTGACTTTAAAGTAAGACATGGAAGGGAAAAGATGGGATAAACAGCCCAAAAATAAACCAAAAAAAAAAAAAAAAAAAACGTTGTTAACATGTCGTCAGCCTCTCAATTCAATTTGGGGCAAGACCATATTTCATCTACTTCTTGTGTAATACAATTTTTTTCATTGGATAAAATAAACAAATCTGAAGCATGACAAAAAAAAGTCATCTGAAGATTCTATTAAGATAAATTTAAGGTAAATTATAAATTGACCATTATTTTGAAAAAAAAAAAAAAAGTAAAAACAATCGAATGGCCTTAATTGTTAAAAGCAAATGTACTTAGTGAAAAGGTCAGGATAACGAGTTTTATTTCCTCGATCAATTCGATTTAAATTTCATTAGACTCGAGCGATATGAGACACAGGCCAAACACAAAAGGCCAATTCAACTAAGACTTGAAATAAACAAAAATATCAACGTAAAAATGTATCTAATAAAAATGTCAACACGTAATAACAAGTTACTTAGTAAAAAGGTCACCGTCAGATTAACGAGTTTCATTCTCTTGATTTAGTTTCAGGTTTCATTAGACTCGAGAGATGTGAGACACGAGTCAACACAAACGGTCAGTTCGACTAAGACTTTCAAAAAACATATTGATATTCTTAAAACAAAAACTGAATACCCTCAAATAAGTTTTTTTAACATTTTCAAAAAAATTATTAACTTGAAACCCTCGAAAACATTTCTTAGAGCTGCTACCGTATATAATTACGAATTTCTATTGCAATATATAAAAACGTTTATGAGCTAGCCAAATATGTCTTTGCTCTATTTGTTATTACTTTTGTAATTAAAAAAACATATTTTGCGTATACTTTTTTTATTCAAAATAGTTATCAATTTATATATAAAATAGTTTATGAAACATTTTTATATATAAACTATTTATTTATTTACTTTTACTTAAGTTTTTATAATATGTAAACTATTATGTAAAAATAGTATTTATATCTATATATTTTATTATATTTATGCTCGCATGGGGCTTGTGTTATGATAGAGATACATGTTCACATGTGGTAAAATTATGGGTTCAAATCTTGCATCCACGATATAAAAGATTTTAAAAGTAGGGAGTAGTTCGATAAATGGGGCGAGGCGAGTTTGTACATCAATCGAGTTGAACCTAACTAGTAGAAAGTAGAGTTTGTATAATGTCGAACTCAAACTCAAGCCGAGCTTAGTTGAACAAGTATTAAGTGAGTTATCAAGTTTGTCAACTCATTTAAAAGCATAAATAAGAAAGGAGAGAGCGTCAGGTGCATAGTTATCAAAAACGGATCGATCATCGATCCAGCTAAGGCACCAAGTTATCGGATTACTGGTTTAATCGCCGAATCAGTGATCAAACCGATTATATAATTAATAATTATATATAAATATATATTAATATAAAATAAATAGTTTAAACTAACAAATTAAATTATGCTTATAATATAATACTATTTATTTTTAAATTATATTTCTAATATAAATTCTTAGTAAATTTAAAAGTTTAATGATATAAATTTATAATAAAAAAAATCAAATAAATTTTAAAAGGATATTAAAGTAAAATATAAATATTAATTATTAATTTTAAATTAAAATTATATTATAAAATAAATTAAATAATATTTTATCATTTTAAAAAAAATCAAATTTTTTAAATTTTTTACAGAAATGATCAATCAAACCAGTTTGAGTCATTAGTTTACCAATCAGATAGGTCGGACGGGATTGATTATGATAACTAGTTAGGTGACATCATATATATATATATATATATATATATATATAAAGCTTGACTCGATTAAATTATAAATTAGGTAAAAAAAAACCACCGACTAAATATTATTTTTAATTAAAATAATCATTTCCTCTCCCTGTTACATCATTGACGGAAACAAACCTTCCTCTCTCCATCGTCTCCCAGCCATCGCACTGGAGGAGGTCAACCCATCACACATAACAGAACCCTCTATGTCGTCTCCCAGCTACAACACGAAACAACGATGCCAATCTGAGTTTAAGGAGCACCAGTGAGCCTCCGAATGCTAGCGGAATATTTTTATGTGATTTTTTCTTTCTGTTTATATGCAATATCTTTTTTAAAAGACGCTGCCATCTAGTTTTTTCTTTTTTCTTTTTTTTTTTGGGAAGGGAATATCAGATATTTCTTTTTAAAATTTTTTTAATGTGAGATCTATTTAGAAGTCGCTGCCGTATCTACCAAGTCACTAGACCAACAACACTTATTAAAATTTAAATATGCAACACACACACACATATAATGTTTGGACTTATCAAAAAATGATGGTAAATTTCTACACAAAAAATTATTAGTACACCATGGATCCTTTAAAAGTGTATTATCCTTTTATCTTCCAGTTTAATTTATAAATTATTGTTAAAAATGAATTTGTGTTTGGTTTCATATGGAGACAATTGGTACACTAAAAAACTTTTTAAGAAAGAAATGGAAGCTCACTGGTAGTATTCACTTAAAATTTAGTCTCCTTAGATAAATTTATTTATTTATTTCTACACTTATTTCCCGATAGTAATTTACATAAAATTTAATTAGAATGATAAATAAATACACCCAAATTTATATTATTATTTTTAAAAATGAATAAGCAAAATTATGGGATAAAAGCAACTTCACTATTAAATAATCGATACGACATTCATTTCAAATTTTTGTTCACGATTTGAGATTGCCCAAATATAATATCCTATGGAGATTTCACTTATATTTTACAATAACACCAACAATAAAAAATACGAAACTAGTACAAAACTTACACCTAAAACTACATATAAATATATTCCCAAATATTAAGCTCAATTTTTCTTCCCTTAATTTTGCTCTTTCCCACTCGAATAATTCTCCTGGAGCTCTTATTGGCATGATTCTCTCTAATACCATAGCAATGTTATTTATAAGAGAGGGAAAACAAAGAAACGTCTACTCACCCATTTAAAATCATGCGTTAGAAATAAAACCACATATCCCCCCCTTTTAAATTGTGTATGGGTGTTATTGGTTAGCATCACTTTCAATTTTTTTTTATATCATACTAGAATTTTTACATTTTTTATAAAAAATGATTTATAAAAAACATTTTAGATTCTTATAACTGAAATCATACACGATCCTAGTTTTGACTTATTCAAAAGTATGAATAATAAACGTATACAACTACGCTTGTTAATTCTCCATGAATGAATAAGGATTCAAAACCTTGATGCAATCAATTCCCCTTAATCATAACCCTATAAATGATTATAATCTTACACGAGACTCTAAAAAGTGAAAATCTATGCTATCTCGCAAACAAGCTTTTGACACTTGCTTGGAATAAAAACAAACCCAATACTAATTTTTAATATGAAGAACACAAAAGAGAACTCTTCCCCATTTTTAATTCAATAATAATCTAAAAACTATTAAAATTTTCTACAAAAGTCATTCTAATGCCTTATAAAGGGTTTACCATGTCTTAAATAATGTTAATAAACTTTTGCTTACAAAATATAATAATTAAACAATTAAAATAAAAAAGACATTCAGAAATTTAGAAGGCACATAATTGTTTATAGATTTGTTCACTTTTAGTTGTTTTGTGCCAATGGACACGATTTTGTCATTGATGAGATATGACTATGTCTCTGATTATGCATTTTATAACGTTTCTAAAAGATTATACATGTCGTGTTTATATGTTGGCCTTCTGTTTTCCATCATCTTCATCTGTTGTAATAACTGGATGAACGAAAAAAGATTTTTGAATAATATAAATAAAACCTATTTAAATTTTCTTCATTTGATTTTTGATCGAGGGTAAAGTGAGCCTTATTTTCATCTTCTTCCTTTGTTACAAATTAATTAAATTGTTCAAGAAATAAACGACCTACGACATGTCAGACTTAAGGAAGCTAATACCCTTCTCGCTAATATAAGTGTTAACGGTGAACCTAATTAAAAACTAGCAACGATGGAGTAAGAGTTGGGGGGCAATAGCCGTCCTGGGAACTTAATAGTGATGTACTAAGGGGGAAAGCTTGGTGGGGAGGTTTTTGTCGTAGATATAGTAGTGGGTAGAGTAGTGGGAGTGGGGTAAGTGGCTTGTTTGGAATTTAAAGGAGTAGATTCAGATCTTGGCAGTGAAGTTGATGGAGAAATTCAAATCTCACATGGTCATGAATATCATTCGTGAGTTATGGTCGTGAATCTTATTCGATTCCAAGCACATTATTTTAAAAATTACAAATAGGAGACGAATTAATAAATTTTAAATGGGCAAAGAAAATTCGAAAATGAGATGTACCAAGAACTGTGTTCTAGTTGAATCACTAATATTAGCCTAAATGGGCCAAAAGGACAAAAAAATTTGTTGAATAGTGTTTCACATAAGAATTATACTACTATCCTCCTATGTCAATTTTATTTCTTTCGGGTGAGTTAGGACCTGTTTAATTTACGTGATTGAAAACCTAATTTCATTTTCAAAAGTAAAATTCAGCATACGAATTACAAAACGTGTTTGGGATACTTATTTTTTAAGTAAAGTGTTATTTTTATTAAAATTATTATTTAAATAAAGTAAATATTTGTAAAAACAAGTTTAATATGTTTTTTGTTTAAGCAATATTACACCCAAACAATTTTACACAAAATTCATATGTAGTCATGACTTAACAATATCTTATTACTTCTTGCCATGGTGAACTTAACAAAAAGGACTAAGAGCAATTCCAAGAGCCTCTTTACAATTTTCTCCACATATGCAAAATTTATCACATGTAAAGAGCTATTTTTTAACATACACTCTAAGAGCCTCTCTATTTTTTAATCTCTATTTTTATTAAAATAATAATTTATTAATAATAATATTAATTGCATAGGAGAGAGGAGAGAGAGGAGAGAGGAGAGAGGGAAAGTAGATAAAAAATAATAAAAAATTATGTGAAGAATGAATAGTGACTATTCATTTGTGAAGAGTCACTGCAGCGATTTGTAGATGTAGAGAGCTTGATGAAGAGGCTATTAGAGCTCATTTTTGGCATTAGGCTCTCTATTTATAGGTAATAAAGAGCCTCTTGGAGTTGCTCTAAGCCAAGATATATTGTCACGTCAAGAATACACGAAAGACGTTTTCAAATCTATTTTTAATATTTTTTAAACTCATTTTGATTTTAATTTTTTTCTCTATTTTATTATTAAACTCACTATATTTTTTTTATCAATTTCTACTAAATATAATTTTTAAAATACACACATTTTAAGAAATATTATTTTACATATCAAACAAAATTTATTCTCATAAAATTTAAATTTAAATTCTAATAAAATTCTAATGAAATTAAAACATTAAAAATAATACAAGTACTAAACACCCTTTAAAATTATTTAAATTATCTAATGCCAAAATATTTATTAAAAAATCATAAATCAATATTTAAAATATCTGTCCTCTTCTGTTGGCATTGGCAATGGCGAGGGAGAGAGCGACGTGGATAAAAGGGTGGCAATCGTGAATCGTTGAATTGTCAATCGTCAATCGCGAAAGCAAGTGCAGTTGGGGGCCCTCCAGGAGTCTACCGGGAGACGAGAAGGGGTTTATGTCTTTTTCGACTGGTTTTTTTGGGTTAGTTTGTTGTTTGGTTCTTTTTGGTCCCCCACACCCAAAAAAACAAACAAACAAACCACAACAACAATCCCTGTTTCTTTCATGTCTGCTCCTTCCTCATCACATCAGCACACTAGTGGCGAAAGCAGCAGGCGCCGGAGGCGGGGTCGCGCGCCGTCGTCTCCTCCTCATCCCTCCTCCTCCTCCTCTGCCGCCGGTGGCAATAATAACAACAATGGAGTTTGGCCGGAGCCTTTCCTCGAAGCACTCGCCACCCGGGTCGCCATTGACGCTTTTCTCAGCCTCGGCCGCCTCGCCGCTGCTATGGCCCTCAACAACCTCTTTCAGGTCTCACTCTTCAAACCCTTTGAGTTGTCTTTTTTTTTTTTTTTTGCTTGTGTCGTCTGTGCGTCTATACATACACATATGGAACAACATGTGAGCGTCTGTCTGTCCGTGAGTGCGTGCTTATTTTGAAAAACTGGATCGAAGTTAAGTCACTACCATAATTTATTGATATATACTGCAAATCAAGCTTTTGAGTTTGGGCATGGGAGAACAGAGGAAATGTCCGTGAGAGTGAAAGTTCTTTCTTTTCTTTCGGGTTTTTTGTGGGGGCTGCATATCAAATGGAAGGGTACCCCTTTTCTAGGAAGAACATACTCACACACACAACAACAAAAAAAACGAAGAGACTATTTATGCGCCATTCAGTTTCTGTGTCTGATTTTATGTTTCAGCTTGGCACTCACCGAGGCTCGCTGTATATGGGTTTTCCTCCCCCTTGGAAATTATCCATTTCTGGACCTGTCCTTCCTCCTCCTCATTGTATGTTGTACCCGTCTTGATTATGTAAATAAAAGAGAGGGTGCTTTTGGATCTCAATGCCCCTTTCGGCCTTTCCCTTTCTTGGCACCATCTTTTGTTGCCGTCTGAGAAGTGCCCCGCCTTTTGACTCCCGCCTTTATTACTTCCAATGGGTCACCACTGCAGTACTAGCTAGTGGTACTATACTATTAAGTCTTGTGTTGAGTAAGGCTTGTGCAACGTTCTGAGTTCAGATCATGGCACAAAACTACAAAAACAAATATATTTATGAATTATTTCCAAAAAAAATATTTGGACAGAGAAACA
Organism: Taxillus chinensis; assembly: GCA_023512835.1. NCBI lineage: Eukaryota > Viridiplantae > Streptophyta > Magnoliopsida > Santalales > Loranthaceae > Taxillus > Taxillus chinensis. Next base: position 43,885,189 of record CM042088.1, on the reverse strand, counting down.
GGTCAAAATGCTTAGAAGGGCAAGTCAAATTGTTTTAAGACAGGTGTTTGTTATTGTTTAATTAAGATTGATAATTGGTGAGACTTCGACATGTGATAAGAATCATATGCTGCTGCGTGTATATTGACTTCAACATAAAGCAAAAAGCTTTATCTGTCCTGACAATTAAAGCACATGGGATAGAATAAAAGAATAGTTAGGAATTTTTTTGTGTATATATATATATATATGTGAAGAATGAAACTCCCTTTCCAAGTGCTGAATGTATGGAGAGAGGGATGGGACAACTTAATATACATATTATATACACACACATACACAGAGATGGCAATGGATTGATGTTGATCCCATCATGTCTACTTTGTCATCACCTCAATCTCCTGGTCCCTGGATAAGGGGCTTTGCTGAGTTCTTTTCAATCTCCTATTATCTCTGGCACTCTGTCTGTGCTATATTTGGCTCTGCCTTATGGTCCCCAACTTTACGAACATCTTCTCAAAACTTAGAAACTATGACGTATAAAATAGAATATTGTAAATTTTAAACTATTTATGCATATTATAGGCGTTTTAAATTCCGATAAAAAAGACTGACAAAAAAGGCATTTTAAATTAAGTGATCTGACAGCAAGATATAGCAAGCCTGGAGGTCTGTAGCTGTGTGTACTATTATATTATTAATGAAGGCAACGTTGTTTGATCGGTAGGAATTTGAAGGTCAAAGAGAGGAGAGGGAGAGAGAGGTGAGAGGGGTGGTGTTGAGGTGTTGATAGGGTGTGGGAGATTCTTTACTTTTATCGAGGGCTCCCTTTATTGGAAATGAAGAGCGGGTGGTTGGGGACTCAGGAAAGAAAAACAAAGCACGCATGCATGTCTGCAGGGTGCTGAGACAGTTCCAACCCCTCCCATTGATATCAGACCAGACAGTTGTTAGACCCGATATTCCTTACCATCGATCGTTGTTAGATTTTTCTTACCATAGTTGTCAGATTTTTCTTACCGCATTGCCTCAAATCTTATAGGATCAATAGAACTCTCCCATCAAATTCCCCTCCTACTGCTATGCGGTAACATAATTTTATCTTAATTTCCTGATTTTTCATTCATAATTAAATTCTCACGTATGATAGATATACCCCTTCATTGGAATGGTTTTTTCTAATCAATGTCAAAGGTACTGGTTAATGAACATTTTGATCTTTTTCTTTCAGGCGTTAAAACTTTTATTGTAGAATGCGTATACATGCATCTTATTTCTTCTTCTTTTAAAAACTCGTGTGACCTGGATTTGAAAAACAAACTCTTTTTAGAAAAACAAACTCTGGATTTGAAATTGAACTTTGACCTGGATTTTTAACCCTTTTTCATTACCATTTATTAAAATATTTGTATTGATTTTCCATTAGGTCAATGGTAACAAATAATAAAAAAATTCCGTATTTGCATTTTATCCTCGACTATTCTTTTGAGCTATTTTACCTAATTAATTTTATATTACCTATTTTACCTAATTACTTTTATATAATTTATTTTATGTAAATATAAAATATTTTATTATCTTTTAAATTGTAACTGTTACAAGAACAATTATTGAGATTTTAGACCCGCAAAATGTATGCACATTAAAATAATAAAATGTTATATAGTGAAGAGTAAATGCGTCATCATATGTGTTGAGAGAGGCATATGGAGTTATTTACTTTGGGGAGTTATTTGGAGATTAGAACATATTTGATTTTAGGATAGCAAGTCATCTAATAAGCGCACAAAAATATTTGTTCTGGTTACAATTTTAAAAAATTAAAAAACCGCATTTTCATTTTAACCCTCTGTCCTTAACCGGACTGACAGTATATTATGATATCACCAAGGCTAGGATATTATTCAATATAATCAGAAAAACGGAGTAAGCGTGACAAAGAAACCCTAACTACTATTTTAATCTACAAATGAAATACCTCCCTGACGGGTACGTATGATTATAGGGGATTTGAATGTATTTAGCTGGTTGTATGTAGATTTTTGGGTAAGTATGCAAAGGATCACATGTTTTATGTTTTGGCTGACCCAATCACTAAAATCAGTAGGGTTTAAATTTTTTTGGTGAATATTGGGTGGGTAAGAATTTAAATTAAGGATTTTATTTTTATACTGTACCTTGGGGGGGCTCTGTCACTGACCCTTAACGTAGAGTAGGCCCTAGGGGAGGCGTGCTTAGCTGTGTATGGTTGGTTATGCCCTACGGTGACATAGGGGTGCTACACTAAGTAGTCCACGTACCAGCAGGCAGGCAAGTGCTTGCGGATTCAATGTCACCATGTCGCACGCACCGGTGATGGTGCCTCTGTCTCTCTGAGGTTATTGGCTGGCAGGTTTTCTTTGTCAAGTTCCCGTAATAACAACGTTGAGAAGTTTCAAGTTAAACGCACATGGCCCTTGGTTCTGTGATTTTTGCTCCTTCTCTTCCGTCACATGCAACCCCACTTCACTTTTTTGGTTCCCAAAGCAAATCACAAAGTTTTCATTTCAGATACTTTTACTTTATATTTATAATTTACTCTCAATATTTGTTATTTCATTATGCTATAGTGTAATATTGACTTTTTTTTTATTATTCCAAATATTGGCTGTGTTAGAAAATGCTTTCATTCATTTTCTACGAACCTACCCCGCATGCATTGTTCCAAAGGCTGTCAAAATCTAGATTTTGATCTTATCCCTTATTTGGACGGTTCAAAACTATTTCAATATTGAAATTCCTTGAAATCTCTAGATGAATTCTAGATTTTGAATTTAATTTTAAGATTTTACACAAATTGATAATCCCCTGATCCTAAAATCTAAACTTTTGTGTCTAACTTAATGTTGGAGGCGTTCGGTATATGTTTTTGATTTTGGGTTTAGGTTTTTAAATTTTTATTGAAGTTGCAATTTAAGTTTTGATATTGTAAACATATTTGGTGGGAGAGAAAAGAATGTGTTTTAAAGAGTTAGTTTTTTTTATATAGAAGTTAGTAAGAAAATAAGAGGAAATTAATGTGGTGAGTTTAGACAATAAAATAGAAGAAAATAGAAAAATATAATAATAACTTAAATCTTTTGATAAAATGGTATTATTTTTGAAAATAAAATTGTTTTTAAAATTTATATATTTAAATAATTTAAAATTATTTATGATTAGTAAAAATTTATTTGTACTTATATTTTTAAAAAATAACAAAAAAGAAATTTAAACACAAGATTTTATTTAAACCAGGATTTACAAATAACGTTTTTTCAAGATACGTTTTTTTTTAAACAGAAAATAAAGTCATACTCTAGGACTCATTTAAATTTAAAATTTTGTTTGAAACTAAGGCCATTAAAATTTAGTCACGTAAAATTGAAATATGCTCCTTACCGGATTGACTTAGATTGCAACATTCTACATCTCACCTCGGACTCATTTAAATTTAGTATTTAAGTTGAATATTCAATACGTTTGAATATTGTTTACGTCTATCATCTTGGATATAAATTCCTGGTTTTGACATACTTGTTTCTCGTTAGTAGCAAGATCCAAATAAATACCATAGCCTGCTATTTTTGTGGTCAGATTAAGATAGTAATGGTATTTAAATACGTGGCTTCCTAGAAAATGTATTTAAATAGGATGTGCGCCCATGTTCTTTCCCTTCATTTTTTTTTATTTTTTTAAGGATCCTCATTATTATTTGTACTATTGTATTGTTTATTCGTTTGGGGTTAATTTTATATTATTTTCATCGTACCCACCCCCGACCACTCCCGCGGTTTAGTATTATTAACATATACAAATTTATTATTAATTTGAATCAAATACAGGTGTGTTCCACGTGGCGAGCCGTCTCCCGATCAGACCGCCTGTGGCGACGCCTGACGCGACGCATCTGGGCCCGCGATGTCCTCACGTTCGACACCTGGCAAGAGGAGTACATGTACCAGCATCGTACGGCAAGCAACTTCCACGCGGGAAGGTACCTCCACACCGTGTTGGACTTCGACGACGCAAACAGCCAGGCGGGCCTCATCTGCCGCTGCATCGCCCTCTCCGACACCCACCTCGCCGCCGGCTTCGCCGATGGCGCCGTGAGGGTCTTCCTCCTCAGCACCCTTGGGCACACCCGCACCCTCCACCCGCGGGACGGCAACCGCAACCGCCTGGGACCCTTCTCCCGCGCCGTCTCCGGCATCATCCTCTCCCGGGACCGCCTCGTGTTCGCCTCGCTCGACGGGGACATCCACGTGTCGGGAAACGTGGACGGCAGGGGTCCGGCGCGGAGGGCCGTCCACGGCGACGTCCTCACCGACGGTGCCCTGGTGGACTTCACCGGGTTCAACCGGTGGTGGGTGGGTCTCCACGCGGGAGTCCCGGGTCGGTCCTTCCACGTGTGGGATGCCTCGTCGGAGGAAGTGGTCTACACCGGCGGGACGCTCACCGACCCGGAAGCCCTCCCTGGTTGGCACCTGCTCACCGAGTTGGCCGAGTTTGTGGGTCGAGTCCGAGCCGCTAGCCGAGAATTGGCCGTGGCGTGCACCAGCGGGAGAGTCATCACCTTTGAGCTCCTCAATGGGGTGCTGCTGGTGAGGGAAGAGGCGGAGTACCCCATGGGGGTTGTGCCGGCCACGCTGGACGCACGCAATGGGGCGTACGTGGTGGCGAATGACGGCGGGGAAGCTAGCGTGCGCCGGGCCGACAGCATGGAGGAGGTGTGTCGGATCGTGGTTGGTGGGAGGGTGGACATGGGGTGCATGAATACCGGGTACGTGCTAACGTGCGCTGGGGGTACGGTTAGGGTTTGGGAGGCGGAGCAGGGGCATCACCGGTATAATCTGACGGAGAGGGTGGGGCTGCCGTATGCCATGGCGGGAAATGACCGTCACGTGGCGGCGTGTGCTGAGGACACGTCGTTGCATTTATGGGATTTTGGAGCTGCCCGGTAGCTTTTTTAGGTACGTAGCTGGCATGCAGTACGTAGGGGGGGTGGGTAGGAAATAAGAATAGGACAGTAGTTGTAGTGGGACCCATAGTTCTGTCTCGAGGAAGAAAAAACAAAAGTAGGACCCAAGACTATGTTATTATTATTATTATTATTATTCTTTCTTTTGGGTGGTACTTATCATTGAATGCGATAGGGACATTAGATTGTGAGGGGGTCAAAGCCTGGGGACAGTGTATGTTTGACTGCATGATGAAGATTTAATGCAAAATTTGTTTCTGACCTGACGGTGATCTGATCTCTTTAAGCTCAGCTAGCTTTGCTTGGGGGGGTGAATGGTGATGCTTGGATTAATGAATGGTGGGGAGGAGAGTGGGATACGCTCTCTTTTTTGGGGTGGGATGCTTGGATGGATTATGACTAGTGTTTGTTTATTTATGTGTATCTTGTTGTTGTGGGATCATGAGTGTTATTTATTTATTTATGTATCTCTTGGATTTGGATTTTGTGGGCGAGGATGAATGGGTGATGATGTGACTGGGTCAGGGCTACTACTATCATGTGCGCCGTTCAAGCCGATTGGTCGAATCATTGTTTGGGGCTATGGCTACGTCACATCCGATCTCTCAAATCCAAGCAAATGAATGGCTTGGCTGGATTGCTCTTATGTTTATGTTTATGAATGGCTTGGCTCGGTGAGGAAATCATGGGTTATGTTTGTCTTAGCTTGAATTTTTTTGTTGAAGTGCGATTATTTTTTAAAATAATAAGTTTAAATGATTTTTTATTGATGATAAACAATTTTAAATTTATTAATTTATTATTTTTTAAAATAATATTATCGTATAAAACCATTGATGTCTCTATCTATAAAGAATTAGTTTAGTGGGAAACGTTTGAGGTTTTAAAAAAAAAATACGCTGTGTGCCCGGAAGGGATGGCAAGTTGTCAATGCAATGCTGGTTGTGCAAGGAACTTTTCTTTTCATTGAGTTTTATACAATTCATCTATAAATAAAATTTTAGCGGGAGGAAGAATACCTGTAATTTAATTTATTTTTTAAAAGGTTGTTACGAAATATTTTAAGTTAGGAAAATTTTTATTGGCATTGCGCCAATTAACTGCGAGCTGGTGTTTGCATGCAATCTCTCCTCGTAGAATTGTAGTTTGGAGTACTGAAATTACTTGAAAACATCATATGTTTTTGTATTAATCTCCTCAGAATAATTTAGGACCTGCTTGGTAATGGTAAGATATGAAAAACTGATGAGGTGAAAAAGCCATGAAAATATTTTTTTCTTCTGCTTGTTTGTTATGGAAAATAATTTTTCTCAGCAGCTCATGAAAAACAAAAAAAAATCACCCAAAATGGAATGAAAAGCTATAAAAAATATGTAATAATATTTGTTATACCGAAATTATTCTTATTCATACTCTTTTTTTATACCTTTTTTCACTCTAACAAGAAAATATTTTTTTATTTTTTATTTTTTTCAATTTTCTTTTCATATCTTTTTTCACCTATTTTCCTTCAACCTACCTGAATTTCATGTTTTGCCAACCATAGCATTATGGAATTAAGGTTAGGCTTGAAGCCTTGAATGGTCTAAATTAAGTTTTAATAATTTCAGGGTTTGCTCGATTAAACATATATGTGTGCACATAATAATTTTGTTTGTTTGTTAATAATTAATATGGTTAGGGTTTGGATTACTATAATCCAATTAGTCAAATTATACCATTTTAATTTTCAGTAGTTTTATTTAGGAATATAAATGAGCTAATACACTGTTAAATACTGGCTCAACTTGAACACTGTAAATGTTTGTTCATTATTGTTGAAGTTTATTCGATTAACTAGTAACTTGTTCGATTAAGCTCAATCCAAACTTGTGGGTTCGACTTATTTAAATATAGTTCATTTAAAACATGTATGACTCATTTAATAAGAACTAGCATATGTTATATTTATTATAATTATATATATTAATTATAGCATATATATGTTATTTATTTATTTTTTTGCTAGTAATATATTAATAATTAAGATTAGAAAATTAATTTTTTTGTTAGTGATATAAAATTTATAGTAAAATCTAACATTGCTAAAAGTAAATGTTATTTTCTTATTAATTAATATGTTATTTGTTAGTTGATTAATAACTTAATGGTGATTAATTAGTGTCATTATAACTTAATAAATTTATATACAATTGTTATAATTTAAAATCTTAATATCATTAAGTATTAATAAATATAATCTTATTTTTATGGTATTTTTATTAATTATTTTAGATAATAATATAATTTAAATAAAAGATAGGGCCCGACTTGACTCGTAAAATATCAATTTACATGGCTCGATAAATTAAAAAAATGAGCAAAGTTTGAGTTCGGAGTTTCAAGTTTGAGTTTGATTTAATTATTATTATTTTATTAAATGAGTTGAGTTGAATTTAACAAGATTTGACACTGTTCGATTTGTTTGAAGGCCGACTAATTATCATATGTTTACTCACCTATATCAAATTAGTATGAACAGTACCACTAAGAAGACGATTTTATTATTATTATACCTACCATCTGAAAATTGTATGTTTTACTCAGTTCATTTGATTAGCATGTTATATCTAACTTCTGATATTCCTTGACTTTATTGAGTTTATATCTAACATATAATATAATTATATATGTTATTGAGTTTTATGCTCATAAGGTTGATACGGCTAAATTTGTGTTTTAAATAAAAAATCAAGATGTTCCAAATAAAATTAGGGAAACCTAATTTCTATTTATCATCAACAAAATACTAAAATTTGTTTTCCATTCAAATCCTATACATATATTTTAGGTTTTCCTAGCACCTATGTTTTAAACCAAATTCATTCCGAACCTAATTATGCTTATCCAAAAATAAGAGCGGTACAGATATCTGATTGTTATTTATAATCCAACGTGTAAAATTCAACACATAAACTTACATAATAATCACTACACTACCTCAAGTAATATCTTCAATTAATAATTTGCATACTAATTATGTTACTAATAAATTTAAGCATCAGTTGTATCAAATTATTAATATAATATTTCAAATTAACGTATCCATTACTTAATTCATTTTTTGCTTTTAAAAAAGAAAATTGTAATTTGATTTAAACTTTTTTTGTTAGTTGATACTCAAAATTTGCTTGGGTTGTTATAAGATATTATTATCCATTATTTACTCGCAATAAATTTATAGTGTTTGTGTATGATGTATTTTTATTTCACACATTATTATCTAGGCTATAAAATGGAAATTAAACTTATTTAGGCTATAAAATGATAGTATAATTAAACTGTCACAATTATTTAGCATTTAACAAATTATCTAGAATTGGACTGTGAGCATTTAAAAGAAATATAGGATTTTCACTCTAATTTTTTTTCTCACTATAATTTTAGTTAAATTTTTCTACATCGCCACAAATTATATGTTTTGATTATAAATTTTATTAAAATCTAAACATTAAGACACTGTCTCACTAAATTTGATTGTAGATGGATTACAACTAATGCTCAAAATACAAAGGTATAGAAGGGCGGCGAATCGCCCATGGTACACTGGTACACAGCTTATGCAAAGCTAGAAACCGATTATCAGATTTTCAACCTTTTTTAGAAATACAATAACGCTATTCAGCTATACGTTTGTGTTTTCGTGGGGGAAAAAAAACAAAGTTTCCATCATGCCATTTAATAAATAAATAAACCACCCTGCATGTAATGCAAGACCTGCTGGAATCATGCATTTTACTGAAAATATGGGGTAATTAAAGCGCAAAAAAAAAAGAGAAATTCCCGTATTTATGGGGTAGATCCATTCAGATTCAGGAAATTGGACTGCATTCAGCTCGCATAAAAGCGAACAAATAAAACCTGCGTTGCATGTTTAAGCGAAGAACCAAACGAAAACTATAATCTCACTCCAATGAACGGCAAAAGAAGAGGACCAAAAAGGGTACAGGTACAACTCCAATGTGTCTATTTGTCATTCAGAAGGCTACCTAAAACGGCAAGGGAGTAATTTACAAAATCCAAAACTGCTAAGCCGCCACAACAATGAGGTGGCTAGACGAATTTCATTATATAAAAGCTCTGATCTACTGCTAAAGTAAATGCGTTTATAGTGTGCAAATAAAGCAAAATCTGGTTCTTCTTCTTCAAAAAAAGTTCATTTTTCCATGTCAACATGCTCTCTCCAACTTCAGCGCAACCGGAAAAAGCTTTGTTGCTTTTGTCCTTGCATCCGCCTGCAAAGAATACAATGCCGCATTAGAGGCCATTTCAACGCTATCATTGTTTTGCACAGGTAACTCCACTGCCGATCTAAGTGAACAAGCCAATAAATTTATTGGGGCACAGAACAAAAACCAGTGAGATGCACACATACAAAATGTTGACTCGGCGAAATATGGTCAGACACGGGAATAATCCATTTGAAATGAGGAGATTATCAACTGTTTTTTAAATATGAATTTTACTACCAAGGAAATTAACAGTAAAAGCTAATGGTTACTACAAATATTTGTAAGCCTAAAATGCACTCAAGAACCTTGCCGTATACACCTTCTGCATGTGCCCCCAAGTATTTTGAATTTTAAGTGATAATAGGTTCATCCAAAATAATGATAGGGAATTAAACACCTGTTACATTTTACTTCATTCCAATTGAAACCTCCTGGGGGTTATGTGCTTAATTATGCATCCGGAGGAAGCTTTTTCACTTTACAAATGTACAATCACTTTTTTTTTATTGGAAAAAAACATTCTAATAAAATGGGTCACCAAGAAAATAACAAATTGCACCGAAATGTACAAACACATTTAAAATACAGAATTGTATCGTTTTTCAACCAAAAGATTCTTTCAAATTTTGTTTAAATCAGTAAGTTCCTTCACGGAGCATTATCTAAAATATATATATAAAAACATTACTCAAAAATCAAAATGCTCTAAAAATGTATTTTAAAAAGAATTCCAACTAAACAATCATCTCCTTTTAAACTAATATAATATCAGTCTTTTCTATTATACCCTTTTCTATATGATTTCCCCACAATGGCCTTCTAACTGACAAGTGAAATTTTAGCTTCTATGTTGAGATTTATACTAAATAATAGACATGACTCCATGCTCATAACCTTAAGGGATCCTAGGATAGCAAACATCAAAATGGACAAAATGAGGCAACATTACAATTTTATGTTTTTATTTACCTCTGGTGCTCCTTTGATCGCTCAATGAATTCTCTTGCTATGTTATCCCGATCATAAGAAGACAAAACTTGCCTTATGTCTTGGGGTTTATGCCTCGCAACATCTGAAGTGAGACAATATTCAAATGATCTTTAAAGGATTATTTACACAACCAACATCATAAACAATGAAAGAGATTGATTGATGCATACACTCAAGAAAAGGTATAAGATCCAAAAGGGCTGTGTCATCTGCCTCAAGTTTCCACGGCTTAACTGGAACACAATTTTCTGGCTGAAGGCTAGATTCTAGAGCATGAGCACTAATGTAAAGAACTCTTGAAGGATCCCTGTTCAACTTTGAGAGGTCCTGTCAGAAAACGAAAAACAGAACAAAACCATTATTTCTACCCAATAGTCATACCATTCAACTATCTTGGCTCATTATTTTATGAAAGAATAAGTAACGATGTTTCCCAAAACTGGCTTGCAAGAGACCATGAATGATATATATTAACATATGCACTTTGAAGCCTGTCCTCTGTATCCTCATCGGTTTGCACATAGTTATAAAATATACTGAACCCAGTCATGCAATACATGAATCCACAGCCAACTGTTGATGTAATTCAGTGCGCTTAGTACAAAGTAATACAAAAGTTCTACATAAGCACTCTCAAACTCAAAGTAGTAGAATCATTACAAATACAAATGTTCATGAATCAAGAATAAAATTAAATAAAATGCTTGACTTTAGAAAAGCTCCAGCAATAAAAACTTGGCACATCAAGTTCACTTACCCTATAATGTTTTCCATCTTGATATCTAGTTGCACTTCTTGATAACCTGTATCGTATAAATCCTTTCCCATCAAGCCTTTCGATAATAGGATCAACATACTACACAAATGATAAAATGTTAGAGAAGAGGTTATTAAAGCCACCATCCCGCATTTGCAGAGCAACACAAAAAATAGGTGGCCAAAAGAAAATTACCATACTGGGTTGATCAGAATACACGACAATCTCATAAAATTGAGCTAGATGTTCCAGGAATGCATCTACTCCAGGCCTTTTGAATGTTCGCCAGCCTCTTTCACGCTTTGCAGCACAGTGAAGCAAAGTAGATCAATTTAAAAAGTTTCAGAACTAGGCAATTAATTTATAATGTAGCATTGAATTGAGCACAAGTTTATGGTAAAGTAAGGAAAAACAACAAAATTAAGTAACCATTTATGACATATGCTGGTCAAATCAAAGGGGACATATCTGAATATCTAGTGACATTCAAGAGCAGTACCATGAAAACAAAATTCATGCCAAAATAAAAAAACCCTACCTTCCAATCAGAGTATACTAAGGTCTCATTTAGGTCCACAACAAGTGTAAAGACATGTGGTCGCTCCACAGGATGCAGATCCGGAAGAAGCACCTCGGCTGAAGGGTCAGTAAAGCTCTATAAAACAAAAAAGAGATCACGAAGAGGGACAAGAAAATATAGCATATAAAATTAATAGCACACATTTAAGTGCAATATATTTGGAAAATAGTTCACACCTGAACATGGATTTCAATTGATCTCCTAAGATCCAAGTAAATATCGATAGCTTTAGCAGGTACTGCAATACAGGGGAAGGGGGAAACATTGTGTTCACATAGAAAATGTTAACATTTCAAGAAAAATGAAATAAATACTCACAATGAACGCAATCTTCAAAAATAATACCATAAAAGTAGAATCAAGCAAATTCAGATTCTAATAAATATATCCAAAAACTTATAAAGCACCCTGTGTCGAGGATAAAAAAAAGAAAGTTCACAGTTCCAGAGGCCTACGTGTCATCGAAGCAGAGTAAAGTAAAGCCTGAAATTTCTGCATCAGGAAAAATAAATATTAAACTTTACTTCAATTTATAATCAAAGTAAACACAAGATACTCAAAACTAAACAACTTCTTATATAAACACATTAGATGCCATGGCGTCAAGCTGGGAAAATCTTTCAGAAGGATATGAATTCAGAGAAAATGACAGAGGCTCCGAGCAATGCCCGTGACTTTTAAAAGATGGGAATATATTACACAAAACTTTAAACATGTGGGAATATGCTATCACTAATTTTCTTTCTGGTTTCTACTTTGGAAAATATAAACTGTTGAAAACAATGCAAGGCACACTATACTATATCGTGTATGTTCAATAGACAAGAATGTGATTTAAGAAAAAGCACGAAATTAGAATAGCATGCCGTAATTTTTCCTTGATTCAATAATATAGAAAACAATCTTATAGTTAATTTAACATAAATCTAATGATAGCACTAATTAGGTCAATACCCACATCAACAACTGAAGCATCATCTTTGGCTGTATAATTTGTGGATACTCGAAAAGCTCTCGTCTTCTCATCAATGTCTTCCGTAGAGTATGCTGTATGATAGAAACAGTCCAAGAACAATGTCGTGGAATTAACACCATGTATCCATGAAATCTTAAGCTACACATTATTACACTAACGATTACTGTCATCACCGCCACAGTGCAAATTTGTCAAAATGCCAATCCAAATTTCATCGTGCTAATGTATGGAAGATGCAGATACAAAACCATCCATTCACATGTTCATCCTGGACTCGTCTACAGAGAAGTTACTGGTTCCAAAACTAATTATTCCCGGGTAACATCCATATGAACTTGTGAGAAGATTTTTCAAGCTTGGGATACTAAATACTCCGCGGGTTTATCCATGGTGATGAAACTAATTTTTCCAAATGTAGAACAATCAAAGATTCGACACGTGATGGAAAATGAAGAAAAAACAAACAATGAAATTGAATAAGCGCTGAAACCAACTTTCATAAAAAAAAAAAGAGGCAATTCATCAAACAACGGAAGATGAGAAGCGAAGCGAAGTGAGAACCAAGACAAACCGTAGGTGGCGTATCCGGCGACGGCGGTAGTTCCAGCGAGGGTTCCGAAAGCCCCGAGCTTGAGCAGAGTGGAGGACCATTTAGCAGGTGCCGGAGTGGCGTCCGTGGGAGGACACTGAGCGTGATCGGCGGCTGACGCGGCGGCGGGACTGTTGGCGGAGACGTTGGAACTGTATGGCCGAGGAAGCAGGCTGTGGGCGGAGAAGAAAGGGCGGTGGCGAGATCGGCAGGCGCGAAGAAGCATGGTCGATCGATGGGGAGGGAATTAGGGTGTTAGGCAGGGTTTTGGGGCGGGGGCTTCGTTGGAGGTAGAAACAAGAAGAGGAGGGCCGTCGCTGCTTAGTACCGCTACCGCTCTAATATAATCTCGCCATTACGGATTTTAAATGTTTAGGGCTCCTAAGTTTTAAAATTTCTTTATTCAATAATACTTCTCCCATTTTCATGTGCAATTTTTCTTATATACGGCATTAACTAAAGCTTTGTTTTTTTCCTTTATTTCCTTAATACATTAAATAATATAATACTATTTTAATATAAAATTAAAATAACTAATATAAAAGCTCTTTTAAAAACTATATTTTTAAAATTTTTAAAAAATTAAATACAAATCCTTTCATATACCCATAATAATATTTTAGTAACCTTAGTTATTTAGTCAAACTCATAATTTAATCAAAACTAATAAAATATGTTAGAAAATTGTAAATTTTCATATTAGAGAATTGTTAGGCCTCATTCGTAATTTATATTAAATATTTAATTATGTTTTTGGCTTTGAACCAGTTGTGAGTTTATGTGTTGAACATTCTGAATGGAGTACATAAATTTGCAGTTTGATACACATTATTGCTTAATACATTGTAACGTTGATGTAGTCTGCACGTTTTACTGTTACTAAATATTATCAATTTAAAAAATGTTAGACTTTTAGTGATGGATAAATAAAATTTAATTAAACGATTAATTATGGTCCCCAAAATAGTGGAACATTTCAAGAACATTCAAAAAACCATAGGGGTAGGAGGAGAATCTTGGAGAAATGGATTTTGAACGAAAAAAATATAGTTCACCAAAAGTTGTTTAGGAAACTCTCACAAAAGTTCACTCCTGGTTAATTTATAGGAAACTCTCATATCACATATCCTAAAGCTAAAAGAAGAGAAGAAGATTTCACTATTAAAGCTACTTGCCCCTCTTGTTGCTAATGAAAATCACTAAACGTCAAACTCATTGAAGCATATTATTATTGCTATAACATATTTGTTGTTATTCAAAGTTCACCAAAATATCACTATTGCTTGTAATTCGTGTTAAAATTCAAAATTATGTAAACGCTCATCATAATCTATTAAATTCATCTTGATTCTCTTCCTTTAATGTTTTCGATATTAATTAAGACACTACTTATCTTTGTAATGCTTAAAAATTCTAAAATTTCATTTGAAAAACAAATCTTTAAAAATATAGGCTCTTCCATGTATGTACATACCATGAGTACATTTTCAAATTAAAATAAAAACAATCAAGACAAATTGTTTATTTTATTTAGTAAAGTGTGATTTTTAGCTAAGGTTGTAAAACCATGTAAAACTTCCCTAGCTAAAACAAATACATAGTTTGACCTGGAAGTACTAACTCTTGCTCAAGTGTAATTGTATTTATGAATCTAATTTTGGAATGTAAATCATTTTTTTTTATCAAATGTACAACTGTATCATTTTGTAATTAATGATGACTTTAAGTCAATTTTATGAACTTTTTAGTATTACATCAAAATGTGTTGTAATGAGCACTCTTCCTATTAATTTAATTTAAAAAGTGTCAACACCTATGTGAAAATGAGTGATAACACCATTATCTAATATAGAATTTATGCAGTGGCTTAGAGTTAGTGACCCTAATTGTGAACCTATTGGAAAATTGCCATATGATACTATATAGCGGTACAAGGCAATCTCAATATGATCCTCTGGGATGATCAATTTATTGTTTGTCAGTGAAAGTGCATTTTACTTGGGAAAGCCTAGTATACTAGGATTCAAAACTTAAATAAAAAAAATATTATTAAACCTTGCTCCCCGTAACTGCATGCTATTAAAAGAAAAGAAGGAGACAAATGAAATTAAAGAATGAAGCTAACATCTCATTTTCGAAGAAACAATTGTATGAAAAAAATAGTCTCATAACCTATAAAGGCATCACCCAAAACACATTTAATAGTCACAACAAAAAAATTATGAAAAGGTGCATGAAATATTAAGAGAGATTTTGAAAGGAATTAATACTTCATTAGGTGTAACTGAGAGTTTATAAATTCAATGTATAAAAAGATATGCCTATAAAGACATAGGCATAAATTGATTGAACTTTGTTATCAATTTGTGTCATTTTTGTATTTCTAATAACGTATTAACACTAACAACCTGATAATCAAGTTTGAAGCCCTCTGTCTATCCTATATAGAAATCTTTCCAAACTGAATTGGAATATGGGCCAGTAACCCACATATGAAGATGATGATACCCCCAAACACTTGTTTTTTATACACAAGGGAAAAGGAAAAGAAAAGAAACAACACGGAGGTGAGGTCGGAGGTGAGATAGGCTTCTCCAGCAAGAAGTGAAAAAGAAAAGAAGAGAAGAAAACAGCCCCAAAATGAATGACTGGAGGGGTGATGGGCCACTTTGGCAAGTTTGGGCCTTGGCTTGTGAGATAAGGTTAATAAAAAAAAAGTACAGAATAGAAGATAACAAGGATTTTAAGACCCGTGTCCTGAAAACCAAAGGATTCATGAGGTGGACATGATACCAGAAGTCGATAGCCAGAGAGATCTCACTCCTGAGAAATGGCAGCCGAAGTACTTATTTCTTCCTCTCTCACTCCCAAACTCTTTCAACTAATCTACCCATCAACACTACTGTCTCCTGCACGCCAACACCCCTACTGCTCACCTACAAAATCAAGGACTCTTCACTCAAGAATTCATGCCAAATTAGGTAAGCCACTCCTCCTGTGAACTCCCCTGTGGATTATTATTTGACCCATTTAAATTTGATTATAGTCTCTATGTGTATTTGGCAAAATTGGAAAGAACCTTTTAAATAGATAGGCACATATTGTGATAATCAGCTCACTAACAGTATAGTTCAGCGGTGTCCGTGCACTAAAAAGACTTGTGTTGGGCAAGGTATAGGGATAAAACATGTATGGAAGCCTGGACAAGCTTCGGGGTTAAAATTCTGGTAACAAGTTAGATGAACCAAGATTCTTACCATTTATCAAGAAACAAAATCAGCTTAAACCCAACGCTTTCTTTTCCTCTACGATCACTTATAGAAGACACAAACTGTTTTTAAACAACTGATCATATTGATCATTTTAAAATTTGAATCCTAGTTTGATTTGTGGATTAATATAATCTTCCCCAAGCCCTCGAAGCTTCTATAAGATATAATGAGAAAAAACTTACGGTTGTTTTTCCTTTGGGTGCCAAGGGGGTGGAGAGGGAGAAGTACAGCAGGGAGGGAAGAAGAAATTCATCACTAAAGAAGAAGAACCAGAGCAGTAAGCCCTTCACCTTTTCAATTATTCCTACACATTGAAACCTTTTAAAGTTACTGAATTTTCATGATCAAGGATGCCCCAACAACGCTTAAATTGTAATCAGTGAAGGATTAATGGTGAGTGCAGATATTGGCAGACAGCAGGGGAGAGGAAAGGGGAGAACCCAATGAAGACACCCCTTCCTTACATTATTATATTTGGTATGTCCACACCCTTTGTGATATTAGCCATTGCTTTTGCTAATGGTTGGGTTAAGGTGCCGGTCCGATGACACGAGCATGCCCGGGGCTGGGCTAGAACAGGGTGGCGCGCAAAAGACATTAATCTTGCTTCTAATTTTGTTAATGGGCTACTATATTTGATGCCCTGCAATGTTGACATATGCCACTTCACTTTCGTTTATGTAATGTTCATGTTGTGAGCCAACTCAAATGAGTCCCATATTGGTTTTTTCCATCATAGCAGTATGCTCCTACCCAAATATTTAAGACCCTAGCATCATGCATATGCCAGTCAGCCAGTGCAATAATTCTTTATAAATCCAACGATTTTTTAACTTTATTAATTTTTTTTGGCCATGTTTGTAAGAAAAGGATGTGTGATATTTTTGTAATAACCACCATCACAGACATTTTTTTGCTCATTTCTTGATTGTTGTTGAGTTAGGAAAACTCATCTTTTGTATTTGAAAATTAGGCCTACAACAGTTTGCTCCCAAATCAGGTTGTCATTTTTAATGGATTGAAAACATGTTTTAAAATTACATTCGTTTTGGTCTTTAAAAATATCATAAAGTATTTAGTACTTTCTTCAAAATACAACCCACGTACATGCAAGAACTCACGAAGAGGCTTCTGAAAACTTGGTGCAAAAACACTAACAAAAATCCAGAATCTGTAGCCAAAATATTTCTGTTGGTAGCGATTTGGCATAACTCAAGTTTCAAATTTTATTTTGAGACGCCAATAGAGAGGAAGCTGGTGAGAAAATGAAACGTCGGAAGGTCTTCTCATCACTGCCTTCAGTTATTTCCTCGTTGCAACATTTGTAAGAACCAAAACGGACGAAAAGCATTAACCGAAACAGTGAATCTGGGGAGATTAGTCCTGCATTACACTTATCTTTCTTTATTTGTCTTCTACGTTCCTCTTCCCACGGTCCCACCCACCACCCTTATTATAGGTGGGAGGATTCAAGTGCCACCCAGGTAGCATTACCGATGATGTCTCAAAGATTCGGAAAACCCGCATCAATTATTTATGGTGGAATATAAAATATGATTGTAAGCTTAACCAGGTTACACCCGAGGCGTCCATCAAATTGATCCGTTTCCATGAGGATTTGTTGTGCTAAAACGTTTCTCTGTAGGCTGGTGGATGGCCCGGCTACCCATATGGTAAAAGCAACCAAAAGCATCATTAGGTGTGCTACCTGACCCCTGTAAAGCAAGTTTTGCCATCAAATTTATCACGACTAAAGCCAAAATGTCTCCATCATTCTTCATGTAATTTTCGTGAACATTGCAGATAATTTAAATTTAAATTTATATTATTTTAAAAAATGAGGAGTTCATGTTGGGCATGTCGCTATTTTCCTGATACCTTTTGCCCTTTTGAATGGATTCGTTGTCATTCACCACTAAATGGGATTGAAATGATATTGTGAATTTTAAAAAAATCAAAATGAATAGTTGGTCCTTGTTTTATATATCTATCTATCAATTGTGTCATTTTCCACCTATGAGAAAACTACTTCTGGAAGGCACTAGCCATTGTAATGCTGCCCTGCTGCACTGCTCATCGTGGAGTTGCAGAGGAGTGACTGGAGCTTGAAAGAGAAATATATAATAATTTCTCTGTTTTGTGTGTGTGTGTAGGGTATCAGTCGATGTGCGCATGGCTTCTCCTGTTGGACCGGTTCCCAATCTCGGATGGTTGTTGCAACGCAATAAAAAAAATCCAGGGAGTTTCCAATACAATCAACTTCTAATAAATCTAGCTGATTGGAGCCTAAAACTGAGCATCCCTACTTTGTTTTTGAAGGAGGAATGCTAAAATACTAAAAGTGAGCTTACATCTTCATTTTTCTTCTACTTTTTCCCGTTCCTTCTCAGTGGCCCTTTTTTTCTTTTTTCTTTGTCCTAGCTTAGCTCTGCTTGGTCTGCATAAGAGCCCCTTAAGGACAAAACCTGGACCCCTCTTCGCCCAACCACGATCGCATGTTATACCTGTTTTATGTTTTTCTTTGTAATTTTGGATGGACATCAACTTCATGGGAGATTGTTGGTGAATTTCTATTATGATTTTATATGTAATCCTCCATGTTCATGGAGTAATCATTTTTTCCCAGGGGTTAGAGGAAGTCCCCCCTCAATTGCTCGATGCTTATGGTTTGTTTATTTATCTCTTATCTTTTATTTTGTTGATTTTGTTTAGGTGTATGTATAACATATGGTCGTGGTTGGAGGATAGATCAAAAGATGAACTATACACTCCAAAGGTGAGCTAGAGGTAAGTAACTTACAACGAAATTAAATGCAAAATTAAAAACAATTACTCTAACTTGCAACATAATTTCGTAGTTGTTTTGAGGTGCACACATTCCATTCCACTTCTTTTTCCCTAATTAGTGAAACTATTAGTCCTCATGCTAAGGTTGTCAATATATTGGTAGACAAATAAGGGATGATAATCATGATCATCTCTTTTAAATATGTATGCTTGAATAATCATGATCTCTTTTGCTTCCTACAACATTTTTAATGAGCTCTTTAAAGGAATTATAATTGAGCAATATTTGATTTTATATTAAAGTAAATTTTTATATCAGCTTTTTGCAAATTATAAAAAGGAGTACTTATGAAGGAGGCCGAAACTGTCTAAACAAAATATTATTTATCTTGTCATCAAGAAAGCAAATTACACTTAGAAAAGAAATCAAAGGTTTGCGCTTAATAAGATGACACTATTTTAGCCTCAAGATCCTTGGCTAAGGTAAGAATGATGAACAAGATGACCTTAATTCTTAAAACAACAACATTTAAACAACTAGAACCATGGGCGTACATTAGCATGATGAAACCAACATCATTGGTGATTATTATTATTATTATTACCATCTGTACGTGTTTACCGTTCCTAAACTCAATTCAAAAAAACAAAACTTAAGGATAAATCTGTTAACTATCTGTTGCAACTTTAAAATATATTTTCTGTAAAATATTATATTGGTAAGTCAACGGTCATTATTAACCATTGATTCTCCTATCTGTCCCCACAGCTTCCCGCATGCGTCAACAGCCGTCAGATGTCCTTCCCCAACCTCCCAATCTAACGCGCCATGACGCATCCACGTGTCCCAAGCTTCTCGACACATATGACATAACCCACGACCTGCCGGCGAGACCATCCATCCACACGTCGTACCCGATTCCCCCCACTATTTACTACACATCCTAGGTAACAACGAACCAGGGCAGGCAGTGAAATAGAGAGATAGACTGCTAGACTCTCCTTCTCCGGAGCCCGGACCGATCCAACAGCCCCCAACGCTCTAGCTAATCTCCCTCCGGCCACTGAGAGACAACCTCGGACGATGGCCGATTCCGACAACGAGTCCGGGGAGATGTCGGCGCGGGAGCAAGACAGGTTCCTGCCGATCGCGAACGTGGGTCGGATCATGAAGAAGGCGCTGCCCGCGAACGCGAAGGTGTCCAAGGACGCCAAGGAGACGGTGCAGGAGTGCGTGTCGGAGTTCATCAGCTTCGTCACCGGCGAGGCCTCCGATAAGTGCCAGCGCGAGAAGCGCAAGACCATCAACGGCGACGACCTCCTGTGGGCCATGACTACCCTCGGCTTCGAGGACTACGTCGAACCCCTCAAGCTCTACCTCAACAAGTTCCGCGAGATCGAAGGCGAGAAGTCTTCCTCATCCACGTCCTCATCCTCCGTCGCCGCCTCCGCCGCCAAGGATTCTGCTGCCGGAGGCGGGATGCAAACGTCTATGCTGATGATGGGTCACGGACAGTACGGTCAGGGGCAATACCAGGGTCAGATGCACAATTCGAGGTAGTTGGGTGTTTTTATTTTTCTGTACTTGCCTTCTTTGAGGTACCCAGATCCTTTTTTTTTCCTTTGATAAACCTGTACTACAAGGGACAGGTGCACAATTCAAAGTAGTTTGGGTTTTTGGGGTTTCCTAAATTTTCCTTTTTTTGGGTATTGTATCATCAGTGGTGCCAGGCAGGGACAGATGCGCAATTCAAGGAGGTGGGTTTTTGTGGTTTTCGAAATTTGCCTCTTTTGGGTACCCAGATCTAGTTTTTTTCTTTCTTTCCTAAGTATGTATGTTGGTGAGTATGGTGTAATGTTGTGTATATAGCTCTGTATACTACGAGTCTACTACAATATGTATGCTATTTATTGTTGTGTGACTTCTATTTATTGTAGTTCTTTTCTTAGAATTCTAACTTAATTGGGAGAGGGGAATTGAGTTTTCGAGGACAACCTGAGCTTTGTGTAATTTGATTGGTGTTGAATGGACAAAAGGATGTTTTTTCCACTAGCAGTAGCCTAACATTTATCCAAGTTGAAAATTTGGCTACAGTTGGACTGGCCGTTGACTTGAAAGTCAAAAGTAATTTCTTTTGTTGGATAATTTAGCTTGTTTTTTTCTTTTTTTTTAATCTAGAACACGGCTAAACAGATTTGTTTTTGTCTTTTTGTCTTCTTCGTTTTTTTTTTGTTTTCTTGTTTAGCGATGAATGGGACCAAAAAGAAAATACAAAACTAATATGGGTTTTGTACAACTGTAATAATAATGTTGGCTTTCAACATCCAAAATGTTGTAGGGTTCAACAAAAATAAGTAGCCCTCGGAAGGAATTTAAGATGAAAGCATGGATTTGTGTTTACATTCTGGTGGTGTTGAATGCGGACAAAAAGTTGGGTAATCTACAGTTTTGATTTGAGCGCACCCTTGCAAACAAAAGAAGCAAAACATGAATTTCCCGTAACCTAGAACATCCCAAAACAAAAACAAATTGGATACCTATCTCCTTAACCGTAGTCATTTCAACATCTATCTCGACACAGCTGGGTTGAGTGAATATATATGTGAAGTAAATATTGTGCTGATAAATTGTATATTTTTACCCGAATTATTTTCATGATATATCTATTTATAATTTTTCTTAAAAAATTGTTTGCTTGCCATAAATGTGATTCGTAAACTACTACTTATCTAGTCATTTATTTTTTACTAGGAGTATTAAACGGGTCAGGTCTGGCCATCAAATGTGAGTCCGTTTTAACACGGGCTTAAATGGTCTGTAGCCCGCGAATTATGATTTAAACAGCCTTGGCCCATACGGTTACGGGTTGGCCTGCTGGCCATAGCATATACAGGCTCATCTGCCAAGCTTAGCCCAGCCCATGACCCCCGTCCCACCCCAACAGCCCAGTCTACCTCTTCTAATATCCTAAAAATCCTTTGCAAAATATGTTATTAGTGCAACTTGAACCCTATACCTCCTTTGAGATATGAACAACATCCAATCAACAGGCTATATATATTTGTTAAATTTATTTGCGTAATTAATATATTAAAAAATAATAATAAATAAATATTATTATTTATTATTATAATAAAGGTTTGCCTCGCGGGTTGAGTCGGGTCAGAATTTTCTGATTCATTTAAAAGTTGGCCTAAACAGGCTTAACCCGTTTAGGCTTGAGCTAGGCCTGACCCACCCGTTTAACACCCATATTTTACATAAGCAATCAGTGCGTGGTGTATACTAATTGTTGATATGGCTCGGCATTACATGTATTGTGCAGGTAAAATGCACAAATATTTTTTTCCCTGCCATTTAGATTTGTTATGAAAGCATTTATTTGAAGAATGATTATTTGATTTTCACCTAATATAATTATATACACTTCGAAATCCCACAATATTCATGTATATTCTTTGATGTAGCATCCTTTTATATTCCCCCCTCTTCAATTATCTAAACCTCCTATATTACTTCATGCCTATAAAGGGAAATATATAGTTTGTAAATATAAATAATGATGGGAAATTAATATATATGGTTCCTTGAATAACTAATTTCATATATATATATATATATATATATATATATATATATATATTGCAATATCTTTTTATATTTTATTATTTACGGAGTTGATGCTCCCACATCCATTGCATGAGTTGTTAAAGAAAGTGAATGATTTAGCACGAAGCTTTAGTTAATTATTGTGTTTTTTTATTTTCAATATTAATGATATTTTTTAGTTATTCTTAATTTATTTATTTTTATGAATCATGATATTATCATTTTTATGAAATTTACATGAACTAGATTTACATGAAATTTACGTGTTGACATTATATCTTATAGTTTATATTTGTTTACATAGTATATCACTTAATTTTAAATAATATTTTATATATTTAATTTTTATTTAAATAATATCAAATCTAACAAAAAACTGAATTTGCTATCATTGACATTTATGACAAGAATTACTTGGATCATTAATATCACGAATTATATATTATTATAATTAACGAGGCAACATAGTGTAAGCATTTTTGCTTGCGTCCTATTTAATTATTACAGTTTTTACGTTAATGTTTCTTATAAATAATAATAAAAAAAACGCATTATATATTATTATCATAGTTTTTTTTTTCGAAAATTTAAAACTACCTGCTATAGTTCCATCTAAATTTTTTTAAAAAAATACTGTCTGAATGACATATTTTCTCCTCTGAATTTGATTTAGATCTCATCAAACTCAAGAGATATAAGACATAACCATCGACTCAACTGCGTGTTAAGTTGATTACTGTTTTTTAACATAGAATTAAATTTGCATGTGATCAACTTTACCTGTCATAGTTAAATATATGTGTGCGTATAGAACTATCCGCGCGCCAAAAAAAAAAAAAAAAACAAAGCCCGAGTGAGGTTGAATATTGCCGAGGGAATGCAATTAAGCACTGAGTCAGTGCAACATTTTTTTTTTAAACAGTGAATGTGAGTCACTTGACGAGTCATACAAGGAGACGCGCCAGAGAGATGTGATGACCGAAAGGACCTACTAAGGTCAATTATTTTTGGGCAGAAATAGAGGCCAATGTGAACCCATATTGGATTGTCCTGCTTTGTGTGGAAGTCTGAAAAGTCTATTTATCGGGGCAAAATAGGTGGAAAAATTATAGAATTTTATTATTAATTAGTAAAAGAGTCGGCGAGTCAAGTAGGTCAGTCAATGAATTTTTGCAGATTGAATGGTTATAATTTAGGCATGTTTAAAGCTATCCATGACCCTGTGAGAAGAGTTTGTGGCCAACGGGGGAGGAGAGCGGGCTGGGCGCAGATTGGGTGGAAATGAAAAGTGGCTTAAGGCCGAGGGGTATTACAACATGGAGGAATTTGCAGCAAACCGGTTTGAGGTTGCGTTGAGGTTGCTGCCATGGTTGAGCTTTAGCAACAATGGTAAAAAGAGGGCACCAAAGTTGGAGGAGAAGTTGACCATGTCTGGTAGCATGGATATTGGTAGGTGATGATGCAAATTAAGGTGTTTAAGGTGTTTTTGAAAAATATGAAGCTAGTGCTCTAACATTAGGGGATGCAAATGGGTGCTCTAACATTAGCCACCCATTTGTTTTCTATAAATTTAATTTACTTTTATATAAATACACACGCAATAGGTTTTTTAAATTACTTCATATATTAATAAAATATTATTTTTATTTTTATTATTTGTTTATTTTTTCTTTTTTATCTTTTAATTATTATATCTTATAATTTAATAATTATATCAAACGATTAATATTTCTCAAAATATTATAGCAAATATAACGAGAAAAAAAATTAAATATAAATGTGAAAATAAATTTATTATTATTTTAAGTTTTATTAAATAAAAAACGATTTTTAAAAAAAAACAATTATTACTAGTGTTTTTATACTGCAAACCGGATCACATCACTCCAATTTTCAATGGCAAAAAATGTAAGCGAATAGATTGACCCGTTGACTGTCTTACACCTGCAAGATGCGATTACTATATATTTTATCAGGTATTCTTTTAAATAAAATTATTTATCCATCAATCAAAAATCGAAAAATAATTTTTTTTAATTTTTTTTAAAAAGAATTATGAATATAATAAAAAAAAAAGTAAATAGAACTTAGGCCGCAGTCTCTATTGAATAGACCATAATGGGGGGCCCCCTATAATAATTATCTCTCTTGACGGGTCAGCAAGAGCCTCCCGCAGCCCATAATCGCATGTGATGTGGCCTGGTGCGTGGTGGTCTGAAATAATCGCAATTGACTTGGTATTTGATCAGCGACTAATTGCATGTGGGCAGGCCTGGGGGTGGGCGCAGTGGAGGTATGAAATACCGAAAAGGCCCCCTCCCTCTTTAAACCCAGTACACCGTACACGCCTCGTAAAACCTCATTTCTCACATATTTTTTTGTCAAACGTGTCGCCTTCTGTTCTGTATTGATGGAGCGGACAAAAATGGTGGGCGTGAATGGCAAGGCCCGGGGGTCGCGTCGCCATCACCTTGATTTCAAATCTACTTTATGTTTGTTCAGAGAGTTGCATAATGAAATGGCAGCAGCGGACTGGTGTCTGGTCATGAAAAAAATAAATAAAATTTATTGATTAATCTATATCATTTTTATTATTTATAATATATATGTATTTTTTAATTTATTATTTTCAAGTATATTTTTTGTTATAATAATAAATTTCAATCATAATTTTAAAAAAAAAAAAAATATTTTGATTATTTATTAAATTAAATATCATATCAACTGGAGTTGATTTTTTAGATATTTAATAGCATAAATTTTATCCAAAATTTTTGTTAACTTATTTAAGAATTTTGAATAATGTATAGACAATTTATTTGGAATTCAAATATTTTTATTAAAATTATTTTTCAAGCGTAAATATTACAAGAAATATTATTAAAATTATGTGATATTTAATCACCATTTCAATTATCTATTATGAGAGTTTAATACTATTTTATTAATTTAATGTTAACTCACATAGAAATATAAGTTTTCATTTTAAAAAATAAATTATTTGAGAGAATATTTTTGTTAATATACTAAATTATAGTTTAAAATAAAAATTTACAAATACAAATTTTAATTAAAATATTATTAATAGTATTTAAAATTTCATATGCAATGAGGGTTATTATCTTTTATAAATTTATTTTATTTATATCTATATATAAAATAGAATGATAAATATATTAAGCAAAAGAACAATTGTTGTTTTTTATATATATATATATATATATGTATGCAATGAGGGACTTGGGAAGTGCACAGTCCTTGGGGCCGACCCACAGTACTTGATGCTAACCAATACAGAACTCGACCGACCATTCGTCTGAACTTCGCAATGCTCCCGAAGAAATGTGGGTTGTTTTTGCTGGCACATGCCCAAATATTGCTCATTCTTCACCCAACGTGTTCGTATTTTTGTGTTTGATGTGATATTTATTTATTTATTATTACAATTATTGGATTCCTATTTCAGGTAAAATAAATAAATCATAAAAATAATATTTTCAATTAATTGTTGGTATTATTATGAGACTGCGATTCTTATGATAGATTTTAATTGATTCATAAATTTATTATTTTCTTTTCTACTGTTTAAATTTGATATGTCATAAAAATTAGTCATTGATTACGTAACTTCAATAACATGTAACATTACTTGTCAAAAAAAAAAAGTATTCTTGCCGAATATCTTTGTAATTAAAAACTAATAAGTTTTCATTTCTAAATACACATATAAGGTTGTAAATTGTAATGTCACAATAATTTTAACTTCTTTTAATAGGTATAATTTTCTTTTCTTTTAATATTTATAATAATACTTTATTATTTAATTAAAATACGGACAGAGAATAATGACAAATATAATTATTAATTTAAAAAGTAAAGAGCGAAAATATAATTATTTAAACAATTGTGATAGAATATAAAATATTCAACTTGAATGAATATATTGTTTATAAAGTAAAAAAGTTTGTTAAAAAATTGAAAAATAAGTTTCTATAACATTTTTTGAAATTCACTATTTGATCTTTAATAAAATTAAATAACGGAAGAAAACCCTAGGCCCAAAAAATAAAAAAAAAAAATAAAATAAAAAAATTCTTTATTATTTTGAGGGCAACAATTATTTATTTGAACCCAATTATTTTAATACTTATACTTGCTCATAGAATTTTTTTTTTACTTATAAAATTCACTCCCCACCCCAAAAAAAAAACTTTTCTATTTCCCCATATTCTTTCATCGAGGGTGGATTTGCATCGATCATTAGGCTATAAAAACCAGTGAAATAAGTGATGTGTGTGTGTCTGGGTTAAGCAAAATAGGTTGAATATAGATAGGTTTGGAGAAAACATATTATTAGCTTCTTGCAAAAATTATTTGAAAGATGATATGTATAAGTTTACGGAGACATTTATTCATTTGATACACATTATTATTATTATTAGATTTCACAGTTGCCAAAAAATTATTTATACTTAATTAAAAAATAGATAAAATCAATAAAATTTCATTATCAAACTTTATACATAAACGTAATTTAGCTTTCAATTTTTAAGAAACATTTAAATTCACAATTCATTTACTTTAAACAATTTAATTTAAAATTTTGACAAAACAATTAAATCCATAAATTATTCATATAGCGATTAAACTCTCACAAATACTCAAGAAGTTTAATTTTATTTCATTTTTAAAAGCGTGATTGGTCAAGATGGATAGCTTAAATGTCGAATCATTAAAAAAAAATCAAATGTCAAAATTGCTACGCAAAAAGTCTGACTATAATTTTTAAGAGATAATGTATTTTAATTATTCAAAATTCTAATTTTCACTGGTAAATTTTTGTCAAATAAAACGTCCCCTCCCTTATAAAAAAAATTGTAGCTCTTTGTATTATTATTTTTTTGTCTTCTTCCGCCTTGTTCGCAGTCTCTACTGCTCTCTCTCTCTCTCTCTCTCTCTCTCTCTCTCTCTCTCTCTCCCTATAAATTATAAACGCACCTCCGCCATTTCCACTCGCTCCTTCTCAAGCAACCATCACCTTCACCTCTTCTGTCTGTTCCTCCCAATCTCCAGTGCAGGCGAGTCGCATGTCTCACTATAATATGAACACTGCCCTTTGATTTTTCTGTCGCATTTTCAGGCTAGATCTACCTCTTATGTTGTTTGCGACTGCTCCCAACATGTTACCTATAATTCGATTTTTTTGTTTTGTTTTGTTTTTTTAAATTATAAATTTTCTGGGTTTTGATTTACTATCGTTATTTTACTTAGGCTTATCTCTGATGCCCCTGCTTCAATTTGTTTCGGGCATTTTGAAGCCCCTATCATATGCTAAAGCACATATTTTGCAAATAATAATTAGTATTGGAATAAAATTACCCCATTTGTGATATTTATATTTCTGTTTTATTGTTTTCCTTTCTAATGTTGTTTTATAATCCATTCTCTTTTGCTTCGAAGACCAAAAAATGGGTTGGCGAGCTTAGATGAGTTATAACAATACACTACTATTATTGTGCGCGCGTGTGTCTGAATTCATAACCTAAAGCAGTTCCTTCAAAATTTTCAGATATCCATGGCTCCAGCGGCGTCAGAAGCATCTTCAGACTCAATTAAGCCTAGAGGTGATGCAAATTTCTCTACAATTACGTCTAGAAGTACCCTATAAAAGCATGGCTGCATGGGTCTAAGAATCATGGGGTGTTTGTTTTTGTTTTGTGGGAAGTGGGATTGGGATGTTTTACACACTAATATCGCATTGAACCTAAAATCAGTAGTTCGTTAAAGCATGCCACGTTCAGTAAAAAAAAATCGTTAAAAAAAACATTTTCAGAAAATCAGTTTTTGTTTTCTTTGTCGATTGTGTGTTGGAAGCATTTAAAAAAATGAGCTAAAAAATAAAATACTTGAAAACATCTTATATTGTGATGTTATCTGTTGATAAAAGTTTTGACACATTTTACCATTGTTAAACATGTTCTTTAATTTTGGACTTCAGTTTCTAAAAAACAAAATAAAAACTGGCTGCTTTACTGAATAGGCCCTTCGGTTTCATGGGATTGCTAGTAGTTTGGTTTGAATTGTAGTTAAATCAGCCTTTGTTTATTCAGATGTTTGTATTGTTGGTGTTGCGCGGACACCAATGGGGGGCTTTCTTGGCACTCTCTCATCATTGCCAGCCACCAAGCTTGGTTCTATAGCTATTCAGTGTAAGCCCACATCCCTACATCGCCTAGGAAGGTAGAATGCGGCAAGAAAGCCTACTTTAATGACTTTTTTTAATTTTCGTATTCCTGTAGGTGCTCTAAAAAGGGCTAATGTGGATCCATCTCATGTGCAAGAAGTTATCTTTGGAAATGTTCTCAGTGCAAATCTGGGACAGGCCCCTGCTAGGCAGGCTGCGCTAGGTGCCGGCATACCTGATACGGTTGTCTGTACCACCGTTAACAAAGTTTGTGCATCAGGAATGAAAGGTGTGCAACTCATGTTTTCTAGAATGGTTGGTCTTTGTGTTTCAAAACTGTATTGGAGTGTGCACTATCTTAGAATTTTTGGATTGGTTCAGCAACAACTTTTGCAGCACAGAGTATTCAGTTGGGCGTCAATGATGTGGTTGTGGCCGGTGGAATGGAAAGCATGTCTAATGCGCCTAAGTATCTGGGAGAGGCAAGGTTAACTTCTTTCCTTTCCTTTCTCATGCCAATATACCTTTACATTAAACTAATTTCTTTCAAATGCAAAACTTGGCCATTTATAATAGGAAAATACTAAAACGGTACAGATATGAAAGCCTTGATACTCTTCAACTTTGAGTTATTACCTACCAGTCTACTCTTTAGCTCTGGACGCGAATGTAAACCAACAATGGTTACAGACTAGTTGTTTTGCTGATGATTTTATTCTATAGGACCATTTATATTATTATATGGAAGGAATCAAGAAAATACTAAGCACTGTTTGGGAACATATATAGAAGGGACTGTGGTTAATATAGTGCAAAATGACACTATATTCAGATAAATTATTTTAAAATTTTAATTTGTATTTCTTTTTTAAAAGTTCTTTTTACTCACTTGTCAAACAATATTAGGTGTTTATCAACCTAAGATCCTCCAAGCTGGGGCATTGTCAATTTATGCTGCATGCCTTATTTTGGAGCCCATCTTATTATCACGAACCTCTACTCTCCAAGCAACCACATAGGCCGGATAGATGTGTTCTATACTCTCCTTACTCTTTCAATTCCTGAGTAATGAATGGACACTTGTCAGTTAGTAATATAATTGGACATTTTTCATGTATTTAAATTCTTGTCAGTTGCTTCTTTTGCGGCTGACCAAAATATGTAATTTTAGTGACTGAGATTCTAATGAGCAAGTATTGCTCAGACACGTTTATGACTTATGGTTGCTGTTTGCCTAACACAGAAAGGGTTCTCGATTTGGGCATGATAGTCTTGTTGATGGGATGCTGAAAGATGGGCTGTGGGATGTTTATAATGATTATGCCATGGGGAATTGTGCAGAATTATGTGCAGATCAACATGCAATTACTAGAGATGCACAGGTTTTTATCATAAACTCATACATTTCAGTTGAAAGAATTTCAGTCAAAAATGCTAATGGGACTTTCTTATGTGCTACATTTCCTCCATTTCCTTTATTGTGTTCCTCTTGTTGGATTTTTGTTCAATTTTTAAGCTTTTGCTTCCATAGCATGTAGTATAGGGTTAATCCTGTTCGACGCATTACTTATCGCTGAGTTAAAGTATACTTGTCCTGGTATTTAATGGTCAAAATTAATGTCATGGCCTCATGGGTGCTAATTTTTTTTTAAAATAAATAAATTTTGTTTATTTATATATAAATTTCGTTTCCATACTTACTTGTCCTCATTTCCAGTCACTGATTTTTTTTACCATATTTTATGACAATGCATTACTCTGCAATCATATACATGAAATTAAGTGCCTTGCAAAATTCATCTCTAATCATATGTGGAAGTTGTATGATGTGTACATGGTTCTTTCAGGACTCCTATGCTATTCAAAGCTTTGAGCGTGGTATTGCTGCTCAAAACAGTGGTGCCTTTGCTTGGGAAATTGTTCCGGTTAGCCATTTATTTGAAAATTCAAAATTCTACAACAAATGGATGTTCTAAGTTATTACAACGCTATCTTTGTTTCTGCTCCAGGTTGAAGTTTCTGGAGGAAGGGGAAAACCTTCAGCAGTTATTGACAAGGATGAAAGTCTGGGGAAGGTAAATCAATCACTGTTTTTTTGTGATCAATCACATGCTGGTTTTCCCCCAGTTCTGTCAAAATGTTATTTTGCTCCAGACTGATCTCACTTTCTTGTATAGGTGGTGAATATAATTTTCCATGTATCATGGATTCATGTGTCCAACTGATTCCCTTTGGTTGTGAATTTTCTTTTGATATTAGCTATTTAGTATTGATATAATTATTGGTTTTGTGTTTATCAGTTTGATGCCGCTAAATTAAGAAAACTTCGTCCAAGTTTTAAGGAAAATGGAGGTTCTGTTACCGCTGGCAATGCCTCTAGCATCAGGTTTTTTATACTTCTCATAATTCGTTCTATTTCACGTATCTTTAATCTTCATTCTCACGGTTTATTTTGTGAAGACCTTGTGATTAATGACATTCAGTGATACTCCAATTTATCATGCTGAACCTTCTTTGAAACTAGTGATGTTAACAAGTTTTCTCTCTCTTCAATATTGGATGAAGAATTTTGTCTGATTTGGCTGCTTATTTTCCAATGCAGCGTTTTTCCTTTGAAGTGATTCTGTTGCTTCGGATTTGTTACATGTAACTTATAAGAACATGACTCTGTTTTACAGTGATGGCGCAGCTGCATTAGTTTTAGTGAGTGGAGAGAAGGCACTTAAGCTTGGGCTGCATGTAATTGCAAAAATAACTGGATACGGTGATGCTGCTCAGGTAATTTGCTGGAATTGGCACACTTGTACCAAATGCCTATCCTAATTTTGGATGTCACTTAAATGTTTGAGCCCTAATGATGATTTTGCATACGCAGGCACCAGAGTTATTTACAACAGCTCCTGCCCTTGCAATTCCAAAAGCGATTTCAAATGCTGGCTTGGAGGCTTCTAAAATTGATTACTACGAAATAAATGAAGCCTTTGCTGTAAAATTTTTATGCCTTTTTCCCCATGAAAGCATGCAACTAAATCAGCTATAAGTTCAAGCCGTGAGTTAACAATTTGTTACATTATTTGCAGGTCGTGGCTCTTGCCAATCAAAAACTACTTGGTCTTGACCCAGTGAGTTTTTAACACCAACTTCTCTCTCTCTCTCTCTCTCCCCCCCCCCCCCCCCCCCTGCATTTAACCTCAATTCAAACTATGAACGTACCTTTGGCATGAATACGGTATCCTTTTGTAAGTTGTGCCTCTCATGTTTCTTGCAGGAAAAAGTTAATGTGCATGGCGGTGCTGTATCCTTGGGACATCCTCTAGGTTGCAGTGGAGCCCGTATCCTGGTCACGCTTCTAGGGGTGTGTATCTGCTGTGTATTATGTTATAGTAGTATTTGGTTGTCATAACATCATTTCCTGTGCCATGAAAATTTCTTTGTCCATGCCGGCTTGCTGGAGTAAAGTTTTTGTCCTATCGGTTTTTCTAAACTTGCTTGTAGTGATATTAGTTTCTTGGTGTTCCTCAAAATGTGTTTCCAAGGGACTTTATTTTATTAAAATTTATTTTCATGTGGACGTGCAACTTTGTTAGAACTAAATCCAGAAGATCAGTGGGCTCATTGCATCTCTTAGAGTAGGATGACATGATATAGGGCAGTTACTCTCTTAGGTTTGATTCAATGATGTCTATTTTTTTGGGTTTCACCTCTGTTAATTTGCTTCCTGGTCTTCCTCTTTTGTAGGTACTAAAGCAAAAGAATGGGAAATATGGTGTTGGTGGTGTTTGCAATGGGGGAGGAGGTGCCTCTGCGCTTGTTGTAGAGCTTGTCTGAATGTTTTTATTTTTTTATTTTTTGTTTTTGAAATTTCTAATTTTAGTATGAGGACCAACCCAGCCAGAACTGTAGGGCTGTGTTTGCTTCACTTTGTATCAGTCTCCTTGTAATGAAGGTTCTCTGGGAATAAGGAAGTGACTCAATTTGCGTAGGTTTCTTCTGATATACTAGCAATTCATATGTGAGTTGGAGTTGCTGCAAATTATCTTCTGTGCCCTCCTAGCTTGTTTCCTATGATAAAACAGTGGATGCCCTTGTGGCTCCTCTTGTCAAGAGATGCTGAATTTGAACACTGTTGCACCCTTCTCCCATTTTTGTGGCCGAGGCGGTAGTCATGCTCCAGGTGTTATTCTCGTTTTTTCTCCCCCAACTTCAAACCTGAATCCATTTGTGCATATAGCAAGCTTACATAATTTAAAACAAAATTAGTACGTGCACCAAGGGTGGTCTGAACTGAAAAGCTATTCAAACGGCCTTGAGTTTGGAGGGTAACCGGGTCCAAGAAAAAAACAAAGACAGCCAAAGGCAGAGCCTTTTTGACACAAGGGCTATTCAAACGGCCTTGAGTTTGCAGGGAAGAGCCTTTTTGACACAAATATGTGACCAAAAGAACAAAGACAGCCAAAGGAGAAAGCGTAGGAAGAAGTACTGGGGGACCCAAACCAGTGTAGCATGTCACGTTTGAAAGTGCGGTCTAATATCTCATTGATTCCTTTCCTGTGGTTGGCAGTTGAAGAGATGTGTCTGGCAACATAACTAAACATGTGTCTAATGTGTGGAATCGAGATATGTACTCTCTTTTTTTTCATTCACTGCCAGTTTGCTTCTGGCCTTTGGTCAAGACATTGCTGTTATGTGGCCTGGCCAGCCAGTGAGGACTCCATTACATGCCTGTCCTTCGGCTGTAGGGTAATGATGGATTAAATGGCTTGAAATATTTTCAATACTTATAATATGAATGATTCGACAGCGACACAGCCATGGTATTCAGAAAATTTAAAAAAAAAAAAAAAAAAAAAAAAAAAAAAAACTGCTAGTCTTATAGTAAAAAATTGTTGTACTATTTTGAATTCTGGGTTTCTCTAACCGCAATTTTATGAAACAGTCATTCATAATTTTCTGAACAACCTGTAAAGCTGGAATCTATGAATGCACCTCATAATCATGAACCACTTGTGTTTCTTCTCTTTCCTTCTTTAATTTGTTTGCATGCTTTCAAAAAATAGGAAGTTCCGAAGATGATATCTTAAAATCATTAACGAGAGAAGCAATGAATGTTGACGATAATAGTCAGTAACCTGTATCTTTTTCTAACCAACAATTGGCTGCTGTACTTGCACAGTCTTCGGGAACAAGAACAACGTAGAAGCACAGTAACTATTTCATTGAATGGAAAAAACTAAGGATTTTGGAATAGAGTGAATAGAGCACTTTGTAATCTTTGAGTAAATATTAGTTTTTAACTTTTTAAAAACATTCCCCACTCTAAAATGTTTAAAAATAAAAATAATTTTCAGGAAAATATTTATTTATTTTTCGATATTTTATTTTATTTTTGCATTCCAAAAATATTTTATGGTATTTCAAACAAAGCTTTATCGTCTCTATATTCTAATTGTTTTTATAGTCAGATCACAAATATGCAAATAAATATTATTTTTTTAAAATTTATAATTTTAATAGTGATATATATTTTTTAATTTTATATATTTTCAGAAATTTAATAAATAATAATAATTTAATATGTAAATATAAATATTTTTATATTTAAATTTAAATTTAGCCTTATCCCTCCCTCCCCTCCCCACTCTCCCCCCCACCCGCGCACACGCATTGTTTTAAAACAGTTCTGAAATGTTTGCTTATAAAATTATGGAACTATACATAAGTCTAATTTTCATGTTTTTTCTACTGTTGAATTTTAAACCTATGAACATAAACACAATATAATATATAGAGATTTTACGTGGTTACATGAACCGCGCCAACAAAGATTTACATTATATGCTAGTACACCCATCATCCAATTTTTCTTGATGTTTTGGGTAAAATATTTTAATCCGATTCAAGCGAATCCTAAGACACTAAAAAAGAACAGGTAAAAAAAGATGCCTACGGGTAAGTGAATATTTATGTGAGGTCAAGTTATTATGTGTGAATTATTGTACAATTAAATAAAACTCCAAATGCATATTCAACGATCCAAATTAAAAATGGTAAGTGGGTATTTGAGTCAAAAAGAGCCGATCTTTCTTGAATAATAATTACAAAGGGCTTGTTTGATATGCATTTTAATTTCTTTATTATGTTTATTTTTTTTAATTGGAGTTGATATTGAATTCTGAATTTAAAAATAATTTATATTTGATAAGTGAGAAAATGTGTTTTAAATTTTTTTTTTAAAACATTGGATCCCATAAAATGTTTAAGAATGTAATATAATGGATTCCGTCAATGAAAT
Source organism: Taxillus chinensis (assembly GCA_023512835.1). NCBI lineage: Eukaryota > Viridiplantae > Streptophyta > Magnoliopsida > Santalales > Loranthaceae > Taxillus > Taxillus chinensis. The sequence continues at coordinate 43,849,903 of CM042088.1, read as the reverse complement.
AGATCTATGTTTGTTTTATTTGTTTTTTTAAATATAATAGCTGTTTTTAAATAAAAAAAATATAAAATTAAAAATAATAAAAGATTATTTTTATTCTTTTGAACTTAAAAAGTAAAAATAATATTATATTATTTTTAATTTCTAATTGATATATTCAAAAATAATTATTATATTTTAAAACAAAAATAAAAAGCACATAAAAAAACATGTCCTTATTTATTTATTTTAAAATAAAATTTTAAAATTATATAATTTTATAATTGATGATTTGATGTGAATATATAATTTTAAAAAGAGTAATACTCCGTGTAAAAATACATTTGTGGCTGCAATGCTGTTAAATTAATACTAATTTTCTTTTAATTTTTTTATTAACGTGAAAAATATTATTGTACAAAATAATCTTACCTACCAAATGCTGCCAAAATTTCGGCACACGCAATTCTCCTCCCTCCGATTCTCCAAAGTCTCAACGACTATTATGAAAGAAAGGCATGGCGAATTGTTTTTTGAAAAGGAATATTATTTTATACAAGTGTACATATAATAATATCTTTTGCCATTCGAGGTCGTCGTAGTCATACATTATTATCCAACACACCATCCATAAAAGATTCTCAAGTTGGTACTTTGGTTTAGAACTTTTCATCGTGACGGGATTGCTTAAATCCACCCCACTTTATTTCTTATATCATACTCAATAAATTTCATTTATAAATAAATTTTACTTGTGATTTATTGTGAGAGATTAAATATAAAAAACTGAATACGTACTTACTTAAAAATCTGTTTTCTTATTTTAAAAAATAATTTAAAAGTTATAACATAACAAAAATTTATATTTAATTTTATTTATGAAATTTATATAATACCTTTTAATATTAAAAAATATTATTTATTTCCTGTAATTATTAAATTATATATAATTTTTTTACTTTTTATTTGTATGTTTTTCATGTTTTTTTTACTTTTATTCTATATTAAATTATAAAAACTTATTATTAAAGAAAAAATAATATAAAATAATATTTTAATGATATAGAGACAGATTTAAAAAATATTGCAAGATAAAAAAATAATAAAAAATAAATGTGACTGACTGCTTTTTATTTTTTATTTTTTTAAATATGGCAGTAGTTATTGTAATTACGAGAAAACAGCCTAAACAATGTCATAGGAAGAGAATTTTGCTATTTTTTCCGGTTCTTGTGGATGATGTCTGCCATTTGAAAGAAAAGAACAAAAACATAAATGCTATAATCGGAGGTCTCATTTAACTAAGACTAATGCAAGTCAAAAATTAAATATCAATCATTAAAACCCAATATTGGACGAAATCAAATCCACTTGCGCTGACATTTATGACCAATGCAATATTGTGCTCAAAAACTAATACTCAATATTGGATGCTGATTCAAGCCCTACAAAGAGCCATTAAATCCCCTATTATTTTTGTTACACTTATTACGCAGCCACTAACGCTTTGTTTGGCTTATTTCTACTATTTTCATTATTTTCATCATTCATTATAATATATTAATATATGATATTATATGAAAAATAATATCATTTCATCAAACCTACCTTTCAAATGCTGACAAACTACGGTTGAGATTTTGTTAGATTCTTAAATATGCACCAACCAAAAAAGTTGTATGCAATTGTCACATTTGTTTTATAACTACAAATGTACCGTGTGATTTTTAAATTAAACAATTGTAACAGTGATTAACCATGGGAAACAACGAAAAAATATTAAATTATCATTATATAAATTTATACGTAAATTTATAAATAAAGATAAAAATAATATTTTAAATAATATATTTTTTCTAATATTTTAAAATTTAATTAAATTATAAAAACAACAAAACCCCCCAGCTTTTTCTGCACATTACCTTAGGTAATGGAACTGCTACTAATAAGCCCACCCATATCACCTGCCAATGAGTCTACTCTGCGGCCCACCTCGTCTCTCTCTCTCTCTCTCTCTCTCTCTCTCTCTCTCTCCATTTACGTTGAAGGAGGGGAAGATCACTAAAAAAAATCAGAGAAGACGACCGCGACGACCACTTGTTCTTCAACCCAGCTCCTGAAGATACATCTCTCAGCGAATCATGGCTGTACTTAATCGTTAATCATTACAAGCATCGTCAATTTCCAGTTTTGCTTCCTCTTAAGATTCACGTTATTGTTTTTTTGTGTTCATGATTCTGTATCGTAACGCGGTCTGTGATCGAACCATATCGATTTCCATCGAGATGTGTTGATTCGATTCTGCTCGTGTTCTTGTAAATGTTTTCTGGGTTTTACATATTCCTCGCAATTTCAATTTGTTTTTAATTAATATTCTGTGCCAGTTTGTTTCTCTGTATCACGTGGTTTTCTTTGTGGTTACTGTGTTTTTTTTTTTTTTGAAGTGGATATGCGTTAATTCAGGTAGCGTTGTGTTTGATGTTTTTGCTTGGCAAAATTTACCCCTATGAACACATGGAGGGTAGGGTAGGGATTTTGCGGTTTTTGTTTAGAGTTTTGAATTTGAGCATTTTCCTATACCATGTTTGGGTGTTGAATGAGATGGGTATTAGAATTATCAATTGGATAAACATTTCGGATGAATTGATTTCTGGTGCTAGGGAATAATCTACTGTTCAAAACCCTCGTGGGCTTTTCGTTTCTCTCAAAAATAAATAGAAGTAGAGGATTGTCAAATTATTATTATTTTTTTTTTTCAGTTTGGGAGACATAGGATAGGAATAGAGGGTTCATTTTCCTATTTCAATGATAATGAACTTGCTTTGGTGTTCAGGAAAAAAGCCTGTGTAGATAGAATTCTGATACAATGAAGTCCTAAGATCTCCTCCCTTAAAGCGGGACTTCCCACTTGGCTCCAAATTATATAGCTTCAAATTCGTGAATTGAATTAGCTGGAAAAAACATGAATGTTTACAAATTTTCATGAGTATGCATAAATTAAAGAGTATGCATACTCACATTTTGTTTTTTTGCCCTTTCTATCCCATTAATTTTATTTTTGTAACATATACCCCAACTCTTGGGATAAAGGCTAAGTTGTTGTTGCTCTTTCTATCCCTTTATTTGAAAGTGTTTAGTTTGGAGTCAATTGAGGGATCAAGGAAAGGATCCTTCACCCTAGGATCTCATTGAATATAAGTATTAAAGGGCACTTTCCTGTCTATTGATCCCTATAAGAGAATTTGCATTCACTCCAATTAGTTTATCAGAAATGATCTTGGTAACCTAAACTACCAATTCTCTTGTTTTCTTTCTTTCCTTCATATGTACCCTTTCTAATGCTTAAAAATATTCAAAAGTAGCATTTGCCACTTTCTGGCATGCTTGTTTTGTTGGATCTCTCCTTTGGGACATAAGCAATTAAGCGTGATGCTAGAATATTAGCGTCATCTAATATAGTTGGCTAACCTATAGAACCCAATGCCCTTGTCACTGGATTATCTATGGATGAATTTTCTTTGAATTTGAAATTTCAAAAAAAAAAAAAATGAATGATTGAATTTTCTTTGAAGTTTTAGTAGTCATTATTTTTTTAGGGACAACAAGTACTAAATTGAAAATTAAACTTCTGCAGGATAGAGGTCAACAACCATTGCCGAAATTTGGTGAATGGGATGTTAATGACCCAGCATCAGCTGAAGATTTCACAGTGATCTTCAACAAGGCTAGGAATGAGAAAAAGACAGGTGGCAACACTGACTCACCTGCTAAGGATAACACGATGTACAAGAATAATACTGATCTTGGGAAGGCTCACGTAGTAAGTTGCAGTGTTGCTTTCATTTTCTTTCTTCTAATATCTCATCAGATTGCTGCTTTATGTTAATTCTTTGATAACCCAACACTAGAAGAGAAGAATTGTGTTAGGTTCTTACTTGTCAATCGAGCCTACCCTATGCAACACGATCATTTATAGATTTGTTTTGTCTGATTGTGATTAATGTATTGCCTTCATGGTTGTGGTCTTGGATGGGAGAAAGTGTAGCCGTTTCTTATTGTAACCAAGTTAAACATTTTATCTTAGAAAAAACGAGGGAAAAAAATAGTATTGTTTAATAATTCAAAACATTATATTATCTTAACTGTAAAGTTGAATAGGGGAAAAATATTGTACTTTTCTAGATCTACAATTTCATTCTGGGTACCCTATTATCGAGCCCCTCTATTTGGATTCTTTCACTTAAAATTTCAGTTTCTCTGTATTTTTATTGGATAGATTGATCCTTTGAAAAGGGATACCCTGTGCATTTGGCACGGCCTTTTCTTGGCATTTTTGTCCTTAATTTTCCTTTTCTGATGTATTATTTTGTCATGTGTGCTTCGTAATTTAATTCATTTCTGCATGACTAGGCATTTATAATAGTTGCAACACGAGTTCCCATTGTTAAAAATCATTAATGATACTAAGATTTTTTGCACGTTCAGAATATAAATACGGCTAGGATTTTTGTTTTCCTTCAATTTGTGAAGATTCCCAGTGTGATATCCTTTAGATGGGGGAAAAAGAAAGAGAGAATTGTCCATGACTTATTGTTCATAATATAGCACTCAGTGGAATAATCTTGACCTTATCTTGCCCTACCATGGCAATCGGCATTCCTGCAAACCAACATGGTTGTTTAATTTAGCTTTAGCTTTTTGGTGACTACTGAAGTTCCTAGTCATTTTCACGTTAAACTTGATTGCTTTGTTTTGATGTAGAAAAATGTAAATGCCTTGCAGAAAACTTGGTTTTGCTGCATGCAACCTGCTCGTGCAGAATCCTGAAGTGCAACAGCAAAGATATACCCAACATGTACATTCACAGGGGCTGGAACTGTGAAGGGCCTTTCTGGAAACTGTCCTCCACTGGTCTGGGGAGTGGATGGGAAAACAATGTTGCTATAGAGATGGGAAAACAATGTTCTACTTTATCTGTTTTTTCGCTTGTTGGCAGAAGATGCTTTTAGTTGGGGTTTCTTCAAATGATCTTTTGTTGGCAGAGGATGCTTTTAGTTGGGGTTTCTTCCAATGATCTTTTGTTTTATAAGTTTCCCCTTAGCTTCCAACATTTGTTTGTATTATTTCATCCAAAATAGTGCAGATTAATTCGGGCGCCAGGCTTTCCTGCTCTTGCTGTGTTAATATCTGCGTTGGGGACTGGGGATTACCCCTTGATCCGAAACTGGCCTTCCGAACAAATTGGATGGCTTAAATAACATCATAGTGCAGCACTTATGTCTGCGCATTGCTCTTCCAAATGCTAATAATGGGCATGCCATTGAAAATGAAATTATAATTTCGGTGTCCATACTGTGTTCGATGATCCTGCAATTATATTCCTCTTCTACATTACTACAATAATAATCTAGGATATCATGACCCATACTAATAGGCCCCAAATTACATTCATGCAATTATGTTAGATGGTTAGAAAGTAGTCAGGTAATATGGAATGCTATATTTGGTAGCATAAAATCCAGTAATAGGAGTAAATGGCCCAGTTGAGATTCAGCCTTTTAATATATATACTATATACATTATAAACAAAATTACAGAACTGTGGTTCTAAACTCTAGATTGCCCAAGTTTTTTATAAAAGAGCCGTTGAAGGAGGTAGACTTGGAGGACGCTAGCCCCGATCAGTGCTGCTGATTCGAAAATTGCCTTGTGGATTGCCCTCCTGCTCATTCCTTCGTTCACTGAAGTTCAGCCAAAAATGCTTAAGATCATGATATTGATGGTATTTTCTTGATTAAAACATGGTGATTTTTTTTCTTGATTAAAACCGAGCGAAAAAGCTACACAAAAGTGACTTGTTTTTTATATGGCAACGTACAACATTCTCACATATCACTAGGGCTTAGTAATGTGAGATCACAGGGGCGCAGAACCTATACTCTATTCATTATTAACTGATAAAATTTGTGGCCTTGTGTATTGATAGACTATGAAATGGAATTCTACATCAAAAGCGAAGATAAAAGAGAAGATAGCTACAGAAGCAGTACCCAATGCCTGTTGGTCAGTCTGAGCCTCCAACCAGTTCTGCTCAAACTGGATGTTGTAAAGAGCTTCTTCTAACTTTGCAATCTGCTCGAGCAAGGGATTCACATGCTCTGCAGCCATTTGAAAACAGTTTCTAGCATCAACAACCTTATTCAAGCCCAATATATGGAAATGGAATGCTCAAGCTGTCAAAAAAGATCTATCAAAAAACATAATCCTCTTACCATCTTTTGCATGATCGGAGTGTGCAAGATGACCTATATATACATCAAAATCAATGGTTTCATAATAAGGAGATTTGTTAGTGAAGCAGAAACGGTACAGGCCTATCGAGGGAGCAACAAGCTCATGCTTCTCACTGGTCTTGTCATGGAATTCATGGAGCTTCTCGCCCAAGGGTGATTTTATCTGATAGAACATTAAGGTAGTCAGGTGGATGATACTACTATACTATACTATGATAAATATGATCCAAGCATTGCAATACACTCATTAAAAAAGAAGAAGAAGACAAATCCATACACGGGTGGGGTCGGGCTACACTTGGGACAATACACTTATATTATGTTTACAAATTTTATTTACAAACAGCTCAGAGAAGTTTTCACAAATATCCCACTCATTGCAGGTTTTTCAGAGAAGTGAAACTTGAGGGTTATGTAAACAATTGTCAGTGTACTAAAGTTTGTCATTAGACTTCAGCAACCGATTTTAAAGCAGATAATGGATATGGCTATGAAGGGTGTGACAAAAATTCAACAAAAAATAAAGTGTCATTCAGGGGCTATTCTCTTAGTACAAAAACTGCTGATTGAATGCCATCGTGCAAGATGAAACTAGAGGTTGACATGTGGTCAATCCCATCCCCACTTTACCTCAAATCTTAGGTATCCCGGATCCTTGTCACCACCTCTATCGTGATAATGACATGATTTGACACTAAAAATGCTTATCATTCTCCCCATAATTGAGTAGTACCCCTAAAGTAAAAAAATTTAAAATCAAAACGATTTGAATGAAACCCAGCCAGGCCACGGGGCAGACGGAAGGAAACCAATAACACTAAATTTCTTGTGAACCAAACAAGGGAATTGTCTTGGCACAAAGATGTAACAACTAGGACTTTTGGCTTGGGTTCGAGCACGGCCCCCATCATAGGCCAAATCTCAAAAGGGCTATTGAACAATTACTCTTGGGATCAAAGACTTGAGTGCGTACTCTTGGGCTCATACATAGGCTTGGGCTTATTCAGATGCAGTGCTGCAATTTTTCCATACTTCTCAACGTAAGATTAATTGAAAATGTTACAACAAATGATGATGATAGAGTTAAGGGTAATTAAAGATGAATGCAACAACATACGACGAGGTCGACCACACTTTCACCGACATGCCAGGAAGCGTCATCTTTAATGACAACAAAAGCAACATGTATGGTGTCACCTTCGTAGTTAACCATGTGGGAGAAGCATTCTTCCCTGTCCATCACAAACCTGATCGCCGCAGCCTGATCCAAAAGAACCCATAACACAGACACCGCCGCTATTATGGCGCGCTTTATTATCTGCATACCTGCAACCAACATGTTTTATTGTTTTGTTTCCCGAGTTTATGGACGGAGACAAACATTGAGATTTACAGAAAAAGGGTAATAATTTTGTTACCTCTTGGTTATGCCAACGGAGAAATGAATCACAAAGAGGGGGGCAAAAAAAAAAGATGGGTTCAGGTAGAACAATGATTTAGGAGAGAGGGGGTGGGGGCGTTGGAGAGAGGAGATGCTACTTTCACGGAACTGGTTTCGTCACGACATCAACGGCTATGATAATTGTTAGCTAAGCTATAACCCATCAAAATTAGTTATAATAGCAATTGAATAGATGATTTTAACCTCTGGTTAGGAATAGAGAGTTTGTTGTGCAATGCTTTTGGTATGGATGTATTGTTTTTTAAATAAAATTATTTAAAAAACTGTGAGTGTAAATAAATTTATATTAATCATAAATAATTTAAAATTATTTCTTTTTATTATTTTTAAAAATAAAAAACTAATTAGACCTTAAGAGTTATTTACTATAATATTAGTGGTCCTGGTCCATGCATCAACTGGCAGAGGCGAGCTGCTGAGGTGGTTCTGTTGCGCTCCTGGAAACGTCGTACTGGCTTCAACGCGTAAGAGTTTTGGGAAATTCTGATCGAGGGAGGTCGCGGGTACAAATTGTTTGTTACTCCAAGACCCAAATTTAGTTTCCATCAAGGGATTGGATGCTGCAAAATAATGAGGCTCTAATTTATTGGCAGAGCCCAATAAATTCGTAGTCACATACCAATAAGAAGCTAGAAAGGTTAGAAGAATCAGATGTCCTTGTATCCCCAAATACATACCAATTTTCTTTTGTTTCACCCATGAACATTAATTTATATGACTATTAGACAGCAAAATTCCAAGCATTATAGAACTCGAGTCTCTCAGCAAAACTATAGATAGAAAACAGGCTTAAAGGCAATTACAGTGTCATTGCTGCATGCAGGACACTTCGTTTCATTTAAAAAGTTTGTTGAAACCATCAAAGATATTGAGAGCTCTCAGCTCTCCATTCCTCATATCCCTCAACCTCCTTCTCAGTACCTGCAGCCATTATCCGTATAAAGCAAAATCAGGTAAAAATGCAAGGAAAACAGTGTATAAGAGGCAAAGATTTATCCTCACATATTGGTTACGGTATAGTATCCGGCGCTCACTGATACACAGGTCAATGGCTAGCTGTTTCAAAAACAGTTTTCGAGTCAGCTGCTTTGGAGATGATAAATCCAAGTCCATTGTCCCACTATCCTGTCACGAAGGAAGCCAAAAATAAAACCTCATATACCGCTACAGATTCAAGAGCATTACAGTGACCTTATCTTATACGAACATATGTTCCCCTGACCTGCAAAAATTTGGAGTACTTTGATATGCTTGATTCGCAGTTGTCCAATATGAACTGCAGTGCCTTCTCTTCTATTTCAGGGTATCTTTTACCCTTCTTGTATTTTGTATCATTTGATGCTGCACCAGCCATCTGAAGAAGAGTGAACAGAAAAAAATTTACTGAAGCACTGTCAGTTAGTTGGATTAGCGTCAACTGTGTAAAAGATATTGCAGCTAAACCTCTTCAAAATGTCTCTTCATGCTTGGTAGGCTCACAGCTAAATACGCATATGCCATTAATTCCAATGGCCATCCGGTCATCCGCAGAGGAAAGCATTGAGAGCTGCCAAAATTTTAACTGTTTAAGTTTGGTGCTAAAAAAAATTAAAGATTAAATTTAAAATTTTAATGATTTTTCCACTCGAAAAACAGAATCAAATGAAGAGGATTATTCTCTTGATCAATCCAGCACCCACGTTGACAACCCATGCTTTTTCAGAACTTCCAACTTCTCCTCATAAGATTCATCAGAATTCTTAAGTGACAATGACAATTCAACTGAATCACTAGGATTTGTGCCCTCCTTCGGAACAAATCCATATGATAGTAATAGTTCTCCATTAGATTTCTTGCCATAAGATATAAAAACCTACATTCAATTGTGCACACGTTTATTAGCTTTCACCTTGATTATCTGAAGTGGCAAACAATTTAAGCAATGCAAACTTTTGACAATGAATTGAACACACTCATCTTCAAAATATGCAAATGGGAGAGACCAACACTCTCAGATCATATTTTGATGCCCAAGTCCATGGATAAGCATTTCATAAAAGAAATTAGTCCAAAATAGATTGCTCTCCGATCAAAATAATAATAATAAATTTCAGCCTCCACGGGTTTCTTGCCCGGATTTAGACTACCTAAATACATTCAGCCAAACCATTCTTCGCCATTTCAGAATGATTCAATATTCAATGCAAGGAGATCAGCTCCAAAAGGGTGCACAGCATGAACCTATCAGATATAACTTGAACTTTGCTTACCTGCTCACCTGGCTGATATGGTCGATCAGTCGCAAAAACAACTCCCTGTGATGATTTATCAAAATCCAAAAATGTTTCCACCTGAAAAAAGTATGAATATTAGAAGTTAACAACGGTGGTTTTTTTTATTTAATTACTAGAAACCAAGCACAGTAATGTAAATAGTAAATACATTTGCATTTGGTGCAAGCCATAATACATTAGTAGCAATAAATATACCTCACAGTTATGATTCAGCATATCTGCCCATGGAACCAAGGCAACTCTACCATCCATTGAAGGTAATCGAACCTGTTTTAATAAGAAAATGGATGCAAATTATGAAACCTTGTATTTTAACGTTAATTAATATGGTGAAGATGGAATCATTTATTAGAGTTTGGTAGATTTTTCTTGTCTTTTAGTACCATCTAAGCATGTCATCTTCATCACCACCAAATTAATAAGAATAATTCTTGTGATCCTACAGTATAGATATATGATATATCCCATGTCAAAAGTTCCAATGATTCATGAAAATACTAAAGAAAGGACATGTTTTTGCTGCTCGTATGTTTATTCATATCCCATAGACAGCCTTTTTATTCATTCATTAACACGCCTCATAATTTTATGGTGGAAGTATACTTACCAATCGTGAGAAAAGAATGCCAAAAGACCATTTGAAAGTATCCATATTGAATACCTGTAGACCAGATACATAAAGATATATGGATATGACCCAAAAAACAGCTTTTAAAATTAACAGTATATCTACCAAAAGATGCAATAGATTTCCAATAGGAAATTACTACCTTTTCAGGAAACAGATTTGGATGCTTAGAAAATATCCTGAGCCTTAGATCATTATATCTGCACACTCAATAATTTACCAAGTTAAACAAAACAAAATGAAAATGCAGATAAAATAAGAAAAAACATACAAAACACGAACGTTCCAGTTACATCAGTTATCCTTTCAATTGCCCGTTCTCTAATCTGTGATGCTTCCAAATATTTGTCTAATTCTGAGCGTGTCCTGAAATGATACAGAAAGGCTGAAGGGAAAAACACTGAGAGCGGACACTTCAGTACTAGAAAATATAATTCGTAGGACTAAGATAAAGAAAAGCTTACCAGTACAAAAGTGAGTATGGCTGTTGTGGTAAAGCTGAGATATAATTGGTCCATCTTGAAGAGTTCATGAGACTTGCTTCGCTTATTAGGTATGTTGCAAGAAAAGGCCAGTCTGGGACAGAGTTCTGTTTCAACACTTTGCCAGCCTCTTGGCAGCTCCATTCCTAAACTTTAAGGTATAGAGACATGCCCAGTCATTTAAAAGCATTTAACTTTCGATATTCATTCTGAAGGACTCAGTTGCAAGAAATGAGTTGATTCAAACTTTCATCTCATTAGTTATGTATTTGCATCTATATATAATAATATGTCAATACGATATATGAGAGACGGCTCAATTGAGAAGTAAGTGGAAGGATGTCGTTTTGATGTGCCACTTTGATATGGTAACTTTAGTAGAATAACGTTGTTTAGATGTTAAATACAGCAAAACAATACTGTTCCACTAACAGCTTAATTGAGCTGCCCCTTATATTCCATTTTTCCATATATATGTGTGTGTGCGTGTGTGTTTTTCCACACACATACATATTTATGAATTAAAACTTATTGGAAAAAAAAAGTTTCTGAAAGTTGTTTTTGGCTTATTGAAGCTGAAGCGGCATTTTGAAAAATTCATTTTATAAAACTTTGTTTTTGTTTTTTAACTTATAAGCCAAACGCCTATATTAATATATTTAGCCAGATCTTCCTAAAAAGCTTTGCCATATCTCTAACATTTGTTTAAATAGAAGTTGTCATTTGAAATAAAGTTCAATCATAATAAGTTTATTCTTGGTAATGAATTAGTTGAGATTCTTCATATCAATATTCTCTGTTCAAATCTTTACTTCAAATGGTAGAATGTTGCCCGACTCTGTTTCTCTTGTTTTGTGGTACCAGCCCAAACCTTCTAGTTGACGACAAAACATATTGGCAGAGACCATCTTACCCAAATTTACCATTGTTTTATTTCATAATCCCAAAGTTTTTCATGTCTTAATTCTGAATCACAATGAAAATAATAATAATAATAATAATAAGTTTCCAAGATATATCGGGACATATCTCCACTTTCCCAAGTTATAACTTGAATTTTTCATGGTCTATAAAAAGGATTAAGGTGGGCATTGATAATAATAACATTAGTTGCGCCTATATGAAATCATAAGAAACTTGATGGAGAATATCAAATAAATAAATAAATAATCTTACGGAGTCGGGAGAGATGACTAGAGAGGGAGGCACAAAGAGCAATTTCTCTCCCTTCCTGATGTTCTTGAGAGCCACGAGGCCTCTCTCTCCAACCTCCACCCTCTCGATGGCCATCTTCTGCGAGGGGAGACCTGACTCCGAAAGCCACCTCTGCAGAGACGCCGCTTTTTCAATAGAGTCAGTGTCGCAGCCCCACGGCACCCTCCCGTCCCCGCCTACGGCGGCGGCGGCGATTGAGCAGCGGAACCGGGAAGGAGGGCGTAGCGAAGGAGAAGGATACGGAGACGGAGAGGATCTAGGAGGGAGAGAAGCGGAGGAGAGGAGGAGGAAGCTTCTGGAAGCCTCCGCCATGGATTGGACTGACTGGAGTGGCCGTGGCACAGAGAGGGAGAGGGAGAGGTGGCGGGGAGATGGACTGGAGTGGACAAGAAGAACTTACACGTTCTGGATAAATAATTTTAGCCGACCTGGCGCAATACTACTCTATCCAAAACGGCACCGTATGCCTATTTATGTTTGAAAGTAGGAACTACACAAATAAACAGTCACTGTACATTATCTTTTATAATCTCTTGCAAGTGTGTAAAAGGATAGGCTCCAAATTAAAGTGTGCTTCAACATATGAGATTTTTGCATTTTTTTTTGTGCGAGTTTAGTTAATTTTAATCTATGTTTACTATATTATAAATTTTGAAGTTGTCGAGCAGACTTGTTAATTATTGAAATTTGTAGAAGGTCATTAAAAAAACATGAATGAGCAAAGTAAAAAAAAATCTAAAGTTGTTGATAATTTATTGATCTCGTCTCATGTCATTAATGAACTACTTATAAATAAAATATTATTATAATAGTTATTAGACTTAAAAGAAACTAAAATAAGATAAAGTTAATTAAAAAAATTAAAAATATCATTATGGTTATTAGACTTAAAAGGCAAATGGTGTAATGTGACAGTTCTTCTCTACGGAAAAAAAAAATGATAAAAGAAACTTAAAATAAAATTATAGTCATAGATTAGGATAGGTTTCCTATTTAATATTTGTTATCAAGTGGGGTTATTATGTTATTGATAGCAACATGCTGATTTTGATTTAAATAATGTCTTAACTTAATACTAATGATTTCAATTTTTTTTAGAATTGTTTATTTTAATTCTACGTCATAAAGAAGAAAATTACATGCTCATAATGTTAGCTATCAAATTAAAGTGTCATAACTTATTAACATTTATGTATTTATTTACACGTTTATTGTTCACATTGTTATGATGCAATCAAATGACATAAGAGGTTCCAAACAATTGAATTCATTAATTAGCATGCAAGAATATAACCCAAAGGTAAACTATTTTTATAATTAATGATATTTTAATGATTTATCATGCTAAGTAAATATAATATTATATATGAAAATAACATGCATGTTGGCTATAATATGATTGTTAGTTTATTAAAGTATGTTCTTGTTAGTATCATTATTGGTTAAAGCTATGAATTCAAGGATCACCCAAATGTGAACTTAAATGCATAATTAAGTTTATTATTTGTTTGAATCCACTTAAGTTTTATCAGAGAATTAATGTGTATGCATTAATATTTGTATTGTTTTTCGGGAACGCGCCTCACGCGCGGGTTAATAGTGGATAAAAATATTTTTGCCCCATTTAATTTACATAATATACCTGAACAATATTCCCTCACTTAATATTATAATTTTGATACTTAGCTCACCTGATAAAATAATTTATATAAAAATAAAAATATCATTATAATTATTTTCTTTTTTTTTTTTAAAGACGAGCTTAACTGCCGTCTCCGGTAATTCAAACTATAATTCCAAACATTCTTTAAAATGTATAAAGCGATATCGCATGACACAAACATATTCTTAAAAATCAAGGCCCGTTGAATTGAAACACGGTTCGTAGATTATCGGAGACCGGTAAACATGTTGGCCAGTGCTGGCCTTATCTGCTGCTGCAACACCCCATCCCCACGACGTCTCGAACGCCAGAATTTCAATATCCAAATCCAAACCGGCCGGAATCCTAATCCTAGGATGTCGTCCTTCAGAACATCCTTTGGCTTTAATCCTCCGGGTTTTCTAAATCCCTGCAAATTCGAGGCATCGCGGAGAAGGGATAAGGCTGTTTTTCAAAGTTGTCGGAGCTCATTGAACACACCGGGTACCGAAAGCCCAGTGACTTCTGTGGAGAAGGATGTTGGCGGCCGGAGTGGAGATGGAGGGGGCGGTGGCGGCGAGGAGGAGAAGGTGGAGGGAAGGGACTGGGCGACTTCCGTCCTCCTCTTTGGGTTGTGGGCGGCACTCATGTACTATGTTTTCTTCCTCGCCCCCAATCAGACCCCGGTACGGTACCGAACATTTACTTTTGATTTTGTCCTTTCCACATGATTAGGAGCCGTTAGATACACACTGGTTTGGTTTTTAAATTTTTCTGTCTTCTCATTCGGTTGGGGGTGGAATGAGAAGAATGACCACTTCAAATCCATTCCCACTATCAAAACTCATAACACGAGGAAATTGAATGGCCTTTCTACCCATGTTATAAAAACTTTTGCTTGGTGAAACTTTTCCAACCAAAAGCCCATTTTTATGAATCCATATGAATAGGCTGAACAGTGGAGTTGTGATTCCATTCCATTCTATTATGATTTCCATCCAGGCCGGAATCATGAATGCTGCCATAATTGAGAATCCATCGCATTGTTTATTGGACAATAATGTCCCTTTGTTTGGGCAAGACATCATACTGGCAAGGTTTTAATCTCGGACAGATTCACTATCAGACAAATTCTAGTGTTGGACTCCTATAGGACAACTCGGTTCATCTTCTGTTAGACAAAGTTAGTGACAGACAAATACTGTCTGAGGACAGAGTATCTGAGGGCAGTACAAGGTGTCCAAGGTCAGAGTGTCTGAGAATAGTCCGAGGGCAGCTTGTCAGAGGTCGATAGGAAAACTGTCCGAGGCCAACCTGCTTGTCCATTTGATCACGATGTTATGGACCCTGTCTTTTATAAGTAGTGTATTAGGGTTTATTGTTATGGGTCAACATGCCCTTGTATTGTTCTTAGTTCTTAGTGAAAACCCCCTCTCTTTCTCCTGTGGAGTAGGCAAAGCCGAACCACGTAACTTCTTATGTGTTGCTTCTTTCATTCTCTGCTTATTCTTTGCATTATGATTATGTGTGTGTGTGTGTGAACGATCTTGAAGGCAAAGCAAAGCTTACATGCAACACCCTTCTTGAAGAAAATAAGGACAAATGCACAAACATGATGAATCTCGCTATTTTCAGTCTCCCAATTCAAATGGTAGTGTAGATATTTTTATAATGATTTATTCACATGATGGAGAATGTAAATTTGCTAGTTCTTTTTTGTCATTTACGTTTCTTAATATTGGTGTTTTTGACTCGTTTCTTGCTATTCCATACTTCTGAGGTTGATGCCCCTTCAATAAAATTTTACCTTCTTCTAAAAAATAATGATTTATTCATTTTTGCAATTCCCATTCTGTCAAGACGAACATCATAATGGACTGAAAGGGAATGCCGATTTCATTCTGTTGCATGTACTGAATGTCACAGTGGAATAATAGTTTCGTTCTATTGCATATTTCATTCCTGCTTTTCCATTTCGTTCCCTTTTTTTGTCACTCCAATCTTCCCAACTCTTCTGGCTCTCTCCTTTCTCAGCAAAAGTTTTAATTTCATGGTTTCCAGCTTCTGCTATTTGAGATATCTGATTTTGATGTGTTCCCATTTTCCGTATTATTGACTCATTTCGAGTTCATAATTTTCCACTTCTTTGATATTTTAGATGACAGACAGTTATCTTTTAAGAAAGCTGCTGAATTTGAAGGGTGATGATGGCTTCAGAATGAATGCAATTCTGGTCTCTTTGTGGTACTTCTTGGGCTTGTGGCCTGTGGTTTATAGCATGCTACTACTTCCAAGTGCTAGAAGGTTTTTTTACCTGCCCCTCTAACCTCATAAAATGCCCTGTTCTGTGGAACTTTGCTTTTTTGACTGTCCACCGCTGTGTACTATTTTTTGCCAGGTTTGTAATGGTCAGCATGCTGGTGTTTGCTGGCCATTACTGAATCAAAATATTCTTAATTAGTTAGTCTGAACTGTCCAACACGTTTATCTGCAGCTCAAAAAACAGTATACCTGTCTGGCCATTTCTCGTACTTTCATTTGCAGGTGGTGCATATGTTCTAATTCCCTATTATGTTCTTTGGCGGCCGCCACCTCCTCCTGTTGAAGAAACTGATCTTAGCCGGTGGCCTCTCATTTTTCTAGAGTCAAAATTCACTGCATGGGTAAAAAATTCTTCTACAGTTCAAATAAATTACCTTATTTGCCAATGTTATTTTGATTTTAAGGACAGAAATCTTCACTGCTGAAATGAATTACTAGGTTGCAGGTTGAGTCTTATTTATGAGGTTTTGATATGTGAGTGAGAAGGTAACATATTTTGAGAAAAAAACAAAATAAAAAATGAATAAGAAAATACGCTATGTGCTTTATGTTAAAATTAAAACTAAGATTCCATTCTCTAAGGCTGTCTTTCTCTCTTACACTTTTCAATGTAGTAAAAACATTAGCAATATGGTGTTATTGGTAGTAAATGATTTGTCTACATATATATTATAAAAAGCGCAAGTTTATAAAATTGGATTACCTTATAATATTTAATAAATAAATAAATATCATAATTACCGTCTAGCACACACTTTAAGTTCTACTTTACTGTACTTTAATTTTGAATTATGATTTAAATGTATTGTCAAATATATCCTTAAAAAATAATTTATTTTAAATAAAAAATTATGTATTTATGCATTTTACATTAAACTAATGAATTGATTAAAAAAATATAACAGATAATTCCAATAGTAAATAAATATATCATAATATGAAATTAATAGAATGGATAATTCAAATTTTAAATAAATATATTATAACAATAATTTAAATGATAATATATATCCTATAACATTTTTCCATATTAATTCATTTATTCTATATATATATTGTAATAAATTATGTTTATATAATATTTATATTTTAGAATGAAATTTAATGTGTAAATTAGAATGAATTTGTTTATATATCGTTTAATTTTTAACATTAAGTTAGATTTTTTTAAGCACATTTAGGTTATAGATAAAAATAAATGTTTTTTACATTTATTAACATAGTATCAATGTAATTACTAATTTTAATAACTAGCAAAAATATTATTATACAAGATTTAGATTTTTATTAATTTAAAATAAATTAGATATAAAAATAACAAAAAAAAAAAACACAATAAACCGGGCACATGTTAATGCATGTCTTTCTAAGCTAGTATATATGTATGTGTTCTTTTTACATAAGAGACTACAAACACTTTTTTCTTTTTCTTGGGTTTGATATTTTTTCCCTCAGCTATTGAATGCCGCTTTTCTATTGAAATACTAATACTGATGACTTATGTACTTGTTTAAAACCTACAATTTGAATCCAAATGTCTGTCAGATCTGTCTTGCTGCAGGACTGGGTATATGCATTTATGCTGGTTTAGCAGGCGGGGGTGACTGGAAAGAATTTTTTCAGTACTTCAGAGAAAGCAGATTTGTAAGTGGTAGCCGATTGCAGATTTGCATAATTGCATTTATCTAAAACAAAACAGCAAACTTATTTCCACCACATAATCATAACACTGATAGTGTTTTTAAGAGCATCCTGTTGTTATAATTTCAACACATACTTTTTTTGCTATTCAAATTCTATGGCATTAGCTTATAACTTTATTCATTAGTTATTTGTAATCTGCACATTTATTCTATGGACAGTGGCACTATACATTTCGATGAAACTCGACACAAACTTTTGTTACCGACATTGCATAATATGTTGCAGGTTCATGTCAGCCTCCTTGATTTTACCCTGTGTTCAGCATTTGCCCCGTTCTGGGTTTTCAATGATTTGACAGCTCGAAAGTGGTGATGTTTTAGTAATCTGTACGTGCTTCTTAAATTAGTGTTGTAATTGATTAAATGGTACTTGTTTCTTCTTCTTTTTCCCAGGTATGACAAAGGATCATGGCTTCTGCCCTTGTCATTGGTTCCATTCTTGGGGCCTTCATTATACGTTGCGTTAAGGCCTCCACTTTCAACAATGGCTGCCCCTGCAAGCCCAATAACATCTAAAGAGCAATAGTATGTCAATTCTTTTGCATTCAATAATGCCAACTGGTGAAGAAAAGCAATCCCCACTAGAGGGACAGCTACAGGAAGCTGGAAGTGAAAATTGTTTAGCCAATGGTACACGTTGGATATGAACTATTTGTAAAAATGTAAGGTAATTACGCCTGCAAAAGCAAATGATTTCTTCTGAGGACAAGCAATCTTTGGCGGACCTATCCTGGGAAAGAAGTTCAAATTCTGACAGATTTTTAATAGCTGGGTTGTTTTGGCTTCAATTAGTAAAATATATGACTGTCCTGCGTCTCTTGCTCTTGCGTTGCTATATAAGTCAGCTTCTCTTTCTTCTCTATCATTTGTGGATCCCGGATAGACAGACGTCTTATCAAATCAAATAAACCAATGTGTTCTTTCCTTTTTTGTGCATTTGTTTATTATATTAATTTGTGTGTCCTCCCTCTTTCCCAGCACCAAACCAGCTGTTTCCGCCTATATTTGATGTTGAAAAGCGTTATTACTATTCCTCTGTTCTCTTCGGCCAGTAGTGAATTTTAAAACATTTATGAAAGCAGGAAATGATGATCCAGTGCCTTCGATTCAATCAACCACATCAAAACTTCAGTTTCAAAAACAAATTCTAGGCACTACATTGTCTCTCTCAATTAGATTGTTACCTTTTTCATAACTCTAACGTGAATGCCGTCTAAAAAAGTAGGCACTGCTGTCGTCACAGTGGGCTTCAATGCAGGGACATTAGCCATTTGCTAATTTTTAGAAGCATCCCTTAGTCATTGAAGAATCATAGCCAATAGCACAACTTGATGCAATCGACACAGGCTGGACAAGCACGATACACCAGCAAACTTGAGGTGATTACACTAGCAAAAGCAAATGATTTCTTTTTCTGTATTTGTATTTGTTGATATTAATTTTATTTCAATAGTTGATATCAAAGTTTGTGATAATGTAGGTTGCGGGTTTGAGTCATAGACATGCCTCGTAATTAAATTAATTATGAAAAAGGCTCTATTTATATTGGCTCCTTTTCGGACCTATACTCGCAGGAGCTTCATGTAACGAATTTTACTTTTTACAAATATTTTGCTGTCATCAAAATGTTCTCCAGGTTGCCTTGTTTTACTCTTGACCTGTGAGTGTCTATTAGCATATTGAATCGCTATTAGGCTTTGGTCCGCCTCAGTCTAATGGGAATATATATCCTGAACACCCTTCTTAAATAAATCTTACTCGTGATCAGTCCACTCACCCTGACACTTCCGACTTTAAAAATAAATCCCATACATGTACATGCATCACTCATATAACTTTTGGAGCTCATCTTTGAACCTGGCCTTAAGTTGTTCCCTCTTTATTTTGAGTGCAGCGGTAACTAATCCAGACTCTGGTGTCCATTGATCAGGCAACAATCTAATCTTTACTGGTATTTCAAACTTGCCGAGCTTGGCATCTTTAGCTACCTACAGAAGCACAAATTGAATACTCTTAATCCCTCGAAGCCAACTAAACGAGAATTCAACAGACAGTACGTGTCTATCCCCCAGCACAAGTGAATGAATACTCTTAATTGCATCGAATGTTTTCATCAATTTATCTTATATTTCTATTAAATATATTTTAAAGAAAATTGGCCATACCTCGGAAAGAGATTGTTGAACCTCCTTGACTGTCTCAGCTTGGTCACACAAGTTAGAAATATCAGTATACAGGATGCCAGCACCTTCAGCCCACTTTCTAAGGCTAGGATGCGAAGGGACGACAAGAGCTATGCAATAATCCCGAAAAGGGTCGGCATAAACCATGATATTATCAACATAGCTACTAGTCCTCAGTGCTGCCTCAACCTGTACAATATGCAGCAGACAACATATGCTCTAGGCTACACTATAGCAGATGCTTTCTCAAGAAAGTGCTCATTCAAGAAATTAAATGTTCCCGTAGAATTTATTGTATTCACCTTGCCAAGAGAGACATACTCTCCGTGTTGAAGTTTAACAATATCTTTCTTCCTATCGATAATTTCTAGTGTTCCATCAGGGTGAAACTGTCCAATGTCCCCAGTATAGAACCAGCGCATACCCCTTTCATCAACCTGTAACATTCATTGAACCATGCTACTGTCAACTTGTTTTAAATATGCTGCGGCTGAAGGCATCAGCACACCTCCGCATAAAAGCGCACACGCAATGTAGCAGTGATTCAAAATAACAGAAAAACAAATGCCCATGCAATTGCAAACAGATATTACCTTGTACACCTCGTTAGTTTTTTCCTCATTGTTCAGGTAGCCAGCAGTTACACTATGCCCCCCGATTACAATCTCACCCCTCGGCAGTGGTTTATCTGAACTCCTATATTCACCCTCTTCCCATGAAACGAGCTACAATATGAAAATGAACAAATGCATCAACCAAGTCGAACCTTGAATGTCGACACTGAAAACACACTTCCTGGTAGACAGTGCTGCTAGTACATATAAATATAATCTGTCCGAATTACTACCTTTTCTTTTAATCCGACCTTTCTTTTTACCAAATTAAAGATAATCTAGGATCTCCACAATCATTGCTTGAATATTAGGAAGATTGAACACCTTAATGTTGCAACAAGGAATAGGTGGACCAACATGGCCCACATTTGTGTCGTCCCATTCAGTGAAAGTAGCTGCAGCACATGTTTCAGTCAAGCCATATCCAATTGCAAGGTTTGACCTGAGATGCAAATCATGTGGAAAATCAACACTTCACTGTAGTACCAACTACAAAAATTCAGTCATACTTAGATTTTAAGGTTTCTTGTCGATGGATAGAATTTTAAATTGAGAATTTATAATAGCATCTTTCCTGAATGCAAAAATGCATGCCCATAAATAAGTAGATAGGTTCACATAGAAATAGTGCCCATTCACATTCAGTTTATAACAACAGTTTAGTACTCCTTCCACCCTACAATAATTGTCCAAAATTACTTTGCTCAAAACTATTTTCAAACCGAAAGTAGAAAATTGACAATTAATTTGAAACATTTTTTTTAAAAAAAGCGTTGGGAATTATCTTGGGACAGAGGGAACATAATGTGTACGGAATATGCAATTTAAGTCATGTGTCACAACAAAACACATGTATTCCATGCTAATAGCTGGTTAGTCCAAATGTTTTTTAGTCAACAGTATTTGCCTTCAGTGCAAAGTCTGCATTTTTTTCTTTTCTTTTCCATTGCGGCAAGTTTGGTCTACCATGTTTGATGAAGTCAACTATACAATTTTCTTGAAAATTTGGCTTTTTCTCAACCAAAAAAAAGTCAACTGAGATTTATTGGGGCAAAAGTCAACGTATTAATTGCTTTAGCCAGGTATTAAAAAGGATCAACAATATCTACAGGAAAGGAAAGACATGGGTCAACGACATTAATATCAGAAAAGTAATCGCTCCAACATATACCATTCTCCATATATGATCACTAGGAAAAAAACCAACTTTTTCTTTCAACCATTGCAATTCAAAGAATACAAAAATCGTTACCCCATGCAGATGTTGATAAACCTATGCGTATCTGCTGATAAAGGAGCTCCACCACATAGCATATACCAAATCTGCCCACCAAGCATTGAGCGTATTGGTTTGAATATAATGGCATCCCAGAATGCTCTCTCTATTCCAGCCCCAAACCAGCTCCTTCCTTCTATAGCGGCCAGCCGGCGACTATATGCTATGCTGAAAAGCTTCATTGTTATTCCTCCTTTGTCTTCAATCTAGAGTACGTTTTTTTTTTTTTTTGAAGTTAGGTAACAATTTATAAATAAAGTTACACTGGAATAGAACATGGGAGCTTCCTTAGCAAAATTTGAAACTATTGGTAAAGACGAAAGGTGATTCAATCTCTTCATTTTAATGAACAGCGTCAGACCAAACATGTGTTTTGAAAGCAAATTCAAGGCGTTTGCATTGTCTCTCTCACTCTCAGTCAAGTTCATACCTTTTTCATAACTCCGGCGCGAACACGGTCTAAAATAGCAGGTACAGCTGTCATGACAGTGGGTTTTAACGTTGGAGCATCACCCATGGTTCCCTGCTTTATTTTGTTTGAAGTGTTTGTTAGTGTCGAAGGAGAACCATAGCCAATAGCACAACCTGAAGCAATCAACACAAACTGGACAAGCACAAATAGATTTAGACATACAAGTTCTGCAATTTAATAATAATAATAATCAAGAAAACTGAAAAATGAGTCCATACCTCACATATAAATTCCAAAACATGAGCCAAAGGTAAGTATGCCAAGTAGGTGTTATTGTGCAGTTTGGGATGAATCACTTTCAGAACTCCAGCTACAGTTGCAACAATGTTGGCATGGGTAATCCTCACCCCCTATGTACACACACAGCATTTCAGTATGATTGCAAAGCTGCAGGGAAATAAATTTAATGCTAAAAGCAGCATAGAGAAAAAGAATAGAAAAAGAAAGAAAAGAATTTTTAGATTCAAATTTAATAAGATACTGAAACGAGAATTAGGGTCAACCAAGCCCCTGCCCAGAAAAACAGCAACTCATGTGAAATACATTTTAAGCGTGCTTGGGGCAGATTATTTCGGCATATGTTTTTATGGGTAATTATTTTAATGATTTAAGCTTTTCATTCAAACGCACAGCTTTTCAAATTAGATATATATATATATATATATATATATATATTATATGATTTCAACTATGTTAGTCATTCAATCTGATAAAAATGTAAATCTTCAAACTTCATATATTAGGGGGATGGAACACACCTTTGGCATTCCCGTACTGCCACTTGTGTACATAACCAGGGCCATATCGTTCTTGGATGGTAGCCTCGGAGGGTGGGGATTTGATTTCCCAAGTTTCAAAGCCTCAGAAAATGACAAAACAGTCCTACTTGGCAACAAGGCTGAATAATCAAACTGGCTTGGGTCATCTTCAATGTAGACGACATTTATTAAAGATTCCAGTTTAGAGCTTATTGCTACAACCATTTTCAATTGCTTGGAGTCGCATATCAACGTCGTTACTCCAGTCTGTCAAATATTTAATGCCATGAATTAGTCTAGCCCATCAAAGGACCATAATGACTTGGATCGGAGTTACAGAGCCATGACAAATACACATGATACTACTTCACCAAATATGATCTAATAAAAAGGTCAAATGTCAAAACCTGAGGCCTGGGCTGGTTTACACTTCACTTTCCATGAAGTTTGAAAACATTGCATTAAACCTCTCCCCACATGTCCAAAAGCCAGGCGATTATGTCCCAAGACATTTTTGATATTTGCTATATCACAGATATTATATGGGTGGAGGTTTTATGCTTCTTTTTCTCTTTTTTCTTTTTACAAAAAACTCGTATGAGGCGGGCCAACTAACTCGACCCAGTAAATACTTACTACTAGCTAGCTTAAGTCATCAGGAGAATCGGTCTCCTAAGGAGGGCCAGAGTCATCTTACTTGCAAGGGGGTAGCTAGTGAGTATTTCAAACCTCAGGAAAGTTTTTGTTTTTGCTAACTTCACCTCATTCAGCGAGTAGACTAGAGCATCCTCGCCTAGAGAGGCATACGCTGTCACAACAGTGATATTTTGCCGGAAGCAACCCTGGCATACATACATACATACATACATACATACATACATACATACATACATATATATATATATATATATATATATATATATATATATATCAACAACAACAGAAACACAGTTACTACAGCTTCAAACATCACACTCATGGACCAAAAAGGGAAGTAGTCAAAGAAGAGTTTAAAACAAATCTGCATCTTGCTAGCTACCTGCAAGGCAATGAACCACTCGGCCCTCGTTTCAGAAAAAATAGCAGCTCGGCTGTCCAAGTCATGACCCAACTTCACAAGCCCGGAAGCAAAATTGCAGACACAATCGAACGCCTCGGTGTAAGTCCTCCATTCATACTCGCCCAACTGCAGTTTCTCCACCTGCCCCCCATCGCTGCCTCTCTCATGCTCCGAGCTTATGAGCTTCCTCGACCCGAGAAGAAGGCGCTGCGAGAACTTTAGGCACGACTGCTCGAACAGAGCTGCGATGGTGGTGGCACCTTCCCACGGCACCTCCACGAGTTCCGGGTACCCGGCGTGTCGCATCGCGACGCCGTCCTCGCCCCCCACATCCACCGCTACTGCTCTCAGCTTCATCTTTGTCTTCTTCTTGCCCATTCTGAGCTTCGTGGAAATCAAGAAAGCCACGATTACGGTGAAAATAGCCACACCGACCACCCGTAACATTCTGCCCACCCTACAACGTAGAAACAGAACCAAGGCTCTGTCGAGCAGATGAATTATATGTGTTCAAATTAACGTGCCAAAGCAAGACCAAAACAGACCACCCCAGAATACTAAAACCAAATAAAGGAAACCAACAAGCTCAACTCAAGACAAGACAGTGAAAATAGCACCCGCAAATAAAGCCAAAGAGTCGAACAGAGTGAAGGCTCTCGCGATTATAACAGAATCTGCTCTTTTTTTTCTTTTTCGTGTATATTGATGAAGGTACAGTTAAAGAGAAAAGGAGACATATAATACAATGAAGAAAGTGAAAATGAGACAAACAAGGCAAAGACAAAACAAAAACAAAAACAAAAAACCCAACGGCACTGAAAATAATAATAATAATAATAATAGAAACCATTTTAAAAGCTCAATATACAAGAAAGTGAAAGTACTCCATGACAAAACGCCTTTCATAAGCCAAACAGTAGAAACAGAGTAGATTCTAAATTTGAAACTAAAAGGGGAAAAAAAATAAAGAAATAAAGCACGAAGTGTGCATGATCGAAAACAAGTTTAGGGATGAAGATTTATGCCCAAGCTTTAAAAAAAATCATGGAAAATGTACCTCTGGAATGGAAAAGGCAGACAGCAAATGGAAGGGAAATTACTGTTAGTGTGTGATTGCTTCTCTCTATGAACCGCCACCATATATATATATATATACATACATACATACATACATGCGTACGGTAGAACCCAAAAAAAATGCATAAAATAATTGATTGCCATACAAAACCGGCGATGTAAACAAATAAACTTGTGGTGTAGAAAAGTACCTCATGAATAAATTAATGAAATTGCTGGTTATGATTTTTTTTGTTTTGTCTTTTTGAGCCTCGTAACTTTTTATACCCAGAAACAATAAATTTTATTTTTGTCTTTAAAAGGGAGATATTGTACCTTTATTTTCAAATAAAACGTGAAGAAAATTTAAAATTTAAAATTAAAGAAATTGATTTAGCAAATAATAATATTTTAAAAACCATACAAAAAATTTAAAGAATTATAGGGTGAAATTTTACTTTATTTATTTATTTTTTTTTTGGAATGAGACAAAGGATAAGGAGTTTTGATAATAGCATCTCTGCTCTCTGTTGTATAACAAATCACGTAGTTTTGATATTTTTTTAAAAAATACATATAAAAAATAATATAATTTTAGTATAAAAAATAAAAAAATTTATATAAATTTGCTGTATAGATCCTAGTTGAAAGATAAGAGTCACCATATGGATAGGAGATGTAATCCAATATTGGTGAGAAAATTTAAATTTGACGTATAATAATTTTAAAATATGGTGTTCATATAATAATATATGATTGACCCAAATGTACTAAGAAAAGTTTTAAGAAAAGACTTTGATTTTCTCATTAATGTTGTGTTTTATTTTTTATATTAAATATAGTATTGAATTCAAACAACTCTTGTGGTAAGAGAACAACATAAATCAATTCGTCGTTTAAACAAGTTATGGGGCATATAAAAATAATAATAATAAATTTGCTAGTACTCTTTAACCGACAATTACGGGTCATGGTGTGGGACCGCGAGGATGGACGTTGACTCTATATTAATAATAAAGTCTTCTCCTCTTACCAAGTTCTCTTATTTTATAAATTAATAACAATACATATCTAAATAATATAATTAGTATTTCGTGGATTAACCGCACGTGCACGTTCTGAGTCGGAGGTAAACGCAGAGGTTGCCCGGACCAGCAAGCAATCCATCCTCCGAGTCTTCCACTCCAGTCTCCAGTAGGCGTGAGCTAGTGGAAAATTAATGTTCGACGTGGGTGTGGGCCACCATTCTGAAAAATACATTGTAACATATATCTAGGAGCGAAGGCGGTCATCGTTGGAGTGAAGGATCAATGATTTTGTGTTACAGAAAAGAAAAAGAAAACATATATATATATATATACGTACACACAGACGACAAACAAAAGATTTGTTTTTTTTTTCTTCCACAAATTATGTAATTGAAAATGAGCAATAAATATTTTATGATATTATCTTAGGTAAAAATATTTTGTACAATTAGCTAATTAGCTAATGGTATTGTCCTCAAATCATGACTAAAGTGGTTTATTATAATTGTTTATTTTTTTTCTCATTGCCTATGATGTGATATATGTTATCATGTTATTACAGTTATTTATCTTCTAATGACATGTAGTATTTACTCTATCTTAAATTATTATTTCCATGACTACCGTTAACTATAATAATTTTTTTTTAAAAAAAGGCCATGATAAAATAAGATTACCCTTAAGGGCAATTTATGTGCAAACTGTGAATATGTATGAAAAAGAAATGTAATGCGATCAAGGTCGTGGGATCTCTCTATGTTATTGTAAGATGTATAGCTATGCGTATCGATGCCGCCTCCTCTTTAAGACGTTGATGTCCCCTTTGTATATGCGGGGAAGAAGGAACACAGAGTGCTGGGTGAGGCTTCAAACAGGTGTGGGAAACCATGCATGTCTGTGTGAGGCGAGGTTCGAGGACGCAGGCGTGCTATATATGCTTTTGGTGCGTGGACGACGGTGGGTTTTCAGTGGGCGGCAACACACCTGGCAGACCTACTGTTTATATATATATATATATATATATATATATATATTCAAAAAGCGAATTAGTCCAAATTATTTAATCCGAAGTTTTAATTTTTAACCTGAAATCGATTGATTATGGCTAAAATCGTCTGGAATTGTGACCAATTTGACAAAGGGGACAAGCCTTAAATGTGAATTGGGGATGGTTTGAGGTAGAAGAAGGTGAATAGCATTCACCGGCTGCGGCTAGACTTGTTCTGCGCCATGGCCCTTGGCGCACATCAAAGAAAATTTAAAAAAAAAAAAAAGAAAGATTAGGGTCCCTTTGGCGGCCGTGCTCGACTGGACCGGATCCATTTAAAATAAAAGTATCCAACCATTAAATTCAAATTTTAAGTTATTTATAAATTATATATTATTTTATTTTATTCTAAATTGACTAACGCATGATCGGTAATATCGTCTAAATGACTAATCACTGCATGATTAGACTAATGTCCTCCACTGTGTAATATTAATGATGTGATTATATGGTTAGTTTTATCATATATGTAATATTAATTACCTTATAAATTAGTTAAATCTACATGGTAATGTTTCTGTTAATGTCACGACATGTGGTTTGACATCATAGAGGCAAAGTAAAATTTAAGTAATTTAAATTAAGTATAGTTATTTTTAATTTAATATATTAATGAATAAGTTAAAGATTAATATTATAATATGAATTCAATAATATTCGATGTTGTTGGACGAGATATAATAGCATTATAAGAGTTTTATAGCTCTTTCTTTAATAATTAATTTTATTGATTCGAGATATATAATTATTTTGCTACGGACTTATTATTACAATACTTATCTTATTAAGTTATTGAATATCTTATTATTATTTGAAAACAATTATTACATGTAATTTCTTGGAGTATACTGTGATAAATTCACTTTTATGATTTTAATCTAGTTATGATATATTTTTATATTTGGACAAAGTATGATGCAAGTGACTTTAGAATCATAAAGCTTTTCAATACTATGGAATTGGCACCAATATAACACTTTATTATTTTTTATAACTATGAAGTTTCAACCTTTTACAATATGGATCTCTCACACACTTTATTTTAATTTCTTTTATAATAAGTTATATAGAACTAAATGTTTATATAAGAAAAGTTCAATGCCACATTATATATTTTCTTATTGTATTTTGTTATTTATTGATAGTTTATTTGCCTACCTACTTACTTATTATTTGTTATACTTTAATTATTTAAGCACTAATAATTTTTCTAAAGCTATCTGATTTTTTTTATCATTTATGCGTAATTGAATATTTGTTTAGAGTAATATTACATGCCATTATATTGTGTACGCAAATCATACATGAATATTTTAAGAGTAATGCTACGAACAGGTAGATTATACGGGTAGTTCGCGCAGGAACATCTTTATTACCATTGGATTGATATTATTACTTTTTTAAAACTTTTTTATTTAAATCAACCCAACAACGGAGAGTGTATTCCTATACGAATTTCCTATATAATTTACCTAGAAATAAACTTTTTTATATTTTAATATTGTTGGGTTGATATTAATTTTATTTTAAAAAAATTATTCGTAGGCAATAAATATATTTTTGGTCAAATTAGCTAAGCAATGTAATAAAATTATCTTTTTATTTACCCAAGTTATCATTTTTAAGTTGAATTTTAATATTCTGATGAAATAATTTAAACTTATCATGACTTATTTTGAGTGTTTTTTTCGTTTATGAAAATATTATTTTCAATATTAATGTTCTCAAAATATTTAAGTACCTTAGTAATAATTGAAAAAAAAAATCACACGATTGAAATGGCAAAATAGAAGATTTTTTTAAAGGAGAAAATAAAAGTAGCCCTACACTCCCAAGTCCCAACAGTTCATATTGTAATCTCCATCTCCTTCCCTTGCCTACGCAGCTACGCTTCACCCCCACCCTGCCCTTCTTCCCCATTGTCCGTCCCTATATCCATCCCTATACTGCACCTCCATCAATTCAAAGCCGCCCAAAGGAGCAATCTCGCCTGAGTCTCTGCTTCTTCTTCTCTAATTGTGTCCCCTGCTTTCCACAAACAATCTATCTATCATTCTGTGTGTGCGCGCGCGCGCGTGCAAAGATGAGCACTGGGTTTAGGGTTTCAATCCCAAACAACATGAGGAAGATGATTCAGGCCATAAAGGAGATCACTGGAAATCACAGTGAAGAGGAGGTTTACGCAATGCTCAAGGAATGTTCCATGGATCCCAACGAGACTACCCAGAAGCTTCTCCTTCAGGGTCACCCTCTCTCTCTCTCGCTCTTCCTTGCTTCCTTTTTCATCTTTCGTTTCACTGTCTCTGCTTACCATGATCCCGTTTGCTATTTCCTTTGTTAATCGGTGACTTGGTTCAGTGTCTATATGGCGATGTTCTGCGAATAGGTTGCTTTTTTTTGGTTTTGTTTTTTACGTGTTTGTTTACTTGCTGCAAATGGGTTTTTATCAGTATTTATTGTTATTTAGTTATGTGTTTGAGTGTGGGTTTAAGTTGACCCTCTATATGAACTTTCGGTTCTGTCGGTTCTCTTGTTCCAGCCCAGCTCAAATTTTCATGATAATATACCTATTTTTACAAATCCATTAATGGTGTTATTTATTTATCCAGGTTGTTTTTGTATGACATGGGCCATCGATAGTTCTGTTAATTTTCCTGCATTTCGTTTCATTACGATTCAGATGAGGAGCTCCTTTTACTTGCATTTCTTTTTTTAGTACTTTATTGGGAGTATGCACGTGGGTTGCTTATTTTATTTTGTCTCATTTCGTTTTGTTTTATTTTTTGGTCCTAGGTTGATTACGGACCGATTGAATAGTCATAACAGAGTAAACTTGTAAACAACTATGTGTACAGGAGGCAGACTTAAGCATTCAGAGAGTTCATAAAAAATTTCAGTTTTTCAGAGAGTTCATAAAAAATTTCAGTTTCCGTAACTTGCCAGTGATCTTTCATAGGGTCTTTGTATTTTACTAGGCCTTTTAAGAAAAATAAAATGCCTAAGAAAATAAATAAATAAATATACACCTATGGCTTTCCAAAAACTATTTTTGTCCAATCAAGCTTATTTTCAAGAATGAGCTTTTAGAACACTACAAATTGAAGCTTAGCCAAACTAGCCCATAGTCTTCTGTGTCATTTTATCTACTGTTAAATGTTCTTCATACCTCGTATATCATTTTTTGAATTGCTGTTAACTATTTTAAACCGTGTTATGATATAACAGATACATTCCATGAGGTTAAAAGAAAACGTGACAAGAGAAAAGAGGTAGCTTTTTTTATATAGCAAATCCATTATATCTATAATTTTATTTTAATTTTCATGTCAGTTTTCACCAACTGGCTTAAAACTTTGTGGTAATCTTTTTCCTTGTTCGGATTATTGCAGAATTTGTCAAATAGAGAACCTGGGGAATCAAGGTTGAGATCTGGGTTGCAGGGGCGTAGTAGAGGAAATCGAGGGAATTACTCACCTCGGGTCACATCCCATGGTAAACTTGTATTTTTTTAGTTTTCCATTTGTTCCTGTCACCATGATTCAATTTTCTTTGCTTTCTTGGAATTAGATGATTCATGATGCTGCACTTGTACTCATTTACTGGATGTGATTTTTTGATAAGCTTATCTATTTTTTTTTTATCTTATATCATTTTCAGTTTAATGAAATCATGACTACAACAAAAATTCTACAATTCATTTTTTTTTTTTGAGTGGGTTTATAAATTGCATTTTGGTTGGTGATCTGGTGCTTATCAGTTATGTTTCTCTCATATATATTTTTTGTCAGATGCGGATGGCAGCAGAAATTCTTCTTCTGGAAAGAAAAATGGAAGTAATCAAGTCTCAGAAAAGGGCATTGCTATTTCATCATTTCTAACCTCTCAGGAGGACACGAAAAATAAAGCACCTCCCATGACTAGGTAGTTGTAGTTGCAGCAAGTTTTTTTAATTATAATATTGTTTGAAATCTGTTAAATTTGTCCCATTCAGTCTTCTGGGAAATGGCCCCGGTGGTGCTGCTTTGGGGAACGCTAGTGTACTGCATATTTCACAATCTTCTGCACGGATTGCCAAGCAGCAAGACGCAGCTTTGGTTGTTGATTCGTGTGAGTTGGGAGGTGCCCTGACTCTTCATTCCGAGGCAACCCCTTCATTTAGAAGTGGGAAAGCAATGGAGCAACCAATACTCTGCCCTATTAACTCCTTGGTTTCCAAGGCTCCAGCATCTTTATCTGCAGTCTGTTCCTCTTCTAAAGATCCTGTGCTGGTGCCATCTCATGATTCACAGCTCCCTGGGATGGTGGGTGCAACTAAATGTGAAGTTGGGATTCAGCAAACTCTTGTTGAACAGAATGGTGTTGAACCTACTCAGAGCAAATCAGCTGTTTGTAAGGACCTCCTATACTTTATTTGCTAATTGGTTTTTCCCTGTCTTTTGTTCTAAACTGACTTCTATGCTTTTGGGTGACTGAATAAAACAGTGAAGTCCGAAGTTGGGAGTTCCTTTACACAGGGAAAGATGCCAACTGAACCTCAAATTCAGAGAGTCAGGGAAAATCAGCTCAATGAGTCTACACAAAGTTTACCTGCATCAACTCACGGCAGCTCTATAGTCAATAGGCCTTTGTCTAGTAACAGTAACCAGCCACAAGTAATTGGTCCCCAGAAAGGTGTTAATTTCATTTTAAATCATTTTTATTTTTATTTTGGTTGTAACTGTTTTCATATCAATCTACAGTTCAATTTAAAGATTTATGTTGATCATGCTACTTTTGGGATATTGCTTCAATAATCCAATTACACTGTGAAAGGGTTCTATACTTTGAATTTGCACAAATGCGCTTGCATTGAAACTTGAACTGAATTGGGGCTAGGAGATGAGCCGTGGACATGGGCCACAAGCCCATTCTATTAACACATTTTGTCTTTGGATTGATTATTAGTTGGATGACTTGTTTATGATGTATGGTTAATTTTTTTATATTTGGATGGGGATGCTATTTTCCAAATGTAGTTCCCAATAAGGAGTGGAAACCAAAGCCAACGAACTCTATTCCTAGGCAAGGTTCTGGAGCAGTTTGTGCATCTGAGGTTCTCACTATGGCTGATGGACCTTCACCTGCTCTTTTGAGAGGCCTTGATTCAGAAGAAGCAACCTCAAAAGTGCAAAGAAAACTGGAGGATTTACGTCAGAGACATGTTATCATTCCAAATCATATTCAAGTCCCTGAATCTGAAAGGATGAAGTTCTGTTTTGGAAGTATTGATGCTGGGTATGGAGTAAACCCATGTCAGGCTTATGATCTGGAGTGTGACAGAGGCTCC
The DNA here is from genome assembly GCA_023512835.1 of Taxillus chinensis. Taxonomy (NCBI): domain Eukaryota; kingdom Viridiplantae; phylum Streptophyta; class Magnoliopsida; order Santalales; family Loranthaceae; genus Taxillus; species Taxillus chinensis. Next base: position 43,817,086 of record CM042088.1, on the reverse strand, counting down.
ACACACTCTGAAACTTCTACGGGTATTCAAAAAACTGTTGATGGGCAGTCCTCAAGGTTCACATAATTTGTTATCCTTCTTTTGTGCAGTTAGTTTTTCTTGGTTATACCATCACGGGTACCTGGTAGTTTTTGTATATTTATTGTAATGAGGGACATGACAAACTATGCTTGCCTATTATTGTCATATGACTGTCCAATAATACTACTAGCATTAGATGGAGATGATGCATCCAAAGTTTATATGTAATATGTATGCAAAATACTAGATTATGATATCTCTCTGTTGATGTTGACATGATACAGAATATTTAGCATTTGATGTATAACATATGTGCTAATGTTTGCATCTGTGTAAAGGAATGATGCCTGCCAACTCGCACAAATGTAACCTTGTAGGCAATTTTATCTTTTGTTACCCTGTTGTCCTGGTCAAAGCATACTTTTTTCTCCTTAAGTTAGAAGACTGCATGGAACAAACTTGTGCTTGCATAGAGTTTTGATAGGTCTGCTTACTTTTGTATGGAAGAAATATTCTATGATGATGACTGAGGCATAACTGGCACTGGGTGAATTGAATCATTGTTGGCTCTACAGAATCAGATATATTCAATCCACGTTTTATAAATCTGATGAACATTAAACAGCATTTTGCATTGTTGTTATTGCAACATCGAACAGATATACATTTATATAGTGAAGTTTCTACTATAACCTTCAGAGTATTTCTTTTTGACACTCTTGGTTGTTAAATTGGTGAATCCAGTGATCAAAATGCATTGCCCAAATCTGAGGAGTCAGAGTATCAGAGTCATGCTCAATCACTTGCATGGGTTCGAGAAAATTTATCTTCTGCTGAGGGAGATGTCTCAATCAGGGCAGCGCCAGATTACAGTGAACCTGAGCAGGAAACTGCATTGCCACCTGGAGGTCATCAGTATTCACCTCTCCATTCCTCGCCTAGCTACAATTATGGCTCTGTGCCACCAATGTTGGGAACCCAGGTTGCTCACTTTGAAAGCTCTGATTCTGAAGCACGCACTTCAAGTGTTGTGGTAAGCCTTCTATCTTATGGACCTTGGGGATCAAGTTGTGCTCCTTTTCCTTTTAATCACTGTTTACCTGGATATTCTTCTGTACTGGCGAATAAGAAGTTAATTATACTGAACTCGTGTTGTGTGTAACATTTTCATTGGCTACATGAAGCATGAAAACTCTTTTTCCTTTTTCTAATTTAGTTTTACTATGCTATGGCTGTCAATTTGGACTTCAGCATGGGTTTCTAGCTCCTTTTAACTTGCCTAATTCAGTTTGACCTTACGACTTTCTGAAGAAGCTATGACTTTGTTCCTGAATTTGGTCTTGAGTGTCTGACATCAAGGTTATTTTAGCATTTTGAACTTGGATGCAACCAGAATGGGTTGGTTTTAGTAGGTGGTAGGCTTTAGAATTCATTGGTGGAAATGGTAATATATTGATCTAGTTCGTTGATAGACTAAATTAGCGTTTGAAGTTTATATCATAATTTATATGGAATGTCAATTTTTGATTTGAAGTCAAATTAAGTTACCATTGGCACATAAAATTATCTTATATATGTTTATATAAATAGGATTTAATAAAATGAGAATGTGAAAACTCATTCATAACATGAAAACTTTAATGAGTTGTTGGATTTTCTATAATGAACTTCATCAATAGTTGAAATCAGACTTTTATTTAATTGTAATAAATTATTGTATTAAAACTATAGTTAAATAAAAGTTTAATTTGAGACATTAGATACAGATTTAACAGTACACTGAGTACAGAATAAAAGTTTTTACGTTCTCATTTTATCATAACATTCACTCTCTCTCTCTCTCTCTCTCTCTATATATATATATATATATATTATATATATATATATATATAAGCTTGACACCAGTGGATTTTCTTACATTGTAGGCCCAACTGCCATTTGATCCAACAAACTATTATGCTCAACTTTACCGGTCAAATGTGGAGAGTGATGTACGGATTTCTCCGTTTCATCCAACAGGAGTTGCCACAAAATATGATGGAAATGTTGCTGTATTGTCTGCTCAGGCATCACAGTCTTCGCATGAGGTCTGGATACTGACTACTTGTGATTTTATGAGCTTCCGAAAAAGTTCAAGGGATTATTAATGTATTAATTTAGAAAATGTATGAATTTAAACCTGTCCACCTGGTTGTATCTTCCATACATGCAAGGGCTCTTTTGTATATGGGTGGCAGTGAGCCTTGTTTTGATGGGATAGGATAGTCCTTTGTTGTGTTTTGGTAAACAGTAACTTCGTTTCCTGAAATTCATTTTTATGCTGTGGTTCTTTTATCACTTATTTACAGTTCTGAAGCCAATTTCATTTGATTGTAGGTGGAGAACTCATTGGTTTTTCCTACAGCAGGTCCAACTGCGCTTGTTACCCAACCTGTTGGTGTCATGCAGAGTTCTGTAGCTGTAACCCAGCAACCTGTCCCTGTCTTCAGACAACCGACAGGGTTGCATTTTCCACATTATCCTCCCAATTATCTTCCATATGGCCATTATTTCTCCCCATTTTACATTCCGCCCCCTGCTATACACCACTACTTAAGTAATGGACCTAATGGTGCCTTTCCTCACCAGCCCCAGGCTAGCAGTATATATCCACCTCCGCCACCAGCAGTTGCTATGGGGATCAAATATTCTCTCTCACAATACAAACCTGGAACTAATATGAGCAATGCGACCTCCAATGCAATGGCAAGCACCTATGGGTCATATGAATCCACCCCTGCAAATCATAATCCCAGTTCAGCTGCAACCACTGTGAGCAACTTGGTTAACGAGGATCTTGCTGCATCCCAGTTGATGGAAAGTAATGTCCATGTTTCCGGGCGACAGGTTGGTTTAATCTCTTACGGTTCCTTTTTCTAAGGTTAATTGCTGCACGTAAACTCCATAAATTATCTGGGTGGCCAGAAACCCTATTATAGTTTCATTTTTAACTCGCAAAGCCTAGTAGTTTCATCCACATTTCAACACTAATCCTGATGGAACAGCCATCATGAAATTGAAATGCAGAAGTGTTTTTGGGGGCAGCACACAAAAAAGAAGAGGGTTTTATTTTTGTTTTTCAGTACCAATGCACATTGACGTTCTTTACTTAGGCCGGTGGAAAAATTATGTCTTTATTTACTTGTTCTTCAGACTGAAGGATCAGCTGCCTGGGTTGCTGGACCGGGGTGTGACATTCCCGGCTTGCAGGCTAGTTCTTTCTATAACCTCTCCCATCAAGGTCAGCACGTGACTTTCAGTCCAACCCAGGTTGCCCATGGTACATTTGGCAGTGTCTATCACCCTGGGCAAGGCGTGACAGCAGCAAACATTCACCCACTTCTGCAGCAGCCTCAGACCATTACTGGAGCAACTGATATGGGATGTCCTGTGGCCGGCATCTTCCAGCAGCCACAGCATGCACAGATGAACTGGCCAAATAGTTACTAAAAGGGGCGCAGATGCTGTTCTTTTTGTGATTGCGTAAATCATAACAATCAATACTTGACATTCAAGTTTAATCTTGGGAGTTTTCAGGAATTCCGCTTGAGGCTGTTATGGATGCAGGAAAAATAGGGGCAGAGGGCCCAGAGTTGAGAGTAAATCTATAAGGGGTGCTTGGGTTGGGAAAATGCAAGGGAATACCAACCACCACCACCACCACACCCCCCGCGGCTGATACTGACATTACTAGCGGAGTAAGGAATGTGCTGGTCATCTTTCTTCCTGCTGCATCAATTTTTGCCATTTTTCAATTTATGTTGTCCTCCTCGTCATCGTTGTCTTTGTCTTCTAATTTTAGTTTTAACTTGCGGCATCGTGGAGAGTTACCCGTAGGGAGTGTCTTCTAATTTCTATTGTTTTCTTTTATTTATTATTATTTTTTAAAATCTTTCTTGCTCAGAATACATGTAAAGTGATTTTGATAGCACAAGGCGACGATGTTATTATACAGTGATTTTGATACATGTACTGGGAACAGTTGTAATTGTTATATGCAAAAAGGGCAACTCTGTTTTATTTAGCTAATTTAGGCTAAGGAAGAGCTCGATAAGTCTGACTATATGATTATTATAATTTGTTTAATAGATAGATTGGTCGAAACATGTAGTTAGTTCTCGTTTACACCCTTAAACCCTGAATGAAGGTTTTTTTTTTTGAATATATATAATATATTTTGGACACGCAAGCTTTGAGACTAGCCCAAACGACAAAAAATTGGCGAGGCAAAAGAATAAATATTGAGGACATATCTCGGCAAACAAATCATAAGTAAAATAGACAAGGGCGGAATCTGACCAAAATAAGTAGGCTATGGGGATAACAAGAGCAAACACAAATACTGGAGGCATACCTCAAAGAAAACCCGTAAATTGTGTCCTTTTATTTGCTTGCTGTTGAATGCTTATTTTGATGAATGTTGTTTTGTTTCTCCTTCTCTCTCTTTGCCAGGGAGGGTTTTGCATAGTAGAGTTAGACCCTGCGAAGAAAAAAAAATTATTGGCCTAAAAACAGGGTAATATTTTGGGATATCTATGTACTGTCCTTTCTTTCTTTATTTTGTATATGGCCACATGGATCGTTAGATTGGACTTGTCCCATCTCTCATTTAAAGTAGAGGGCTCTTTTCTTTGGAGGACAATTTAAAGTAGTGAGTTACTAGTTTAGTCTATAGATTTTGTGTTTTCAATTACAATTCAAACTTTATTATTGGTTTTATTTTCAAATACTAATTCATTGGTATCGTAAATTTTTTTTTGTTACCCGTGGTCAATTAAAATCTATAAAACCAAAGATTAGACTTGTCATATGACGGTTAAAGTTTTTACTACTCAATTAAGTCTGAATCTCTTATATATTGAGAACATTTGTTAGTGAGAACAAAATGTATCATATCATAGTGTTGGCAACTGAGGATTGTCATTATCTCCGAGCTGTATATGATCTAGTAAATCAATTATGAATATATTAATTGATTTTGTAAATATTAGGATTTGATTGGTGTAGTTATCGCTTTTCTAGAATAGATATATAGCTTCGGCCTTTCATGTAGTAGTTGCCGGTTAAGCATTTGTGTAAATTGTAAAAAGAGTGTTTATGCCCATCATCAATAAATCTGGGAAAGGGGCGACTTTCACCATAATCACATCCCTCTTTTAACATGGTATCAAACCCGATTTCTGGAAAATCGGGCAGGACAGTTCTATATATTATGTTTTCAATGGGTGTAGAAGTGGAAGTTTTTCTGTATCAGTCTCTACCCTCAATGGCTAATGCTTTGTTTGTGGGAGAAACGACATGGAGAATCTAAAGTGGTTGAGCATTTACAAGCAAGGTATGAGCCCTGATCATTTGGAAATAGTTTCATGTAGTCGACCTAGACTTAGGATATTTTTTTTAATGTAATGTTAGAAGATAAATATAGTTGGAGAAGAATGGTCGTCACTATATTGACTTCCTTCCATCGACGAAGGAGTCATGGAGACTCACTTGGGTGGTCCTGAATGAGAATAGATGGGTAGCTGAGTTGGATGACCGTGATTGGAAGCGAGTGAATCATGGCAACAACGTACGTGGAAGAGCGATTGTGGAGATGAGAGGAGACTGCAGCAGTGACCAAAGATGGCGTGGCCGATCGGGCGATGATTACGTGACATTCTTCCTCAGCGATGTCACGTGATGGATGACTTTGCTCGACCTCGGCTGTGATGTCACGGGTTGGAGTTGATGGCTTGAGATTTCAAGGATACGCAATTTCCCATCAGGTATACAGTGGCTCGGTCGGCCAGGAGAGGATGATTAGTCGAGAAAGAAAAGGAAAAGAAAAGAGAGGAAGGCTTGAGTGGCCGAAGAAGAAGACAGAGCCGATGATCATGGCTTTGGTTTTTATATCATTTTATTTTATTAATGTATTTAAGGAGAAGATTTTGATACCATACTTGAAGTAATGGTAGAAACGCTCATGGCCTAGGCGGAATGCTTTGTTTATAGATAATAAAAAATTATCATATAATTAATTATAGTAATAATCTTTCTAAAATAGAAAATACTAATAGATTCCTATTAAGAATAAGAGATACTATATATTTAACAGTGAATTTCATGAAAACTCTAATTAATATGATATTTCATATTTAATTTTCAGTTTGAATATATATTTTGCCCACAAGGGTAAAATATAAGGGTAAAGGAGTAGTGAGAGAGCTTGAGATAGAGAGAGAGAATGGGAAAAGGAATGATGGATTTTACCTTTGGTTGAATCTCTGTCCTAGGTAATAGTCCTAGTAAGAGTAATTGATGTATACCATTTTATTTGCATGATTGTCCAATGCTGAGTTTGATAAATGTTGTTTCTTCTTCTCTCTCATTATCTTGGATTTTAGTTAGTTGAAGTGATTCTTTTGTTCTATGTGAACCAAACATATTTACTGGTAAAAAAATAGGGTAATATTGATTTGTTATTGTTTTGGGATATATCTTTGCTACCCTTTCTCTCTTTATCTTTTATATGGCCAAATGAGTTGTTAGATTAGACTTGCCCCATCCCTAATTTACATAGAGCTTTGTTTATAGATGAACATTAAATTACCATATAATGAATTATAGTAATAATCTTCCTACAGTAAAAGATACTAATAGATTTCTACTAAGAAGAATAGATACTAGATATTCAACAATGATTTCCCAAAAAATTTTATTAATATGAAATTTCATATTTTCCATTTTTCACTTATTTGCTTGAATGTTTTCTCGCCCTTATTTCAGGGTGGATCATATTTGAAACTACATTAGGAGGATGACTATAAGGGTATACATTGAGTAGTAGGAGGGCTTGAGAAAGAGAGAGTAGGAGTGAGAAAGGGACTGTAAATTTTACTTTTAGCTGAGTCCCTATCCCAAGTAGAAGTCCTAGTAAGAGTGATTGATGTGTTCCCTGTTATTTACTCGACTGTTAATGCTGATTTTGATGAATATTATTTTTCTTTTTTTTTTTTATCGTTGCCTTGAAGAATTTTGGTTAGTACATGTAGATCCTTTTGTTCTATGTGGACAAAAAAAAATTTCACTAGCCCAAAAATAAGGTAATATTTTGAGATATCTCTTTGCTGCCCTTTTGCTCTTTATCTTCTGCATGGCCAAATGAATCATTAGATTAGACTTGCCTCATCCCTCTTTTGCATAGGACTTTGTTTATTGGCAGGCAATTTGAAGTAGTGGGTCATTAGTTTAGAAAATATTTGATTAGACAAAAAGTGTCATGAAACTTGAAGATTATAACCCTAATATATAATAGTGTTATTTCTAATTTGGCTTTCATCAAATTAGATTTACCAGTTAGCTATTTATAGACTAATTTCATGACAAATATATCCTAAAGTTTTATACTTTAAATTTTAATTAGGTTAATTTAATTTAGGCTAAATCAAAAATTACTATTTACATGTGCTTGGGTGAAGTTTATTTTATGTATTTGGTAGTTGGGATACTGTTTTTCAATACTACCAATTCTATGAAATTGTTATCTTCTCATCAAATTAATCCAATTTTTTTCGACTTACTTGAAATTTATAAGCCTAAATTAAATCTACCCGGAATAAAATACTAATACAACCTAAATTCTAGCTTAATAGCCTACAGAGTAGGAATAATTATTATGCACATGTTCATAAATCAAAGTAGAATATCGGGGTTCATATGATCCTCTGTTACATTGAAATGGGGAAAAAAAACATGGTGAAAATTATTACCATTGATTTCATCGGAAAAGGCCACTCATTTGTATCGCTTTTGTAAAAACCTATAACTAGCACATCATCCCACCCTCCACGTGTCATGTTATATTAAACCAACCAAAAAAAAAACCCTGAAATTCCAGATTTTGACTTTCCATGCAACACGCGACATGCGACACACAATACAATAACGCATCTTCATCAGAGAGAGAGAGAGAGAGAGAGAGAGTGAACGCTACTCGCTCGGTCGCTCCAGCTCCGCTGCTCCAGGCTCTCCGAGACAAATCGAAGCAGCCTCGAACTCTAATCCCTGAAATGCAATCTTCAGATGATCACAGGTACGATCCCATCTCCATCTAGATCTTGGTTATTTTGGTTACCCGATTCGTTCGATTCTTGTCCAATCGGCATCTAAAACCCTTTTCAAAAACCCAGATCTAGCTAGCTGATTCATGGTTCATGCTACAGTTTTGTTGTTTCATTCTATTCATGTTTCTGTAATTGGTACTCATGTCATGTTTGCATTTTTGTTTTTTTTTTTTGTTTCCGGATTTGTTGTCATTCGTGTTGTTGTAGGGCTAGTTTGATTTCTCGAGTTTCTGGTACGACGATGTTGGGTCGGTCGCTGGCCCGAGTCGGGAGCTTCCGGCCGGAGAATTTGGGGCAGAATGCCCTGGCCATGATAGGAAACCTATGTTTCACAGTGTTTGTCCTAGGTGTCCTGATATTCACCATCATTGCCGCCACTTACGAGCCCGAGGACCCTCTCTTCCACCCCTCCTCCGCCAAGATGACGAATTTCCTCACCTCAACCTCCAATGCTACCTTTACTGCTGACAGTTCCGTTGTCAGGACCGGTGAGGATTTTGTCGCTGCCAACCAAACTGCATTTGCCACTTTCATCAATATCACTGATGTTGAGAATACGACCCTGAGTGACCCTGTCCCTCAGCTTGATGCCGATGGCGATTGTGAGAGTGGAATGGGTAAGGCTGTTGACTGCAAGGACCCGGATGTCTTCCATTTGATGATGAGGGCGGCTATTGAACACTTCAAGGATATTCATTTTTACCGGTTTGGTAAGCCGGAGTTTAGTGGAGTGAATGATAGCAGTTGTGATATGGCATGGCGGTTTAGACCCAAGGAAGGCAAGGCTGCGGCATTCTACAAGGATTACCGCAGGTTTGTGATTACTAGATCTAGGGTCGATAACTGCACTCTTCGAGTGGCTAGCATTGGAGACTACCATACTGGGGTGAATGCTAGGAAGAGAAAGAAGAATCAAAAAGTAGGGTTTGAGAAAGTTCCCTCGAAGAACGAGCCAGTTGTTTCCTTGCCTGTAGTTGGAGAGATGGTAAATGATTCGCTTCCTGTGGTTGAATCTGAGGGTTCATTCAGTCACGGTAGGTACTTGATCTATACTGGCGGCGGGGATAGGTGCAAGAGCATGGATCATTTCTTATGGAGTTTCTTGTGTGCTTTGGGTGAAGCACAATACCTGAACCGAACATTGGTGATGGATCTGAGTATCTGTTTGTCGTCGATTTACACTTCCTCGCATCAGGATGAGGAAGGGAAGGATTTCCGGTTTTACTTTGATTTTGAGCATTTGAGAGAGTCGGCATCTGTGCTGGACAATGGCCAGTTTTGGTCAGAATGGAATAAGTGGCAGAAGAAAGATGGGTTGAATCTTCATCTTGTGGAGGATTTCAAGATCACACCAATGAAGCTAAGTGATGTAAAGGATACTTTGATCATGAGAAAGTTTGGGAATGTGGAGCCAGATAACTACTGGTATAGGGTGTGTGAAGGGGAGACGGAGTCTGTTGTCCAACGACCATGGCACCTGCTATGGAAATCTAGGCGGTTGATGGACATAGTGTCTGCAATTGCCTCCAAATTGAATTGGGACTTCGATTCTGTCCATGTTGTAAGAGGGGAAAAGGCGAAGAACAAGGAATTGTGGCCTAATCTGGCGGCAGACACTTCACCTGATGCACTTATCTCCACCTTGAAGAACAAGATTGAGGATGGAAGAAACCTTTATATTGCAACAGACGAAAGGGATACTTCATTCTTTGACCCATTGAAAGACAAGTACTCCACGCACTTTCTTGATGATTATAAACAACTCTGGGATGAGAACAGTGAGTGGTATGCGGAAACAATGAAGCTTAATAATGGTGTCCCGGTGGAGTTTGATGGTTACATGAGGGGTTCAATCGACACTGAAGTGTTCTTAAGGGGGAAGAAACAGATTGAGACTTTCAACGAGCTGACAAGGGATTGCAAGGATGGCATTAACACTTGCAAAGCAACCAGTTGACTGGCACTGCTATATGCGCTGCCGATTCCTCGCTAGCTGACAAGGGATTGCAACGTTCATCGCTGGCTGTTACCTATTTGCTTTTGTAAATTTTAGACATTCATTGATGGTTTTTGGCACACTATTGCTAGTCTGTGTAAAAGCAACAGCCCTGATTGGCTATCTTGACACGCTGGTTGCACCTTAGGAATTGGGATTGTGGGTAATCAGAAGGAGGTCCTGTGTGGATGTTTGAATCGCATTGTACTGAGTTGACGCAGGACTTGTTGCCCGTGTTGCTCTCTACTTGATTTATCTGTGTTCTTTCACAAACGAATAATGCAAACTAGTCCTTTGCATGCATAAAGTGTTTTTCTTTTTCTTCATACTTTTGCTTTTCCCTCGGTGCATGTCTTAAATATACGCATCATAGTACTGACTGTCAGTGACGCGCTTTCATCCATTCAACTAGTATTGAGCTTGGCTGATTATTTTGGGTGTTGCTTTAATCTATCAGCCAAAGCAATAGCAATAGTAATATTTACCTAAATATTGCCTCCAATGCATCAGCTAAAATATTAGCCAAAGAAAAAAACAAGCTAAATATGACTTTAACTTTTTCTTTGACTATTGATGCCACCAAATAATAGGAGTTTTCAACCAGCCCCTACAGCAGCTCCCTCCTTGCGTCTCCCTCTCTCTTCACTGCGTGGCCCGTGTCCCCCCCACCCCTGTCGCGCGCTCACGCCCGTTTCAGGCCTGCATAGTCCATCTGCACAGCTTTGCGTCAACCTCCATTCAATCCGATTAGTGATTAGGGATTTGGAATTTGGGAAGGAGAATGCAGGGGTAAGTTGGGAAAAAATAAATATTAAGTAAAAAAATAGATAGTACACATTGGAATGACATTAATTAAAGTAGGACTGTAGTAAATCAAATATGACTTTAGCTAGTCAATTTAGGTTGTCAAGACTGGAGATGGTCTTATTATTTTGCATCTCATGTAAGCCGAATTTGATTCGTTTCCAGACTACGCAAAAAACCTTGCGCACGGGTGACGCCAGACAATCTGGAACTTAGATGTGAGTGCCCACACCCTGTAAAGGGCCTGAGCACAGTAATGTCATCCAAACTCTAGTTTAGTTCAACTTGAACGGCCCGAGGTTACCAAAACTTGAAAATTTTCACTCTCACCCCTTGAAAATTCATGACTATCCAACTTCGTAACTGAATCCTTGGGTGAGAATCCAAAGCTATTTTAAATATTTTTCTTTGCCAACGTTTTACTTCTGATAATGAGAGGATGGGCGTTTGCTCAATGTACAGCAACGCTGATCAATTGAATTTAGTCACCTGCAATCCAAAATTAAGTAGTTGATTAAAAAATGAATATCACTTTTTTGTTTGTTTTTGTTTTTACTCAAAATGGATAAGTAATGAAAATCAAAATCCTACCATTAATGTCAACCAAGTTTTCAGTGATATTTTTCTTGGGTATAATTGTATTGATTTTAATTTTTTCACACCAATAAAAATTGAACCTTGAAGCTGCAAAAAGGCAGCAGCTGACTATCCCATGACATGAGGGATGTGCAAACAACATCTCGAGAGTTCATGGTGTGCGTTGCAATACTGTGTTCATGACTTCTTTAGGCTATAGTCACTTTTTCTCTAAGTTTATATATATAAATTATTTTTTATTTTCTTATACAATTATATATTAGAATAGATTCTTTTAATCTCTCTTAATATTTCTAAAATAATGTTTTGTATTATTTTTTATTTAATAATAACTATTTTATAATTTAATATAAAATAAAAATATAATTATTGAGAAACGTGAAATAGAGATGTAAGAGAAAGTTTTTTTTATATAATTTAATAATTATAGGGAGTAAATGATATTTTCTAATATATTAAAAATAATATATAAATTTTATATAAAAAGTTAAATATAAAATATCTGTTATGAGGTTAATTTTAGGACTTTTTATTTTTTTCTTAAATAAAGAGAAATAAACTTCTATAAAAAATTTACTACTTGTGCCCTTAACGTAACTCATACTCTTTTTGTTTATGTTTCTTTTTAGCTTTAGGTATCAGAGTGAAAAATGTACATCCTCTTATAAAAAGTAAATATTTGAGCTTAGTCCTTGAAAATATACAAATAATAATAACAATAATGAATTGTTATGATAAAAATTGCCTTTAAATACATTTAAATATCATCATTAATATTATTATTTGTGTTACCATTTACATATAACTAAGTATTGAAATTTTAAAAATTATCACTATTTTACTATTCACCAAGAGACTTTATTAGGTTCCCACATGATAAATTAGCAGGTAGTGATATCGCTTGGACCAGTTGCAGATATTGGGTTTGATTCTCATGCATGCCTGTCTTGATTTATTTTCGTGCTCTTATACATGAATGGTGGGGGGACAAAAGAGATCACCCAATTTGTAGGTTTTACCGTTACGACTTGATCGCAATATCAGTTGATTGGTTGGTTGGATTTCCTATGTATTTAAAAAAAGAATTTATCAGGATTTTAATAATTTCTTATTTTGTGATATAACTGAATAGTAGAGGGAATAAAATCTTAAAATCTCATGATTTTATTATTATAATCATAATTTTAACAACTCTAAGATGTTTTCCGCTCGCATAATGTCAATGGATAGAAGGCTTCCAAGATTATCCAGCGTGTTCTTTCATATCCCCTTGCCTAACTCTATATCACACTATGATACTTTATCTTTGTGGAGGCAAATGCGTGCAAGAAACTATCGACTTATAACTATCATAATGAGATTTTTATTAACTCTATAGTTTTAAAGTTCAAGTAACATTGGTAAAGTTTTCAATGACTACCATAAAAGCTATGATTTATAAATTTGATTACTATAATTTATTATACTATGTTATTAATTACAAATTAATATGCTTTTATATTTTAAATACTCATATAATTGAACATCTCAAACAATAAAAAATAAATATATCTTACCTTTTGGGTTCAAGTTTTAAATTAATCATAATTCAAACCAACACCCTTCCAACCCAATAGTAAAGCACCTCGGTTATCTAGAATAGGTAAACTTTATGTTATTAATACATGATTATAATATATAATGTTCATTAATTTAAGTTTTGAGCAATGCTGCCCAATGGTAAAATGCTTTATAAAGTTTGTATATAAGGATTAGGGTATATTTATTTTGTTTGTTTTCTATTTGCGTTTTTAAAACATAATAGTTATTTTTAAGTACATAAAATAATAAAATATTATTTTCATTTTTTAATATTCAAAAAATAAAAATAATCTTTTGCTTTTGATTTTATATATTTAAAAATTACTATCATATTTTGAAAATAACAATAGAAAACAAGCAAAACAAAAATACAAAAAAATTGTTATTGTATTTTGGCAATGACTAAGAGTTTTTGCTCAACAATTAGAGCATTTCCAATACTATTTTGTATTTTATCTCTACATGTGAATATTTTTTTACATGTAAAGAGTCTTTTTTTGTATTTAAGTCCAACACTATTATCTATTTTATTTATATTTTTATTAAAATAATATATTTTTTACATATCTCATCTCTTGCGTTGCATGAGGACTACATTGTGCTAGGATTTCGTTGACGGGGGCCGACGGTGATGGGTAGGGTGGCGACTGCGTTGGCAAGGATAGAGGCGGCAGAGATGGGGCGCAACAGGGATTTGGAGATCGGGAGATGGGGGGAGGGAGGTTGCGTCGGTTGGGATGGGAGGTGAAGATGGAGATGGGGCAGTGGAGATGCACCTGCGATGGGAGATCGGGAGATGGGTGGAGGGGGGCTGCGCCGGCTGGGATGAGAGGTATGGGATTGGGCGGCAGGGATGGAGATAGGGCAGTGGAGATGCACTTGCGATGGGAGATCGGGAGATGGGTGGAGGGGGGCTACGCCGGCTGGGATGGGAGGTATGGGATTGGGCGGCAGGGATGGAGATAGTGCAGTGGAGATGCACTTGCGATGGGAGATCGGGAGATGGGTGGAGAGGGGCTACGCCGGCTGGGATGCGAGGTCTGGGATCGGGCGGTGGGGATGGAGATAGGGTGGTGGAGATGCACATGCAATGGGAGATGGGTGGAGGGGGGCTGCACCGGCTAGGATGGCTAGGATTGGGTGGCGGGGATGGAGATAAGGCGGTGGAGATGCACCTGCGATGGAGAGATCGGGAGATGGGGGGAGGGGGCTGCGCCAACTGAGATGGGAGGTCTGAGATCGGGCGGCAAGGATATAGATGGTGAAGTGGAGATGGGGTAATGGAGATGGGGTGGTGGAGATGCACCTGCAACGAGAGAATGGGAGAAAGGAGAGAGAGGGAAAAACAAAAATAATAATAAAATAATATGTAGATAATGAATAGTGACTCTTCAAATGCGAAGAGTCACTGTAGCATTTTCCAGATGTAAAGAGTCATATAAAGAGCCTGTTGGAACATAAAATTAAAATTTTACTCTCTACATATAGATAATAAAGAGTGTGTTGGAGTTGCTTTTAGTTATCAAGGTCTAAAAAGCTCTTTTGCATGAAAACCTGGCATTAAGCAATGTCATAAAACCAACCAAAAAAAATCTTTTGGGTACCAAAAATCAAAAACATGTTGTATGTCATCTTTGCCACAAACACCCTCGCCAAAGAGATTGTATTGCTCCCGCAAGACCTACCCCCGACTTTTTAGGATTTAAGTTGGTGTCTCCACAACAAAATCATCATCCGCTAACTCAATCACATACCAATCAATCACATGCGAAGAAATCAGGTATTACTTCCTTAGTTGAGAGCATGTAAATCTGGTTGATCGGGCAATTAAATGACTAATATGGTTAATTGGGCCCCATGGGCCATTGTCTGGGTTCTGTCTGAGCTGTGTTCCCTAGTCCAGTTTGTTTTTGTTTGGGCTCACTGGGCCGTTTTCTGTGGGCTTTATGGCATTGTTGTTTAAGGGCATTTAACCATATTCCTGTAGGCCTCATGGCTATTGTTTCTCTTGGACAGGCCGAAGCCCTTTGCATCTGGCCCTCAGGACCTGTCTTGCTCACCTGTGGGCTTTCTCTCCGGTCGGATACGACTCTGCTTGTTTTTTTTTGTACTGCTATTTTTAATCAATAAAATTTTCCTTTTTTTCTTTTAAATCAGGCATAAGGAGAATAACCAAAAACAAACCGTTCACCGCACTAACTCCTCTTGACAAGCCCTGGTTGACTAAGAGTCTCCCAGTGGTTCAGATATATTTTCCTCGAAGTTATGATCTCTTTCACTTTCTCTATATTAAGACTTGTTGAATCTAGTTGCATTGGATTGACTCTAGATTACACTCTTAAAAAAAAAAAACAATTTGGGTTCAAATGTGTGCTAATGGTTTTACTATCAAATTTAAGACTTTTAGACAAACATAGTCGTTCCAAAGCTCGGAGAGAGTTTGGCCTTTTTTTTTCGTGAAATGCTTCCCAAGCCAACCCTTGATCTGGTTTTTAAAAATCAGATTAACATTCTACAAGTCAGTTCTAGTGTGTGCGCATACTAGCTTTTATATACAACTCTTCTCTTTTAAATTTTAAATTTTAATTTTTTTATTCAATAATTTAAAATTCCAAAAAGGCTGCTTATGACATTTGGAATACCCATTTCAAACAGAGTTCAGGGGGGCTCCTATGGCCACAAACATGGACACGAGTACAAGTACAGCTTATTACAACTTATGGTATAATCATCACGCACCGATATTATATAACCCACCAGCACAAAACCTTAATTCCATTACTCAATTTCGGAAATAACTTCTAGCTCCATGTTGAGATGTTTTCCACGCTGGGCAGGGCCACCCATTAATGTTGCATTTGCAGGGGCGAAAGGGTTGGGCGGCATGGTCAGATTGTCCCCCTCTCCTTGTAGCATTTGAACAACTTGTGTCATTGATGGCCGGTCTGCTGGATGCCACTGAATGCATGACAATCCAACAACGATCAATTGTTTCGCAATGTTTGCATCTACAGCTGTGTCAATCCCAGTTCCCACAACTTCTCCTCGCTCCAAACGTTCGTAAATCCAATCAGGAAAGTATCCCTGGCTGCTGCTCGCTCCTGCCGCGTCACTGTTCTTCCCGCCTTCCACCATGTTCACCAACATCATCCCAAAACTGTAGACATCAGATTTGTGAGAAACATTCCCAAAGTTCCGAGAGACGACTTCGGGAGCAATGTAGCCTACTGTCCCCCTCGCAGCAGTTAAGGAAACAGCACTTATTTCCTTGGAGCAGAGCTTGGCTAGGCCGAAATCGGAGATCTTTGGGTTCAAGTTTCCGTCCAGCAAGACATTATGGGGTTTGATGTCGAAATGAAGGATTCTCTGTTGGCATCCTTGATGAAGATATTCAATTCCTTTGGCGGTGCCGACCGCGATGTCTTTAAGCTTCTTCCATCCAAGAGCTTTCTTAATGGCTTCTGAATATATGAACTTGTCCAGCGATTCATTTGGTAGGAACTCATGCCCATGCCCATGCTTCGGTTTTCATCCCTGATCCAGAATGGAAATTGGATTTCTGGAGGACCCCTGACACATTATGTGCCTGGAAAGTAACACTTCTCTTGGGTCGTACTTGATTTGGCAGGTAGGAGGATGAATATGAAGAAGATGCAAAAGCTGTGAACATGGTCCAACTCCAAGTATTGCCTACCCATTTCCTCTTTTTCGTTTTCTGTTCCCTGCTGCTGCTGCTGCTGTATGCGTATTGGGTGTGTGTGTGCGCCAGTCAATGTTTGAATCTCAATTATATATAATTATATATGGTGGTGAATGCTGAAACTTCCTACTAGATGAGGCTGAACTTGTCCTACATCGAAACTTCCTAATCCTAATACCTACATGGGGCTTGCAAACTAGTCTTTGTTTATGTTGGCAGCCTAGCGGATAGATAAATAATACGTACATGGGACTTGTATAAATATATAGTTGAATGAACTGTGTTGATACACGTGATATAATAAAAGATATCGTCCCAATTTTTGATTCTCTGATAACTCTGTATTCCAACACAATCAAATAAACGTTTAAGGTCCAAAATTTGAATTGAAGGACTTACTATAAACGTTTTAATGTTTAAAATCCAAAACTAAAATTCAGGAATGAGGTATTTAAAGCTTAATACTGGAATTGAAAATTTTACTAAAAAATGTTTTAGTTTTTCAAGTCCAACACTAGAGCTCATAAAATCTGTTCAAACACATCTAAGTAATTAAAGTTTAAAATCAGAATTGAAAATAATTTAGAAAGAAAGATGTGATTATAGCAAGCTATTGATTAGAACATATAAATTATTTTGAAAGCCCTCATGAAAAATTAAACTACTTATTGATGGATGAAAATGGAGCCAAGTTTGATGAATCTCTGCACACTTGAGTTTAGGCCGCTTGAAAAAAGATTCGGTTTTGCACTATTTTCCTTTTTCTCTATTTTCTCAACCACTTTTCTCTTCTCTATTCAATTTCTCCACAGTCAAACAAAGGAGTTTGAAATAATCAAATTGGGAGATGGGTTATAGGATAGATCGTCCTAAATTAATGGAGATATGTTTTTTAAATAATAAAAGAGTTGGTGGTGGTTGGAGTATGAAGGGACTAAATAATGCCTGGAAGATGTCAGATATTTTGAACCCCCCCTTACACGGCTTGGCCAGAGGAGAAATAAATAAATAATTCTTTAATCAAATAAAGATATGCAAAATATATTATATGTCAAATAATTAAATGGATCTATTCTTCAAGTCAAAACAAATTCAGAGAAATCTCTCACGTGGAATAATAATACCAAAAAAATTAATATAATTTGAATGGCCAGACGTTTGTCTTTCTTTCTTCCAAGGTATTTCCACGTCC
Source organism: Taxillus chinensis (assembly GCA_023512835.1). Classification (NCBI taxonomy): domain Eukaryota; kingdom Viridiplantae; phylum Streptophyta; class Magnoliopsida; order Santalales; family Loranthaceae; genus Taxillus; species Taxillus chinensis. The sequence goes on along the minus strand of CM042088.1, from coordinate 43,799,054 downwards.
ACCATTTAAGTGGAGCTTTGAACAGAGATTCTTGCCTTGCCTTAGTAGCCATGTACTTGTAGTAGGAGATTGAAAAGAAAAGAAAGAAAAATCATGCTTCCATGGCGCAGCCTCACCGTATTTGCATGTGCCTTCCTCCTATTTTCCCTCACCAGCTGCTTCCTTCAACTTTGCAAAGCCGACACCACCAACCGTTCTAATTATGTTGTCTGCAATCCTTCATCTTGTGGGGGTATCAACATTAGCTTCCCCTTCCGGTTATCAACCGACCCCCCCGAGTGTGGTTACCCCGACTTTCAGCTGGCCTGTAACCACGAGAACCGAACCATTGTACATCTCCGAGTTGGAGTTGGAGTTGGAGTTGGCGAAGAAGATTATTATTTTTATGTGGAGGATATCGACTACCACAGCTTCACAATCCGGGTGGTGGATCCTGGCATCCAGAAACACAACTGCTCTTCCTTGCCTCTTCATTCCCTACCTATGTCACTTTGGTATTTTTTTAACACGGGCATCGACGAGTACCTGGGATCCTCTTCTTTTACATCTGACTTCGACAAGGTCGAGTACCAAATTCCTGTGACTTTCTTACGCTGTGCCGCTCCAATAAAGAATTTTACAAGTCTCGGCATCGTCCAAGTTCCTGCTATTTGCAATTACAATAATAATATCGTAGACGGCGGTGCTTCATCTCCATCACCTGCCCTGCATTATTCTTACGTGTCCGGGGAACAGCCCTTATCTATATCTGATGTGCCAGACTCCTGCACCATTGGAACCACCACACGTGTTCCCAATTCTTCCTGGCCAATAAACCACACACCCTCTTTTATGAGCCTACACCGTGCGATGGAATTTGGGATTCAGCTTTCTTGGGATTCCCATTATTGTGACCTCTGTTCTTCAATGGGTTCCGATGATTGTTCCGTCTGTACCTCAATATTGGGGAGTACTTGCAGGACTGACTTGTGCTATCAATATCATTACCAGCCACCAACTTTGTCCCAGAGTATGGTTTTGTATTTCTCTTTGGCAGTTAGGCAGTGGCACCAATAAATGATTGTAGCACCAATTACCATAATTATTAAGCTTTGTACGTAGTTATTTATTTTGGATACTAATACATATTAATGCGTTTCACTTTTTTTTTTTTTGTAGGAATCGGCGATTTTATCCAGTATGGTAAGAATTCTCCTTCTCTCAATGATTCATTGTTGATTTGATTTGTGTGGTTGTATTTATCTTATTCGAAATTAATTCAGCTTTGAGACTTATTGTAGAATTATTTTACTGTCTATTGATTAATGCCTTGGCAATTTTGCAGATCTTCTCTATTTTCTTGGAAACAGTAAGAACACCCCTCTTTCTCTCTCTGGCTTTAGTTGTGTGAATCTTTCTCCTAACTTTTTTTTTTTTTCATTTTTTTCCCCCTCTTGGGACAGATTATCCAAAGTTTCTATATTGGCTTTTAGGTAAGCTTTAAGTATTTATATACACACCCAGTCACCCACATACATTAATGACTGCAGATTATATTGTATGTTCAGTGTGCCAAGCGTCATGCCAACTTTGTTTTCTTTCTTTAAGTAAAAAATCCTACTTTGTCGGTGGCTAATCAATTTAACTCGGCTTAATTTTTTTTTGATATATATATATATATTGACCGTACGTCTAAGTAATTATTTCGGTTGTAATTAATTTTTGCAGCAAGATTTCTCCTTGGATTTCCATATGCGTTGGGGTTTCTCGTGTACAAATTTTGGAGGCGTCATTTATCAATGTACGACAACATTGAGGATTTCCTGCAAAGCCAAACCAACCTTATGCCGATTAACTACTCCTATTACGAAATCAAGAATATGACTAACAAATTCAAGGACAAGTTAGGGGAAGGTGGCTTTGGTTCCGTGTACAAAGGAAAGCTGCGGAGCAGCTCTGAGGTAGCCGTAAAAATGTTGGACAAGTCGAAAGCAAACGGTCAAGAACTTATAAATGAGATCGCCACAATTGGAAGAATTCACCATGTCAATGTGGTCCAACTTGTTGGATTTTGCATTGAGAGATCTAAGCGTGCTCTGGTTTATGATTTCATGCCCAATGGGTCTCTTGAAAAACATATTTTTTGCAAGGAAGGAGAGGTTTCCATAAGTTGGAAAAAACTGTATGAGATATCACTCGGAGTGGCTCGTGGGATTGAGTATCTGCATAAAGGCTGTGACATGCAGATTTTACATTTTGATATTAAGCCCCATAATATTCTTCTCGATGAAAATTTTATTCCAAAAATTTCCGACTTTGGGCTTGCAAAACTATATGGTTATGATGACAGCATTGTATCGCTTACCATGGCAAGAGGAACAATGGGATACATGGCACCAGAATTGTTCTACAAGAACATTGGGGGTGTCTCCTATAAAGCTGATGTTTATAGTTACGGTATGTTATTAATGGAAATGGCAGGTAGGAGGAAGAATCTCAATGCATTTGCTGATCAGTTGAGCCAAATTTACTTTCCTTCATGGGTTTATGACCAAATGGAAGAAGGAAAAGACATGGAAATAGAAGGTGCCACAGAAGAAGAAAAGGCGGCAGTGAAGAAGATGATAATTGTTGGTTTATGGTGTATACAGATGAACCCAAGTCACAGGCCTTCAATGAGTAGAGTTGTTGAGATGTTGGAAGGAAGCACACAGGTTTTGGAGATGCCTCCCAAGCCGTGTTTTACTTCACGCGAAATGCCTAACGAGGTTCAACGGATGGAACCGCAAAATCTAACTGAGCCAGAAGCTTCCTCCGAGAACACCGACCAATGCATTAATCCGGAGATAAGTGATGATATGATGATGACAGAAATTGAAGTAACATAAAAATATGTTAGGGAAAGTAACGTTACACCACTCCGCAGGCCACAATTAGTTTTCATTTTCATAGAGTTGCTTAGCTAAGTGCCTGATTTCATCGCCCGAAACTACGTATTTGGCTTGAAACTTCCGTTTGAGAGTCTTGAAATATAATAAATGGTTGGCATATTAAATTATTTGACAAATAAGCATTTTTTTGTCAATTTTAGTGGGAAAATTTCTTGTTGAGTGCGTTTACTTAGCAAGTATTTTCTTTCTGAAGCACAATACTAGTTTCCCCTCCCAGATGGTATGGGGGACCAGACACTTGTGATCTCTCATCCATAAAGTGAATTCGTGATATAAATTTTAAAAATAATTATACAAGTTTCTGCTACATCTACCCAAACGAGAAGGTAATTAATACCAAAAACCACCTACCCCAACCCCCCGCACGACTTTCCCTTCTTAAAATGTCTTTGATTATTGTTAGACTTTGGGTTTTGTAATAGTTGTGTCCGTTCTAAAAAAGACAATAATCAATAAAATCTGAACTCGAAACGGGAATTATCCACAATGGGTTTTGTTTATTTTTATTTGGTTTGTTTACGGGAGAAATATTTTGGCTCTATTTTTATAAGGCAAGGGATGTTTATATTTCTAAACTTATAACACTCAAATTAAACAATCAATCCTGTGATACTCTTCCCACCCCACCGCACCACCCAAATTAATAAATGACTTGCTTAATAATTAAATGGATTTAAATGATTTTTTATGTAGCCGAATATTTTCATGAATGTCTTTTTAAAAAAAATCACTACCATACTCCAAAGCTTGGACCTTTTCATTTCCAAAAAAAAAAAAAAAAAACTTACGTGCTTTTTTTGACATTAATTTACTTACTTATTGTGCTGTTTTTTATCATAAATTTTTATTTTCATTGAGTTATTTAGCTAAGTGCCTCATAAACTATTTATTTGACATGAAACTTCTGTTTTGAGAGTTCTGAAATCAAATAAAAAGGTTGTCATATTAAGCTTTTTGACAGATGAGTATTGTTTGTCAATTTTAGTGGGAAAATTTCTTGTTGAGTGCGTTTACTCATAAAGCTTTTTTTTTTTTTCAAAAGCATTTTCTTTTAGCAGCACAATAGTAGTTTCCTAGACTTTCATGTGATCTCATCTGCCTTTCAGCTGCACATCAAAATATCTATATCATTCACCCTTGTCGATAAAGTGGATTACAACTTACTTACCCATGGCGAATTCATGATATCATTTTAAAAAATAATTATGCAAGTTTCAGACTTTCAGTTATGCGGCAGGTAAGAATACATTCTCCGCAAACCACGAATGAGTCTGCTACCTGCTCTTACCCAAACGAGAAGGCATACATACTTGGGCATGCTAATCGTCTCAATGAAAATTTCAACTTAAAATTGACGTTTCTCTTTTTTCCTTCTCTTTTGGCATCATGTTGCATATGGATGAATATCAATCACGCTCCCTGAGTAGTGCTTATGTCCCTGAAAATATAAAAATGATGCATTGTATTTGTAATTATACCTAGCCTACTAGTCTACAACTGCAGAGAAACAAAAAAACTTAATAGGGTTAATAACATATGGTGCCTGCATTAAGATCCGCACACATTGATATAAAACAAAAAAGAAGCAAAAAAGTATTTTACCCTACACAGACATCAATCAATAAAGGTAAATTACAGCTTCCAATTCTTAACTGCATAAAATGATTCTGTTCTGTACATTTGCTGGGAAACAAAAAAGAACTTAAAGATTCCAAACATCTTGTCTGAAATGGCAGGCAAAGTATGCCTGACATCGTGCGATGCCCCCTTGGCTGCACGTACTTCACATAGTTTCATGGCTGCAAAGTTCACGTGAAAGCAAAAACAATATTACAACAAGGTCGTTTTGTTAATTTGAACTGTAAACCATCACGTTGGAATCGATAATGTCATTAATGCTACCCGAGTTTTGAAAAAACACAAAAACTTGTTGCCATAATGAACACTGCATAATTACAGCATGAGACACCTACTGATTGTCCTTTCCACAAAAAAGCCGGTCATCTCAACTTGCCATAGATATTTGGAACTTGTAGTTCCAACTTCCAATGCAAAATAAATTTAATTTCAGTGTGAAAATGGAAATGACCCAGCAATTCACTCTCTTCGGGCTCTTAATTTTTCCCCAGATGCACTAGGAACCAGCTATGAACTTCTACATCAATATTCCAAGCACGCCTGTGCCTGTGAAAATTAGACAGTTCAGTGCATAAGGAAATATCAAGATTTTCAATCTTTCAATCCTTTTTCCGCTAGTTTTTTAGAATATGGTTGAGAATTGTACTCTCTGTAGCTTCTGGTTTGGGTCAGTGGGTCATAAACATAAGAATCACCGTTCTTGACAAAGCCCCCTTTCACACGCTTTCTAACATATCTCTAACCTTTTGAGAAATAGCCATATCATCCGACAAAATCAATGACAATAATTTCGCGTACAATCTTATGGACCATATTTCTTCGGCTACAATTTATTATATTTGCCAAAGAAACTTTTCATTTTGTAAAAAAACACCATCACCTTGATTATCCACAACAAACAATTTTTAATGCCTATGAGAATCAATAGCCGCTTAATCTTTCCTCAAACTTTTTCAACTATATTTCACTACTACTCTGTTATATGGAAGCCATATTATTGCCCCTATTATTAGGTAATGACGCCAAATTCAAAACATATTATTATATGGAAACCACTAAAAAAGTGTCTTTCCATTTGTGTGAAGAAAAGAATTGTTGTAAGTAAATTCTGTCTGTGCCAAAGTTTGATCTTATTGTTTTAGTTTCTCCCCACATATACTCCTAATAAGATTGCTTAATGTTTTCATTGTCACCTCAGTCTGGCCATTAGTTTGTGAATATGCGCGATATTACTAAAATTCAAAGAAAAATTGAGTAGACACTACAAATTCTTCCAAAAGCGACTAAGGATTTTGCTATCCTTGTTTGAAGTGATAGATTTAGGAATTCCATACAAACGAACCATGTCTCAAAAGAATAATTTTGTAATGGACCGTGCATTATTAGTTTTCCAGCATCGAATAAAGTGAGATATTTTTGAAAACCTATCAATCACCACTAAGACAGAATCAGCTTCTTCTTTGGTATGCGATAATTCCAAAATAAAGTACATAGACACATCCTCTCATATGTTTTAAAAAACAGGCAAAGAAGATCATATATGACATCATAAACCGTATAGTATTTTGAAATTGTCCCTTCGAAGTCTGACAAATATAACACATTTCCACAATCTAACTCATATCACAATGCAAATAAGGCCAATCTCTTAGCTACAACCACTATAGTATTTTTTTCTTCTCAAATGACCTGCTAATCCTCCCCCATGGGGATCTCGAATCACTTACTTCCGCAAGGAAGATATACGAATAGGCAGCTGATTATCTTTCATTAATACCCCTCCTAACTATGGTAATCTTTGCAAGGCACATGTATAGTACGCTTCCTCCACAATTCCTAAAAAATCTCCATCAATGGCATAAGTGTTTGTCAAATCCCACAAGTTCAGGTTACTCCATTCTGCACGCCACAATTAATTTCCATTTTCATTGAGTTGTTTAGCAAAGTGCCTCATATTGTATTTAGCTTGAAATCAACTAAATGCTGAATAAATCTCATGGTTTTGCTGCCACAGGTTCTGACAGAAATAAACAAAACAGTTGGCATATTAGACTATTTAACAGATCAGCAAAAGCACAAAGTATTTAGTTATTGTTAAAGTAGAAAAAGTAACCAACCAAGATATAAATTTAGCCAATTAGTTTTAGGATATCAACCCTTAAATTTTAATAGTTGTCAACATGTTAGTGGGGAAATTTCATGTGATCTCATCCGTCTTTCAGCTAAGAATAGATTCTCCGCAAAACCACGAATGAGTCTTTGCTACCTGCTTTACCCGAACGAGAAGGCATACACTTGGGCATGGTCATTAATACCAAACCCCCCACCACTTTCCCTTCTTAAAATGTCCTTTTCTCTTCTTTGTGACCACAATTATGGACATTTTGACTTATCAACGGAAACGACGACACCACGGGTCCACGACGACAACACCCGACACCACGACGACGATCGACGAAAATAATAATAATAATAATAATGGCAAGACTTGATTACCCAAACGAGAAGGCATGCACTTGGGTGTATGTTTCTCCTTTTAGTAAAAATACTAGACGACGATCTACAATATATATAGTTATGTTTCTCTTGTGTCTTTTTATATATTGTTTTCTTATTTTTTTTCCATCACGAATAATATTTTAACAACAGCACAATATATCCAACAATATATATACAATGAAAAACTAATATGTTCACATCTGCTTGTTATGTATTTGAACATAAAAACAACTGCATTAATAAATGACTTGCTTAATTATTAAATGGCTTTAAATTATTTTTTATGTAGCCGAATATTTTCATGAATGACTTTTTTAAAAAATCCACTACCATACTTCTAAGCTTGGATTGTTCCATTTCCGAAAAAAAAAAAACTTACGTGCTGTAACAAGGAGAATAACAAAAACAAACTGCAAGCAGTGTTTGCCGTGGATGTTGGGGTACGTACGGGTAATAGTTCACCGCACTTACGTACTCTCTTGACAAGCCTTGGTTGACTAAGAGTCTCTCAGTGGTTCAGATATATTTTCTTCGACGTTATGATCCCTTTCACTTTCTCTATATTAACACTTGTTGAATCTAGTTGCATTGGATTGGCTCTAGATTACACTATTTTAAAAAACAAATTGTGTTCAATTGCGTGCCAAATGGTTTTACTATCAAATTTAAAACTTTTTTAGAACATAGTCGTTCCAAAGCTCGGTGAACTAAAATGAAATGCAAAAAAGATATTTACGACATCGGGATTAGGGATGGACAACGGGTACCACATCTGTTTTTCGTCCACTCCCGCTATGTGGGATGAGTTAACTTGCCCAAGGTGAGAGATTGGTTTTTCTAAAGTTGATTTCCCCTTTAAATGAGGATAGATGAGAATCGGAAATAAATAATGGGATATTCTATGCTGCCGTTACGCTTAATTTTAATAATTTTTATTTATAATTTTATAATTTTATAATATTTTAAATATTATTATTTAATTATTTTATAAATTATTTATAAATTTAGATATTTTAAATGGTATTTACTTATTTATTTATCTTATTTTCACATGATAATTTTTAATTTTTGATATTTTGAATGTGTTTGTTATTATAAATTAAATTAATTTTTCTAATTTATTGAGTGAAAAATAATATAAAAGTTTGATTTAAATTAAAATTATTTATATGAATCTCGCGGCGTCATATATGATTTTAAATTTGACATTGGCATGGGCGGAAGCAGGATAGACCCTACCCCCGTAAGGTGGGTATCACCCCTGTTTTGAATACCCATTTCAGACAGAGTTTAGGGGACTCTTATGGCCACAAACATGGACACGAGTACAAGTACAGCTTATTACAACTTATGGTACAATCATCACGCACCGATATTATATAACCCACCAGCACAAAACCTTAATTTCATTACTCAATTTCGGAAATAACTTCTAGCTCCACGTTGAGATGTTTTCCACGCTGGGCAGTGCCACCCATTAATGTTGCATTTGCAGGGGCGAAAGGGTTGGGGGGCATCGTCAGATTGTCCACCTCTCCTTGTAGCATTTCAACAACGTGTTTCATTGATGGCCGGTCTGCTGGATGCCATTGAATGCATGACAATCCAACAACTATCAATTGTTTCGCAATGTTTGCATCTACAGCAGTGTCAATCCCAGTTCCCACAACTTCTCCTCGCTCCAAACGTGCGTAAATCCAATCAGGAAAGTATCCCTGGCTGCTGCTCGCTCCTGCCGCGTCACTGTTCTTCCCGCCTTCCACCATGTTCACCAACATCATCCCAAAACTATAGACATCAGATTTGTGAGAAACATTCCCAAAGTTCCGAGAGACGACTTCGGGAGCAATGTAGCCTATGGTCCCCCTTGCAGCAGTTAAGGAAACAGCACTTATTTCCTTGGAGCAGAGCTTGGCTAGGCCGAAATCGGAGATCTTTGGGTTCAAGTTTCCGTCCAGCAAGACATTATGGGGTTTGATGTCGAAATGAAGGATTCTCTGTTGGCATCCCTGATGAAGATATTCAATTCCTTTGGCGGTGCCGACTGCGATGTCTTTAAGCTTCTTCCATCCAAGAGCTTTCTTAATGGCTTCTGAATATATGAACTTGTCCAGCGATTCATTCGGTAGGAACTCATAAACAAGGCCTCTTCTATATCCATCAGCGCAGAAGCCTACCAGGCGAACCACATTGACGTGATGGATTCTACCCATCGTCTTGACTTCATTGATGAACTCTTCTCCGTCTCCTGTGGTAGTGTTGAGGATCTTCACAGCAACAGTGACTTCAGGGGATAGATTTCCTTTGAACACGGTTCCGTAGCCTCCTTGTCCCACTTTCTCCTTAAATTGTTTTGTGATCCTTTTGATGTCGGCATAAGAGTATCTCGTGGCCTTCAATGCTCTATAATCCTCCAAGAAAACTTTAATCTTAGCGAGATACTCGGTTTCCTTTTTGTTTGTCCTATAAACGAAGAGTGCTAGTACTCCTATCACCACAAGAAGCAGTGGACCTAGGATGCATCCTGCAACCCCCCACCCCCAACAAAAAAAAAAAAAAAAAAAACACAGACTGGGTCATGGACATTAACATAATCAGGATCAAAACATTTTTTCTTCTACATATATATTTGTTTGGGTGTGGTGTGTGTGTGTGTGTATATATAGTCTCTCATTGTATCGGAACATATGTAGAGAGAGAGAAGTTCACCTGCTTCTTTTAGCTTTGCAACTGCTCCTCCACCTACAGAATTAGAAAATTAGAAAACTTACACCGATAGAAGATTACAGAATGTTTGAGAATTGCCATTGGCATTCAAAATCAGGTTTTATATATATAAGCAAAGGGAACACCTAAATTTTCAAAAGGAAACCAAAAAGGAATAAATATGAGTGACAGCGAAATAATGAAGCAAGTAAATAAAATAAAATAACCATAGGTTTGCTGGGAAGGATTCAGATAACATTCGATTATGAGTTTGCAACGTTGGCCCCTAGCTTCGCATTTCTGGCAGGCGGGGACAGACCATCTTAGCTGTAGTCTACATGTCTGGGGCGTCAGGGCACTGGCACTACTTGGTTGGGGGAAAAGTAAGCGATAAACTGGCCCATCGAGTGTGGCTGCACCTGCCTTTCGGCAATTTCGGAGGTCATAGTCCCCTACGAGTGAACCAGAGGGCAGGGCATAAACTAAGTGGTCACGATCACCGGCGCAATGGATAATATCGTTGGATGAACGAATTCTAGAGTAATTGGAAGCTGAACAACTAAGCAAGGTGATATTTTTCATTGGCATTAATGTAGTAGGGGGAGAATCATCGGGATATTCACTGCCATAGTAGTAGTGGTGGATGCATTCCTCGTCAGTGGTGTAAGAATCATCGGGATATTCACTGCCATAGTTGTAGTCGCTGAAGCATTCATCGGAAGCGGCGTAATAATCATCGGCGTATTCAGTGGCATAGTTGGGGGATGTGATGCGAAAGGGAGAGACGGCTGAGAGGTTGAGGTGTAAGAGTTGTCGTCGAAAGCAACCATCGGCAGCAACCAGAGAAATCAGGCGATAGTCGTAATCGATGCCCTCCACCCACATTTTTGCGGGCAAGAGCGAGTCCAGCTGCAGCCGGGTGTGGTTTTGGGGGGTGCGGATGCGGGTTAGGCCAAACGCAGGAGGATAGCCCATGCCCATGCTGCGGTTTTCATCCCTGATCCAGAATGGAAATTGGATTTCTGGAGGACCCCTGACACAATATGTGTCTTGAGAGTAACACATCTCTTGGGTCGTACTTGATTTAGCAAGTAGGAGGATGAATATGAAGAAGATGCAAAAGCAGTGAACATGCTCCAACTCCAAGTATTGCCTACCCATTTCCTCTTTTTCTTTTTCTGTTCCCTGATGCTGCTGCTGTATGAGTATTGGGTGTGTGTGCGCGTCGGTAAATGTCTGAATCTCAACTATATATAATTATAAAATAAATGGCTTCGGATATCTTTTTTTCTCTCTCTCCCGGGAAATTGGTAGCTTGCCACCTCATCACGATTACTTAAAGTTACCCAACCCCAATTGTACTAGTATTGCCTATAATTATATATGGTGGTGAACGGTGAAACTTTCTACTAGATGAGGCTGAACTTGTCCTACATGGAAACTTCCTAATCCTAATAATTTAGATAAATAAATAAATATGATGCTTTTCGATAATTTAAATAATTTAATATGATTAAATAATGCCTGGGAGATGTCAGATATTTTGAACCCCCTTACACGGCTTGGCTAGAGGAGAAATAAATAAAAAATTCTTTAATCAAATAAAGATAAACAAAATATATTATATAAGTCAAATAATTATATGGATATTTTCTTCAAGCCAAAACGTATTCAGAAAAATCTCTCATGCGAAATAATATCGAATGGTATACATTTATTTCAAAAACATATTAATATAATTTGAATGGCCAGGCGTTTGTCTTTCTCTCTTCCAAGATATTTCCTCGACCACCATTTAAGTGGAGTTTTGAACAGACTCTTGCCTTGCTTTCAATGAAGCCTTGTACTTGTAGTAGGTGATTGAAAAGAAAAGAAAAAAACATGCTTCCATGGCGCAGCCTCACCGTATTTGCATGTGCCTTCCTCCTATTTTCCTTCACCAGCTTCCTTCAACTTTGCAAAGCCGACACCAACCGTTCTAATGTTGTCTGCAATCCTTCATCTTGTGGGGGTATCAACATTAGCTTCCCCTTCCGGTTGTCGACCGACCCCCCCGAGTGTGGTAAACGCAACAAAGAGTTGTTCTGTAACCACGAGAACCGAACCATTATATATGCTTTAGACGAAGAAGATTATTACTTTTATGTGGAGGATATCAACTACCACAACTTGACAATGCGGGTGGTGGATTCTGGCATCCAGAAACACAACTGCTCTTCTTTCCCTCTTCATTCCCTACCTATGACAGTACTTGCGTCTGCAGTGTATAATCGTTCTTACTTCTTGGAGGACCCACTTTTGCATATGATTTACTTCTCCAACCACCTACCTGTGACTTTCTTAAGCTGTGCCGCTCCAATAAAGAATTTTAGTAGTCTCGGCATCGTCGAAGTTCCTGCTATTTGCAATAATAATAATAATATCGTAGACGCCGGTGCTTCATCTCCATCACCTGCTGCCCTGCATTATTATTCTTACGTGCTGTCTAGGGAACACTCTTTATCTATATCTGATGTGCCAGACTCCTGCACCATTGGAACCACCACACGTGTTCCCAATTCTTCCTGGCCAATAAACCACACACCCTCTTTTATGAGCCTACACCGTGCGATGGAATTTGGGATTCAGCTTTCTTGGGATTCCTATTATTGTTCCCTCTGTACTTCAATGGGGATTCTTTGCAAGACTGACTTGTGCTATCGGTATCATCCACCAACTTTGTCCCAGAGTATGGTTTTGTATTTCTCTTTGGCAGTTCGGCAGTGGCACCAATAAAATGCGATACTAATACATATTAATGTGTTTTACTTTTTTTTTTTTGTAGGAATCCGCGATTTTTTCGAGTATGGTAAGAATTCTCCTTCTCTCAATGATTCATTGTTGATTTGATTTGTGTGGTTGTATTTATCTTATTCGAAATTAATTCAGCTTTGAGACTTATTGTAGAATTATTTTACTGTCCATTAATTAATGCCTTGGCAATTTTGCAGATCTTCCCTATTTTCTTGGAAACAGTAAGAACACCCCTCTTTCTCTCTCTGGCTTTAGTTTTGTGTGAATCTTTCCTCTAACTTTTTTTTTTTTTTTCATTTTTTCCCCCTCTTGGGACAGATTATCCTGCGTTTCTATATTGGCTTTTAGGTAAGCTTTAAGTATTTATATACACACCCAGTCACCCACATACATCATTGTTCAGTGTGACAAGCTAGCGTCATGCCAACTTTGTTTTCTTTGCTTAAGTAAAAAATCCTACTTTGTCGGTGGCTAATCAAATTAACTCGGCTTAAATTTTTTTGATATATATATATATATATATTGACCGTATGTATAAGTAATTATTTTGGTTGTAATTAATTTTTTGCAGCAAGATTTCTCCTTGGATTTCCATATGCGTTGGGGTTTCTCGTGTACAAATTTTGGAGGCGTCATTTATCAATGTACGACAACATTGAGGATTTCCTGCAAAGCCAAACCAACCTTATGCCGATTAACTACTCCTATTACGAAATCAAGAATATGACTAACAAATTCAAGGACAAGCTAGGTGAAGGTGGCTTTGGTTCCGTGTACAAAGGAAAGCTGCGGAGCAGCTCCGAGGTAGCCGTAAAAATGTTGGACAAGTCGAAAGCAAACGGTCAAGAGCTTATAAATGAGATCGCCACAATTGGAAGAATTCATCATGTCAATGTAGTCCAACTTGTTGGATTTTGCATTGAGAGATCTAAGCGTGCTCTGGTTTATGATTTCATGCCCAATGGGTCTCTTGAAAAACATATTTTTTGCAAGGAAGGAGAGGTTTCCATAAGTTGGAAAAAACTGTATGAGATATCACTCGGAGTGGCTCGCGGGATTGAGTATCTGCATAAAGGCTGTGACATGCAGATTTTGCATTTTGATATCAAGCCCCATAATATTCTTCTGGATGAAAATTTTATTCCAAAAATTTCTGACTTTGGGCTTGCAAAACTATATGGTTATGATGACAGCATCGTATCGCTTACCATGGCAAGAGGAACAATGGGATACATGGCACCAGAATTGTTCTACAAGAACATTGGGGGTGTCTCATATAAAGCTGATGTTTATAGTTATGGTATGTTGTTAATGGAAATGGCAGGTAGGAGGAAGAATCTCAATGCATTTGCTGATCAGTTGAGCCAAATTTACTTTCCTTCATGGGTTTATGACCAAATGGATGAAGGAAAAGACTTGGAAATAGAAGGTGCCACAGAAGAGGAAAAGGCGGTAGTGAAGAAGATGATAATTGTTGGTTTATGGTGTATACAGATGAACCCAAGTCACAGGCCTTCAATGAGTAGAGTTGTTGAGATGTTGGAAGGAAGCACACAGGTTTTGGAGATGCCCCCCAAGCCGTGTTTTACTCCACGTGAAATGCGTAAAGAGGTTCAACGGATGGAACCGCAAAATCTAACTGAGCCAAAAGCTTCTCCCGAGAACGCCGACCAATGCATTAATCCGGAGATAAGTGAAGATACGGTAACAGAAATTTAAGTAACATGAAAATATGTTAGGGACAGTGTCTTATTGTATTTGGCATGAAACTTCTGTTTGAGAGTTCTGAAATAAAATAAAAAGTTGGCATATTATACAATTGGTTTTGTGGTGGCGATTCACACCGTGTTATCCCCACAAACCGTGTTTTCTCATCCCTAATTAACTTGATCAGTCTTCAACATTTGAGATTTTTGTTTATTTTTGTTTTGGAGTTTTTACGTGAGAGATATTTTGGCTCTATTTTTATAAGCGGAGGAATGTTTAATAAACCCACCACACTTGTCTTAAACAATTAATATATAAATAATAATTTAATATTATAATACACTCATTATATCCGATGATACATTCTGTCCACAGCAACACAAATTAACAAATGACTTGCTTAATAATTAATGGCTTTAAATTATTTTTTATGTAGCCGAATATTTTCATGAATGTCTTCTTAAAAAAATTCACTAACATACTTCATTTCCGAAAAAAAAAAAAAAAAACTTACGTGCTGTTTTTGACATTTGATCATTAATTTTTAAATAATAAATATCATTGATAGAAATTCAGGCATAAGGAGAATAACCAAAGCAAATATGATCAAAAGATACCAATAGTAGTTTCTCCTACCATATGCATATGGTATGGGCCTATGGGGGACAAACTCTCTTGTGATATGTCATTTGCCTTTTAGCTGCACATGAAAATAACTATATCATTCAACCTTGCCGATAAAGTGGATTACTACTTACTTACCCATGGCGAATTCATGATATTATTTTTTAAAAATTACCTTCCGTAAGTTTTAGTTATGCATAAGCTTAAAAGTAGATTCTCCACGAAACCACGAATGACTTTTACCCAAACGAGAAGGCATACACTTGGGCATGGTCATTAATACCAACCCCCCCAATCACTTTCCCTTCTTAAAATGTCCTTTTCTCTTCTTTGTGACCACAATTCTGGACATTTTGACTTATCAACGGAAACGACAACACCACCACGACGACGACGACGACGACAATAATAATAATAATGGCCAATTAGAAAGACTTGATTACCCAAACGAGAAGGCATGCACTTTTCTCTTCTTAAAATGTCCTTCTCTCTTATTTTTTACCACAAACACAATTCTGGACATTTTGACTTATCAACGGAAACGACGAACACCGAGACGACGACGAGTTCTTATTGTCGCTGGACGGTAGATGACACCGAATCCCATCACCACGAAGGTATACGTTTTAAAAAAAAAATAATAAGATGGATAAATACAACTATCAAATTTGTTAACACAACTACTATCGTTGTAAAATAATTAAATTACCTCTTATAAAATGATTTTTAAAATATATATTCACAAGGTAATATTCCAACTAAATTAAATGTTTGAATAACATAATTCAAATATAAATATTTTTTAAAATTATTAAAACATAAATTCGAAACATAAATATAATATTTAAAAATTAGTTTTCAAACAAATAATATTTAAAGAATATTATTATAACATAAATATAATATTCAAATAATATTTTTTTAATATTAATTCTATTTATGTTCTACTATTATTATTTGAGTAGCATAAAAATTTGGATATTTTTATAATTTCACGTTACATTAAAAATGATAGGTAAATATAATTAGCCTGGTGGGAGTATGAGTATTCTTTTTCTTTTAATAATTGCACACCATGTGGATAGAAGCTTGAGGTGCTATATAGCCCTTCGTTTCAGACTAGGAACATTTACGGTCGCCTCCCTAGACTTTAGCTAAAATTTAAATTAGAAATTGACATTTACAAATCATAAGTCATAACGAATCAAACTCTAAAAGTCTACCTATTTGATACAAATAAATAGTTAAAACTAAAAAAATTATATCAATAAGCTCTCCATTTTGCCGTGAAATTTATTACGTCTATTCTTTAAAAATAAAAATTATTATTATTTTATAGATATTATTATATTCTTTTCTACGCCTCTCCTTACTTCACGTTTTTTCCGCTACGCCTTTTCCTCCATAGCTACTCTGTCTTAAAAGTTGGTGGGATGATTTCATCGTCAATGATATACTTTTAACGATGATTTCTTAAAATTTCTGTCAATTTCGTGGGATGATTTTTCGTAGGATGATTTCTTTATCATTGATTGAGGTGAGATTTGTAGGACGTGGAAAGGAATATAGAGGGAGAGGAGAGGAGAGGAGGATGGCGGCTATTAAAGTTCCAACTTTGTTAGCATATATAACTTTCACCAAGCGATTAACCTAAAATATTACGCACTAAGGCATTAGGTACACTAACAATTGAAACATTGAGTTTGTCAAATAATACTCCTTCTACCGCATGCAAATATGCAAGTTGGACCAACCGCTAACATGCATTATAAAAATGAAATAATATTTAGGTAGGGTGAAGCAAATTTTCGGTAAAAGTTTTTTTTCCTGACCAAAAAGTTTAATATATTATCTGAGACCATAATATTATAATTTTTTTTATTTTTTATCGAATTCAATTTAAAAAAAATACATTCTCTCTCTGTAAATTATTTTTATATTAGAATTCAATGAAGGAAGATCAAAATTAAATAAAACTCAGTATAGAAAATAAAACTTGTACCAAATAAACACTAAGTGATCCAATGTTAAAACTAAGGAAGATCAAAATTTAATATTTTTGATAACTATTTATTTTCCTAATTTAGGTATGAATATATAAAATTTTATTTGATGGGCTTCTTTTCTTCCTATTTAGGCATTTTACGTTTATTTTTTTGAAGACTTTAATCTTCTGACACATATTTACGTTATTTGTTCGAAGTCTATTGTCAAATGCTGAACATGTTGAACTCTATAAGAGCATCCTAATTGATCTTATTGATTAGCTAAAATTAAATATAATTTGTTATAATTTTAATTTAACTAATACTACTTCAATAGTAATTTATTTATTTTACTAAATTATATTTTTTTCAAATTTACTTTTCTTTAAAAATCCTTAATTATTCATTTTAAGTGTGACTTCAAAAATTTGAGCCTTAACGCCATCGAATTCTCCATTGAAGGGGAACGAATTGAAATCAGAGGTGGATATAAAATGCAATTGTTACGATGCGTGGCGGTGGGATGCCGGCAAGGGAGAGGGAGCGACGCTAAGAGGTGACACAGGAACAACGACGAAGGAAGGAATGACACATTAGATAAAACCTAAAGATATTTTAAATTATTAAAAGAATTAACAGATAAATGCTAATGCTAATGAAAAGTTAAAAATTTAAATAAATTTATGTAAATTTATTGATATATCTAATTATATAATTAACTATAATAGACATATTTAAGTTATATTTAACTAGCCTTATGGTACAATCAAGCTATTGAAAATACTCTAAAAAAGAACATTTAAATACTGGAGGACGTCTTTCTAAAAAAATTTGATTCCTTTTCCCCATTGAATTGAAGAGCCTTATAATCATCTCAATGAAATTTTCAACTTAAAATTGACGTTTCTTTCTTTTTTTTCTTTTTCTCTTTTGGCACCATGTTGCATGTATGAATATCAATCACGCTCTTGAGTAGTGCTCATGTCCCTGAAAATATAAAAATGAAGCATTATAAAAAATGTACTACTGCGGAGGAAAAAATAAACCATGACCTTAATAGGGTTAACAACATATGCTGCCTGCATTAAGATCTGCGCACATTAATATAAAACAAAAGGTAGAAGAAAACAAACAAAAAAGTATTTTACCCGACACAGACATCAATCAATAAAGGTAAATTACAACTTCCAATTCTTAACTGCATAAAATGATTCTGTTCTGTACATATGCTGGGAAACAAAAGAGAACTCAAGATTCCAAACATCTTGTCCGAAGTCGTAGGGAAAGTATGCCTGGCATCCTGCGATGCCCCTTTGGCTGCACTTCACAGTTTCATGGCTACGAAGTTCACGTGAAAGCAAAAAGAATATTACAACATGGTCGTTTTATCTGAACTGTGTAAACCATCACGTGGGAACTGATCATGTCAAATGCTACCTGAGTTTTGGAAAAACACCAAAAATTGTTGACATAATGAACACTGCATAATTACAGCATGAGACACCTACTGATTGTCCTTTCCACAAAGAAGCCGATCATCTCAACTTGCCATAGATATTTGGAACATGGTAGTTCCAATGCAAAATAAATTTAATTGCAGTGTGAAAATGAAATGACCCAGCAATTCACTCTCTTCGGGCTCTTAATTTTTCCCCAGATGCACTAGGAACCAGCTATGAACTTCAACATCCATATTCCAAGCACGCCTGTGTGAAAATTAGACAGTTCAGTGCATACGGAAATATCAAGATTTTTAATCTTTCATTCCTTTTTCATCTAGTTTTTCAGAATATGGTTGAGAATTGTACTCTCAGTAGCTTCTGGTTTGGGTCAGCGGATCATAATCATAAGCATCACCAGTCTTGACAAAGCGCCCTTTCACACGCTTTCTAACATCAGCTCTAGCCTTTCGAGAGGCATACCTTACTTTCTTCTCGAATCTGTGAATTAATAATTGAAAATAAGGGGCCAGCACAATGGAAATATTACGTATAGGAATAAAACATAGTTCTATGAATTACAACCATGTAAACAGAATTTGAGGAGACAACCCGCACACCCAATGGAGAAGGTAAAAGACAAAACCAAAAAAGAAAAAAACACAGGAGAAGCGGCATATTTTATATGGTCATCAATTATATTGACAAAGCTCAGTGTGCTGAACTAACAAAACGAGAAAAGTTCTTGGGAATACACAGCAAGAAGCAGTTTGCGTCTTAGATCAGTTTATTTTTAATCGAAAATTACACGTCAATAACGAGAGTTAACCACAGAAATCCTCTGGAGGATTATCCATTGGAAATAAGCAACATAAAACAACAAAACCACCCATTCCATCAACTTTGATGTACACAATATCCAATTATGAGAAACATTTTCATTGAACACTGCATATGAAATTGAGATGCTAAGGAAGGTGAGCCTCAACAAATTGTAAACCTTCCAACGAAGAAAGTTACAAAAGATCCCTAAATGAAACAACCAGAAAATATCATTAAGATGAATGGAGGTGGTAAGAAATGAATGAAACTAGTAAAAAGGGTATGCATAGCTTTAGCTTTAGATAGAAATAAATTACAGATCCACATAGACAATCCCATGTGAATTTATATTTTCGTCTAATGTGAAGCTTGACAGAAAAGAAGTGAGATTTTCATTTCATGAAACTTTTACAAGCAGAGGACAGAAGCTATGTTGCAAAAGCTTTGAGTTGTCATTCAGTTCAGTGTTAGAAGGTGGAAAATTGTAAAAATAATAATAATAATAATAATAGAAGCCAAATCCAGATTGAAATTACCATGAGAATGGAAGTCTAGGTTGTTCACTATATAGCACTTACTTGCGGGTTTTCTTCTTTTCCTTATAGCGCATGACAGCACTACTCCGGATAGATGATGGCAAGGAACTCTCAGAGCATGGAGGACACCATTGAGGTTCTCCCATTAGAAGCATTGAAGAGGCCCCACAGTCTTGATAATCTCCAGCACTACACTCCCCGGTAAGGCCAGAAAATGACAGGGCAGACTGAACTGGCCTTGACGTAAAACAATGGGTGGGCTCAGTTTTTGAGCTCATCACAGAATCAACAGAAGCTCCATTGCTGCACGCTGGCTGCATTGATTTTACTACTTCACCTGATGCATCCTGGCATAATCATCAAAATTTTAAATTTTGAAAAAAGACATGACAGTGAAAGTTTCATAAATTCTTAGAAAAAAGGAAAATTTTGATGAATACACACGTGTAAGACAGCAGAAGAAAAATAAACAGATTATAACACCTAAACCCAATAAATACTTTCACATATGTTGCACCCAGCTTGTATGACCTCTTTTTTCATTATGTTTTCTATATATATTGGTATAAGCAGAAAAATCACCAGCTATGAATATCAAGTACTAATAGTTCCCACCGCATGCAGCTTGATTGGATATAGAGAACAAACAAAAAATATATATTAACTTCAATTAAGAAAATATTAAACCAAATGCAAGTAACAAAAATTCAACTAAATATATGTCAGGGCACTGGCAGTGGCTTCAACATTTTTTGAACTACAATTTACCTAGAAAATTCTTTTTTATAAATTTTAACTAACTATTATTCACAACACCAAATAACAGGTCTCAACAAATCTTTCACTACTCTATTAAAATATTAATTTTAGTCTTTTTCGTCAATTTCAAACTATTTTTCCTCTCTCTGCACAAGTCAATTGGGTTGGTAGAAACAACTACTTTAATGTTAAAATAATTTTAACCGGGAGGTAGGTTCAACAAATTTGGCCAACCATTTGGTTGAAAGTAAAATTTACTATAACATTTTTAAGTCTATTATAGGAATTTTTCACATGTTAACTATTATTTGGCTATATTTTAGATTTATTGAGCCCACGACTAGTGTTCTTGGCAATAATGACTATGTTACCATGCAGGGAATCCCTATAAATGTTAGTTATTAGGTTGTGGAAACCATATTGGAGATCAAGCCAATATAGACCTAAAATATAAAAAATTTAAAAAATTTAAAAATAAAACCCAATATTAAGTGCAAGGGTGCTAAAGTTGCATGCATATGACCAAAAAAATGCATTGCAATGATTAAGAAACAAGATAACTAATAACGCTCCAATTAAAAAAAAAAAAGCTAATAGCTCCATCAGTTTTTGGTCCCACAAATGCCAAATCTTAATACTTCCCCTAAAGTCCATCACACTTGTACATGGACTGTCACATAAAACAGCAAATATTTATTAACAACTAATAACATAACTTATGTGCACCCGTACATGGACTATTAGGAAACCTAAATGACATAAGTGTAAAGAGATAAGAGACATATTGCTTTTCTTAATATTACATCATAATCAGCATTCATACATATAGCAATACATGTGTCAGATATGGCAAGACTCTATATAGTAAATATGTCAATGGCTCAATGCCATTCCAACAATAAGTAAATAGATTTAATAACGCAAGTAAATGGGGGGTATGGTGGTGTCAGTTTATGTGTACCAAACATGTTTGTTATTGAGAATATCTATTTACTGGATACTATATTGAAGGCCAGATCTCCCTCCTTTTAGCATCTCCATCAAACCACCCCGCACAAGGAATTTAACAATGTTACACACACAATAGCCTGCTTGCCAGTTAGCAAGGATAAAGATATCAGTCGGACATGACGAATCATGGACAGGTGGTGCATTTGAAGACTATAGTAGTTGAACAGTAGCATCCACTGTGAATGAGACTAGATATGGTGAACCACCTGTGCAGACCTGAACATAAGTAGTCTAAATCAGAGAGGCCACTAGGACAACCTAGGAGCTATGAAGCAAGGACACTTCAAATGCCCCTGCATACCAGTGATAGACACTCCTTGGACACCAAAACACCTACGACACATCCGGGACACATCAAAAATATGTCATCTATTTTTTGGAGGTCTGACATGCCACAAGGGACACATCCCCCCTTCCGACAAGCACGGGACATGTTCTAGCTTTTAAAATAACGTGCAGAACTTTTAAAAAAAAAAAACAGCTTTCTATTTCCTCTGCAATTGCTGTTGTAATTCGTTGGCTTGCGGCTTGCTTGGCGGAAGAAGAATAGATAGATAGATAGAGAGAGAGAGAGAGAGAGAGAGAGAGAGAAGCTGTTCAGAGGCTGCTGAAGATTCCAACTCTGGCATCGATCCCAGCACCAATACATATTGAAAATTACAATATTTATTTGCCAATGTATTATATTTTTATCCATGATCTTGTATACAATTATAAATTTTATCAAATTTTATTTATTAAAAATATATATTAATTAATGTGTCCCAATGTGTCAAAATTTCAATGTTTCAGATAATTGCATGTCAACATGTCGTGTCATGTTTCAGATAATTGCATGTCAACATGTCGTGTCGTGTCCTGTGTCCATGCTACATAGCCTAGGAGGGACTACCAGAATAACAGCATTGTTAACATAACCAACAGACATATTTCTCAGTCAAAGCCTCAATTTCTCAATCATGACTCATGAGACAAGCAATGGAAAATTTTACAACAGAACACCCTCTCAGATACATGACACAATGGACCTGGGATGAAGATCAGAATGAAAGATCAGTCACGAAATAATAAATCCATTAGCAACTTATCCCGCAAAGAGATCATCTTCTGAGTATGGCTTATAGAGGTTCGTATGAAACAGCTGCAAATTGAAAACATCCAATAAATGGTAGTCTGTCTTTATGCAACACCATTTTGTTACGGGTTAAATGAAGTCTAAAGAAGAGAGATGAGAAACTGAACAAACCCAAATAACTGATAAGACAAAAAAATCCAGATAAGAAATACTCACTCCTACTGTTGTGATCTCTATCAATAATTTAGCCATTCAAATGCACTGCCAAAGCACTCTTTCCATAGGCAACTCGGGGATAAAACCTTTAACAGGTACAGTGCTTAACCCGAAAGAAAATTTATTCTATAGAAGGAGGTGAACTCTAATGATATAGCCAGTGCTAAACTCTTAAAAAATCAGAAACATGATCAATTTTATATCTGCTTGAAATTTAGTCATCCAAGCTATTTTACTAATGGAGAAAGTTGAATAGGTGTTTTTAACCTGGAGTTCATTCAGGGACTGAGAAACAAAACTGGTGCCTGGATACAATTATTTATAGTTGCCTCGCATTTCCATGACTGAGCTCCATTGCATAAACTGGTGACTAACCTTAGAAACCATACAATCTCAGAACAGAGCCAGAATCAAGGCATCATTGCATTCCCATTGTGCCAATTTCGTAAATTCAATAACTTTTCCCTAGTTCATGCAAGACTTGCATTTGGCCAAATTGGTTTTTATCTAATTTTACAGATTCCATCTAAGAACAAGGCGTGCTAGAACTGGAAACAAATGAAGTACGCATAGAGGATGCATCCAAGTAGCGTGGGAAAGAAACTGTAGGTGGCATGCCCACCAAAAAATTGCTTTTGTTTTCACAAAACAGAGCCAATTAGTTGGCAGCCTGAAAATTCTGCCCTTTAAAGTTTACCACTAAACCAAGTGTAGTGATGATCTAAATTAATTTCATCCAATTAATTTACTCTGTTTGTATTTACTTTTATATATGTTAGATAAGAAAACAAAAACGGAAGAAAAGAGAGTGAATAACCAAACAACTCTCTTTTCTACTATTCTGAAACTTGATGCAGTGAATTGAAAATCTTAAGGTTTTGAACAGAAACAACCACGCATCAAAGAATTTAAAAAAAAAAAAAAAAGGAAGAAGAAGAAGAGAAGTCTCGGCAGAATCAAAGGAAAACAAAAAACTTTGCACAAAAAAAGCTAAACCATAAATATATGTAAGCGTGTGTGTGTGTATAATGAGAAGACGGAACCTCAGAAACAGCTGCACCCTGGCAGTGAGAGTTTGCACCAGACATGTCCTTTGTCCCAAACAAGCTATCAAAACCACCATTCTCCAAAAGCTGCTCCGAATGACTGAGAGCTACGCCAAAAAGTTCTTCATAATTTTCAAAATTCAAGTCCACCTCATCCATATTTAAGTCTTCATACAAGTCGTCATCTTTACAATGTCCAAATCCTTTTGTTCCGGGATAGGGTAACTGCATCTGAATAATGCTATCAAATTTATAACAGCTTTTCATAACAAAACATAAATAAAACTGTGTTATGTAACAACATGGTGCGCTATCGATTTTATTTAAATATGGATAATCAAAAGTACATTTTTAAAATGAATCTTCACAACAGCATGGAACTTTTATTTTATTTTTTTCATTATAGTATTATGCTCTATGGTGCTATGATAAACATCAAATTTTACTATCATTGAAACACACATCATCTCACACATACTACATGAAAGTGTCTGCAATAATCTAGAAATGTACAGTGAGGCAAGATACAAAGTTGAAACACGATAGAAACAATAAAAATAGAAAAGGTCTGCTACTAAAGTACACAAAACAATGTATATTTTGTAAGAAAAGGTCTGTTAGTACAAGTGGTGCTTCTCTTACTGTTCTTCAATTTCAAAGGTACTTGCATACCAATGAGATGAAAGATACACTATATTTACAGCAACAAGACTTACTATAGAACAATTTTAAGCCACAAGTCTTTGTAGATAAACATTAGATAGTCAATAGGGTTATCCAGTTAAAATCCAAAGCCCACTAACAGGCATCATTAAACCTTATATGAACACTTTGTATGGAATAATGCATATAAATCAGATTTTTTTAAACCCAGTTGCTGTAATTTAGTTGTGAGCAGCTACAAAATAAATGTCCGATAATTTCCCGCTGCCCTTTAGCCACCATTATTTATTGTTTCATTGATAGTATGACCATCAATGAAGCCAAAAAACAGTGCTTGAGTGACTCCCTGTTAGAAATACATGCACACATTTTATTCAAACTTTGTTGTCATAAATTGAAAATCACCTTGGGTAGAGTTGAATTTGGGGATCCAGCCAGTAGGGATCTAGCCATCTCATCTACACTATCTGGAGCACAATGAGGGTGTGTGATTGAACATGAGCCTGTCCAAACACTTGAATTGTCTAAATTTAGCACATTATTTACTTCAACTGCAGCAGTTCCATCGTCCTTGCTGTTAGTATCGGCAGGTACCAAACAGTCCTCAACAGAATCTTTGCTGATGCTCATTAAACTCAATCCATGCTCACAACTTGAATCATCAGCAGCCGTAACATTTGAAAAAAATGACCAGAACGTGGAAAACTCAGCTGGTGAAGGGCAACCAGAGTAGCAATTTATAGTTTGTCTCTTATGTGTTGAGGCTGACGTTGAGGGTCGATGCCCACTGGAGTCACAATTTTGACATAGACAGATCTTCTCTTCAACACACCTAAAAACTGCAGCATGAGCACTGCACCTTTCGCACAACAGGGTCCTCGAATGACGCCTGGAGAGGGCATTAGCAGAGTGGACTTGGCGATCACAGGACAAACATAAGCAAGCAGAATCAGATCGGCAGTAAACCAAAGACCTTTGCTGGCTACAGAAATCACACGTGTAACCCATGTTTCAACTAAGAATGCTCCACTTAGCTCAAATCCTTACACAAGGAAGCCTAATCTCCAAACCACACGCCAACCGTAGGAAAGGCATCTATTCTTTTTCCTTCCTTTTTATTTCACCCAAGTTATTCACATCAAACGTAAGTATACCCCAACAACCTGCACTCAACATGAGAAAATGGCCAATAATAAGAAATAATGACCGTCAATCCCCGTCCACACAACAACAATCGATCAGTGTTGATTTTCCATTCGGTATCAACAAAAAACGGGTCATCCGGCCGGAAAAGGAGGAAAGAAACTGATCAAGAAAATGCCTGAAATGGGTTTTGATGGTGATATAATAACTCTATTTCAGATCACACAAAAAACAAAAAAAAACAAAAAACAAAAAACACTTCCACCCCCATCGACGATGACAAGTAATAACTCGGCAAATTCTAAAACTACATGGTTCGCATCTTAGTAGTTTCTAGCTCAAGAAACATGCAGACAATCAGAAGAAAGCAAATATATAAGCTAGTCAATGAATAAAACTTTTAGAAACGAAATGAAAAAATCCTAGGCCAACAGACAAGAGATCCACTGGATGAGTATTTATTTTCTTTTTCTTTTTTTTGTTTCCATTTTAATCATCAAAGCTGACCTACACGGCCAGGTGAATCCAATTAAACAACGTAAAAAAGCTCAGAAACAAACAGGTCTAAACTAAAGTACCTCATAAAGCTCATAACGAACCTTAAGATTCGGAAACCAAATGATTCATGCAATTAAAAATAAAGACAACAAAAAAAGGAAAAAATCAAACATTGTCCACGCGTCCCGGCTCGACTCCGACAATATCGGAACAAAATTATAAATTTTTTTATATATATAAAAAAAAAAAGCACAAACTCAAAAACATTTCCAGTACCTCGTACAATTGTTTTTTTTTCCTTTCTAAATCATTAAAAATTGTACCTTGCGTCTAATAGTTTGCTCAATTCTGGCAGTGGTAACTAGAGAACAACACACAACGAAGAAGAGCTAAGATCAAACTCTTGAAAATCACCAAAACCCTACGACCAAACCCAGGTGCTCCAACAAAGCTCTCCCGCACTCGGCGTGTTCGTGAAGTAGACGAAGACAGAGAGAGGGGGTGGGGGGGCGAGACAGAGAGGCGTGAGTGGGATTGTTGTGGGTGTGGGCAGCTCCATATCTCTAAAAAATAATTTTATATAAACTTTTAAATAAAATTAAACGATAAATTAATTTTAATTCTGACACACAAAAAAAAAGTCCAGAAAAAAGGGGCGCTCCAACAGGGGAGGGTGGAGGGCCCACATGGGTTCCGTGTCTGGTGTCGTGGTGCTGAACGGAAAAGTTAGGTCCCAACTTTTTGTGGGGCCCAAAAGCCCACCCCCGCCCGCCACCTCCCCCCACAAAAAGTGCTCCCTCTTTTTATTGTATCTGCTGCTGATGTTGACCGCTAGGTGACGTTATTATATTACTGTGTGTTACAATTACTGTAGAGTTAGGTACAGGTATTGTATTAATAATAATATTTTTAAATTTGTTATTATTAATATAAATAAATTTTTTATTAATTTATTTTTTATATGGTTACTATTTTTATAAATTAGATTATGTATTAGTTTTAATTCATAATTTTATGTACTTATTAATATAATTTTATGAATTTTTTAAAATCATTAGAAATTTTTTTGGATTATGTTCAATTCAGAGATATTTATATTTATATTTTTTCTCTTTTGTAAAATAAAAAAAATCATGGTTTTTAAAAAATAATTAAAATTCATTAGTGATATTTATACTTTTTTTTCTTCCCCTGCGCTTTGTTGTGGACGGAGAAGGGTGGACGCAAATTACCCAATCATTGTTTATTACTACTACATCCTCTTTCAATGCATCTCCTTCCACCAATTCCATATATCTATTTTTAGAAGGGAGTTTTTTAATGCACTTTTTATCAATTTACGTGTAGCCATTTTAGTTTATGAAGATACGAGTCCTATATCATTTATTTATTTGTGGTTCACTACATTGAATCTTCTTATGCTTTTAAATACCACATGTTGTATATTCATTTGGATCATACACGCTGTAAATAATAAAATATTTCATCTAATTAAAATGTATTTGATATACAACAAATAATAATAATAATATATTTCATTCGTGCAAGCATATTATAAATCAAATTTTGTGTGCTTTTTTATGATTAAATAATTTATATTAAATAAAATTCAATTCATTAACATTTGGGGGAAATAAGAAGAAAATGATTAGTATTGCAAAAGTGAGGTGTAAGATATGGATACCACAAGTTGGATTAGGGATGGGGCAGGTCAATTGGCTGTATACGTATGTCAATCCTTCTTTTTTTCTTTTCCTTTTTTAGTTACTCATTTATAACCCAACATATATATAGTAATGGGGTCTGGGTAACTCTTTGAATATTTTTACTATGTAATATACTTTCAAATAATAATTTTAATAAAAAAATTATTTTCAAAATAAAATCAATTAATGCAATATATATATACATATATCATAATGTAAAATTATACATATAACAATAATAATATATACAATTTTAATAAAGTATACATATATATATATATATTAATAATTATATAATCGAAATTATGTATTCATTTTATTACTTATATATAACATGTATATAAATAAGAATTACCCGTATGTTTTGGAACTAGTATTACTCAACAAATTAAATAGGGTGAGTATCTAATTGGTCAGGTTAAATTTGTATCCCTAGGTTGGATGGTAATATAAGGAATGAACAAAGATATTGCTCTTTGTAAAGGGCATACAATAAAAACGAACCCATCTTGTTTTAATCCAATATACACAGCAAAAAAAATTCTTTTTCTTTTTATCATATTGCAATAGTTGTAAAGCTAAGCAAAAAAGAAATCTCGATATGGTTTAATATTAATATCGCCTAATATTATATCTTAAATTCAATATCATAGTCTTTGGGATATAGAATATTGTTGAACAAATTACATGGCTAATTAAATGTATTCATATGCATATTTAATTTGACAATCACCAAAATAATACATTTAAAAATGGAACTTGTGTTTATTATTTTGTAAAAATACTTTTTAATGTGTTGTTTTTTAAGTAATTACATTAAGTGTTACTTTGATATATAAGAACTAATTGGAGTGGAATAGAATCATTAAAAAAGTGAGATTGTCATAAGAATTTAAATAAAACTTTAACATCATATTTCTTTGTTTAGTATACAAAGTAATACAATTGTTATTTTTATATAATTCCTCAAACAACCTTATTATTAATTAATTAACTTATTAAAGTTAACAATAAATTAAAACAAAACAATACCTAACCCTATTTTACAACCCCCCCTCTCTCTCTCTCTATGATAGTAGTAGTAATATTGTATTCATGGGCTTTAGACATATGAGGTATTTAAACATGGCTACCCACCTACATTGCCATTCACAAAATCATAAAGGTGTTGAGGAGAAGTATAGGAATCACGATGCTCCTACTCTAACGTAGATCCTTCCTTACCTTCCTGTAAACAAGCTGAAGTTTAAAAAATCCTAGCACTCCTACTCCAACTTGAACCCTCTCCCTTGAATCTCTAAAAAAACCCAAATAATTGTGGTGTGATCCAAAGAACCGATTATAATTGGAGGCAATGACTTATTATTATAGGACAGTGATAGTCCTTTGTGATAACTAGTGATGGAAGTCAATACTTAATGGTAAAAATATATAAATAGTAATGTAACAGTCTATTTTTGTGTTTGTACACTAAGTTCATATGTGAATTTAAGCATGTAAGAGAATATACATACTTGAGTTATTTTCATTGATAAATCTAGATATGATTTATTTAACTATATATACAATGTGAGAATAATGTTCGAAAATCTCAAGCAATCTCGCTAATGTTATCTTTTTTATAAATACATATATTTTTGCACACAAAAGTGTATTGATTAATAGTTTTATATATTATCTAAAAATACTTTATAGGTTTTATAGTTTTGTATATATATACTTGAGCGTATTGATTACTATTTATAGATAATATATAAATTTAAATTATATATTATCTAAAAACTTTGTAAACTTGAAAGTGCATGGTCATACGTTATAACCATGCCACGTAGGCCTATGATATGTACAGGCATCAATTGAGTGATAATCCATTATCCATACCGGCTGTAATTAAGCCTACAAACGGATCTAATTTGGAACGTATTTGACTTGTTTATTTCGAATCAAATCTTGATGTCACTATCGAATTATTTTAAAAAAATTCTGACAGATTCGGATTGAATTCAAATATCATTAAAATAGTACCTATACACTATTATTAGAAGAAGAAGAAAATAAAGAAAAGCTCAACCAAAAATTGTGTGCAACAATACTTATATATATGGTTTTATAAGGTTTTTAAATACCTTATGAGCTATGTAAATATTTTAAAATTAATATAAACAATTAAATTATATATAGATATAAATATATATTGATAAAAATTAAAATACAAAAAAAATTACAGTCTTTATATGGAACAGATTTTTATGGAATGAGATTATATCTGTGTATTTGATTCGTTTAAATCGAATCCAAATACATATAATATTTATTTTATTCAAATACCGATAATATGCACTTTGTTTTTAGTGATTTTTATAGGCCTATCTGTCGTTCTTTTGATCTAGTCTTCATCTTCTTCTTTTTCTTTCTTTTTTAAATTCCCAGTTAATCCACTGTTTATAAATTTTATTTTCTTCTAATTTCTAAATATCTAAAAAAACAATAATAATAAGAATTAAAGACGAGTAATGTAAACTTGCCTTTAATGCTTTCTTTAAAGAGGAGGCAATAGTGCTTTCTTTAAAGTCCTAATCTTTCTTTCTCGTTTTTTTTTCTTCTCTGTTTTTTTTTTTTATTCTCGTTCCTTGAACAGAAAATGGAAGCGCTCCGTTCCCCTAACGATTCCTTGCTCCGCCTCCAAAGTGGGCCTAACAAATCGACCATTCAAATAAGACCACAAACGCATGAATATGATGAAGCATTTGTAATTGTTTTACATACAATCCCCATGCAGGCATCAAATCCAAACAAAAATGGGTATAAAGCCAGTGAATGTACAGCTGCACAATAAAAGGAAACACAATGAAAGGACAGCCGGGGAAAAAAAAATCAGCAACCAAAATAATTTCAGTTTTAGCAACAATAAATTAAAAATAATTCCAGCCACGTTTGACACGCGTATCACAGGCGGATGTTGAGAAAGGCAGAGCACACGGCTACGGTCGCCACTGTGGCCGCACCATGAAAGAATTGATATGTTTTACCCGTGGGAAATCGTTGCCTCTTTATGGCAACGATTGGATATTGAGTAACCTGAATTTGCTTCAGATGAATTTGGGTCAGTAGTTATTAGTCAATTGTTGATACTCATGCATGCAGTGTAGACTCGTAATA
This sequence comes from Taxillus chinensis, assembly GCA_023512835.1. Lineage (NCBI taxonomy): Eukaryota > Viridiplantae > Streptophyta > Magnoliopsida > Santalales > Loranthaceae > Taxillus > Taxillus chinensis. The sequence continues at coordinate 43,768,099 of CM042088.1, read as the reverse complement.
ATAATTTTCTTTCTTGCATTAGCCTAATTTGATAATATTGTACTTTTAATAAAAATTATTTTTAACTTAAAAAAATCACTATGAAAATAAATATATGAGTGTTTGATAAATGATGATTTTAAGTGTTGTATATTCTAAAAGTAGGTAATATGTGTTTGATAAATTAAAAAGAAATTTACCGTGAAGACTTAACAAGATAAAAATATTCATAATTTTTAAATTTTAAACATACATATCTTTTATTTTTAATTTTGAATAAGATTAATATTGATATTTTATAAATTTTAAAATTATTTTATAAAAAGGCAGTTTTGAATAGCAACCACTAAATCGATTCTGTTTTTTATCAAAAAAAAAAACAAAAGCTTTTTTATAAGTGTTTTTCGAAATTTTACCAAACAGAAATAGAAGCAGTCGTCCAAAAGCAATATCAAATTGGATCATTATCACGTAAGGTCACCATATAAGTGAATAGTGATGAAAATCTCACATTCTTATTATTTGGGACATACCCCTTTGTATATATTTGTTTCGAGCAAGAAAACTAAGAAAGTATATAAGATTAAGTTATCCTCAATATGTAGAGAAAAAGTTGTGATTTTTTTTTTTTGCATTTTTATGTGAAATTATAAGCAACGATATAGACTAGGTAAGATTAGAGTAGATATATATTTATAAAAGTTATCATATATATAATTATTTTTTAAAAAATAATAACATAATGATAAAATTATTAAATTTTAAACTATTTTAATTAAGTAAACTATTTATCCAAGTAACTTTTAAGAATAAAATATAGAGAACACAATTTAAAAATCGAATTGTAATTTTAAATTAAACAAATTAATTTAATGAAAGTAAAATAGTAAAAGTAAATTGTTGCATTAAATCAAATAATTAATAAAAAGTATTTTAAAATAATCCAATAAAAACATTATACAAAGATCTTGCTAATTATAAAAAATGAGTTGCGAGATAATAATTTTTATTTATTCAAATAATTTAATTTTAAAATATTAATGTAATAAAAAAATTATGAAATAATTAATAATTAAAATATACATTGCCAATGTAATCGTGACAATTAATTAAAAAAATTAAAATCGGATACACATAACTACATTTTCATTAAAAGGTATTATGAAAATGATATAGTAGTTGTATTGACTCACTAGCTTGTCAGTTCAGGCTTGAGCGCAACTAGCTTGTCAAGGCATATTACAACACTTTTTTCAATATAAAACCCCACTAGCTTGACATCGGACCCATTACATAGCAACCTTGCAAGGTAATCTGCAACTCAATTGTTTGACAAGTATCAAATAAGACATTTGTTAAAGGAGGTTGGAGATTCAATTTCCCTCCTCAACAACCCTCTAATATTTATTTTAGGAAATTATCATAAATTTTGAAAATAGATTGAAGGTATCACCATGAAGGATTGCTCTATAGTGAGTCACTACAATCACTATATTAGAAAAAGAAATAGAGAAACTAAAAGAATAATTACATTGGACAAAAGAAAAACCAATAATAAACCAAGTTTGCCTAGTGAAAAAAATAAAAATAAAGTCATAGCAACTTATTTAAGAAAGAACTACTGAATTCAATTCGTTTATAGTCACACACATTCAATTTAATTATCACATGTATTACCTTCTCCTATACCTTTGCGTCAAGGAGATATTAAGAACACCTTTCAATGCAACTTACCCTCAAATTGGATGCTTTGACTTCTTTTGGGTGAAATTTATTTTTATTTTTAAACTATTTTTTGTTGTCAAACATTCTAATTGGATCGAATCATGATAATAGTAAAAAAATTGCTTAACCTTATTTGATTTTATTTTCTTTTATCTTATGCTTGGTTGCTAAGGAAAAGACATGAAAAAGTGATCAGCGTACGAAAAAGTAATTGAATTTTTTTTATGCTTGGATGATACAGAAAAGTAATAATAAGTAGAAAAAATAGCATTTGTAAGCATAATATATTTTCCTTAGCTAAATGATAGGAAAACCTATAAAAAGTATACAGACAATTACAATATTATCCTTATAAAATGATAAAACTAATAAATATAAATTATTTTATTTTACTTTTATTTTTTTTTCTACCCTTACTAATCACCTTTGAAAAAATAAAATTTCATCTAATTTCTTTCCATCTCTTTTTGCTTTTCACCTCTTTCCCACCTGTTTTTCTTGCCAAACATTTTTCATGCCAAGCAAAGGATTAAGTAATCGCAAATAGGGCACTTGGAAGAGGCATGAGAGAATTATACCTAACAAGCTTGTCAATGACTGTTTTTTATTCAAAAAAAAATATGATGACAAGGGACCACCATGTATGATGAATAGTAGAATGGAGGATATATATCGATCAATTCAAGAGAAAAGGTTCTTAAAAAATAAATAAAATAAAAAAGTACGAATTAGACTCGCAGTGATCAGGGGTAGGCTTCATTGCCTCGTAGGAAAAATCAGGCATCATATGGATTGAGAGGAAAAGTGGGGTGAGGACCACCTTGTTCCTTTAAAAGTGATGGAGTACTAATTAAATGCTCCATTGCCTTGGCCTAAAAGCCAATAACAAAATAGAGAAAGGAGATAATCAGATATGATCAAGCGAACCATAAACTGCTTAGGTGTTGATTGGCCATGTTGACGAGGAAATGGACAACACGTCACATGCCAATCCGAACCCACCAGCAGCTGTCCGCCTCACATTCACTACGCCCCCCGCCCCCCTTCACACACACACACACACACACACACAAACATCATTAATTAGGAACAGTCGGTCCAACTAATTCTCAAGTCGGTTGTACACCCGATTCAATGCGTGGCACAGATATGGTCCCCAGGCTTGGTCGAGAAGAGGGTTGTGAGTTGACAGCCAGCATACAAGTTTGCTGCATCTTAATGGAAATCCGCCTTTTGTATTTTATTGATGAACAATGGTTGGCTCATGGGGTCCCAAAGCCCATACGATAAGATCATAAAAAAAGAGAGCATACAAAGACAAAACCGTCACAGAAGTGAACTCTTCATCGATCAAAGGAACACATAATATGCAGCTGCTGATTCCGCTCGACACAGCTTTTAATGGCTGTGGATCGAATGATATGGCAATTTATTTATTATGTGGCATGGTTCTAAATGTAAATTAATATAAATGTATAATGTATATATCATTGAAAAACTCACAGCGAATAAAAAGGTTAGGTTAGAAAAGATATTAATTAGTGAAAGATAGGTATCATTGCAAGTACAAGTTTAATTTTATCATCAAAATCAAGATACAAAACTATTATTCTTGATTTATATTTCAAGTACTATAATATTGTATAATTGGATTCAAAGAAATTTTTAGCTCACTATACGCCTTTTCCCGTCATGCTTCATAAACCAATCAAATAACAAATCAAAGCTTTCAGTTTGGCTAGCTAGTTGCATTAAACTTATGATGTACTTGGAGAGGTCATTAACTTTAAACTTGTCAATCAATTAAATCATACGGGATCTAGGACTTGCCTTAGGTGAGCGGGTAGAAATGGAAATTACTACCCCAGTTGATGATATTTTGTAACTCATTTCAAAATTGTCATAACTATGGGTGTGCATGGGTTGGGTGGGATCGGATGGAAGGCTAAATCATTAACCGACTCGTTCTTAGCGAGTGGCTAATTCTTTCACCTTTCAACCGATCCATTAACTTCAATAATCGGCGGATTTATTAATTTTTTGACGGGTACTAACCGGCGGGTATATAATAATTTACTGGTATATAATTAGACGATATATACTGAAAAAAATTAAACGTATAAACTCTAAAATAATTATAATCAAAAGTATATTATTTTATTCACTAAGTATTTATAATTACATATGATGAAATATGTCGATTTATGGATAAGATAATAAACTACATTATAGGTATAAGCATAGCCTCCTCTCCTAGATAGATAGGGTAATTCACACTTTAATTTTATAATGGACGCGATGCCGTAAATACGGGTTTGAGCATTCTACCCACCAACCAATCCAACCCACCAAAAATTAAAATTTTTAACCGACCCACTCATTTATATAATTTTTATTTGCGTAACAGTCGGCGGGTAAAACGTCGGGTTGGGTGGGTAAGATGCACACCCCTAGTCATAACCCAATTAAGAATTAATAGCACTCTCCCTGTGTAACTCTTGTGAATTGAAGTTCTAGTATGGTTGGTTGCACGTTAAGCACGTGTTTCTTTCAAGTAAGTAATCTATTTTGGACTTGATAGTAAATCAGGTTAGATTGGCATGAAATGCAACACACCCAAATGACTGGATTGAGATATAATTAATTACCTTAATAAGAATTATGATAAAATGTAAATTTGCGAATGGTGTGTTTGTGATTAATCTGAGTTATTTGATTTGTATCAAACGGTTTAAATTTAATTTTTATTTAATTATAATTCTATTATAGTAAATTGTTGCATTTAAATAAAACTTAAAACTGAATTGCTAAATGTAAAATCTAACAGTTCAATTCGGAACACACATTAAGCAGTGTGTATAATGTCAACCACCTCAACAATATATATACTTTAAGTGTGATAATAAAGCAAATTAACTTTGATAGCACACCAAAGTTGTATCGTTTTGGTAAATATATAATTGTAGGTTATTTAAAAGGGGAGTGCTGAACCAACTATAGAGTTGTGTGTACCAATGAGAGAAACAATCCCATATATGATATATCACTGTTCTTATTGTGTGCTTATTATTGGTTAATGAGCTTAAGCAAGTGTGTATGATCTCACATTGCAGTGAGGAGGGGTTAGTGCCAGTTTGGATGGGCTAGAGTCATAAGCCTCTTTGATGTAGGTTCTGGTACGTAGATGCTCACTGTCCTTTTCATGTATTTAAGGGTTGTTTCATTGTGGATGGCAAGTTTAATGAGTTGTTTTGCTTTGCCAAAAAACAAAAATCAAAAAATCAAAACTGGAGTATATGTTGTTCGATGACCGCTCAAGTCATGGACAAGTGTTTTTGTTTTAAAAGCAGTGATTGATGTGTTGCCTATGTGATAATATATTATTGTAATCCCCAATGAAAGAGGGAATGTGCTTTGCTGTTATTACCCGGAGTTATTTTATTTGAACTCAGGACGAGTCTCGTAATATGGAGTGCGTACATCTTGTATCATATATAGCTATTTAGATCATCAATTTGGAGCCTTAATTACCTCTATTTGTGGTTTATGGCAAAGGCCTGCAAGGTTCGTGGTAAGGATTGTTGTACCACCTATTGGGAATCTTGAGTGTGAGAGATGTGAAACATGGCTTGAGTGAGGTGCTTGATTATCCCATTTATTTTTGAAATGAATGAACTAGATTTTAGGATTCCTTGCAATGGCCGGAGTGATTTAAGTACACACTCCACTAATTTTTATGGGCTAGCTGGAATGTCGCTTTGGACAAGTGCCTTAGACAATTCTTGAAAATACTAGGCACATGATGCAGCTGCGATCTGTCATATGTTCTACCATAAAAAAATTTCAATGCATATATATTACCACAGACCCTCCGCATCGATCGTGCTCAGTCAAGCTTCCATGCATAAAGGAATAGGCAAAAATCTGACGACGACATGAAGGAGTAGCTCCTAGTGGAATGGTAGTCGCTGTCGGCGTCACCCCCAATGCAGTTGCTGTCTATGTCACTCTCCGATGTGGAATCCGGGGCTCCTGGCTTGAAAATGAACAAGCCATGTCCCGTGACGGTCCCAGCGACAGGGTTGCTAAAGAGCCAGTCATGCACGTCCCACAAGATCTGCACCGGTTGCTTGTTAACGAACACTGTCTGGTTGCCCCTGAACTTCCACTGCAAGTTCTTAACATTTATCACCACAACCCCGTCCACGCTGATCCACATCTCCGGCTCTCGGGGACCAGACGTTGAGCACTCGACCACGATGTCGTTGGCCCTGCTCCTATCCTCCAGTCTAGCCCTGGTGGAGAAGCATTTCTTGGCAAAAACGTTCTCCTTCTTGTAGAACTGAACAGCATCCATGAGGGCCGGCCTGGCTTTCGTCCTCTTGTAGGCCTTCTTCTTGTTATCTCCCAGTACCAACACCACTTCGTGGTCGCAAACTAGAGCTACGTAGTAGTCAGTTCTGGGCTCGGGGCTACCGAAGAACTTTGCGGACCGAAGGTCCCAATAGACATCCAACCGCCGGCAGCCATTCACCTCAAAGGACTTGAACCCCTTCTTGCTCCAAAAGTGCCACGGCTTGAGCTCAATCTTGCAGGTGTGGTGATGATGCAGGTCGCTCTCTGTTAGGTCATCATCCACCGTGATGATGAGGGAATGGTTCATGAGGTTCTTGCACCACAGGAGGGTGGTGGCGCGCCAGAACCCAGCAATGTTGGTGTGGTAGACGCAAGTGACGGTGCTTTGTGCAGCTTTAGCTGTCACGGGGTCTACCGATTGAGGCCTCACTGATCGACTTCGCAGAGGATATGGAGGCAGAGCCATTCTATTTTTGATTTCCAAAGGGACTATTCAAGGCTGCAGATTTTGAGGCAGATTGCAGCATATGTATGAGTGCCCTGTGCCTATGCCCGGTTGTACGTCCGTCCTCCCAATCCAAGGCGCGCCTATCCCGGTTGTAAGCGCAACCCCTTGGGTACGTCTATATCTCTCAAGCTTCATTAGCCATGCAATAAGATGGGATAGAGGTTTACCTTATGCAATGCAGAAATGGCCAAGAAGCTTGAGGCAGCACCAAAGGACCCAGAGATGCGTACGCCTGCAGAAAAATGACAGCAAATGTTAACCCAGAATGTGGTTCTGGGAAGATGATAGGATAGTGGAGGAGAGGATGGGGAGGAGGAAGGACAGTTGTGCATAGAAAAAATTTCTCCATATCATGAGGCTGTTAGACAAAGGTGCCCGGAAAATGGGTTTGAAAATTAAGGAAATGTCCTTCCTTGCTTTGCCCCGTTCTTTACTATTTTTGGAGGCCTTGTGTTTTATCTGTCTTTCTAATCTAATATTGTAATATCATTCTTTCCCCCTCAGAAAAGGTTTCCTAATTGGATTATAAACAATCTACTATGAAAGCCATCATCTAAACTTAAATTTTATGCCAATTCATTGAAAACACTACCAAACAATTAAAAGCTTATCTAGTCAAACATGTGAGAGCAAACAATTCTAATAACTACGGTTCGTCTTTTAGCAAACTCAATTTTTACAGGATTTCTTTAAGAAATTCCTCTCTTCCATTGATGATGGAATGCAAAAATAACTCTTCAAGCACCATTTGAAGACCATAACTGCATATATAAAAGTTAATTATTTAATTAGTTTTTCTTTATTTTTAAGCAATTATGTCCAAAATGATTGAAACTATAAATACTAATGAATACACCCCAACATAGCCTAGAGTTAGGGGTCAAAATGGCCTTAACACACACTCTAGACTTCTATGCACTCTAAAAAGTTTACGCAAAGGAGAAGAATTAATGTACACACTTATAATACTTGTACATATCTTGGAGTCCTTGATAAAGGAATACACACTATTATTAGTATGTTGAATATTCTATGTATAAAGAGTTAGTAAACAAGTGACTTCACGAGAACAATTTTCAAGTAATCAATAGTGATTTGAGATCTTTTCTAATTATTCTTTCCATGTTTTGAGGAGGAAAACTAAATAAAAGGAAATTTCTATGGAAAAGTAAAAGAAAAGACAATGACTTTCATTATATTAACAACACATACCGCGGTTTCAAAGGATGATAGACAATAAAGCCATTCAAAATTCATAAGTTTCATCTTCCACGCAACAAGAGGGAAAGGTGGAGAGAGAGATTGTACTACAAGTATTGGAATCTAAGGTAGAATAATTAATATTTTGTAGCCTTTTTTTTCATTCTTTATTTCTTTGTTCTAATCATTTAAACTCTTGACTCTTGTTTAATATTCATCCACAAAAGTCTTTTGTAATCATTTTAACTTTTTATGATTATTTGTTTTGAATCCATGAATTAATCTTTGATATGAACATTTATGTCCTATGATTTTAATCTCTAGATGTAAAGTTTAAGTATTAATATTCATTTTGCGAGGTTAGGTGAATATTGATTAATTGATCATACCTTGTTCTTATTTTAATATGAAAGTGAAGAATTGTTTCATAAAGAACAAATCTTCTAAAATTTGATTTATAATTGGCTGGATTAAATTTCTACTTTTATTTTATTTTATTTTATAAATCAAAATTTTCCCTTCTTTAGTTTACTCTTTTTATTTAATTTCATTGAATAAGTTGAATTAATTTCAATAAGTCCTTTGCTTAATAAATGACCTATGTTAACCACTGGCTATATATAATTTAATTTTTTATTTGAAGAACACCTATGACAGTCCTCTTTACATGCCTCAAGAGTGATCCTAAAGTATTTAAATCTCTAATAAAAAAAAAGTCATCACTAAGAGTGAGTAATCGGTTCTCTTTTTTGTTTGATGTATTTAGTCTTTTGTATTTAGTGATCCTAATGTATCGAGAGTGAGTAATTTTGTTTGTAACCATGTTGGTGCCACATTTCCCTCTCTATCATTCCCGTGTTTCATGCTGATGTGCTCACCAAAAGGTAGTTGAGATGGACTTTCATTTTGTTCTCCAAAATGGTAGTCGCGCATATTTCTACAAAGTATATCACATGGCTGATGTGCTCATTCAGGGCTCAACGTCAACGTGTCCCTGCCACTCATTCAGGGATTATCAACAATCAAATTCTTCTATCAGGTAATGTTGTGAGCGTACTTATCATCACTCAACAACCTCTATGAGAAAACAGTCGAGTGAACAGTATCTTTTAAGCCCTCTATTAGCCTTTCCATGTTTCTTTGCACTACTAGTGCTATAAAATGTAGTGCTGACCCTAAGTTTTGGGAAGAGAGAAAAACAAATTCAATTTTGCATTCTTCTGCATTTACCTGATTAAGAACATATAATCCAGCAAAATTACTGCAGGCTGCAAGCTAAGTTATTTCTACCTTCTAACAAAAATCAGGGTATAGCAGGCAGTGAAATGTAAAAGACAATGCATTATAGTACATATGGTCTGGAAGCTAACATGGTTACAAACATCTCTCTCTAGACATGAACAAGACAGAGTACACCGCCAAAACGAGTAGACTCAAATACCTATACAACACTTCCTTTGAAATAGTATATTTACCACAAAATTCAAAAGATACATCCATTTCCTCCATATCTAAGCTTTTAGTTGACTGTTATCACCACGTTGAAATTTCCCAGCACCCTCAGACATGAATCGCTGGGGTGCCAATACCAATTGCTTCCAAATACAGCACCTTAACCAAATTTTTAAAACGCCGACGAAAGGTTGGGATCCTGGACATGGAAGAAACAATCCCCAGCAATCTGATAGGAAATATGTACAGTGAGTCCAAAGATGCTATGTTTTGTTAAATGTCAGTTCACTCTATTCTAATACACCCAAATTAGATTTAAGTACTTCAGTTACTGACGCAATTTAGAACATGAGTATAGTCTGCTTAGTGTGTAACATTAGATATGAAAAAGAATAACTAATTGATATATGTACTTCATATTTTTCGTTTATACTGTATAATGACATCCAACAAATTTGACATTTTTTTTTGGTTGTGCTGTAAAAAGCATTCAACCTAAAAACTCACGTTTTTGGGTCATGTGCCGAAAATTGTGAATCATGCACTAACACTCACCCTCATGTGTGGCCAATCTCATGTAAAGAGTCATATTCGTTGGATGTTATTATTTATGATTGTTGAACACTGTACCTTCTAATTATAGCTTGCACCTGAGCTCTTCTGACACAATCATCAGATGGAAATACAGAATCATCCCAGTCCTGTGTTGTTTCACTTTTGAAATCCATGATGAGCCTTTTCATTTCTTCATCTTGAAGTAGCTGAAGCACCTTGATTTGCTCCTTTATTATTAATAATGGCCCAATGTACCACTCTAACACCTTATCCCTCGAGCAGTTAGTTTTTGTTAACTCCACAGTATCAGCTAGGGGAAAAACTCAAATTTGGTGATGACATTTTAAAAACTCAAATCCAATTACGGCAAAAGGACAACTTGAAGACAGACATACAGATAATCAAACCAGATGAGTTGGACTTTGCTGATGCTATAAGGCACTGAAAAATGGACCAGGCTGGTAGTTTGACACACAACTTCCTGCTCTTCCCCCTTATTATGCATTCCTCAATGTCCTTAATTTCTATGAGACCCTCATGGAGGAGTAGCCTACCATTCTCCTCAGAGGATTTAAAAAGCCAGTCCAACACCTGTCAAATTCGCTAGAATTAAACTTCCCTGAAACAGAAACTGATTTAAACTGTAATTACATTAAATTCCTTACCTGTACAGGTTTATAATGTTGGATTGACCATTTCAATGTCTTTGCTCCTTCTGAAACCAATTTTAAATTGGATGGTCCTCCATTCAAATTTCTAAGGCCATCTTCTTCGGTGTCATATGATTTCCTTCTCTCAAGGAAGCTGTTCGAAGAAGCAGACATGTTTTTTCGGTATATGGGCCTGGCTGTCAGGGGGATCAGAATCAGTACCAATGGATGGATGTAATAAATGCTGCTACAAGTAGGGCCCTTAAAATTTGTTCAGGAGCAAAAGAATTTAGAATCCCAGATGTTACCTGGGAAGGCAGGAACCCTCTCTCATGTATAGTAAATCATTCGTGTATTCATCAAACAGTGAAACTGCAGACAGAATGTAAGCAAGCCCCATCTGGAGCGATTCTTCCTGAAAGTATATGACAGAGTAAAAAAGAGAATTAGCACTCATTAGATGCCATGAAATATCCAGACCCCAAAGCAATATAACAGAAACAAGAAACCTGGCAGACCTGGTAAACTATAACTCCACCATAAAGTCCCAGAAAGAAACTAGAGATGATAGCACCTACAATTGCTCCAACAACAGCTAAAGGCCACAAGATGATAGCAACACCAGCAAATGGGACACATACAGTCTCCAAGAAAGGTCCTTCTCTTCCAATCAAGTCTTCCAACAGTCTCTTCCACCCTTTAAACAGCATGTAAGGGCTTTTACAAAGAGTGACTCCGGTTATCAAGAGAATATCTGCTGGCAGCCCAAGCAGTACCACCACAAAACAGCTTGGCAGTATAGACAACCTAACAAAGAGGAATGAATACACCGAGTTTGAAGCAAGGCAATAAATGTGAATCAATATTGTGTATCTGCAGCCAAGAACGAAAATTCCTTACTCTATGTCCAAGGGTTTCTCATCTACAGGCGGATTCTCCTTCATTTCATCCATGTAAGAAAAGTAGGAGTGGAAACAAAGATCTGTAAAATCTGCCACCACAGTGCAGCTTCCCTTAATGGTGGACAAACAACCATCCTGCTTTGTGTGCATAACATTCAACAGAGGTGGACTCTTGAGATATTGTTCAACATGACTCAATAAAGTTGTAAATCAGTTACTTTAGTGGGTACCCTAGCAAATCTAACTGCAGAAGACTTCTAAAGATAATATGGACAATTTAACTTAATGATGCAAATATCATAGAGTATTATTCAAGTATTATTCATTAAGTAGTCACAATTTGATAATGTAAACTCAATCCACGACATAGATTTTAAAGTGGGGAGAGAAACTTACAGAAAAACAATGAACAGATTTGTGAGTGACATTCTCTCCAACAGCCTCAAAAGTAGCAAGCAGTGGGGCAAAGAAGCCATACCCTATCCCACCTAGGAGGCTTCCAACAACTCCAAGGACCGGCCAAAGGAGCAGAGCCACTGGCATTGACACCAGCAGCAAAATCTTAAGAGCTGGTCCGAGCTTCCTAGTTCTAAAAATGGACAAATATGAATTATAATCACTACAATGGGGGATCACAATCTTCAGAGCTGGTCCTAGCTTCCTAGTTCTAAAAATCAATAAATATGAATCATAACCAATACAGTGGGGCATCAAAATAGAGCCTAGGTTTAGTCAAGAAGTGGCCAACAAACCTTGCCATACAATAGTAAGTCCACGCAAAATGAACAGTCCATAGCCCAAGTATCACTGCCGAATTCCCAAAAAGGATTATTCCTACGGCCACTGGACCAATGAGCGCTGCTGTTGAAGGAAAACAACACTGATGATGAGATACATTGTGCTTGTGTTTTGCCCACTTCAAACGTACAATATGCGTCAACACAGGCTCAAAAAAACAAAGATATATAGGATCAGGTATACAACAACTGCATTCATTGCCAAAGAGACAAGATACGAATGCACTTTTCTTTCCCACTGAAACATACAATCGCATAAACACAGCCGAGACAACTGATGGACAGACAAATCACAAATGATATACGACTACATATGCTCCTTAATCGCGCACAATCAACTTTTTCTTTTCTTTTCTTCTGGGCAACCTCAAGAGGTCGTGCGAACAAATATCGGTGTACCTATCAGTCAGTGTTTGACTTAGTGTTGCCTGGTGGTGTATTTTGCATGGATGGTGTTGTTTTGGAGAACACGTTCCAAGTTATTAAGAGAAAGATGTACAACAACAGCAAAAGCGTACAAAGACAGAGGAAACGTAGGATACCTTTAAGGAGGCCGAGGACGAAGAGGGAGAGGAAAAAGGGGAGGAAGGAGACGAAGCTCCAGAGCTTGGCGAGGAAGCCCACGGGAACCTCCATTGATGGATGGAATCGAGCTCGAAAGTGACGTTGAATGCTGAGGCAGGTCGATGTATGATTGATGACCGACAGGTACGAGGTTTGGAGGGAAGAGAGAGAGAGAGAGAGAGAGAGAGAGAGACTTATAGCGAAGTTTTGTGGTTTTTAGTGAGTATAGCTGCGGCGGTGTGGCAGGTGGCGGCGCCATTGTGTGGCAGGTGGCTTTAGTTGGTTTTTTTTTTTTGGCGCCAACTGCGTTTCACGAGACATAAAGACAACACGAGCAAAGCAGCTGAGCGTCTGTCTGCTTTTGGAATGCCTCCCGTGACCACGTAAACCCCCGAACAGAGAGGGTTGGTGAGCAACGATGACGACAGGCCATCGCAACGCCCATCCCAGTGGATCAGGACGAAACGCGTGAATGAATGACTTTTCGAAGCCAAAACCCATAGCAGAGCAGCTAACGTTGTTTCGTCCCATCTCTCTCTACCAGTACCACTCCACTCCACTCCAGCCGCCGTGACCAGCGTTCTATTCTCTCTCCACCACTCACCGCCGCAATCTCTCTACCACCCCAGCCGCCAGCGGTCTCTCTCTCACGCACTCACTCTCTTGCGTTCTATCTCCCATCGTGACGCTCTCTTTCTCTGCCACTCCAGCTCACCAGCAATCTCCCTCTGCGTGGTTCCTTTCCTAGACGATATGGTGAAAATGGGTTATGGCAGTGACATTTAGGAATTTAAAAAGGAGTTGAAGGGGATTGGTGTTGTGGGTGAAAAGGGTTACGTGATTTAGGAATTTAAAAAGGAGTTGAAGGGGATTGGTGTTGTGGTTGATTTGAAAGACGGAGTGAAGATTATGGCTTCTAATCTTTGTTTCCCTCAAAATCGCAGTCATTGCTTGAATGCATCCGATTGCTACAGCGCCGATGGGAGGAGGGCTCCATGCGCGAGTCTTTTTTTTTTTAATAAAGTACCTACAGATCAGCAGCGGTCTGATGGTATGGTAGTAGGTGACCTTTGATTGATTTCTTCCTGTATAAAATTTTAGTTAAATTTATTTACATAGGATAATATTAACCATATTATATTTTAATTACAAACTTTATACCGACTTTTATATAGTAAGAGCTATTGTTTTAAGACCCAATGTGATGAATAACCTGTAAAAGCGAGTACATTTGTGGATTCTCAAAAGCCTACAAACAATGGCTGTCATGGGGTTGCCTTTTCTTCTTCTTTTTTTTCCCTTCTTTTATGCGGTTAAAATCCAGGTCAAGGCAAGTCTATGATGAAACCTTGAGCCCCCAATGGTCTGATTAATATGGTGTCTTCCTGCAGATGTAGTCATTGTGTCAAGCCCAGTTTGAGTCTGTTTTAGTTTTCTACTGGCACGCTGGAGGAAAAAAAAATGGCACCAGTTCTATTATGGAAAGACGCTAGACGTTGTTTCACAAAACTTTTGAATGCAACGGTAGTGAACTTTGATCCGAGCCCAGGTTGTTGAGTCGATTGATTGTCCGTAAAGAAAGGGTTGAAACTATTGATATTAAACGATGCAAACAAATGACTTTCATGTTGTAGCATGTACAAAAAAGAATAGCCAGCCAATGGAATCATATGCACAGTTACTACTACATGTAGAAGTAGGTCGCTGCATCTGTTGTATTACTTGTGTCCCTGCAAAGGATTGATCGAGCTTCAATTACTGCACGTGGAGGCTCAAGATCTTTCTCCTGCAATGAATTTCCTTGCAGTCTTTGCATTTGGGAAGCAAAGGAGTCATCCATTATCTACACAACCAGAACAAAGCTGACGGTTTAAACTTGATTCCATATTAGTGTTTGCGGTAGGACTTGTATATAAGTGTTGCTTACCCCTAGGGCATAGTAGCACCCCTTGTAACAAACTCTGTTTTCTTTCCTTGCCTCCAAGAATTTCAAGACAATCTAGAAGTTAGCAACCAACAAGAATGCATTAATCATTTATATCATACTCAGACTGACTGACATTGAATCCAGAATGTTATATTCTACAGTACCTCTCCCATCTTGTCCCAGAATCCACGACATATTGCAACAAAAATCCTACTTGCAAACACATCTTGAAGGTTTACTATGGAAGAAGTGAGTTGGGAACTCAACATTTGCATTCTCTCTCGAATGTCAGACTCCCCATCTGCTTCCTTTATTTCCTCTAGTATCCTCTTAAGTCTTGTGCTTCGATTAATTTGCATCTGCAACATCCGTCAGTATAAATTATAAATGCATTACTAGTGGCCAGTGGCTTCATATAAAACAGAAACAAACGCTTGTACATAGTTGAATTTTAACTGGAACATTGAATAGGCCATTGGATTGTAAACAATGCTTACATTGCTGACAAGCTTTCCCACTGTTGCTTGTGTGTAGTTCTTGTATGTGGTTCTCAGAAGAACTGTAATTCCATTCATCTGTTCCCCAAACAGCAACTTTTTATCGCCACTGGCTGGCAAATAAGATGCCCAAGACTTCAAGATATCCTCTATCCTGCAGTGCAGAACATCGAGAATTCTCCTGATAGTGTTCACAAAAGTCCCCAACTGCAAAAATGATGAAAGCATGAATAAAACTGAATGAGATGCACCATATAACTTTAAATAGACTTGTAAATCAACCATCCAAAATGCCCCAACTTCTCTTTTTTTCACTTGTTTTCTTTTTGCACATTTGTGCGCTTGACCAAAACATAATAAAAGATGCTAAATAAAGTGTGAAGTACAATATCATTTTGTGGCTACTTTTTATGGGAAGAAGGAAAAAATGAAAAAACACTTACTTGAGCAGGAGCAATATAAAGTGTAGCAGACTGTCTTCTTGCTAGTTTTTGAACTTGCATATTAAGCCGTTTCGGAATGCTATCTTTTAAGGGAGTCAATATATCACTATATTGCCTTTCAAGTGCTTTTATGACTGCTCTTTCTACACTTGCAATAGCCTTTTCATACAAAAATAATTTTCAAATATCAATAAAACAAAATCATTGAAATAGTGAGAATTTATAGCCTTAGGTTACAATCTTTTAAAGAACATACATTCTCTAAAATTAGTGAGTACTGAGGCCATCGATTGGTAACCACTTCATACTCAACAAGGGCATCTTTGATTTTCTCATATATATCCTCTGCAAACGGTGAGGTTGATCTATTTGTTGTTACTCCAGACCATGGAAACTACAAGAGGTAGATGCCAAAACAACAATTTCATTATCAAGTACAGACAAACTCCAATGACACCATTGAAAAAGAAAAACGATGGAAGGGGCAAGGAGAGAGACCAAAGATCGCACTCTCTAATGTTACGAGATAGGTACCTTTTCTGCTTTGCATAGTTCAAGCAAGTAAAGTTGCATATCCTGTACCCAAACCATTATGTAATCGTGGAACAATGCCATAGAGTCCACACCTCCCTCTAATGGACTGCAACCAACAAAACACATAATAGTAGATGAGAGACCTCAAACATCATATTAGGGTCTGCTTAAGCAAAACTTAAGATCATGCTCTGATTGCATTATGATATTCCAGGAGTCTTTCTCCACATAAGCATTGTAAGAAGCAATATTCACAAACCTGATATTCCATAGCCCAAGATCCCTTTCAAATTCGAAGGTAGCTATCAGCAGTTCATTTACATGTGACAAGGGACAAGATGGAGGACATGTGGCAAGAAAACTTCTAACCCTTTTACACAACTCAGTGCTATAGACAGAAGCTGTAATGTTTGACAGTTCTATGGAGCTGAAAACAACCAAAAAGTTAATTGATTAAAAAAAGTCAAACTTTAAAGTATTTAGCTTTCACACAATGCAATTTGGTATACAAAAGTTGTAATGTTTGTAATTTTAAGGAGCTGAAAACGAACAAAAAAATGAAATTAAATATTTGAAAATTAAAACGTTCAAAGTATTTACTTATAACTTTTACGCAATGCAATTCTATATACAAAAGTTGTAATGTTTTGCTGGTTTAAAGGAGCTGAAAACAATCAAAAAATCAATTAATATTTAAGAATTTACAACATATTTTATTGCTTAATTTTGTGCAATTCAAATATATTGATGTTTCAATTTGAGTATATATCCACTGCCTTAAATTTTATGGTAAGAATACTCATAGATGATTGCTACATGCCCTTTTAGTTGTGTGCTTACATATTACTGCATCTACATGTAAATTCATGTCCATGTTATCTCACCTCATGAGCATGAAAATGGAAAATTTAAAGATATTGTTTGTGTTTCTAGTTAATTGCTACATGCCCTTTCAGTTTTGTGCTTATTACATATTACTGCATTTACATGTACATGTGTGTCCATGTTATCTCACTGAGAATGAAAATGGAAAATTTAAAGATATTGTTTGTATGTCTAGTGATATTTTAGTCTTCATTCCTTACATGTCCTAATTCCATATGCAGCAAGTTTTGAATGTGCGAAGTTCCTAAACTGACAAGTTCATCTGCAAAGTTGTTCATACCTAGGAAATATGTTCTGGTTGTGGATTTTGATGTCAGCCTGAATTTCCTTCCTTATATTTATGCACAAGTTCTTCATTTTAAGATATGCCGTAGATATAGTGACAGAGTCCATTATGGAACCTTCAATGTTGCTTGAAACAAACTCATCAGTCTCCATCATGTGCTTGCGGCACCGCTTTTTTGCTGCTGTCTGCAAAGAATGCCCTCCAATTCAACTAAATATAAATGAAATTTAAAAACAAAAACAAGCATTTTCGTGAGTTTTAAATTGATGAGCAAGAGGCCTCCACTTCCAAATCCTGCTACCAGCCTTCCAGACAACCTACCAACCCTTGGGGACTTGCACTTCTAAGTATTATGCATTCTCATGACATTAGAACTTCACTCAAGCCATCACCATTGAAAATTTAAACAAAAATATTAGATCAGGGTACCAGGATGGTCCTTTGCTTGTTGTTTGTGAATCTTGATTTAGTCCGTAATTGCCTCTATTCTTTCATGTTTTAAACATAATCATGTGTACTTTTTTCAAAAAATGACTCACCTCCAGATAGTTTCTCAACATTGTTTGTACATCTTGAGCAAGTATATCATGAAGTATAGTGTATAACTGCACAGCAGGAGCTAGAGCTGGCGCTGCAAAATCTGGGCATGACCCAGGCAAGAAGTCTGCTAAACCTGTAGGAGAGGTTTCATCTAAAGATCTGTAGTTTTCAAAAACATTTGCCAAGAGACTCTCAATTTGTGTTTCGCAGTCCAACAATATGCTTTTCTGCAGCAGGAATGTGAAAAGTCATTCCAACAAGCTTAAAGAGTAACATGATGTAAATATTCAAAAGTTCAAAACTGTGTAATTGACGAAATTCAGTGGTCTCAAATGTGCAAACATTATGTGTTACACAGAAACCAGAAAGAAAAAGTTCTTTTACAAGCATGCAATTTGATTGGTATTACCTCTTGTCTGCTTAAACTTCTCTCATCTCTAGCCTTTATAACTGGAGCAACTAACTCGTGTACAAGTTCCAAGCAATCTTTTGTTGGAGTAGCCACATCCATGACATGAGAAAGATACCTGCAGGACACAAATGAGAGAGAATATGGGAAAGGAGCAAACGGAAGAATGCTTCATTGGGTATTATACACCAACTACAGAAATCACTCCTACAAATTACCTCAGCTTAGTGTATGAATTTGACACTCCATAATAGTCAGAAAACTCATGAAGCAACCATTTCCAAGGTCCACCTAACTTTAAGTTTCGAGAATGAAAATTCTGTACACGCAAAGCTGCCTCCAGCAACAAGTCATAAGCAAGAGTTTCAACAACAGGCCCACTCTGTATAATATGAAAATACACCTTTGATCAACAAAAACGAAAATGGTCAAATCAAGAAAAAAACCAAAACACACATACACAATTCCTTGAATACAATGCAAGCTGAGACCAAAAATACACAAACCCATCTGCAGAATTTTTACACTTACAAGTTACATGACTCGCTAGGAGTTAAGGATTGTAATGAAATTTTAATCCCTCTCAAAAATAAAAATAAAAAAAGATATGAAGGAAAACTATTATTATTTATATACTTACCTAGTTTGCAGGTATGTGAAGCCGTTCCTATTGACATGATTTGACTATTCTTTCAATAATAGAAAGGAACCAAACCTTGATGAAATATAAAATTAAGGTCATATGATCCTAGTTAAGGTGAAGCATTCAAACCTTCATATGGTTGTTCTCATCACTTCGAATTGTACTCCCGATGGAAAGTTGTATCTTTCCAAAACACTCATGGTCATCATGGTAAACTGGCCACCACCGAATTCTATCACTCTGCTTAATTCAGGCAAGTCAGTGAGATGACACGTGGATAGCAACAAGATTATAACATATGATATACTCTGATGTTAAAAAAAAAAAAGTTTACTGGGTTGTTAGTCAGAGATGAAATTGGAATTGTAGCTCGGCCTTTATCAGCTTTTGCCTTGTCATGGACTTCTACCAAAAGAGCATCCCCTTGACTTTCTGGAAAACTGAAACCACATGTACATTTAGTATCTTCCTCGGTGTTGAAGTCCAAACTTAATTCCTACGAAACTGATATACCTTTGATCAGCTTAGATTGCCAATATATTTGAGGGCATGTCTAATGTTCTGAGATGTGCCTTAAATTTCTGCAGTTCTGTAATTTTTTTTACATCGTGGTGCAGTTATATAAGAAATTATATTACATCGGGGTGCACCTAAAATCACTTCCCAGCTATATAAGAAATTAAAAAACATTATGGCCATCTTATGAACTTGTGAAGTTATTATTTTTTTCCCAACTAGATCAAATCTCCCAGCTACATAACAATTTCATCAACAAAACATTTTTTCCTCACGGCCTAATCAAAGCATGTAATGCAAATAATTAGTTTTTCCTTTTTATTTTTTCCTTGTTATTCTTGTTAACAAGGAGATTACAATTTCCTTTAATCTAGTCAGGACTATTTATGTCACATAAAAGTAAACTTTCAACCATCTTTTAATTTTTTTGGAGTTGGAAACTTACAAGACATGATAATCGCCAGTTCCAGGTTGCAAGTAAACTCCAGGAGCTGCCTCATCTTGGGCATCCTCTCTACAGCTTTTCAGGTAGATTAAGCAAGACAGTGGCTCTGCAGACAATGATAAAAAAAAAACTAATATAGCAGGGAAGTAGCTAGTAGGAGCATGGTCCACTCTATAAGTCTCTCAAAAGAGGTGTATTACTTCATCCTAAACATTTAATGACCATAAGCAAAATTTAACATGTGCGCGAGCGCGCACGTCTCCACACACACACACACACACATATATATATATATGCAAGAATACAGGCAGCCATTTTCAAGAACACAATATTATTTGGAAAGATATCAACCTTCAGGCATCAATGAAAATGAGGTCCGTCTTAGAGAAGCAATGCCTGTTTTCATCAATGCTGAAACCTGTCTAACATAATCTGTCCCTGCTTGCACGTAAATTGAACCTCGCGAGTGAGTAGTCTTAAGCTTCCGCCTTGGAATCGTTCGAAGTTTCTTCACTGCCACAGTCCAATAATGTAGTATTATGATCTGAATACTGTTTTCTAGTTTATACATGCACCCAAAATAGGATAGCAACATCCATACACATATAGCCATGACAAATACTAAAAATTTATAAAAATAAAACTTGAAGCTGTCAAGAAACATGTGTATCATGTTTGACTACATATAAGTAAAATGCATTTCCTAGCTTGCAACTCATGTAGTTCAGTGGCATCAGCATGGCTTTACCTTCAACCCTTATCTTTCCTACTACCTTCTTTGCCTTTGAAGCAGCTGACAGTTCCATGCCTTTAGCAGTCCACCTTTCTGTTACTTGCATTCCCCTTGGTTGCAGCAAGAATTTGTGCAGTCTACAAAAATAATCATAGAAACATTGAATGGTTGGTTCATAGAAACCAGGAAGAAGCTTACCTAAATTTTTAAGTGTGAATTATAGGAACTTACCCAAAAGAGCTTCTTAGAACAAGACATTCATCACGTAAAAACTCAGGTGCTTCAGTGCACCCTCTAGCCCATGCATTCAGGCAAAGGCGAACACATGCGTCATATGCTATCAAAGTTTTCCAGGCATTTTGGCCACTGAAATCATAAAATTACAGCTCAAGAATAAAGAATCATATAAAAGGGAGTGATTGTATCGACATCTATGTTACACAATTTGACTTGTTTCAGAACCCTTCTAAATAAGCGACATCTTTAGTAGGCACGAAAAAAAAATACTACAATCGCATAAAATAAATATATTGGAAACTGCAATTGTTGATTTCATAAGAGTTAGCAATGGAGATTAATGAAAATTGGAAGCAAATGAAATTAATAACAAATGATAGTCGCAGTAGACCATACCTTGCATCATAGCATGGTGAATGGTCCATCAAATGGGTTTGCTGAAGTGGGGGGGCCTCAGGTTCTGCCTCTTTTATCATGTTTCTCCCTTTCCTGCATCAGGAATTTAGAATATCATGAGAGGAAAAACAACAAGAGGACAATTTTTGTACACAATGAGGGCAGATATAACCTTTGATCCTGTTCGAGGCTTTCAGGAAACTCGGTTGTACAGCCTGGATGACCCTTGGAAGGACTTGGCTCTCTACTATCTGTTCCAATCCCAGGAATCCCTTCTCTTCCAGACTCCATAATGGGGGGTGCGCTAGGAGTTCCTAATTCCGCAACATCATTGAGCGTTCCACCCCCAGGAGTACCCTGCAGCCACCGCCAATATGAGAAAATGGCAGATATGGACTCATCTGACGAGCAAAATCAAATCCTAATAACAACCCAAAAAACTAAACATTAAATCCTGTAGACGCCCCGCCCCCACCCCGCGAAAAAAATATATGACAATGACAATAACAACAATAATAATAAAACACTCACACACACGAGCAAACAAGAACGAAAGAAAGAAACAGCAACAACAATAACAGCCATAAATCCTATGAACCAAAAAAGAAAACATAAAATCCAATGGAAAATAAGTCAATTTCTTCGTAGCCAATAAAATAAATAAATAACCAACATCAAATCCTAGGAGCCCAAAAAATCATACATCAAACCTTACAAAAAGAAACGCTAAAAACATGATAAAACCAAATATCGAGCCCAATATATGAACTGAAAACATCAGACAATACGTTTCCATTGGATCCATGAGTCTGACAACTGCCAAGTGGGGTGAAGTATCTCCGGGAAGATTGCATCCCTTGATCGCCAGTTTCATATTTTCCAAACTTGGTTGGCACCTCGATGCTTATCTCATTCGTCTTTCGCAGCCCATTACTCATTGAACCCATATTCGATCTCGCATCAATATTGTGATTCAACGTCGAATCAAACGCATCCCAAAGCTGTGACGTTTCTTCCTCGAACCCACCAAAAGAACTGCCGTCCAAATCGTCCGGGGCCGAACCCACGCTGCTCTCGCCACCATCATCCTCGTCCGATTCGGGGTAGAGAGGAACGAGGCCACGGGGAGCCAGAAGACCAGAACTCGACTTCAGTGGAGGCAGGACGCTGGGAGACATGCAGCCACCGCCACTGTAGACCAGCGGAGAAGAAACCCTGAACGGTTCACGCCCGATTTCCTGAGTCGACAGAGACCGAAGCCCCTGTTTCGCCTCTGATCCCTGCAATTTTGTGCCCAAATCGTGTGAACAAAAAAAGATTTGAGGAAATAAATATAAACCCAGACCAAGAAAACGTGGAATTTGATTCTGGTTACTTTTTTGATCCAGTTGATCGCTGTTTCGTCCAAGCCTTCTGTGAACATGTTTACAGAGACACACACACACTCAGAGAGAGAGAGAGAGAGAGAGGGGTTGAGGGAAGCTGGGACAGTTGAGGTTCAGGGAAGCGGAAGCAGTGACAGATTAGGAATTAGGACAATAGCTGTTTTCATTTTATTTTATTACGCAGCAACGGCTAGTTTGAAATTTTTTAAAAAAAAAATAGTATTTCTTTCTCGTTGGCGTAGGTCAGGCAGTCGGTGGGGTTTAGCTATTATAAATGCATCTGTAGTCTGTACTTATTTTATAGTAACACGCCGCTTCTCTATTTCCACTATTTCCACAAATAGATTATATATATAAAAAAGCTAAGTACACTTATCAATTATATTTAATTATATATAAAATTATTTGTATACTATTCAAATATTAATATTAAAACAAAAATTAAATATTTAAATTCTATTTTTAAATATTATAATAGTATTCAAATATCGTTATTTATATATTTTATTATTATTTTTATGAAATATTTTAATTTCACACGATTGATATGTGTATTTACAGAATTGATGGTTATGAGCATTCAAGTCATTTTTTTTTAATACAACTCATTCACAACTCTACGTCTCTATCCAAAAAAACTCTCACTTCAATACTCCCAAGGTTTAAACCATTAAGCTATGGGATAATCCAATCATATTAATTATCTTGTTCCTTAAACATTGGAATGGAATGTTTTTTTTTTGTAAGAATATGCATACAACTTTATCACCCTTGCATTAATATTAGGTGTACGCTTTTTAAAATCTATTTTGTGTCTATAATGGCTTGATGTAATAATAATAATATTAATAATAATTCAAGTAATCAATCATATCATTTTAATATACTTTATAGTTAAAATGATAATGACTAATAGGTGTCCGTGGAGATAAAATTAGTGCAAAATTTAAAAAAACTGTGACTGTGACATAATCTCAAAATTATAAAAAACGCTATATGGGTTCAGCAAAAAGGCAAAATCACTTTTTAAAAAACTACATGTTCAAAAATAGCGCATAGCCTACTTAAATGGGTGTAGTCGGTGAAAAATATTTTTAATTACTATATAATAATAATTATATTGTTTTTAAAAATTATTAATGTTGTTTATTCAATGACATGAAAAAAATTGAAACATATACAGACTTTTCTAGGAGATATAAAATAAATTAATGCAATATTTATTTTACTAAATACATTACAATTATTAAAGGATTGAACTCGAGTAACAAACATCAACCAACACTAGAACAAGAAGCTTTTATAGAATTATAAGATTTTATTAGTACATATCATACAAAATAAAATTATCAAAAATGAAAAAATGATGAACAAATGCAAAAAAAAAAAAAAAAAAACAAACAAACAAACCCAAATAGTCTGAAGGTAAATTATAATTATAAAGTTTATATTTTAATATATGAAAAATCTAGACTTTCAAATCTTTCAAATTCATTTAAAAAGTGTCAAAATAGCTAAAAAAGCAATATACATGTGCAAATTAGACTGTACAAAATCCAAAAAACTAAAATATTAAAATGAAAAAAGAAGTGAATTGTATATAATATATACTTTTAATTTAAACTCATGCGAATATTTTATTTTTAAATGTCTTATTTTTATTTTATATTATTTATATTAATAGAGCCTTATAATGTTTAAATTTCATCATAGCTCCGTTTAAATTGAATGTTTGGTACTCGATAAAATGAAAGTTAATAAAAAAAATTCAAATAAGTTACGTAAATGATTGATGAAATTTTTTTCCGTAAACCATAAGAGCAACTCCAACACTAATTTGTATATTTTATTTACATACAAAGACTTTTATAAATGTAGAGAGCTATTTTACACCATCAACTCCAACAATATTCTTTAATTTACTTATATTTTTATTAAAATATTATTTTAAAATGGTAAATGGCCTCACGTTAGGGCTACCTTGGGCATTGTGGGCAGCAGGGTCTTCGCTAGACGCAGAAAGGCCGATCGGAGCAGGCATGGGCATGGGCATGGGCAGCGGGGTCTTTGTCGGAGAGGATAGGTGCGGCGGCGCGTCGCCCCCCCCCGCCCCGCCGGTGGGTTGCCTACACGGACACGAAAGGCCGACGGAGCGAGCATGGCCAGGGCGGCGGGGTCTTCAGGAGGAGGGCGGGTCGTCACGGGGGGGGGGGGATTAAAAGCAATCACCAGACAGAAATATTTTGGGTTGTGGGGGGTGGGTGGTTGGTTTGAGCGTATTCAGGCGAGAAAAGAAAGAGAAAAACAAATAATAATAATAAAATAATATATAGATAATGAACAGTGACTCTTCAAATGTAAAAAATTACCGTAGTAATTTTCAGATATGAATAGTCATTTAAAGAGTCTGTTGGAGTAAAAAATTAAAATTTTAATATCTGCATGTATATAATACATATTGTGTTTTGAAGTTGCGAGTCACGTGGGGTTGACTCATTAAAAGCAATCACCAAACAAAATTATTTTGAAGTGCTCTATATAATTATATATTGTGACCGGGCCTAAGTTCTTTTATTTTATTGACAATTCTAACTATATAGCGTAAAAGATCTGATCCATCGAATGCTACGCCTAGCGTCACCATGAACAGTGCAGTCTGGTCCTCCGAATTCATTTAGCATTCTTCCGACGAAATGACAAAATGCAAATTGAGATGTGCAACACAATCATTGGATGACTAGTTCACTACAAACATCTCATCATTAAACCCCAAAAATGTAACTCAATTCACCTACTACTGTAAGACCACAAAGTCCAATTTTATAAGGGGTTTCTACAAACATAAATGGACGATACCCCCAGTAACAGAAGCATCAGACAACCCACTCAATACATTACATAATGAGAAACAAAGCGCACTCGCAGTTGAAACAGTTGAATGCAATCACCCGAATCATCCAAAACCTTTGAGAGTCTAGACAGCACAGAGCCAAACAGTTGAAACATCTGCGGTTTGGTTTGGTTTAGTTTGGTGTTACAGGGTGAGGATGGAAGGAGCAAGCTGGGGAAGAAAATGTAAAACCAGAGAAGGCAAGAAAATTTTCGATTCCTACATGTGAAGCCTCATCAGCTCTGACTACTCGGGGGGTAAATTTTGTTTTCTTATTAATCAATCTTTACCGATGAGAAAAGGTAATGGACAAAGTAGAAGGATGTCAAGAAGCCAATGGTACCAGTAGACAACATGATTACGATGGCCATGATCAGTGAGTACCCAAGATATACCATTGCTGACACAGGCCCACTCAAACTCTGAAGGTCAAAAACCAGGTAATTGACAGAGTATAAGAACACATAAACTGCAACTGAACCCGAAGCATAGAAGGCTTTCCACCACCACTGCCAATCCTCCACGCAGAGATGCATGTAAGTGAGAACAACAGACACTTCAGCACAAACAACAACCAGCAGCAGCAGGACAACAAGCAGGAACCCGAACACATAATAGAACCTCCCGAGCCAGATGCTCGAAAGGATGAAGAACAGTTCGATAAATAGGGTTCCAAAGGGAAGGGTCCCAGCACCAAGAACAAGGAGCCAGGATGGATATCTGCGAGCAGGGATTTCCCTGGGGATTTGGTTGGTTCGCACGGGGTATGAAATGGGCTCAGCTCGTGTCCCCAAGTATCCTCCAAAGAGAGTGAGGGGAACAGAAATGCAAAACCAGAGGGATAAAAGTATGAAAAACAAGGAAATAGGAAGGGCACCGGTGCTTTTGTTGCTCCATAGAATGAAATTCAAAGTTGTGAGAATTGTAAAAGAAATTCCAGGGAAAAAGCATGCCATTGACCAGGAAAGTGACCTCCAACCTTCAGAAGTCCCTTTCATGGTTCTCCACAGCCGAACACCAGCATAACCAGCAGTGATTCCCAGAACAAGATAAACAATTATCATCCCAGTCAGTAGCATTCCTCGGGAAGCTGGAGACATGAAACCAAGGGCAGCAAAAACAATAGTGACAACCGCCATCCCAGTTATTTGGACCCCATTCCCAATCATCAAGCACAGTAGCTTTGGGCAATTTGGTTCTCTAAAAACATCTCCCACCACAAGCTTCCAACCAGAAAGCTCTTCGTTCATCTGTGCCTGAGCTTCTTTGTCCAATTCCTCATACCTTGTTAAATCCCTCCTCACTGTCCTTAAAAATATAACAAACACAATCCCAGCCAAGAAAACAATTACCATTAGTGAGTTCAGAATGGAGAACCAGTGGACACGAGCACCTTCCATCTTCAAATAAGCATCCCATCGAGATGGCCATCGAATATTACTCTTGACAAATTCAACCTCATATGTAAATGACACCTGCTCTTTTTCCCTTATTATCTGATACTTTTCTACCTCTGGTGGGCAGTTAACGGGTGTCACATTGTCATACATATGGAGCTTTAACATCACTTCCGGATCATACCTTATGCTGCAAGGGTAAACCTCAAACCCAACTATCTCGAATCCAGATGCCTTTTTCTTATCAGCTTCCGAAATCATGCCCATACCTTCTTCCCCTGTACCAATTATCTCCACACCACCCCCTTCATACTCATGAACCAAAACTTTAAACTTTAGGTGATTGATGATGTAATCTTCATTACTATCAGGCGGTGTATAGCCAACAGGAAATCCAGTCCACTGAATTTTCACACCATTCTGCACAGCAAACCTCCTTGCAGGAAGATTATCCAAAATCATATTTACCTGATACAGATCACGAGTCCTCTGTTTTAAAAGCTTAACCTCATGCTCAGTTAAGGGATGTGTGGTGCAGAGGTAAATGGACTCATTACTGTTCATCCGGAAACGATAAGGAGAGTTATCAATTTGATCCCCCATAAGAAGTTCTCCAAGATTCTCAGCACTCTTCTTTATTCCCCCTTCAGGCGTGCAGTATGGAAGGCTATAATAGCTGAAGGGAAGCTCAGTTTCAATGGAAGTCAACGAATTGACTTTCACAAAAATAGACTCCTTCATGGAATATGTGTGCATGTAGGTACCAGGCAAATAAAAGCCAAATGCAACATGCAAGGAGAGGATTGCAGAGAAGAATACCCCGTAATATGAGAGTTTCAGCCTACCCGGTAACAGCGAGAAAGCCACCATCAGGCACATCTATGCAATTTTGCTTAGATGACCTCTAGGTATTGTCAAACTACTGAACACCAAATCTATGGAAGATTAATTCATACGGTTAGTGCGGGTGAAAAGACGAAATATCAGTATATCACTTCAAATAACACAGAGGATCAAAGCACTGAACAAATAATCTACAGAAGACTAATTTGCATGGTTAGTGCTAGTGACCAGACAATATATCACTTCAAGTAATGCTGAGGAACAAAGCACATCACACCAAATATACAGAAAAATAATCTGTATGCCTAGGAGTACCGAACGGAGAAAAAGCAGTGAACACTGAATCTACAAAAGATTAACTCGCATGGTTATTACAAGTTTAAATGCATAAATCAGGCGAACAGCAGGTCACGTAATTTGAAATTCCAAAAACAAAACACCTGCAAGACTTTAACTAGGGCATTAGAGGGTCTTTGGGCCAATCATATATGTTAGTGTAATAACTCCCACCAAACACCCCCTAAAATCATGACGTGGGAAAATGAGGCGTGGAAAAAATAATCGATTTTTTTTTTTTGGGTACTTCAAAAGAAAAGCTGTAGATTTACTCGCCGTCTCAAGTTCAATTAATGTGAAAATAACTTGATTAAATTCAATAATGCAACCCAAAAAAAAAAAGATAAAATAAACGCAAAATCCTTGTTCTCCACACCATTTGCCTTTCCCTTAAAATCCCAAAACAATTAACCCAAACAGATCCCAAAAAAATCGTATAAAAAGAACTAGATCAAGAAGCCATAATCCCAGTTCCCAGATACAAAAACAAGAGTAGTCTATAGAACGAACAATCCACAAATCACAGTCATCCATTCTATATAAGCCACCACAGTGTATTTTAAAAAAACATAATATATAAAATAAAAAATAAAAATATTGATTGCAGGCTCACAGCATAAGAATTAGGAGAAAGCATACCAGGAGGACGAAGACACGCACGAACCAGAGCAGACAGATCTCCGAGGCCGAACAGCATAGGACTGTTATCGTGCCAGATCGAATCGATCCACCTCGTGGCTGTGGCTTCGTTTCAATTGATC
This sequence comes from Taxillus chinensis, assembly GCA_023512835.1. NCBI lineage: Eukaryota > Viridiplantae > Streptophyta > Magnoliopsida > Santalales > Loranthaceae > Taxillus > Taxillus chinensis. The sequence continues at coordinate 43,739,308 of CM042088.1, read as the reverse complement.
AGAGCTGTTGTTGTTTGTTTGTATGTTGTTGAGTGCAAATCAAGAGTTTGACAATCGAAGGAGAGGGAGAGAGAGAGCGCGACTGGTCGGTGGATCCCACAACGTTGTATATTGTAGCGTTCACTTGTCGTTCCCTTCCCACCTCTCCGACTCGAATCGCGCGACTCGGTTTTACTCATGTGGGTCAACTACCCACGTTCTCCTAACCGAACGGAGACCATGGTGTGGACCGTGGGCCTCCGACCTCCCTGCCAAACCCAACCTGGTAACGGGTCGGCCTAAATGTGTAACCCATGAAGGTGGAAAAGCTCGTATGGGCCTTCTGTCGTTGCAAGGCACTCCTGCCTTATTATATTATGTATTTGACAAAGTTCAGTTCGCTCTAAAAAAGGTGATTTATTCGCTTTGTTTGTCTAAGTTAATATTTAATGGATTTCCTTATACGATTGTTAATCCGCATTTCGAATCCAACACTTAGTTAATTCTATACACACTAATCAAATAAAGAAAGTTATTCGAAGTGATTGTTTTAAATATGATTTAAGACAATTTCAAATTCAGTAGGCTTGATTCAACTGTAACAATCTAATTTTCTTAATTTACCTATATTTGCAAATTGGAAATAAAAAATTTCAATAACTAATTTTATTATTAATTTGTTTCCTAAATTTCTAAAATATATTTTAACAGTTCTTCCTATTTTCTTGATTTTCCTATAGTTTTTTTGGGAGCTTGAGAAATCTTTTTAAAAATGAGAAATTCCCAAACAATGAACAACCTTCAAAAAAAAAATCAAATTTATCTGTGTAATATTGGGAACAACATGAGGACAGATGTTTTCCCTTCATTTTTTTTTATTACTAAGACTCAATCAATTATTTTAAATGGTTATAGGATTGTTCATTGAGCAATTTTCTTGTTTTTTTTTCCTTTAAATAGATAGGATTGTTCATTCTTTGATTTTTTTTACTTTATATCTTCTTTATAAATATAGACAAGTACTGTTCAATATACATTTTATTGCGTGTAGTTAACAACAAATACAACTCAAATAATAGTAATTAAATTTAACTTTGCAATAAAAGAATGATAGTTATATTATTAAGATAAATTTAACTCACAGGTCGACATAGATGATGGGTTGTGTACATTGGTTGGCATGAGTGTTTCTAAATAAACATAATCTTCATGAGCCATCCTTAAACTCTAAGGGTACAAATCAAAATCCGTATATAGGTTAAGCAATGAGACCACCTCCATACATGACGTATCATATTTGATTAGCAAAGGGTATAACCCTAAGACCAAAAATTGACATACTAATGGTGCCTTTTGGTTAATAGATGACAAGCATCAGGAAACACTAAAGTCAATGAAAGAAATTTAAAAGGTAATTTTGGAATATCAAAATATGTTACCAAAGAAATTAACACTTACAATATTATATATATAAGAAATTAACACTTATAATAAAATCACTCTAAGTATATATAGGATTTTGATCAAATGAGATCTTATAGTTTCATTCTTATGGTGAAATTATTCCATCTAAGCTATTAGGTCTACATTTAATTGCTCATATTATACTTTTATTTGAATTGTAACTCTATTACAATAAATTTATTGTTGTAATATATTTATTATAGTGGGACATAACTAAATGAAATTTAAATCTAGATCATTAAATATAGATCCAATAGCCCATATTAAAGGATCTCACAATAATAATGAGACCATAAGATTTCATTCTATCATGACTCTGTGTCTCTTTATATTTATATATATATATATGAAGAAATTTTTTGAACATTCATCAAACTAACTTAAGGGCCCCTTTCTAAGGAGAAATAAGAGTAAAGAAAATTACATTTGTTTCCCTTTTAAATATTTAGCCTTAGAAATTTATTCAGACTATATTGCTAAGTAAAGGAGAGAAAAAAAAAAGATGGAAATTTTTTTAATAAAAATGAGGAAGGTGAGGAGTTGGATCTTCTCAAGAAAAGTATGAGTGTGGGTTGAATAACATGATCCCACTAGGTTTCTGCAGAAAAAATTATCTATTTGTTTAAAAAATCATAAATTATATATGAGTTATTTGGAAAAAAACATTTTTACATTTGGTATCTTAAATCAAACATATAATTACCACTTATACTTAATTACTTAAAAATAAATATAATTATAATGTGGGTTGGAAATTTTAAAGTAAATTTATAATTGTGCATTCATTGAGTATAGTTTGGAACGCATTATTAGCTTATTTGCATTTGGATGGCTTTTTCTAAGTTTGCTCATGTTTAGGAACTTGGATGGAATTTATAATTTCATCTACGTGCTTATCACTTGGAACTTGTGTTGTATTTCTAATCCTATAAGCGAGTTTTGACGACAATGTCAACTCTGGAGCATGTCAATTCAAATGTGGTATAAGTCAAAAAGCTCAACAACACAAGCAAAGCAAGTAGTTGTTCAAATGGATCTTAGCCGCCGTTAGCGTAAAACACGATGTCTCAGGGTACAGCATAGTTCTGGTCCTCACCCTCGCTTGTACATCTGAGCTACTAAGATAAGATGTAGGGTCATCACAGCAAATGGCTGTATTGACAAACGCGGGGGAACGAGTAGAGAGCAAAAGTGGGGTGAGAGTCACCGTGAGATTTAAAGAGGAGCTGTAGAGGCATCCTACGTTCCTTGAACGTAAAATTTATTATTTTTTAACTTTTGAAGTAACCACGTTTATGTTTCTCTACTTACAAGATACGTAACTGTTCAGCTGCCATCAAATATCCAATTGCATCAGTAAAATCCAGTTGTGAATGAAATTGGCCGGCTGGCAGGAGGAGGTTTCACCCATCAAATTTGAGTGTCGCGTGGTCGAGTAGCACCGCCCAGAAGCTTATTTGATGCTGGTCATGTCGCATAATAAGGAATGCGATGAACAAAAGACGTAACAGGAGCCCCACCACGACAAGAGTAGCATCTGTCGTAGAAATATCAAGCAAGCAAGCAAAATACATTGCCCGCGAGGCCACGACAAGAAACCACTACACGCCATAGCCATAGCCATAGCCACAGCCATAGCCGAAGCAAATAAATCTACGGATCTTTAAAAAAAAAAAAACCAGTAGTTACAACAACAATACCATCTCTCTACTTGGCACTGGCCAAAAGAAGCAATACTCTTAAATAAAGGCAGGTCAAAAAAACATGTCCAAGACGTCATTACATTTGCACGAGCCACAGTCCTGCTAACGTTTTTTTTGTTCCTTTTTCTCTTTTCATTTGGTCGGTGATGAGGGCTGCTTACATTGGATGTCTGGCGTGCACGTTTGTTGGATGTTGGGGCTGCTTTCTACAACTTTCTTACTGGACCAACTTTCAATCTCACGGCCACTTGGATTGAATTAGAACAAAATATAGGCGAGCCAATTCCTATTGGCGGCAAATTGAAACTCCTTATAGTGACAGAGAAGAAGCAACACTAAGCTAGTAGCTTTGCTTGTTGGGGCAATCCGATGCTCGGTGGCCAGACTCCCCACAAATAAAACATGAACCTCCGAAGCCCCTGTTACCTCCATAGCTTCTGTTCCCCCCATAGCTTCTGTCACCGCCATAGCTTCTGCTGCCTCCATAGCTTCTGTTAAACGAAATCATATCCCATATGAGAATTGATCAATTGATGTGCAAAGATAGAACAGAAACCAAACAAAAATTAAAATGGCAAAGGAATAACGAGGATGTCTTTCGATCAATGAATAGTAGAATAGCCCTATTATCAGACAAATTAATCACTCACCTCCTTACAGTCTAGACAAATAAATATCAATTTTTAGATTAACATGCTCAGGTATCTTGTCAATTTTAATTATAAATCCAACAAAATATATCAATATCTCATTTGCTATTCTGTAGCTTTGGGATAATAAGGGTTTTGCAGTACATAATTTTTTTCTGGGGAATGATTACCTGTCCCGACTGCCAGACGATGATCGGCTAGTTCCTCTCCCACCAATTAGCCAGTCACTGCCGCCACCTCTTGATTTCCGAGGCCAACTACTGTCACTCTCAGATCCATAACCTCGGCCGCCAAACAGATCATCAAAATCTGAGTCCTGACTACTGCCCCGGCCCCGTGATGAGCTGAAACCACCCCTGCGTGCCCTGGATCCCCCTCGGAAATTACGTTCCCTGTTAGAAAACCGACCATAGTTGTCGCTTGGAGGCCCATCATCTTGCAAAGGAGGCAGCTGGCAAACAAGCAAGCAATACAACTGTCATTTATTAATTGGCAAATTACACATTCTGCTAAAACAAATACACGACCATGGCTAAAATAATAGTACACGAAGAAAATATTAGCTACTTCAAACAGTGAATGGACAGACAGAACAGGGAGTGAATTATACTAAAAAAGAGGGGGAAACCTAAATTTGACCTTAGTGATTCTGGAAATAGTGTTTCCAGGTGGGGCCTGTTTATTCAGTAACTCTTTAGCAATTTCCTCTGGAAGATCAAAGACTGCCCCTTGGACCTGAAATAACCACCATTATGATCCATACTGACCCATACAAATAGATATTTAATAAAATCGACAAAACACTTGTATAGGCCAACCTCTTCATCTGCGATCAAACAAATTTTCCCAACTTCATCAGCAGCAGTGCGATAAACGTCAGAAAGTAATCCAGTGACACCTTTAGCAGACAAGAATCCTCTAGAATGAAGAGGATCTCGTGTCAACTGTAATGTTACCCATCCCTGCAAACAAGTATACAAATCATATTTACGATGCGTACAACACAAAATATTAATAATGAATAGTCATGACTCATGAGTGTGGCTTATATGTGCTTGTGCAGTTATGCAAAACTGTCTGAGGATTTTAGTATAGCAATTATATTCAAAGCCATATGAGTTGAAAAACTAATTGTGAAAATTTCCTAGTGGAAGTATCTACCATCCATACACCCCAACTTTATTATAGTGAGTCTCTGAGAAGAAACCAGACCCAGTCGGCCAGTCCTACTTTACCGATTAGAAATTTGGGGCTAAAATGAAGTCAAGTTACAAGGTTTTAAGTACTAGAAAGGATATGGAAACTAGTTAAAGGAATGACTGCATTCCTATAATTGATCGCACGTACATGATGTATAAAACAAAACAAGGTTTCTATTGTTTTAAAAGGAAAAAAGAAAAGGCAATCCTAGACTGATCCAGTTTAAACTTTTTGCCATCAGATGGGCTGAACCTATACTCTCAATCTAACTCCCCCCTTCTAAAATCCCGAAAGGACAAACAAAACAATAAAAATGGAGTATATCTGGATACTAAAAATAAACTTTCCAATTTGAACATTACCGCCCTTATAAGGGTTTCATTTGTTTTTCTGAAAGTATAGAAGATATAATCAACAAAACAAATGTCCAGAAAATTATTAGTTTTTGTTGCTTTTTAAAATTTAAAGAAGAAAAAAAACGTGTTCTTATTTTTAACACTTAGATTCTCTTTATTCACGAGGTCAACCATCTTTCAACAAAATTTTCTCTAACACTAAATTACCAGAAAACACGTTGGCTATATTTCTCGAAGGTTGAAAACTAAAATTCTAGGAAACAAATGTAGGATAAATGGTACACAAATGCAAAGATTTCAGTATACTATTTAAAAGATAAAAAAGGATCAGAGATGACTGAAAAGTGAAGTTTAATGTTTAAGCCTCGCTACCTGTTCATGGCTAAGAAGAGAACGACATGATGGAGGCTGGGAGAAGCCACTCATCTGTGCCAGTGCAGCAGCAAGGGCATTTGTCCCATGTTCTTCAAATAATTTTTGTGCAGTTGGAGTGAAAAATTGTACAGAATCAGGATGAACTCCATTAAGAGTAGCAACAACTTGCTCTGCAGAAGCCTCTAGAACATCTTGAGTAGCTGGAGCATTAACGAACTCAAAACTGCAACCCACATCACGCTCTAGAGATTTAACTGTCCTCCTCTGGCTACCATTAAACATTAGAATTGAAGTGCCTTCTTTCCCAGCACGTCCTGTACGTCCGGAGCGGTGCACAAATGTCTCTGGATCATTGGGCAGCTCATAGTGGATGACCTAAAGGTGACAACATGAGGTACAAAAACTTCTCAATATTCTGAAAAGAGGTTGAACCAAACAATAAACACAACTGGAAGCCAAAATCATTTAAATTGAGAGACATTTCATGGAATGCAAAACATGCCACCCTCAGTGCAAGAAATGAAAAGCATAACACATCTATACTAAATATTTACAATTCATTACACATTTGCTCCTATATGCCAAAACATCCATCAAGATAGCCTCTGTTCAACGAAACTACAAAGAATTGTTGGCCAGCTCCAGGTCTCCAACTAGCTTGGTCTCTGTCCACACCATTCCCAAATGACGCTGCTAATCCAGTTTGATTGCCATTAATCTACTACTGAAATTTCAATTAATGAGCCGCCAACTGGATTATGAAGTATGACATGTTACACTCAAAAGCTACACATTTCTTCCAAATCATTAAATTACAAAAGGGTCCATCACTTCATAAAAGATTATGTCCTGCTTAAAATTTATAGTTTTACACGGAAATAATCCATAGAGGTGCAACCTTTTCTTCTTACATATTTTCTATACAATATACCTATATTGGATATAGTTTCAAAAAAAGCCTTCTCTAAAATCGCAGAATAAATGCTACTCCTGGGAAATTGCAAACCAAGTTTTTCTCCAAACACATCCACAGGCACCAAATCACTGAAATCAAATATTCTACCAGGCCTTCTTATCTATATCTTTAGTAAGTCAAATCATCCGGTGTTTAAATTTTTGAAGGTGTCCCTTGTTGGTTTAGAGGATCCAAGAGCTATGCTGTAGTGTGCTCATATATCATTCACTTTCTTCAAGTATACAGTTTCAATAAGAATGAGTCATAAAAGTGATATAATTTGTAAAGAATGATTATTAAAGAGGAATCGGTTGAGACTAATCAACTTACTAAATCAACATTTGGGATATCAAGCCCACGAGATGCAACATCAGTGGCAACAAGCACAGTGAATTTCCCCTGCCTGAAACCATTCAAGGTTCTCTCTCTCTGATGTTGAGATATATCACCATGCAGTGCCTCTGAAGCAATACTATTCGTTAATGCAAGTGAGACTTCATCAGCATCTCGTTTTGTCTGCGTGAAAACAATTGTCTTTCCACCCTTCGCATAAACCTGAAAGCATTAGAAGTTAACGCTATTAAAATGCATATCACATGGCCTTAAAATACCAGCAAGAAGTATAAATTGGCATAGAATTACGTCATTTATTATGCTCCCTTCATCCCACAATAATTTTCCAGCTTCTATTTCCATCAAAATTTAAGAAAATCTGTATGTCCTAACTTACCCCTTTAATAAACTAATTTTTTTCTTCATCCAAATGTTTCTGGATAAAGAAACTATAAATTAAATTGATTGAAAGGCAGCAATGTAAAACTGTGCAATAAAATAATATAAAAGTAAAAAACGGGCAGTTATTTTGGGACAAATCAAAATGAAAAGGTGGACGGTCATTATGTGGGACAGATGGAGAGAGTAATATTTTGTCTAAGTGTATTGAAACTCAAAATTCAGATGACCAAAAATAGTTATCGTTCATAGTTCATCATACAATCTAATGTTATATTTCCTACATGCCCTAAGCAAAAGCATTCAATAATCATCAGTATTAGTACAAAATTTGTCTGTGTTACTGAAATATTAAAATAGACGGTTTGTCATTAATGTTTGCATGAGGAGCATCTCTGGAATTATCAAATGGCAGGATTGAAGTAAAATAAAAGTATCAAAAGAGAACCCAAGAAACAGATATATGTCAAAGCTATTGATCAGCCAAAAAAACATATGAACTCTTATGATATGATTTCCATTCTTCCCTGCCAGGATATTGTAATTGGGAAAATCCTGTAACTTTTCATGCAGAAATATCATGCCTAAAAGTTCATATGATGTATAAATGATAGTCAAGTAACAAGTCAATCAGATCACATTAACAGTAGCAATAGCTAGTGTGCTTTCCATAGTTCGTTTGGAAGCAAGTTCAGTAAACGTAATTGTTCATACCGTTATAAGATCACTGAGAATGACTCGTTTCGAAGTGACAGTAGCAAGTATGGCATAAAGCTTGATCCCCTCTGCCAGCTTCTCATCACTATCACCAACCTACAATAGAACACACAAGTAAATCCAAATAAGTCAGGTTTTTTACTTTTTTATATCATCAATGTCTTCCTTACAGCAAGCTAGGTTAGCACATGGTAAATTAATGACTTTAAATTATATATGCTATGCAAGCAAGGTTATATTCCTTTCAAACTAAAACATTGACAGGTCTCAGATTCAAATTCATCCAGAAATCACCAGAGGATCACTCCCTAGTGCCCATAGTATTAAGAAATACAGATATATTACATGCCCATTTCTAGAAAAATATCAACAACTTGAATAAAAACCTTCGTAAACTAACAGAGAACTATATTCATTACTGTGTAGAATAGCATTCCCCCATCGACAACTCAATCATTAACAGAAGTTATCAATATCCAACGGATATTGAAAACGTGCAAGGAGACGTCATGCAACATGAAAACATGCGAAAGATTGTAAATACAAAAATATTACCAGATCAATTGTGAGAGGGTTGTCTAAGTATTTTCTTGATAATTTCTTCACCCAATTAGGCATAGTTGCAGAGAAAAGCATGCTTTGCCGCTTTGCTGGAAGTTGTTGTAAGATTTGTTCCACAGCTTCCTCAAATCCAACAGCAAGCATTTGATCAGCTTCATCGAGGACCAAATATTGTACTTCACTCAACTTAAGACTGTTGCGTTCAACTAGGTCATTAATTCTACCAGGAGTTCCAACCACAACATCAACACCGCGAAAAAGTGCATTTTCCTGCAAATTATAAGAAAGTCCTCCATACACACAAACAGTGCTCAAATAAGGAGCAGATTCTTTGACCTCTTTCTCCACTTGCTTTGCCAGCTCCCTAGTGGGTGCTAAGACCAATAATCTTGGAAGTCGCCCACTCCGCCTTCAAACGGAGAAGAAGTAAATAATTCAATTTGTGTAAACTAATATAATTATCTCTAGGTGCACCAAATATCATGCATACCTCTTAAGACCTCCATCTTCATCTTCAGTTAGCTGTTTGATGATTGGAATCCCAAAGGCTAATGTCTTTCCAGTCCCGGTCTTTGCACGAGCAATAAGATCCCGACCTTCTAGTGCAGGAATTAGCACTGCCCTCTGCATTGTAAAGAACACACATAAGAAACCAAAACATGTCTGCTCAGATTCTTTGAAGCAGCCTGGTAGGAATTCACAACATCCCATTAATAAACACAGGAAGAAGTAAGAAATGAATAATATTTTGCACAAGGATCTGCATAATGATACTTATATCCCCGTCTCGGACATTTATGAGCGCAAAGAAGCTATTCCATTGTTTTACACTAACTAGTTTAGAACTCACGAGTGGGTAACAAAATGGAAACAGTTAAAAATAGAAAGAAATAACAGAGTTGGGCATTTCTAGGTGAAGTATGTGTATGATTTTTACGAAACAAAAAGAGACTTATTCCATCGTTCTCCACTAACAAGTTTTCAAAAACCCTCGCTTCAGGAAAAATGATTTCGTATCCAGACGTGTTTGTTACATAATGGAAAATTGGTCAACAAGACTGTATTATGGCATCAACAAAACTTTACGCCTATTCTTTAGGGTCAGCCGAGCATAGCTCGCGTTGCCCTTCCCTCCTCTCTCACTATACAGCAACCTTAAACGGCATATATACTAAACACATTTTCCCGAAAATGTTTTCCCAAATGGGTTCATTTTCCCTCAAACAAGCCGAGCCCGAGCCATGAATTTCATTGGTCAGCACCTTTCAAAGGTTATAAACAATGAATTATCACACCCAATTCAGCAAACGTGAAAAGGGGCAAGAAATTCAACAAACATAAAACAAAACGAAACAAAAACACAACACGACAAGCATTATCACAAATAGCAATTATAAGTTCAAAATTTTCCCAGATTGCCCAAACACGGCACAGACCTGAATGGGGAAAAGGTGAGTAATGCCGCGTTTCTCGAGCGACTGGACTAGCTGAACCGGCAGACCGAGCTTGTTAAGAGCGAGCTCGTCTTTGCCTCCGGAAGCCCCGGCCATAAACCCGCCACCGATTTCGTCGTCGTCGTCGCCGGACTCGTCCTCGTCGCGGCTTCCGAGAGAGTCCTTGGAGAAGCCATCGAGGCCCCTAAAGGCCTTCTCACTCAGGATAGAATTGGGAGAGGCGATTGCGGAAGGCCCGATCGCTAAGGGCGTCCTATGCGGAGGATAGGACGCCCCGAAGAAGGCTCTGCTGCCGAGGGAAGCCTCCCTGGAACGAGCCTTGTCGGAGAACAAGAGGGCAATGGAGGGGGTGGTGGTGGTGGGTTTTCGAGTGAGCTCAAAGGATGGTGGTTGATAGATGGAGGAGACTCCTAGGAGAGAAGCCATGAGCACCCAAAGCTTGTTGGAGCTTCGAGGTGGCTTCAGTGGCACAGAGGAGAGCGAGCAAGCGAGCGACAGAGAGAATGGGGTGGGGAGGAGTGAGGAGAAGGGAAGGGAGTGGTTATATCAGCGTAGGGCGGAACACGATAAGGTGTGGTGGCTTCTGCGAGTGTGGTGTGTGGCGCCACCGATCTTCCACCTCGATATGTTTCTTTTCTCCCTACTTCTTTCTCTTTCTATCTGTCTCTCTCTCTTATGTTGTTTGCGAAATGAAGGGTTTATTTTCTTTAATTTTTAATTTAATTTAAATAATTAATTTTAAAAATATTATTTATTTTTAACAAAAAAAAAATCTCTTTTTCTTATTGTATTACCCGATGTCATATCTTGAAATTCTAATAAATGCGGAATGAAAATTTTGATTTTTTCACGTTTGCACTCAAAAGTCGATAAATTTGTGACAAACACTAATAAAGACTATATTGCAAGTGATATCTCAATAATCATATACAATTACACATTAAGGGTAATTCTATATTTTCAGAATAATATAAAAACCAAAATTTCAAACAAAAATCAATACATGTTAAGCCTATGCAACTTTCTACAAAGCCATGACTATATCAAAACAAACATAAAGAAAATAGTACAAGTAGTCATGTATTCTCTCATATTGATATGGTAATCTAATATTTCAAGCAACAATCAATATTAAGTCCATACAATTTTTCACAAACTCACATTTGGAATCAAAACAAAGTATAAACAGACATAGGGAGAATAGTACATCAAAGGAGTATGAAGCATCATCATAGAAAGAAAGACATTTACTAGTCTCTTGTTATACATAAAAAGGCAAACAATATAATATGGTGAATCATAAACTCAGTAAGTGACCTATAACTCAACATCACTTTTGTTATGTAAGACAAACACTAAATGCTCAATATACTAGTACTGTATAATGCTACAACCATCAGGATTTAACTTGTTCACAAATTGTCAAGGAAACAATCACAAGCTTATAGCACTCGGTCCTATCACAATTAACTTAACTTAGCTCATACTTGGCTTATCAAACCCAACTATATGATACATCAACTCAATGGCCTTAGCTACCAACCATATACAAGCTCAGGAGCCTTACATGTGAAATCCCTTATTACTAGTGTTGGTCCTCTTGATGGAGGTGAACTCAAGCGAATTCATGAGCTCATTCGCAACGATAGAGCTGTTTGTGATATTAGGGACTAACTTGAATCAAGAGTGGCAAGTACACATATCCATTATTAACAATATCCCTCAAAAACACAATTTAACGAATACAAATACGAAAACCGTTAATACAAAGAGTGACTAAGAGATGAGTGTTAGGAGGATGAGTATGGGTTTTGTTTTGTCTTTATCATTGGGGGGTTTTCATGTTTGTTCGTTGCTAATTGGACTTGGGTGAGGAGCCACATCATCATTCTTGGCTTTAAAGGGTGTTGACAATGTGTTGATAAAAGATGGTATTATATGCATTAGGGATGGCAACGGGTCGGATCATGCTTGAGTAATGTCCAACCCAAACATATATAGACCCGCCCCTATCTCACCCTACCTTGGTGGTTTAGCCAATTCGGGGTAGGTTAGGCAAGCCTCAAGGCCGACTCGATGGCTTGTCAAGGTCGAGTCAAATCAAGGCGGGCGAGGTGGGGTAAGGCAATATTGCCATCCCTAGTAGGCATTTTTTTGTCACCATATATTATAACCATCATAGGCAATGATGTGGCCATAACGTATATTATGGTGTTGATGGCATTGGAATAGTCATATAGGATAACGATACTAAAACGACCAATGTGAAAGGGTAAAGGTTTAACTTTTATTTCCTTATGTAATGAAATGACTCGTTACCAGGTGGGATGGGAGAATGAACTTTACCTTAATTAGGATAAATTCATTCACACATTAAATTGATCATTTTACTATCTTTTATTTATCAAAAGTGAGTATGAAAATGAAAATGATTCAATTCAATTCCATTATCACGTATTGAACATGCATTGAGGTTTTATATATCATACGGCTTGTAGGTATGAGATTATGGACAATAGTAAACATGGTTTTGCGATTGCTTCGAGCTCTTGTGTGTGTGAGACAGGTAATGGTGTCTCAAGGACGATATCGTGCCCATCGTATAGAAAAAGCTTAAAAAAAGTACATGTGTGTCATTATTATATTAAATCAACATTTTAAAACATGCCCATTGGTTAATACAATTAAACTTGTTTGAATTATCAACCACCCAAGGATTAATGCAATTGATAATCAAAACTATAAAAAAAAAGGTTTCGAACAATTGCAACAATAGTAATGATGAACGAAACAGAATTGCACCGAGATAGAAATTATCGATAACTCAAAGTCACATAACTCTAGGGCAAATTGTTGTTATATTAAATTATAACAATCAAATTACCACAAGATTATTTGATTTAAAACATGAAATCAAAAGCGTACGTAAGTTCATTATCGTGGTAACTGAATTTATTATTTGAAAAGTTGTGCTATTCCAAATTAACACAACTTTATGAGTCATAGTTCTCAATAGTTTTATCGACACAAAGACATATCTAATAAGCTGAGTGTAATAAAAGAATTATAACCTTATATGTACAGTTTGATATTTTTAAGTTAGCCTATCATCAAATTAAAAAAAACAAACTAATATTGTGATATTGATTCTATGACAATTATGTCCTATATTTTATTTTAAATATTAATTAATTTACTTAATTTATAATTTAATAATAATAATATAGCTTATTTAATATTTACATGTTTAATCCATGAACTTTTTCTATCGTGAACTAATTAGTATTTTTTTATTAATAATCAATTGTTTTAGCTTAAGTTGAAGCCTTTTTTTTTTTGGGATTTGCATTACAAGTTGTCGCATTTATCAAACACATAATTAAATGTTTACGTTCTCTGAATATACATACATCCTCGATACTCCATGAATACATAACCAACAACAAAAGGAACTATAAGACTTTATATTAAATATTAAGCATTTTACACGCACTTTAATATACAAATATTTTACATCTTTGTTATATTACTATAATAAACTTAGATATTTATACCATGAAGCAAAATTATAACATTTGATCAAGTGAACGAATTCACCACACGTAAAATCGGTAGTTTTTTAGCTACATCATGTCAACATGTTTTGCCAAATTTATGGAACTACTATTGGCTCAGCAATTAATGCTCGCGTAGCATCGTCCTTTCCCTCGTCTCCTCTCCTCCTCCGACATCATGACCTATGACGACGAGGCAACGTCGGATCAAGATCTTCCGGTGCAACAGACGGAACATCTATAAGATCGAGGCGGAACCGCTTCCTGGTGTTTGTTAAGATAACAATTTTGTCCCGAATTGCTCCGATCCGCTCTGACCTGATCCCTTTTTTCTCACTCCGTTCCACCCAATGAGATAACAGGACAGTCACAAGTATTGGCCACCCTACTCCGACCCAGCATTTTAAAAGATTTTTAAAAGTTTTACCTTAAAATATCCGATTTGATCCGTGACCGCCCATCGCACTCATTAGTCCCGTCCCGATTCGACCCGAAGTCATCCAAAAAAGGTTCAGATCACCTACTACTAGGTCCCATCCCGTTGCCATCCTAGTGTTTGTTGCCATTGGATTGAAATTACAACATATGTCTGGAATTTTGGTGTAAATATATTATTAATATTAAAATATTATTATTATATTATTATTTTGATTATTATAAATTGTTATTACTGTGAATAAATAAATTTAAGATCCATGAGATTAGTTTAGTGCAGCGAAGGTTAATGTTTTTTATAATTCACTGCAATAGATTAAAAAAATACAAAATAAATTATATCCGTTGTACGCCACTTTATGAGCTAGTGCGAAAACAGTTATAATTCATTGCAATAGAATCTACAAATTCGAAATAAAATAGATCTGTCAAGGCATTATTGAATAACCATAAAGTAACTATACAAGCCAATAAATCAATTGCCCTTATTAATGTATCACCATATATTCAACTAGAGTTGTATATTGATTTGGTGTAAAAAAATAATTACTAGGTGCGCATATTAACGGTGAAAAGAATTAATGATGCCTTTTAAAAAAACAGTTAATATACAAATTTTAAACCAACAATAAATTTACCCCCACTGTACATGTAATTTCCCGCTTTTAAAAGTGTGAACTTTCATCGTTCACCGCCACGTTTCACCAAAAGAAAAAAAAACAATATATGTATATATTTATATATATCTACTCATGTTATCGTTACTGTAACAAACATTCTGAGACGTCCCTCGAGAATCTCTCACTCGCGTTCTGCCCGAAGCCGCCGCAGTAACCTCTCCGGCGCCGACGCCCACGCCCAGATCAGACATATCCGGCGAACTCCATCCTATCTCCGGAGAACCAACTGCTCGATCTCGATCAATCACTGACATATAATATGATTCTCCATCAATCCACCAAACTCAAGAACGCGGTTTGATTTGCCCGAAGTTTTCGCTTTTTTTTACCCACAGACTTGAGCTTTCTCGCCTTTCTAGGGTTTTGATTTCCGAAATCGGGAGCGTTGTTCCTCCGATTTGGTGTCGGAATCGTCGTTTGGACGGATTAGGTTAGAGCGGAGGGGTTTGTGTCCTATCATCGATTGTTTGGTTCCGATGACAGATGCAAATCCTTCCTCGTTTTAGTTGATTCCTGTTTCTTGCTGCCTTCGAGGTGTTTGAGCAGACTAGGGCTTGTTGATGGGGCAATTCGCGTCGATTTCCTACATAATCATTGCTTTCCCATGCACCGTCGGAGCGATTGCGTTGGCCATGGTGCATATATACAGACACCTGATGAATTATACCGAACCTACGTACCAGAGATACATTGTTCGGATCATCTTCATGGTCCCGGTTTGTCATTTATTTGCTCTTTTAGCTGTTATTTGCTATGGTGTTTTCATATATATATATATATATATATATATATATATATATATATAATGCTTGTTGTGTTGATACTTTTAATGAAGCTAATAAATAGATTTTCCACTATTAGTCCCATCTAATTTGGAGTTATGCTATTGCATTACTTGTTGAATTTTTATTAGTTGCTAGTTGTTCTGTTTCTGAATATAAATCATTTGCTTACTGTTTGTACTTGCCGTATAAGAAGCTTTCTAAATATCGGTGTTCTTCCTCCTGAGTTTCTGGATAAATTTCTTGTCAGGGGTGTACAGTTCACGTTCTCCTAATAAATTAACATTGGGATTGTCTGGTATCTGCTCTATCAATGATCTGGTTTAGTTCATGGTTTTTGCCATATGTTTTGAGTTGGTGAATATTATATTGGTTTGAGTGATGAGAGACCTGGCATGGTTTGCAGGGCTTGTAGTAATTAATTTTTTTTATTCCACAATATGCTGTATTTTGCAGAATATTGGCAACAGGGAGAGGCTTGTGGATCTGCCCTGTAGTATTGTTAGTAATTGAGTATGGTGAGAGAATGGAGTATAGAAGAAGTCTTAATCTTCCATGTTGCCATATCAAATTCGTTTTTCTTACTAGTTGCTTTGTTCCTTTAGGTCCATTGTTACCTTTTCTTAAAAGCTTTGGTATATTAATTAAGCAAATGGAATAAAAAAGAAATCCAAGGGTGCCATTTATCTTCTAGGAAAAGGCATTGTCTTTTTAGATTACACATCTTAGGGCTGTTAATGAGCCAAGCCAAGGTTGGTTAAAATTTTGCGAACTTGAGCTTGAGCCAAGCTTTGGAATGAACCTTAAATCAGGCTCTGGCTCATTTAGGCTCTGGTTTGCATAAGTTCATATGAGCTCAACTTGCTAGACTTGTTTAAACTTAAAATATTAAATTTATTTTTCTCAAATGATCTAACATCAATACAATAAGTTAATAATGTAAAAATTTTGGTATAAATTAACCTGTATAAATTAATTGATTAATATAGCAATGTAAGCTTGTTAGGTTCGTGTTTGAGTTGTTAAGTTCAAGCTCGTCAAGCGTGCAATTTGAACACTACTAGGCTCAAGCACTTTAAGCTCATGAGACTTGTAATAGGCTTAGGCTTGGACTTGCCTAAAATGAGTAACGAGACAAACTGAGCTTTTTATGAACAGCTAATAGCCATAGCATGACCTTTATCCTATATTGATTTTAATATTTCCATAAAGGTTATTGAAAAGAGAACTTGACTAATGGTGTTTTTATATGATTTTTGTTGTTGTTTGTGAATCTTAATCGATTGGAGTTTTTTGGGCCTTATTTTAATTTCTAGAAGTAGTTAGGGGTGAGAAAAGCCTTTTTTTCTCTCCATTTTATTTATTTTTTCTTGTATATGATAATTATCTATTTTAAGAAGTGAAGGCTTTTTTATTTTATTTTTTTAAAAGTCCAAGTTGGGTTGTTTCTAGTGCTTTGTTCTAATTTTCAATTATTGACACAAATTAATGAATCCTGCCACTGTCCATGGCTTTCAATGAATATTGTGTTTCTTTTCTTGTAGTTGATACTTCACTATTGGGCTGTTTTTGGCTCTGCAAGGTTCAATTTTTCTTTCACTCTATTGAACCTAAATAGATTCATCTAGAAATGTCTTGACTGCTTTCCCATTAGATCATCAGTTTCCAGAATAACTACTCAAACTGCACCATTCAAATGAGATGCTTTTTGAAACTTAAGATATGAAGTGTGAGCAATTAAGATTATACCAGTTGCAGTGCATTTTCGCAGCAAATAATTGCCTAAGAAAAGACATTGGTGTAGTGCATGAGTGAGGTTGATTCTTTGGGACCTAGGATAGGTGGGACTATTGTAACTTGTACTTATCCATTGATGTAGAAGCAATAGAGAGTGGTTGGCAATTAATATAAACTTCAATTAAACTTTTCATTGCCTGTATTGTAGTTTAGTGAATGCCAATATTGGCCAGTGGTATGGCGCTCATGCAATCTATATATAGAAGGCTTTGCAGATTCTGTCAACAAGATAAGCACTTGTTTGAGTTTTAGTATTTTTCTGTTGAGCGAGTTTTTCGTTCTCTTGATAAAGAAATATTGGTGATTTACTGTTTAATGTATTTTTGGATTCATTTTGATTTTAAGTTGTAGTAAGAAAGGATAATTAGAAAATTTTCCTTTCCCTCCTAAAATTTGAATCCTAGTATGCTAGTATATTCAAGGCATAAGAGAAAGGGATTCGAGAAAACTATATTTGTAAATGTAATTGATATTGGTTATGATTGCATATTATAAGATAATCCATATGCTTTTTCCTCCCTTACTGTATTAGTGCAGATTTTGAAGAGGTTTAACATATCTTTATAACTTCCATTTGATGTCTGAGTTTTATTTTCCATCCAGGCAACGCAATATTTCTTCTTATGTCCCTTGCTGTATATTAACAACTTACATTTTCTGCGTCAAGTTTTTTTGTTGTTGATTTTTCTTGGTTTCATTAGGCTGTACCTCTTATAAGGAAGTGTTGGTTTATTTTTGGATTGTTTTCATTTTCTCCTTATCGTTCATTTGCTTCTCTTTTATATATGTTTCCCCTTCCACGGGCGGAACTGTGGATGCCATTTTTGGTGGTTGTTAATATATGCCACCTTTTATTTCGATTATTTTTATGATCATTGCGCCATTGTTTCCCTTGGAAGGTCTACAAGCTGATTTTATTTCTGTTTCCCTTGGCAGGTCTATGTGCTGATGTCATTTCTGTCACTTCTCTTCCATGAAAATGCAATATACTTCAATTCCATTCGTGAAGTGTGAGTCTTAATATCATTATGGATCTGAACAAATGTTTATTATGCCCCTATTTTTGAGTAGATTTTGTGGCGATGCAGGCATAAAAATCACTTCGCAGAAAAATAAAATTTCAAAATGTGCCTCATTTTTCTAAAGGTCCTTTTATTTTGAGTAGACAGGGATTTTCAGCTGCTCAATCTACTGAATCATTTTATTTTTAAAGCAAGTACATACTTTTGGTATGAAAAGAAAGTGGGCTTTCAGCTGCAAAGACCACTGCACTATATATATGTTTGGCAATTTGCTGTTATTTTTACACGAAAATATTCGTATAATTGTTGATTGTTAAAGCTCTGCCAATATATATGATTTTGTACTTGCCTTTAGGAATTTCTAGTTGCTTTGGACAAGTGTTTTTTTTTTCTAGGGACTAGATGAAAAATAATTATAATAATGATAATGAGCTTGTTGTCTGTGGCCAGGATTTTTGCTTCTCGTGATCTAAAACTGCATTTTTTTGTGGTTTCCTTTGTTTTCTCTTTGCTTTGATACAGTTATGAAGCTTGGGTAATTTATAATTTTCTATCTCTGTGCTTGGCTTGGGTGGGTGGCCCTGGAGCTGTGGTTTTAAGCTTAAGTGGACGTTCTCTAAAGCCATCCGTGTGTTTAATGACATGTTGTTTCCCTCCTATACCATTGGATGGGTGAGCTTCACACCTAACAAGTGGATGTTTATTGAAATTTTAAGTTTCTTAACGTCGTTGAGATTTAGTATGATGAGTGTCCATTTCTGACGTTGTTAAGCTTTGCAGGCGTTTCATAAGGAGGTGCAAACAAGGGTGTCTGCAATTTGTGATTCTGAAACCTGTCTTAGTGGCTGTTACATTCATACTCTATGCCAAAGGAAAATATGTAGATGGAGATTTTAGTGCCAAACAATCATACTTGTATCTCACAATCATTTATACGATCTCATACTCTATGGCCTTGTATGCTTTGGCTTTGTTTTATTTAGCCTGCAGAGATCTGCTTCAACCCTTCAATCCAGTTCCAAAGTTTATTATAATCAAATCCGTTGTATTTCTCACTTATTGGCAGGTAGAACCTTTTGCTGTTTGTTAAAATTCGTTAACTATTTCATTAAATAATCTTCACAGTTATTAACTGTTCTTGTGTGCTTTAAGGAAATATTTCTAATGATGACTATTGATAGAGTGACTAACACATTTAATATCCTACCTGATGTACTAAGTTCTGTTAGTGATAAATATGTATCACTGTAGTAGTGCTATCTGCTGCAGAAATAAGGTGTATGCCTTTCTTTTGTGATGCATTTTATTAGTTCGTGCATCTGGAAACCGTGTTAAATTTAATGAAATATCATAATTAATAGACTATAATTTGAAGAAAGAACTTGGGGGCTCTAGCATTTATGAAATTATGTAGAGGCTTTATAAATTATAATTGGCTTCATAATTCAAAGAAAAATGTAGGGCTTCTTGTTTTTGGCTAACGAAAGTGGGATTTTGGGAGGATGTTACATTTAACATTCATTTATGAAAAAGTATTAATAAGCTTTTGGGTGTTAAATGGCATACATAACTATTTATTTTTATGTACTTTATTCGAATGTTGTTATTATGGCCTTGATTAGCTATTGTAATGTATTTTAACATTTTTGCTATTTTGTCTGGTCATATGGATAATTGAATTATTGCTGTCGGGCAAAACTGATCTCCCACTCGGGATAACAACATATGCTATCTTTTAATATTGGAACTTTTTGCTGATCTTTGAGCTCTTCTGAAATTAGCCCGTTCCTTTTTATTATGTTAGGGTGTTCTGGTTTTCCTTGCTGCGAAGTCTGGATTCATAAAAGATGCAGAGGAGGCTGCTGAATTCCAAAATTTTATAATATGTGTTGAGATGCTGATTGCAGCTATTGGTCATCTTTATGCATTTCCATACAAGGAGTATGCAGGTGCAAATATTGGTTACTCTCGTGGATTGAGCGGAAGCATTTCACATGCATTAAAGTTAAACGACTTTTACCATGATACGGTCCACCAGGTGAGGGACCTTGCAACTTCAGCAGCATTTAATATTTGAGTAATTCTACATACATACCCAAGATCGGAAGTTGAACTCAAACTACTAAAAGTAGTTTTTTTATCATGAAGAGAATATTCTTTGTGATATGTTCTTGATTTTGGGTGTGCATGGTTTTATTCCTTCATTTATTTGGGCATTTCCTATGAAAGACCTTGTTGCTTTCATTGCATTAATATTTGCCCTAACTGATGATAGGCTTCAACGTTTTTGCAGTTTGCACCTACTTACCATGATTATGTTCTCTACAATCATTCCGAGGGGGATGAAGGAACCAGAAAGTACCGATCGCGCACCTTTGTACCAACTGGCCAGGAGATGGATGCAGTAAGGAGAAATAAGCACATGCTGGGAAACAAACTTGATGACTTATCTAACTCTTCCGCCTCGAGTACCCCAAAGATTTCTGCACGTGGTGAAGCAATGAAATCTTCCCTCCTCATTGATATCTCTAATTCCCAATCTACACCGTACGACCTGTCACTTATTGATATGGACATTCCCAGTAATTCAGCAAAGGTTCCTGCTGTGAGTGAAACTCGAAGGTAGTTGACCTGCTTTCAGATTGAATCAAGTATTGTTAGAGTAACCATCAGATGTAATTTTTTCTTTTTTTGGAAGTATTTGGTGATATTGGTGTCTATATTGTCTTTTCTAGAAGCGTCACGATAATGCTAGGCGTTGTAATCGTAGGCAGGCTGATCTCATTATCATATTATATTCATTTGTTTGGTGTCATTGACCTGTATTTTATCAGTGTTGTGCTTGAACGTGTTGAACATAGGTTCTCAACATCGAATTATATATATCCTATGTTTGCCTTGGCATAATATTGATATGGACTGATTTTGGCAACTGGGTGAAAAAGGCATCTGATTAAACAAATGTACACAGTCTTCCATTAGAGTACTCAAAAATCTTAGGTCTTTTATTGATTTCACTTTTGGAGCACCTATGGAACTTAGTATTTCGACCCCGGATGACCATACAGAGCAGAACCAAGAACCATGGATCAGTGTTTACACGGTTGGATATTTCAAATTATGGTCTAGCACGTTGTGTTCTTTATTAGCTATTTTCTGTGGATCTATTTGGTTGGTCCGAAGTCTAGCAACAAATGTAACATTTTTCTGCATTAATTAAACGCATATACTTTCTTATTAGATGTGATTTGGAATTCCGTTTTTCAAGTTAGTTTTGCATTTGGTTTTTTGGTTATGTGGATTTTCATGGATTGATAAGAGGATCAGTGATCATGGATTGGTAAGAGGGTCAGTGATTAATTAGTGAAAAGAGGAAGTGCAAAATAATAATAATAAGCTTGCATGTGCGTGATATGTGGAGAGGTTTTTTTTTTTAAAAAAAACTGTTCCAAATAAAATTTCAACATCCTATACTCAAAAAATTGTTCAAAAAAATATTTCTTTTACTTTTTTTTTGTCTTAAAAACACTTTTTCAGAAACATATTTAAAAAACAAATTGAAACAAAAAAAAAGAAGCAATACTACATTCTTTGGAGTAAATTAATTTAATTTAATGACGTGTGATATAGCTAAATTGTTTGTACAATTTAATTTAGTATTTTACAAAATTTGTTTACATATATGTATTACCATAATTTAATAATATACAAATCGATTCACATTAAATTATTATATTTTTAATAAATTACTAAAACAGTGTATGTTATACTTCTCAATTCAGTGAACTTTTTTGTAAAAGAAATAAAACTATGGGAGTCGTTGGAATGGTTTTACAATTCCTTGCCCTCTATTATTTTGTTTGTTTTATTTTGGAGGAAAATATAATTACTTTCCCTCATTATTTCTTTTATGCTTGTTTTTTTAAAAAAAGTATTCTTGCAGGTCCTATCACGCAATTCTCACTCACTATTGGTTGATGTGGAGACATGTAATTGAATGAAATACCACTGATGTAATATAAGTTTTAAAACATCAGTTAATTGATTTTCCATGACAAAGAAGACTTAAAATCACAATATGGTGGGAATGATTTTAAGTCTATGTAACTTAAATCAAATCATATGACACCACCATCTAAGAAAATATGAACCATTCTTTGAAATTTGCTTTAATTAACCATACAAGAATTCATCACCTAACCATTCTTTGGGTGTCAACCATCGTCGCTATATTGTGGTGTTTTAAGAAAAAGCCGGGATAAACCTGTACATGCAGTGCCGCCGAAAAGAAATCAGGGAAGGCGTTTTGAAAAGCTAATTTAACAAAATATAATTTTTTAATATAATTTTTAAAATCTGTTTATGAAAACAGAAAATGAAATGTCTAATTTATGCCTAATTTTTAAATATGCCCAGGTTATATAATTAATGATATAACATTGAGCTAGCCACCGGCTGCCTTAAGGTAATAAAATTAATTGGGCTAGAAACACAGTGTTGTCCTCTAAATTTTGCTAAAAATACCGCAGAAAATTTGGGGGTACCCGAATGTAATCAAAATGACAATAAATGTTCTTGAAGAAATGTTCATACATCCAGAATTTACAATCCAGGAAAAAATGAAATATTACATCTAAGAGCACTCACTCACAGTGGAATAGCTAAATGTTTCAACAAATTTATCTACGTGGTGTAATATTGACCATAAATTCGACTCGAGATATGTATTTTTATTAAGAATTTTATAAAATATCAAACTTCGAGATACCGACTAGCCAAATATAACTAGCCGCTAGCTAAATTTGACTAGCCGGTGCCTCGAAGTTTGGTATTTTATAAAAATTTTAATAAAAATACATATCTCGAGTTGAATTTATGGCTAATATTTACCCCATGTAGGTAAAATTATTAAAACATTTAGCTATTTCATTGTGAGTGCTCTAAATTTTATAATATTCATTATGGCTAGCTACCTCTCTACCTAAGAGGCCAAGTTTTTGATATTATGTTCATACATAGTCAAAAAATAAATAATTCTAACATTTTACATTGACGTATGAATCACTTGATGAGAAGGACGTCTTATGTGACTCTAATGAAGCTGTGACAATAAGTTAGATACTTCCAGAAATGAAAAAAAAAATCAAAAAATCAACTAACATAAAAAATAAATACACCAATGAAATTCCAGTATGAATAATCAAAATAAAAACTATAAGTGCTAATAAAATGTTAAAAACATAGCAAAATAAAAGCATTTAAGAGAAGTATATATATATATACACACACACAGTAGCAAAACGGTCTCTTAAAAACCAGTAACAACAAGAAAGAGTTCAACGAAAGGATCATCCATCCATTGTAAGCTTTAGCAGAGGGCTGCAATAAGAAGCTGCAACCAGATTTCAGCCTGTTATTTAAAATAATAACTGTGAATTTTTAATGTAAAATGTAATATTTGAATAAGGGACTAATGAGTTCGCTGTGGGTAGAACAGTTTAATTGGAAAAGTAGAACTGCAGACATAGTCACAAATATGTATACAGGCTAGCAAGTCATCAAGAGATAATGGACTATATTCATAGCACTGCAACTCACCAGATTTTGTAATTAAGCTAAATGCCATCCACGTCATGGTTTCACATAATTCCCCAGCGATGTAAGAAGGAAGAACTCAAAACATGTGTATTAAAAAGATAACATGCGTGGCAAACCAGTGGGACTGTTACGTTTATGCCATATTTGCTTACGCGAAATGAACTGGGACTGCTGGGAAATCAAAATGGACTGCTACAGGGACAGCAACATGAACTGTTTATGTCATTTTTTTTCTTTCGTGGAACTTCTGCTGCGAACCCAGGGACACCTTAAGCCTTTGAGCATCATTGATTTGCTGTAGAGAAATAGATACACAAGCATGATTTGAAATGTGTGACATATATTAACCTTCAAAATAAAAATTCATCTACGAACCATTCATATGTAAATTGTCAAATGCACTGCTTGTGTGTATAAAAATTCATCTACTAACAATTCCAATTTAAACCATAAAATTCACTGCTTGACCTCATTGCATAGAGGAGTTGTGATAATTTCCATGCTACACCATGCACTAAACATGCATATTTAATATGTAGCAATAAACAATTCTAGCATAAAAAAATAATCAATTGATTGAAAAACATTCCACACAATGTTTTTATGTGTGCATTGTTAAATCATGATCATGCCCGTTGTGACCTGTAATGTGGGTTAAAGGCAGATTATTATAATTTCAAATTAACAAAACATATGTTTCAAAACATATTATTGAAATTATATTAGTCTGAATCTATCATACTTCAATGCTTTTATCAATGGTCACACTATAATATGAACTTTCTAAAAATTATTAGTGATTCCAAAGGACTCAATCATGCACAAATAATTTAATTAAACAAAGATCAAGTTTGCTGCCCTTGTCATAAGGAGAATAATATGCACATTAAATCTCATGGCCTCTTTCCATATGGCCAGAAGTCATTTATACAATAATCCTATGGTGTGATAAAAGAGTCATTGTTAATGTCAGAGCCACATTTATTTTAGTACATATATTAATGTGAATGTTTAGCAGAGCATCTTTCTATACATTAGATATTGTCATTTTTATTAAAAAAACATATGTCATAAGGGAAACAAGTAATAAAAACAATACAAGAGAAAAACATTACATAAGCAATCACACACAAACTTCAAATTACAATCTTGTCTCAACTATCCATGGAGATCGGACGAAAATATTTAGTGAACATTGAAAATTATTCCTCTACTATATATGCAATTGTTCCGACATGAGATACAATGGCAATTCAATTTATAATTTTATTTAATGAACATTGTTTGTTATAATAATGCTCAAAATGCTTAAAATTCCTCAATGTTGGATGAATTGGCAGTTTTCTTCTCAATTTGTACTAGCAATCTCATTCTCAGTGTCGTATTTCTAGTGCTGTTTTCATATTTTTTCATCACTATCGTTTTTACAATCTGAATGTAAAATCTAAATGCATGCATGTAACCAAAAATTGTAGAAAGGAATGACAACAATTCACAACCAACCAATATTAACACAAGAAAATTAACAACCAAAGCACATGAAAGTAGTATAAAAATTACATATTAAATTATATCTACATATTTTTAAATAAAAATATGAGTATAAAATATTATTTTAATAATATAAGAAATGATTAAGAAAAAGATTTATATAAAAAATTAAAAGTAATTTAAAATTTGAAACTTAAGATAAATAGTTATGAAGAAGGTGCTCCTAGTACCCTAAAAGTGTGCATAGGTGCTTGCTGTTTTTTTTTTTTCGAGTATTTTTGTGTTATGTAAAAATAATTTACATAATTTAAAAAATAAAAAAGTGAAAAAGAAAAAGAAAAAGCCAAGATACAACTGTATGAGATATTAAATGTATAAGCAATGTTAGGTATCATTAGAGTTGTTTAATCGATAAATAATCATGATGACGTAAAAAATGAAAGGAAAGAAATAAAAATCTTAATTGTTTATATTAGTTGTGGTTTCACGATAGCCAGTTACAAATATCATTTATCTAAATATATAATATTAATAATTTTATTACTAATACTTTTATTATTTTAATTTAATAATATATATTAACATATTAATATATTAATGCATTTTAATTGGTTAAATTTATATTTTAATAGACTGATTTAATTATATATATATTATATGAAAATTGATAAATTAAAATTTTATTATAAAAATAGTACACGGTGTGGATTTTCATAATCTCTCACTTTAGATTTGAGATTATTGGCGTGAGATCATTAATACTCTCAATGGTTATTATATTTTACTATAACCATTATTAAAATTTTAATTAATTTAATTTATGAGTTGTAAAACAGTTGTTATTGGTTTTTACCTAAAATGCTTTAAAAATAATAATAATGATTAATAGTGACACGGCTGTTATTTCAAACCGCGTATAGAAAAATGTGTGTGTGTGTATATATATATATATGAACACGAGAAAGTAAAAAAAAATTGAAGCAAATCTCAACATACACGTGACGCTCCCGGGAGCGTTGCGCTGGTTCAGGCTAGGCGGCGCCTAATTAGCCACGCAATATATATATACACACATAAGCCAACACCATTAGCCGGGACTTTCGATTTTACTACAATTAAATCTTGTTGTAACACCCCTGCGTACGGCTGCACACCGATCATCCATCCCTCATACATGTCTCTCATCTCTTCCGACAATACAATTAGAGAGGAAAGAGAGAGGCATATGAGCTACTATGGACATGTATTATTGCCCATTAGGGAGCTACGTGGGTGTTGGGACCAAAACTGTTACATGGAGAAGAGGCAGGTGTTCCTGCGAAGCTACACCCTCAGAAGGAAAAGGAGTTTGGTAGGCAACATCAAAAGGACCTTCCAGAGGATGGGCAGTGGCTTCTCCAGGTACACGTCTCCTCGGAAGCTCCGAAAGTTTGTCCGCTGGCTCCAAACAATGGTCAGACGTGGCTGGAGAAGAAGATTCAAACGCCGCCATCAAAAGAAATATTACAGCTCCGTTGTCCCTGACGATGATCGTCTGCCCCTTCTTGCCCCCTTTCATGCTTTCTGCTAGGATAGATATATATGTATAAATTATTTATAGCTGTATGAATGTATGCATGCATGCTACAATATATATATATATATAAAGCGCAGCTACCGTACATCATGTCATGTGGCCGCGCGCGGGTGGCTTTTCCTGTTGGTGTTAAACAGTTTTCTCGTTATGGTGTCCCTTATGAAAAACTATATTATATCCTGTTATTAGCTTTTGAAATTAGTAAATTTGCAGTCTTGAACTTACCGGGATTTGGAACCCTATATGCATGTTGCTGAACACAACATTTTTGCCCACGTACGTTTCAAGGATATTTTGTTACTTCCAAGTTCTACACCAAAAACTTTTGACGCGTGCCGTGTTTGGTTATGTCATGTAATATATAAAAAGTTTAATTTTGTAAATATTACATATTGTCTCGGTAATTTAATCTGATCAATTTATAATTTACTTAAAATCTATAGAATACTACATAGAATAATATTATGTAAAAGACTCGTATATAAGATTATTTATTATTTGTCACTTAATTTCCTTTGTTGCTTTTGCTTACAGTTAATTTTATTCTTCGGTCATGACAGCTTGATAGAAATTGATTCGAGAGCGCCTAACTCATCCTCAATGTTTTTTTTATTTGTTATTTCATTTTATTTAAATGTTTAGATTATATATATATACACACACACACGTGGAGCCAACCAGTCATCCATGGGATAAGAAAAAAAAGGCACCATGGCAATGGAAAGGCATTAATGGATTAATTATGGGAACTGGTCAAGAGAAAATCGTGACCCCTACACTTTGTGAGTGGAAATGGTTGGAGCTCTTGATGCCTTTTTATGTGCCAGTCGGGGTATAGCCGTATAGGCAGGGGGCCAAACTGCCAAAGCTGTCTTTTTGGTGCGGTTGACTGATCAGGAAGATGTAGGGCTGTTTAATGATTCCGATCCGGTGAGATATTTGGTTAGAAAGAGTATTTTAAGATCGAGTAGGGGTGAATTAGCAAATATTTGTGGCTGTCCTGTTATCTTGTTTAGTTGGACAAAAATGGTCGGGATAGATCAGATTTGTCATTCCTAGTGCCACTGGCTACCTATCAGGCTCTTAGGATACCTACCGTGAATTCATATCCACTAATCCTTTATGATCAAATTTTGTAAAATTTTAATGGAAAATTTTATACTTTTACAACTTTGAATGAATCATAATTTGGTTTGGGAAAGATATTCACACTCCAAATTGATTAACACACTACCTTAGACAATTAATCTGTAAATAATAATTTAATATTATAAAAAAATTATCACCCATTCCTCTTACCCTAATATTTGAAATGCTCATAATTTTTCTCAAATAAGAAGAATTGACTAATCCTAATTTATAATATGAAAAAATTAATTTTCATTAATGGTTCTAAAAGCCTTCTGCATTCTCATTCACGCCTGTTCCATTTCCATCAAGTCCACTCAACCAACATCATGAATCAACAACAAATTCCTCATCTCCCATAGTGCCATTACAGATCTCATTTTTATTTATGTTTTATGAGTTTGGAAAAGGAGATCAGGGCAGAGAGATTTCTTCTCTCTGCCATCATCAACCACACTAACGTAAAGAGGAGGGAGAGAAAGTTTTCCCTGGATAAGAATATTCACGTTTTTTTTCTATATATATTTTGTTATAAATTTTAATCAAAAATAATACTCTCTGCCATTTTATCCTAAAATTTATTTATTTTAAAAAAACTTTTTACATCTTCTTTTTTCTATAATTTCTATATTCTATTAAAATATTATTATTATATTTTTTCCTATTTATAGTCATTTAAAAATTAACATATGTCAAAATTAATATAAAAAGTATAAGAAAAACTTTTGGGAAATGATTAATAGATTTATAAATATGCAAAAATATTATTCATTTCTTATCTCCAACACATGTTTTAGGAAAGCTGATGTAGAGCCATTTTTATTAAAATCTTAAATTTTTTTTCTAACTTATAAGAAAAATATGTATATAGAAAAGTTGATTTGAATGTTCTACACCTCCTCTAAAAATGCATATCGTTTTAAATTTAAAAAAAAAATTTAAAAAAACACACACACTTGTTACTTCAAATAAAAATATAAACATGGATAACTTTTAAAATATTTTTAAATTTTTACTGTCAATCCTGATAAAGAAATGAAGTTGGGGCGAAGACTTTATCGAGTGAGTTATTAATCAAGGTTAAGTTCGGTGTGCATATGATGGGCCAGATATCCTCGCCAATGTCATCAGTCATCATGGCATCATATTGGTGTTTAAGTAATTAATATATTTATTTATTTGATTTCATGTCACAAATGAGTGCTTAACTATTATACAATATTATAATTTTCTTACTAATGAACCCCACATGATGTTTTTTTAAATATATTAAATTATATTTTAATTACTTTGTTTACGCCTATTTTTATCATTTCAACATGAATTATAAAACCCACTCATTATGTAAATAAAATAAAATAAAAAATAAAACGAAACATCAAATATGGCCTGGGATTCCGAGGAATGGATTCCTCTCTCCCCTCCCCTGTTCGCGAGTTCAATTTTTGATCTTCATTCAACTTCGTCCCAATTTCAATCCGAGTCCGACGAATTGAACCCTCAAATTTGGGTCCAACAACCCATTCATTCCGTAAATTACCATCTCCTCGGAACAGATTGTTGCATCGCATGTCGGGTTCCGACAACAAACTACCCACCGTTAATTGCAGTGATGGTGGGAACCCTGTCCGCGGAATCCAATTTCCGTTGGGGAGATCCAGAAATGGGCTGCGGCAAAGGAGGATTAAAGGACTTTCCAATCCAAATTCTAGTCCGGCAGCGGCGATCTGCGGCGGCCGAGGCGGCTGGGGCGTTTACTGCTGTTTCCGGCAGCCTCGGACTTCTGGGTCGCCGGAGGAATCTCCGACGAATGACCCCAACAATCCTAAGTTCTCTTATGGGTCGTTGAAAGCCCTGATTGAGAAGAACGACTTCTATTCTAGGGATTGCAATCCGTACTTCAAATCGAGCCCTGATTGTACGGAGTAAGAGCCCTAAATTCGATTTGTTTGTAAATTCACACGTGAAAAATGGGTTATTTGAGAGGTTCAACTGTGGATCAAAAGGGCAAGAATTTGGGGTAGTATTATTATTTTTTTTTTGGTGATTCGGTTTTGTATTGAGAGTTGTTGAGTGGAATGTGATCATGTGATGGCGGCAAAGATGTTGGAATCCGAAGCTTTTTGGGGGCAAGGAAGAAAGATGGTTGAGTGGGATAGGAAATTTTCGGTAGCTTTTTGGAGGCAAGGATTGAAGATTGTTGAGTGTGATAGGACTCAATTTTGTAATTGAATCAGCAGCTTTTTGAGGCAAGGAGTGAAGGACATTGAGTGGGATTGAAATTTTCAGTAGATTTTTGAAGGCAAGGATTCAAGTTTGTTGAGTGAGCTTGAAATCAAATTTTGCTGCTCTTTAATCAAAGTGGAGCAGGTTGAAATTCAGTGACTTAAAAATTGGTGGGTTTCTCTCTCTCTCTCCCTCTCTCTGAAGTGTACTTTTTTTTCCCTCTCGGAAAATGTGGATAAAATGCTATTAAAGCCAAAAACTCAACAATTGTCGCTGCATCTGGTCATGCTGTTCTTGAGCTTTGGCTTGTAAACCCTGGATTCAATATCATTTTCTAAACATGGTTTTGCAATAAATGTTGTCGAGTACTGGGTCTCTTGCCCTAGATTGAAATCATTTTTTAGACCTGCTTTCGAAATAAATGATGTCAAGTACTATGTCTCTTTCTCTTGATTCAATATCATTTTTTAGACCCGGTTTTGAAATAGATTATATCAAGTACTGGTCTCTCTCTCTCTCTCTCTCTCTCTCTCTCTCTCTCTCAATAGTTTAGCTGGTTCTGTATTGTGGTGGTTGTGAATATGAAGTATTTTTATTGGATTTATTCTAACAAAAACAAAGCACACAATAAAGGCTGTCATTGTTGTAGCAATCAGTGTTGTGTGTGTTTGTTTCCCCAACCATGAGGATGAGGCAAGGCAGCGTGAACCTCATTGATTCGTTTGAGGGAGACACTCTTGGAAAGAGAGTATTTATTGATTTATTTAACCATTAACACAGTCGCAACAACAATAAAATATTCACATAAATGTGATTGGATGGTTCAAAACAGTGCCGTTCGGCCAAAAACATACGTTTAGCTCCTAGTTTAAACCCATCACCATCAACGTTGCTGCCGCAACCATGGCAAACACCGGCGAACTCACCCGCGACTGATGTCTCTGCCGACCTCCAATCCGGATTCGAAGCACCACCGATGACCACCGTTGTGCCAACCTAGGGGGATGATCAGTGGACAGTGGCTGGATGGCCGTCGTTGTGGGAAAAAGAGTACCATACAATGTTGAAGCCGTGGAAGCGATTGAAGGACCAGGTCTTTATGCTTGTCTTGTTTGATTTCTCCTTAAACTTGCGGTTTTGAGTATCATGTTTGTTGGATGCAATCTGGTGATTTCTAGTCTTGTTATTGGATTATCTCTGTATGTATGCATATTGTTACTTGTTAATTGATATTACAACTCCAATTTCGCCCTCTCTCGCTTGCAGATTGATGCTGCTTCTCTGTTTTGTTCTGTTCTGTTCTGTTCTTGTTCTTGTTCTTGGTTTTTTTTAGAAGGTTTAAGCTATGCTTGCTTGTGTGCTCTGTTTGTAACTAGGATGATTAGCGAGTTGCTCAAGCTGAGGTTTGCTCGTGCTACCCGGTGTTGGAGACGTTCTAGTGACAGTAATGGCATGACGAGCAAGGTTACGTGGATTGGTGCGTCTCGAGTTGCGGCCATATTTCTCTGACCAGTTTTTGCAAAGCATGCTTCTTCTTTTTTCCCTAAGGAAGCTTCAATGTTTGCTCATGCACAAATGTGACCTTCGTTGAGGGAACCATGCATCGCTGTTTCTCCCATAAGCATTTACATATTCGGTATCTTCGGGAGATATTTGATAGTATTACGACTGCAAAGTCTGTTACTATTTTTTAATGAATTTGAACTGAATACAAGTCTTAAATCATAATGTCCATCAACTTATTACAATAATTATATTATAATACCATAGTATAAGTATTATTTTAAAAATTATAATTATTTTTAAAAGTAATGATTTCGATAAATTTAAAATTATTTATGATTTTTAAAAATCATTTTAGTGAAAATACTTCATTGCGCCCGTTTATAACCATTATGGAACGCCTTTGTACGAAACCCAGCTGGTCGATGTGTACTCCAAGTTGGGTTTCGTTTGGGTTGCCCAGAAGCTGTTCGACGAAATGTTGGGGAAGGATGGCGTGTCTTGGAACACGTTGGTTTCTGGGTATTGTTTGTGCGGGCGCGTGGATGAGGCCAGAGGGCTGTGAGGGGGGATTTATATGCATGGTCGACTATGGCTAGTGGGTATGCAAAAGCAGGAAGGTTACAGGATGCTCGGAACCTGTTCGATGAAATGCCCGAAAGATATGCGGTTCGTTTGAATTCAATGATTGCTGGTTCTGCGCACAATGAAAAGCACGATGATGCCATCCAAAAAAAAAAAAAAAAAAATCCTAACGACCCAAAGCACCATTCTCAAGAAATCCTAAATCCCCAAACACCATTCTCAACAAACAAAGTCTCTAATTTTCATCCAAATATTTACGGGTTTAATTCATGAAAACCTGTCGTCGTAGCAAATCAGGTCTAGAACATGTGTTCAATACCTCGTTCGGGAGATCGGTGGCGTCTCTCTCCGAGGATCTCGTGTCAGACTGCACCCCGGCGAGTCTCTCACTGTTATTATTTTTTAAACTTTTAATTTAAATAATTAATGTTTATGTAAGTAATTAATATTTTATTTATTAAAATATTAATAAAATTAATCTGGTGAATATATCTCAGAAGCAAAAATAATATATAATTAGCTTAGAGCATTAATCATAGCTTCTCATCTATTTTTTTTAAATTTTACGGATTTAAACTATTTTTGCTTTTATATATAAATATCCATAAATTACTATTTATATCATTTAAATATTTTTTATACTGATTTTTTATTTAATATAATTTTTATAATTTAATATGAAATAAAAGTAAAAATTATGAAAAACATGATAGAGAAAAGTGAAAGAAAATTTTTATAATAGAAATAGTACTAATAGTAAAATTCTCTAAAGCATAAACTCTATATTTAATTTTATCTATTTCTAATATATTGGGAAGCACTGTTTGATTCTATATAATTATTAAATTATATATAAAAAAAATTTTACCTCTCATTTATGTCTTTTATAACTTTTATTTTATATTAAATTATAAAAAAATTATTAAATAAAGAATATTATAAAAAATTATTTTAATTATATTGAATGATTAAGAGAATTTATTATGATGTATATTTAAACATATAAAAGTAATAAAAATATAAGATGCTAAGTTCAAAATGGAGTTTATATTTATCGTAAACATGATAAAAAATGTAAATAAGAAGTTGGGGACGCTAAATAGTTGAATTGAGTCCTTTTATCTTTTTTCCTTCTTTGATTTTCGTTAAATTCTCTTTTGTGTATTGTCTTGTGCTACTCTGACCAAAGAGGTGATCTGCTGTTACATATGACAAATAGGATTATTACACTTCGATTACGTGGCTATCCATGATTGGGTGTCGACGCCGGTTTTAAGATATTCCCGTAAGATAAAACTTGAAAGACAGCATCGCTACGGCTATCGTCCGTCCACCTTTCCTATGCGCGTGCCCTAGCAGCCGGACGCCTCCCGATCAACTCCTTCGGTCAGTCTCTCTCTCTCGCTCTCTTTCTCTCTCGCTCTCTCTCTTAGACACAGAGAACCGAAAACCTTAAAGCTGATGTCTCTTTGTTCTTCAATTGTGCATCATATGTAACAATTTTTAAAGCTGTGGTTTGCATTCTCTGGGACTCTGCGAGGATCTCGTGTCAGACTGGGCTAGGTACCGTGCGTGTGAGGCCATATCTATCTATCTATCTCTCATCGATCTCCTTGACGCGAGCAGCGGCAGCGGCGCGATCCCCTTGGTGACGACAGATCGAGTTGCCGCCAGCTCGGGGCTTCTTCTCCATCACCGGTTTGTTTGTCGTTCTATTCTCCCAAATTCCCAAATTTTAGTCTTCTACAGTAATTTTCACACACAGACCTTAAGGTTGTCGTGGTAACTTTTTCAGAGAGAAGTAGGATTTGTTTGATTCTGTCTGATGCGATATAGTGATAGTTCTCGTATAGATGTAGTGTTTACAAAAAGTTTAAAAATTTGTGCACACCCTCTTATTTATAGAGAAGCTAGAGTTAGAAGTGAATACCCATTTTTAGTTGCTTGTTACGTGGACAATTTATGGTTGTTTGTGCGTGTTGTTCTCAAATTTCAAATCAAGTATTTCACTCAGAAACAACAGCATTTGAATCTAATTAATTTATGGTTGTAATTTTGTTTCCCTATGACTAATTGAGAAGTTTGGAATTCATGGAGATCAAGCTGTCATTCAACGCGGATAACCCTCCCCTGACAGTCATTGCAGCAGCTAAGCTTGCTGCTGTACCTCTGTCAATCGACTCAACACTCGTTCCTGGATCCTCTCCAACTTTCATTTTCTCTAATGGGTATTATGTTCAACTTGCTATTGTCATAACAATCCTCATTCCATCTAAGTGTGGTTATTATGGTATATTTTCCTTTCACATACCATAACAATTCTCATTCCATGTAAGAGTGATTATTTATATATTGGGTTTTGCTTGATTTTTTTGTCCGTATAATGTTTGAAAAAATATTTATGGATGTAGATTATACAGTTCTTCTATTTCTATTAAAATAGTTAATCACTGATTTCTGTTCAGTTTGAGTATATCTTTAGAATATACAGGAAGAGGGATATATTTTTTCCTAATTTATGTTTTTTTAATTCTACTTGCCCCATAGACTGAAGTTGCATGGTACAAATGTACTTCTTCGCTATCTTGATCGCATTGGTAGCATTCCAAATTTGTATGGACAGGATGCCTTTGAATCCTGCCAGGTGCTTCTCACTTTATTTCCTAAGATGATTTATTGTTATTATTTTTCAAGAAAATGTACCAAATGCATATTATTACTAATGCTTGCTCACGTTCCATTTTCTTTTTTACTTTCGTTTTTCATAGGTTGATGAATGGCTAGACTATGCTGCTGTTCTATCATCTGGTTCTGAATTCGAGGGCGCATGCTGCTATGTCAATGATTACTTGTTAAATCGGACTGTTTTGGTTAGTCATAATTTTTCAGTTGCAGATATGGCAATCTGGTCTGGTCTTGTAGGTAAGAATGAAAACCCTAGCTAAGCATGTCTTGCACATTGGGGAACATCTAAGATGCTCAACTCTGGGTGATATTTTGTAGTGTTCTCCTTAATCACTTGTTCATATGGATGATGTATACCTTTTGTGTCTAGGTTGATGAGGTCTGTGACATCTCTTATTTAGTGGTGAACATATTCAAATATTTTAGAATTATTTTCGTATCTCTGTTGCAAAACCATCAACTTTAGGGTCTAGGGCTCCTGTTTGAATTCTATATGCGGAATGGCCTCATTAAAAATTAGGATGATTTGCGTGCTTTTTTCCTTTTCTGAGACATAAGTTTAGAGCCCGTTTATGCTATTCCTTTGTTGCCATTATGCCTATGTAATTATATTATTATCCAATGCGTTAGCACTTCATTTGTATTCTTATACATGCTGTAATTAATCATTGCAGGAAGTGGTCAAAGGTGGGAAAGTTTAAGAAAATCAAAGAAATACCCGAACTTAGTACGGTGGTTTAATTCTGTATCAGCAGAATATAGCAACGTATTGAATGAAGTGACAGCAACATATATTGGGAAAAAAGGCTTGGGAAAGTCAACAGTAGCCAAAGCAAAAGACAAGGAGCCACAGTGTGATATTAATATAAAGGGAAAGACAGCATCCCGATCATCAGGTGAAATTGATCTTCCAAATGCAGTATTTGGGAAAGTTTGCTTGCGTTTTGCTCCAGAACCGAGTGGCTATCTCCATCTTGGCCATTGCAAAGCAGCACTTCTAAACCTTTATTTTGCTCAGAGGTATCAAGGTAAGCTAATTATCCGTTTTGATGACACCAATCCTGATAAAGAAAGCAATGAGTTTGTTGAGAATCTTTTGAAGGATATTGAGACCCTGGGTATCACATATGATTCTGTTACATATACATCTGATTACTTCCCAAGCTTGATGAAAATGGCTGAAAACATGATTCTGGAGGGCAAAGCATATGTTGATGACACACCACGTGAGCAAATGCAGAAAGAAAGAATGGATGGCATTGAATCAAAATGTAGGAATAACAGCATAGAAGAAAACATGAAGTTATGGAAGGAAATGAATTCAGGATCAAAAAGAGGTTTGGAGTGCTGCCTCCGTGGGAAGTTGGATATGCAGGACCCAAACAAGTCACTTCGGGATCCAGTGTACTATCGCTGCAATCCAACGCCTCACCATCGGATTGGGGCTAAATATAAGTTATACCCGACCTATGATTTTGCTTGCCCATTTGTTGATGCTGAAGAAGGTATAACGCATGCACTTCGATCTAGCGAGTACCATGACCGCAATGCTCAGTATGATAGAATACAGGAGGATATGGGAAGCAGAAAAGTTTACCTTTATGAATTTAGTCGACTGAATATGGTGTACACACTTCTCAGCAAGCGTAAGCTTCTATGGTTTGTTCAAAATGGCAAGGTTGAAGGATGGGATGATCCTCGCTTTCCCACTGTGCAGGGATTTGTCCGTAGAGGTCTAAAAGTTGAAGCATTAAAGCAGTTTATTATTGAACAGGTAATATAATATTAACAAGTGCTACTTTGGTATTGACAAACTTTCCATTCTTTTTCACTCTGCCCTTTGTTGAACTCTCTGGGTAGGCATTTCCTTCCTGTCAATCCCACTTGGAAGGGTATCCAGATGTTGAATCTTGAACTGGAAACTTTAGATGCTTCAAGAGACAAGTTTTAATCCGCGGGCTAACTATCTTTTTGTGAGTTGATTTTCAGGGTGCATCTAAAAATCTTAATCTTATGGAATGGGACAAACTCTGGACTATTAACAAGAAGGTTATTGATCCTGTTTGTCCTAGGCATACAGCTGTCATTGCAGAACGTTGTGTCCTATTCACCCTGACCAATGGTCCCGACAGACCATTTGTGCGCATTATACCCAGACACAAGAAATATGAGGGTGCAGGAGAGAAGGCAACGACATTCACAAAGAGAATATGGATAGATCGTGCTGATGCAGAGTCTGTTTCAGTAGACGAGGAAATAACCTTAATGGATTGGGGGAATGCCATAGTAAAAGAAATTTCGAAAGACAATGATGGGAATGTCACACACTTAACGGGAGTTCTGCACCTTGAAGGATCTGTCAAAACCACAAAATTGAAACTCACCTGGCTTCCAGAAACAAATGAGTTAGTGCATATCTCATTAGTGGAGTTTGACTACCTGATCACCAAAAAGAAGGTATGTACTATATTGGTGATGATATGGCATCGAAGCATCATATGTAGGTACTACTGTGTATGTTTCAGTCTTTGAAGGTGTTTTCTTCTAATTGTACGGGCCTTTAGCCAAATGGACCATTACATTAGTGTCCTATCTATTGTACTTTGAGACAGCTGTTCCTACTAACAAAATGATATGTTGGGGGAAATGTCGTAAATACTGCATCTACCTCAATAATTTTGACCTGGCTGTGCTAAAACAGATTTTGTTAGGAATGGGAAACTGTTGCTGCTTGCTATTATTTTTGTTTGCAATGTGGTGGCCTCCAATCTAGATAATATGGCAGCAACTGTGAAACTAACCAAGTTTTTGAGTGGAGAAGTTTCTTACATATTTTACACCTCATATCAAGTTGCCTGTTGGAACAGTTTAGGTTTACAACAGTGTGATGATGGTTTTTGAATTGCCTTGTGTCTGCAGCTGGAAGAGGGAGAGGAATTCCTGGATGTTCTAAACCCTTGTACGAAAAGGGAAACTGCAGCCTTGGGAGATTCGAACATGCGAAATTTACAGCGTGGGGAGATACTGCAGCTCGAGAGGAAGGGCTATTATAGGTGTGATGTTCCTTTTATAAGAGCTTCAAAACCTATAGTCCTGTTTGCAATCCCGGATGGGAGGCAGCAAAGCTCATTGAGATAAGACCATCGTGTTCTGTCTTTGACCTCAAAACATTAGTCAGAAAATGGTATTGAAGCACAAGAATTTTTCATGGACTAATATTTCCACTATGTGGATTCCAAGACTTCGTGACTGTACTTTTGAGATTCATTTTTCATTAAAAGTTATGGCGGGTTACCTCTTATGATATATGCCTTCATTTTCCTGGTTGCACCAGAGATGCCCAGACTTCCAATAGTGTGATGCATGGAAGGATTTCTTGGATGCTGTAATTTCATGTCAGTCAGTTGGCTTGCTAGGATGCGTACATTGTTGTTATACCCCTTTCTAGAGCATACATATTATTTGTCTTCTTTGATAGGTGTTCCAGAAATTGATACTCAATTACATCTTTCTCATGCTGCAATACACCCACCTTAGTTGGATGTGATTGTGGTTATGGGTATAGTATTGTATGCCGCATCTTGCATATCTACCATGCTTGTTTGGTGAGATAAGGGTAGGAGTATCATTTGTTCAGGTAGTTGCTCGTAACAGGGATTAGGAAATCTAGTTGGGGCTATTACTCCCGGTATTGCTTTGCCTATTAATCAACGCTGTCTCATGTACGAGCCCCCACCCTCAGTCTGGTCTTTTCTTTTGCCGACATTCTCCGTATTTACCGCAGTTGGATGTTCTTTTGGCTGATGGTGAGGTTTGTTTGGGATGGTATCATATTTCCCCCAAACGGGACCTTGGATTTCACTGTGTCCGGAGATCCCAAAAGGGGGGATTCCTTGAGGGTCGGAAGCATGAACAGAGGCATCAATCAATAAGGAATCATGTACCTCCCATTTCTGAAAATTTGTAATTTTTAAAATTAGAAAATGAAATATATTGGAAAAACAAATCACTATATATATATGTGTGTGTGTGTATGTATGTGAAAATTCAAGACCCGTTTTTAAGTAGATTATAAATTTAATTAGCTATATTTATATTTAACTTAATAAATATAGCTAATAACATAGTACTTTGATTTACGTCAAGGCTCTCCTCCTCTGCCGTGGTGGAAACGCTACCTTAAATCTGCAGTTGTCCTGTAAGGTTGTCATTGATTCAATAGTCCCAATCCTATCTCTTGGGTCCAACTTCAAATTGGAGTGATCAGACCCAATTGCTCCTCTGTTTAACTGATGTCCTCCCCTCAAATCTCTCTCTGCCTCTTGGGGTCCCTTTGTTTAACCGATGAATGCACGTCCTCCCCTCTAATCTCTCTCTCTCTCACACACCTTTTTTTCGCCATGTATCTCATTTTTCATGACTGCAAACACGTTCGCCGCGGTCCGCTCTAGCCTCGACGATTGGGGATAAATTTAGGGGTAGATTAGAAATTTTGGAGGAATGTGATGTGTGAGATTGATGTGATATATTTATAAATTTAGGTATATTTAAATAAAAAATAATTATAGTTAAATTTAATTAATATAATAACTAATATTGAAGTAAATTTTTAAATAAATATTATTTTAGCCAAGTTATTTGAAATGCTCTAATGACTGATGCCTAAGTGACATCCACTATTCTACCCCGTTCAAGGATGGCAATTTTCACCCATTGAGTAAAAATTAAAATTATCTAGTAGGCATTGGTAGGGTGAGTTCCCATTTACTGTATCCGTTATATATTGTTTGTGTTTGAATCCTTGATATGCGGTTTATATGAAAACCTCTTATTAAGCATCCATGCGTACATTACCCTTTAAGTATCTAGATTTTTACTAAAGCAATGATTTGTTTTGTTTTTATTTTTTTCGGAATTAGAAAATGTCATCATAGTTCAGTTCAAAATACTAATAATTGGGAAGTATTTGCGTAAAATGATCGACTGGCCTTCGAGATGGGTCAGAGGACACATTGTCTGAATCATCAAATTAATCTTCGGTGGAGGTTTGGTGGGTTTTGGTTCATATGATAATCTAAGGCCACTTTTTCTTTCCGATCTAAACTCATGTATCTTCTCTGCCAAGGGTAGACATCTCAACTGGTATGTACTATGTATATAGTACATAGTTACTTCAACATTAATTAAATACAATTAATTGTTTATCAAATTTAAATTAATTGACTTTACTCATTCAAAATATGCTAAATATATGAATGACTTTAATGTTTACTTCATTTTGTTTCCCAATTGCATCCATATATAATTTTCAAAACATACCACTCATTACTTTCATTATATACTTATAGTTTGAATGTGGGAAGTAATCATTATTAAAATATGATGAGGGTAAATAAATTGGCATGAAACCATCATGAATAGGCAGGCCCTGAAGCAGCAGAGCCCCAGCAGCGTGGTATATCAATCATATCATAATAATTAATTACTTCTTGGGCGCCAGCCTACTCTTAATCTTCTCAACCTCCTTGGTGCCAACCTGAAATGCAGTGGTCAGGACGTGGTCCGGCACCGTCGGCGTGGCCGCAAACAGGGAGGCACCGATTGACTGCGTGCCGGGGAGCTGGCTGTTGAAGGCAGCAATAACCGACGCCCTCCCAGTGCCGCTGTTCTTCTGGAAGTGGATGAGGCCCCTGGGGAACACGAACACCTCCCCTTGGGTGATGGTGGTGGAGACAAGGGCGTTGGAGGTAGTGATGAACCCCACATCCAGCTGGCCTTGGAGCACGAACACAACCTCGGTGGCGCGTGGGTGGGTGTGGGGTGGGTTGAGCCCCCCCGGGGCGTAGTCGATGCGGGAGAGGGACACGCCTAGCGTGTTGAGGCCTGGGATCTTCATCACATTCGCTGCCGTCACTACCGACCCCATGGTGGTGCCGTCGGCTGCACCCGGTTTGGCCAGCCCCGCGAAGAAGAAGTCCGCCGCGCTTATGTTCTTGCCCGCCTTGCATGTGTACCCATTCACCTTCACCTCTGTTTCATTCATTTCACGTATTTTTTTTCCATATCAATTTCAAACCACACTACTACTATATGGAGTTGTTCAATCTTTATATATGATCAACCAATATATGTTAAAATTTCAGGTTATCACTGATTCTATAAATGTTAATTTGATTCATTGGATGGTATACGCGAGACCAATAAAAATTACAGGGAACAAACTATATAAACAGGGCAATCAATGCACCTAAAATTACATACGCTGAATTAGTGTTTACTCCTAAACTGCAATCAATTGTCACCCAAACCCAACAATTTCAACATTAGGCCCTACAAATTTGATCACAGTTGAGACTTGAGAGTGCTTTTCACTCAAGTCATATATATGATGGTATAAATATGAAAACAGGTCTGTGACCGTGAGCATTGAAAAGGAAAAGAGGGTAAAAAAAAAAAAAAACACAGCCAACTTGATGGTGATGGAACACCAAACAACCACTATCTTTTCCTTTAGAATTTATTTGAACAAGCTCGAATTTGGCATTATGCACTGACTGTCACCTTATTTGTTTTTTTTTTTCCTTTTAAAAACACTATTTTAACAGTGTGTAAAAATCATTGAGGAAGAACAGTACAATTATATGAACCTTTTTTATATTTTTATATAGAGAGTGATTGTGGGCATCTTCCTTGGGGGAATAAAGGGAACTAATCAGTATAATGTTTTTCACTACACCCAAAATTTATAGACCCATGTGGAAAACATCTCACAACTAGTATAATTATTCTTATTTATACATGAGTGTAAATACAAATAAATAGCTGATTTATTTTTTTAAAAAATATTATCATCTAAACCAGAACAAGGCCTCAAACAACGAAGGGGCGGGGGAAAAAAAACTAACAATTGAATGAGCTGAGATTACCGGCATCGAGATCGGCTACGCACACGTCTTGGAGGAGGTCAGGATCGGCGGCGGAGACGGCCGAGAGGACGGCGAGCGCCGCCACGAGGAGAGGTGCTGAAGCTGCCATGGGTCGAGCTAGTCTGATGATGACTTGATGAAACTACGAGACGCGCAAAAGCAGAGCAGACCAGAAATGGTTTGGTTTGTCTGCACTCGGTCAATTTATAGTGAAGAGAAAGAAAAAAAAAAAGAAAAAGAGAGAAAAATAGTTTTATTTTAATTCCTTATTCTTTTCTTGCGGTTGCGGGGGGACAGAGAGCGCGTGACTGCGAGTAAACGCGACGAAGGTCTGGCGTAGGCGCTGTTCGCGCCGTCGTGGGTTAACGACAACAACATCTCAATAGTCAATACCTTATGCCACTTGACCCATACTTTGTCTCTAAATCTTTGTGTGTGTGTGTGTGTGTCTATATATATATATATATTGACGCCATTTATGTACATGATCAATATAAGAATTAATTTGGTTATGTTTGTAAAATGTTTACTTTAGTCTTTAGGGTGATGGGTACTTTCTTTTGAAAACGTCGTCGTATTATGAATCAAACCGAATACCTCACTTGATCTCGACCCATGTTTTGATAATGAATCTGTCTTAAATTATGTATATAAGTAGCTAAATTTATTGTCGATTATGGCTATAGTGAAAAAGTAAACAAAAAATAAAAAAAAAAACACTTACCATGCATTTTGTGGTGATGATGAATTAATGATGGGATATTAATTACTTTCATTAGTTTTGGCTTTTACTTTGTTAAACTTTTGACTCACGAGCTGGTGTGTGTGGGGGTTGTATTTGGCATATTTGGTGGTGCATATATTTGGATATATGTTTTTGTTCTTCGATTTGCAAAACAAAAACCTCATTCAGTTAAAGGAAAACAAAATGAGGGCCAATTTAATTACTTTATCATCAGGACTAGGCAATGTGTCCGGCCGTTTTGGGACTCTCATAGTTGTGGTAGGAGTTACAGTGTATCCACATCTTCATCTTCATAGTTGTGGTGGGAGTTATAGCTGATCCAACTTCTTCGACATCATAGTCATTGCCACTGCAGATCCACTCTAGTGGCGGGCAACACTCAAGGGAAACGAGAGGAAGAGACAGAGAAGAAGAGGAGTCACAACACTCTTAAAGTTAAAATTTAAATATATAAAAAATAATATTTCAATAATATATTACAAAATTTGTTAAGCATGCATTTGCCAAATTTATTATTTGATGGTATAAAATGTCATTAGTTAAAATTTGTAAAACTCAACTCTCTAATTAAATTTTAAGTGAAGAAGTGACTACTATGTTCTAATTCGGTTTAGGTCTTCATTTGACAGATGAAATTTGGGGTGAATTATGCATTAGTAAAATTATAACTTTAAACTTATTAATATTAATAGTTTATAACGAATTTTATAACTGTTTGAAATAATAATTTAATCATTTGTATTTGTTGTTATGAATCTCTCCCGCTCTTTATTAGCTTTGAAATATTTTGAAGTGTGAAGTAGCTGTGGCTTCACTATATTTTCCTTTAAGACATGTTATTTTATGCTTTACTTAATAGTTTTCTTAATTTAATAAAATTTGACCATATATTAATTCATATATAATTCAAAATCAATTAAACCGTTGAAAATTGGATGAACATGTTTATGATCAAACTTAAATTTTGTCTGGGTCAAATCGTTGGATGAGTATTTTTGGAATGCTAACTTCTAATTTAAATCATATTAAAATGGAGATATTTAATAGCCAACAAAGCAGTTTTTTTGTTTAATAAGTCAAACAATTTCATTAATTAATTTATTAAATCAGTTAAAAAAAGAAGTCACCGCGTTTGGTTGGTATGGAAAGTCCGTTGAAAACTATATCGGTGAGAAAAATGAATAGCTAACTTTTGTTGTAATATAAAATATATTCTCCCTGTTTTATTATTTTAAAAAATAGTTATTTAATATTAATCTAAAATTTGACATTTTAATCATTACATCATTTTTTTGAATTTTGAAATTTTTTATAAATTATATAAATTATAAATTTGTCTCTTATTCTTATTCAATTTACATTATATTCGTCAGCTAGCTAATGAA
The DNA here is from genome assembly GCA_023512835.1 of Taxillus chinensis. Taxonomy (NCBI): domain Eukaryota; kingdom Viridiplantae; phylum Streptophyta; class Magnoliopsida; order Santalales; family Loranthaceae; genus Taxillus; species Taxillus chinensis. The sequence continues at coordinate 43,695,044 of CM042088.1, read as the reverse complement.
TGAGGTGTACCCATTGTTTATTAATTAGAGGGATTTATTTATATACGACTTAATTTACTGATCTCATCTCACGTTTTAAAATTCAACAATATGATTTCCCATGTGGGTACTAAAGAAGATCAAAGACTTTGACTAATATAAAAATTACGTGTTGTCTTAGCATGTGACCTCTACATTCATATATAATGATGTTTTTGTACATGTACTGCTCATAATATAATATAACACATATGCATGGAATAAATATGATATAATAACATTTCTAACACTACTTTTTATTTATTATTTTTACATCTTCAATTCAACATCTTCGATTCAACACTATTCTTCGTTTTATAATTATTCTTATTAAAAAATATTTTGTTCATTTTATTTTAACTTTTTTACTTCTTATATTAACACCAAAATGAAATATTAAATGTGAAAAGAAATATTATATAATGTATATAGTGAGTTGTTGCTATTTACAAATAAAAAATTATTATAGCATTATTCAAATGTGATAGGAATAAAATAATAGATAGCGTGTTAGAGTAATATCTTAAAATTTGATTTTAAATTTGTAAAAAATATAATACCTATAATAGATGCTCTAACATTTTAATATATGTTCAAAATGTAAAGTCAATAAAAAAATTGAGGCCATATGTCACTCATCTAGCTTTAATCCTCAAGTCCCCTAATCTTTACCACAAACACTTATAAGATATATGAGAGAAATATGGTGAGCTTGATATTCCCGACAAAAACTAAATGTTTGGTGGAAGAATGTAT